>OY992897.1:34336593-34996593 GCA_963921405.1 Cepaea hortensis
AATGGCAATCCTGACTCTCAGCCGTAAGCAGATAGAAAGGATGGAAAGGATACAGAATGAAGAATTATTCTTGGATGTACAAGAGATACAGCATGCAGGGCGATGCGCTACCTTCTTGATTTTCCAACCATTGAAGAGAGAATACAAGTTTGCAGGGCACGCGCCTACCTCAGAGTTAACGCAAACACACAACATCCACTGCATAGTGAAATTATGAAGGTGAAGGGCAGCAGGTTAAAAAGAGGACGGTCGTGGATGGGTCAAGCCGAAGACATTCTTCAAAAGGTGGTTTACTTGAGGACTTAGAACCTGGCGAGGAGTGGGTGCAAGTGCCAACAGATTTCTGCACATCCTTTTCAGTTTGCATCCAACTAGACAGAAAATGCAGACAAAAAAAATCCGGCTGCTGTGGAGGCTGAAGTACAAGCGTTGATTTTCGAGAATTCGCTAGACGGTGATGCGGTCATCTACACAGATAGGTCGGTATTCCGTCATGTGAGAAGCGCATGGGCCTTTACAGCTCGGGCCGGAGGGAGAATTGTGAAGGAGGACTCTGGTGCTTTCACTGAAACCACAAGTAGCCTGACTATGGAAGTCATGGCAGTAAGTAAAGCAATAACATAGCTCGAGGCACAGACATTCACTAGGGCATGTATCCTTAGCAACTCAATGAACATGATCAAGAGGATAGAGGAGGGTTCGATCCGAAGAGAATGGTTGCTGCCTCTGGTGCGGTCTCGGCTGGCAAAGATTAGTTTCATCTTCGTGCCAGGGCATGCGGGAGTACAAGGAAATGAGCGGGCTGACAAGCTCGCAGGTGAGACTACTGTGGAGGGCGGACGCGCCATGGACCAGGCTGACATTCTGAATGCTCTACGAGAAGTAAGACTTTTGCGTGAACCAAGTGATGACTGTGAATCTACAACAATGGCCAGACTGCGAGAACAGCAAATTAAAAGAGGGGTGGCCATAAAAGAACACTACTCAGGAAGCCAAAGAAGATTGATAAACCAACACATAACTGGCGTCGTTAGCCGCTACACGCTGTGGGATTTACTGAGGAGGGGATCCGAGCACTTATTGACTGAATGGTTCGATGTGCAATGAGGATGATCTGTCGACTAACTAACTAACTAAGCGTACTTACAATTGAAAAACATCAGCTTTCTTGCGTATGGTGGAACATTCTAACGAAATGTGTGTGTCCATGGATTTGTGAGGACTATAATGCTGTAAACTAAAGGGGGACAATGTAATTCAGATAAATGAATGTTCTTATTGTTTCGAGAGAAATAACTCATACTATAGGACTAGAAATGTTTGATTGTAGGTTCTGACAATACCAACTTTATGTTTGAATAGGATACCTACAATTCCTATTTATATGCAACTTTTGAATGCAAACCGCATTTAATGTCTGCGATGAATTAATGTATAGACTAATAAAATCCATGGAAAGATGAGCATAGACTATCATTACAAATCCAGACAAAAGTGAGAGGTATATTTTACAAGGAAGAACAGAACAGTGTGCAGCGCAGAACAGCCACTCTCAGCTTCCTTGATGAACAATACCCACAGGACCTCTGGATCCGAGTCTACACAGATGGGTCGGCACAAAATGCTGTTCGAAATGGAGGAACGGAAGTGTACATAGAATACCCAAATAATACTAGGGACACAGCCAGAGTACCGACAGGAAAGTACTGCCATAACTATGATGCTGAAATTGAGGCAATCAAGATAGCAACCGAGAAATTACTAAATACCAGCAATGGTACACATCCTGTGGTACTACTGACAGATGCAAAATCAGTATTCGAGGCGCTCCTGTCTGGGAAATTGCCAGTACTAAGGGCACTACTTTCTGAACTTAGCAGTCAGCATAAGGTCACCATACAGTGGATACCATCCCACTGTGGAGTACCCGGAAAACGACAGAGCTGATCAATTGGCTAAGGAAGGAGCCAAAGAAGAACAGCCTGGTGTGCTCGTTACATACTACCAAAAGAAAAGAATTATCAAATCAGTCAGAAAGCCACCAAAACCTGCCCAAGATGACTACCACGTTATGGACAGACCAGAACAAGTCATTATTCTGCGCTTCAGAACAGGACACAATAGATTACGCAACCACATGTATACAAAATTCAAGATTGGTGAAACAGCCATGTGCACATGTGGATTGGCGTTGCAGACAGCAGAGCACATACTCCAAGACTGACCAAAATATAACATATCTAGGCAAACCTTCTGGCATAGAGAGACGACAGTGGAAGATAAACTCTATGGACCCCTGTGTGAACTGAAAAAGACACTTATATTCATACAAGAGACAACATTGCAGATATAGACATATTTCAAGCGAACGAAAGAAGAAGAAGAGAACATTGCTGCATTTTATGTCTGGGGCCTTGTTGTATTGGCAAATTTAAACGAAAGCATACATTAATATTATCGCGCCATTACCCTCTTTGGACAACAACCCCTTCAAATTAATATCCTGAGTGGTTGACAGAGTGATCAACCACTATTTGCGGCTGACTCAGTCGCAGGATTGTTAATCTGAAACAGGGATGGACTCTAATATAACTTTTCTTTAAGGTTGAACCGGGTAGAGGTAATGATAGTAATCACATTGAGCCGGGAGTGCAGGGAGTGGCCAGTAAGGGCCACGGAAGTGAAAATCCAGCAATTAATTCAGGAGAATGCTCCCTCGGGTGATGTGATTATCTACACAGATGGTATGGTGTTGAGAGGTATTAGAAGTGCCTGGGGGTGCCTCGAATTCCTATTTATATGCAACTTTTGGCACCCCGCTTATGGGAATGCCCCGAATGCTGTGATGTCGGTTCCTAAATCAATCAATCAATCAATCAATCAATCAATCGAAATCGAAAAACACACAGTGCACATTGTGATACACACTGTTGTGTACGAAATAAAACCACATTAAAGGGAAGTCATGTAAATTGAAGATGGACGGGACATAACAACCTTACAGTTGTTTCAAGGGACATTACTAGATGGACTATAAATATATTATGTGATTTAAATAATTTTAGTGTTTTTCTTAATCTTTTATTATATTTTTATAGAATTTACGACTTCTTCACATTTTATAAATAATGCGATAAGAATATTTAGTTATCTTCATAGTCTGTGTAAAATTAATGGCTTTATTTTACAGACATGATAGTCTTATGACTCATGTTTCTATTTTTCCTCGATATTACATCTATTGTTTTATCCTTTCTATATTCAATTATCGAAGGAAAGTTATCTAAACAAATTTTTGTCCGGCTTGTAGAAGGCCAAACATCCTTAATACAAAATACACTAGGTACTTACAGTTCATAAAGAAACTGTCTGGCACAGATAAGCAGACATAACACAACAAATCAATCAAATGTAAGACGACAACATACCCGGACCAGATGGGCTTACCAGCATTTACTTTTTATCCTAGACAGCTTCACTCTAAAAGTCTACCAAGAAGATTTTCACAAACAAGAACTTCCAAACAGTTGCAACATGTCATACATAACGCATACCTACAGACAAAACACAACTGAAAACTATAGACCCATCTCATCATTAAACATAAACTACAACATTCTGGCAAAATAGCAAACAAAATAAACACGTTCAAGTCATCATTGATACTCTCAGACCAACAGTGCAGTATTCAACACAGAAACATACACCAACATACACACTTCATTAGAGGTATTATCAACATACATACAACAACATACGCACTTCATCCATATATCCAGCAATTAATTCAGGATAATGCTCGCCCGGGTGATGTGATTATCTACACAGATGGTTCGGTGTTGAGAGGTAGGAGAAGTGCCTGGGGATTCTTAGCAAAAGCTAATGGTCGACGTTTGGTTCAGGAGAGCCTGGCGTATGATACCACAACATCTAGCTTAAGAATGGAGATGGAGGCGGTCAGTGCAGCTTTCCGATGGATGGAGAACACGATACACGCACACATCGTGATTGTAACTGACTTAGAAAGCACGCTGAGGAGGGTGAGGAAAGGCAGGCTTCGTGCAGAGCGGTTTACTTCACTTCGGAGGTCACGGGTGGCAAGCATCACCTGGATCTTTTCTCCGGGGCATGTCGGTGTGCTGGGGAATGAACAGGCGGACAGATTGGCTGGCTCGGCAAAACTTGGTGGAGTATTGATGCATGACAAGGCAGACGTGGTTGCGGCCTTGTGGGAGCACGTGTACACCTCGGAGGAGAAAATGGATCACCATGGTCTGGCAAGAATGAGGCAGCGAGGAGTGACGAGGGGATCTGGCCGGCTCAACGCTTAGAGGAAAGGCGAGACGGACATATAATCAGATTATTACTGGTACTGTTTGTGTTGAAACTCTTCGCTGGCTGCTGGGGATGGGGACATAGCGCTTATGGGAATGCCCCGAGTGCTGTGATGTCGGTTCCTAAATAAATCAATCGATTAATCAACGCACTTCATTAGATATATCATCACATACATACACCCACGAAAGAGACTGTGCATCCTCTCTCTTGTACTGGTGAATCATTCATTCAATGCCAGTTTCAGGATCACAAGGTCTGTCAGACAAGGGTGTCCACTATCACCAATCCTATATGTACTCATACTAGAACAACTCTTAGAAGCAATCAGACGGGACATCAAGATTAAAGGAACATTTGTACAAGGGTTAGGAGATCGGAAACTAATTGCTTATACAGATGACACCGCTTTCTTCCCTATGACCTACACATCCATAATGAATATGCTTCACGCCTTCATACAGTTTAGTGAAGGAAATGGGGCCAAAATAAACATACATAAATCCAAAAAGTGTATGTTGTTTGCAAGAAACTGACCTCAATGAAAACATAGCCATCACATTGAAGTCTACCAGTGTAACCGATCTGACCGAAATGACAAGCGAAAAGGTGGATATTGACCCTTGTATAACAATAATATCACTACTTCCCACATTGAAGTTTAAATGGAAGGGGCAGAGTATCAGACACTTAAACCTAAGACCTCGTCCTTGACTTGGAGACGTAAATTACTAGTAACTCTGAAGTCGGAGCGGGTTCGCCTGATAGTGATGGACACTGTTAAAAGGGGACGCTATTCCACACGAAAAATTCAGTCCAGCACTGCTAGAAGTAGTATGTATGGCTACCCTTGAGTTCAAAGCGAGCGAACAAAAAACAGAAGAAAATAATATCGTGTGTGAGTGACAAGGTGATCAGTTGCTGTTTGTGGCTGACTCAGTCTCAGGATTATTAATCTGAGTCCAGGATGGACCCTAATATAACTTTTCTTTGAGGTTGAACCGGGTCGGGGTAATGGTATAATCTAAATTTTAAAAACAAAACACACACAATGAACCTTGTGAATAAACACTGTTTTGTACGAAATAAAACAGATGTACAAAGAGTCATATAATCACATTAGATGGAAGACACATAACAACATAACAGTTGATTCAAGGGACATTATTAAAATTATTATAAATGTATTTTGTTATGTTAATAATTGTGGTGTTTATCTTAATCTTTTATTACATTTTCATAGAATGTAACGACAGTTATAGGTGTCATAAATAAATGGAATAATAATTTAGTTGTCTTTCGCGGTTATGTAAAAGTAATGGCTCTATTTTACATGCGCGAGAGTCTTATAACACATTTTCTTATTTTTACTGAATATGGCATCAAACGTTTTATCCCTTCAATGACTACAATCTGTCATGGAATTAGAATATAATTTTTGTCCGGCTTGTAACAGGCCAAACGTTCTTAATATAATGGGTTCTCACAATTGATAAGGAAGCTGTCTGAGACAGATTAGCAGACATAACACTTCATTTCAATCAAATGCAAATCGACAACGAACCAGGACCAGATGGACTCAGTGTTGAAATTTACCAGCACTTCTGACCTATCCTAGGCTGATTCCATCTAAATCTCTACCAAGAAGATTTTCACAAACAAGAACTCCCAAACAGTTGCAAGATGTGATACTTATACTTAAAGACAGTTTAGTTTAGTTTAGCCGACGGATCAACATCACGGCACACGGGTGTAACCCATAAGTGCTCCGTTCTACTCCTAACTCAAGCCTGAGTCTGAAGAATCTCAGCTCAATGCACGAACTCCATAGCACTGGCGCGGTCCCTGAAATACTTTGGGTAGATTTTTAACTGGAAATGTTGCCCGGGCAGCGCCGTTAGGCTACTTTTTTTCGATTTCCAACTACCAAGGGATATTTTGCCGGTCTCTCTGGCCGAGAGGTTACAACACTTTCTCCGTAATCCCGTTTATCGCGCAGAGTCTCGTAGCGGGCGAGAGCTGGAAGCGGTTCGACCCCCGCTGGTGACTTGCGGGATAACTGACCCGGCCGCTCAGAAAGCAATGGCAAACTACTGAGCGTAATCTTGCCAAGAAATCAACAGACAAGATGCTGCTTTTGACAGCGATGTCCTGTAAAGGATATGCAAAAAAGAAAAAGAAAAAAAAGGGATATTTTACGTGTGCAAAAATAAACACGGGCGTCCGATCTCACTACCCTAAAACCAGGGGAAATTTTTGTTACTAGAAAATCACGTGAATAAATCCGGGACTTAAAAACAACACAGACTAAACACATCTGAAAAACTATAGAACCATCTCATGTTTAGATACAAACTACAAACTTCTGCCAACTCACTTGCAAACAAAATAAATACGTTCATGCCATCATTGATACTCTCAGACCAAAAGTGCAGTATTCAACACAGAAACATACATACACACTTCATTAGAGATATCATCACATACATAAACCCATTAGAGATAATGTCCATCCTTCCTCTTGTACTAAAGAATCACAAGATCTGTAATACAAGGGTGTCCACTATCACCAAACCTATATGTACTAACACTAGAAAAAACGCTTAGAAGCAACAGGACACCACGATTAAAGGAACATTTTTACCAGGGTTAGGGGAGCGAAAACTATTGCTCATAGAGATGACACAGCGGTCTTCCCTACAACTTACACACCCATAAATAATATACTTCACACATATAGACAGTTTGGTGAAGGAAGTGCGGCCAAAATAAACATACATAAATCCAAAAAGAGTATGTTGCTTTGCAAGAAGCTCGCCTCAATTAAATCAGAGGCTACCAATGTTATCGGTTTGACCGAAAGGACAGGCGGTGTGGGATATTGACCCATTTAATCACTGCTTCCAACATTGAAGTCTACATGGAAGGGGTAGAGTGTCAGAGACTTAAACCTAGGACATCGTCCTTGACCTGCTGACGTAAATTACAATCACCTCTGAAGTCGGAGTTGGTTCACCTGATGGCGAGAGACACGGTTAAAAGGGAAATTAAATCCACACGCAAAGCACAGTCCAACACTACTCGAAGTGGTATGCATGGACTACCCTTTAATTCAAAGCCAGCAAGCAAACAAAAAAAAAATAAATAACATTGATTATGTGGTTGTTTCGGGATTTGAAATTTAAATATTGAGCACAACCCACTACTGGCAATGCCAACTTCAGACAGACAATACAGATGTAGACCTGATCAAATACTACTGTCGTAGTCACCGCCCACAGGTACTTGACACTACAAATATAAGAAGGAAACATGATTGTATGTGGCGATTTTGACAGCCACTCGCAGAGCTAATGTTATGATGACGTGGACCAGAGAGGAGAGAGACTGGAAGACTGGTCGGACTAGAATAGATTCATCTTGATTAACACCCACATATCTTCTACTCGAGATCATGGCACACTACAATTACACCCGACCTGTCTTTTTATTCATGAGACCTGGGAGGAACATTACCGAATTGTTGGAAAACAACTTGCTGGCAGCTACCATCGGCCAGTTTATCTAACTGTAGAAAATAAGCTTGTAAGTGAACACAGCACCCTCTCGAGGTGAAACTACAAAAAAGCAGACTGGGCAATGTACAAGCATCTCACCAGCATACTTGTAAGAAATCTGAACACAGATAAAATCATAAATAAAGTAGTTGAAGAGTTCGGGAAATGCATACTACCGGAAGAATCAGTAGCTAATGGAGCTCGTAAGCAATATAAACCGTACTGAGTAGTGAACTAGAACATAAGCCGGTATATACATTCAGTCTCACGCTCAGATGGCGGCCTCTATAATATGATATTCCCATTGCGACAAATGCAAGAAATATGCCGGGAACAAAATCAACCACTGTTTATTGCCTTCAGCGACCTCACAAAAGCATTTGATTTGGTAAGTCGCGAGGGTCTGTTGAAGGCACATAAGAAGATTGACTGTCCACCAACTCTTCTGTCCATTGTGGAATCGTTCCACACAGGCATGAAGGGTATAATCATGTTTGATGGTGCAACTTCAGAAGAGTTCGAAATCAAAAGTGAAGTAAGCAAGGTTGTGTACTAGCCACCACCCTCTTTGGAATATACTTTTCACTTCTACTGAAATATGCCTTTCGTGATCAGGATGCCGGTATATACGTTCAGTCTCACGCTCAGATGGCGGCCTCTATAATACCCAGCGATTGAAGGTTAAGACCAAAATTAGGAGGGTACTGATCAAATAGGTAGGTGCCTTTTGCAGATGCTGCTGCAATTACGACCCACTCGGAGGAAGAATTACAACGTTTACTATCTGCATTCCCCAATGCTTGTTCTGAATTTGGTTTAACAATTAATAAAATGAAGACACAGATTGTGTCACAAGGTGCACATGGGGTACCATCAATCTTTATTGACGACGCCGAACTGGAGATAGTAGGCCATTTTACATATCTAGGATCAGAGGTAAATAGCAAATTATCCCTCGATCAGGAAATCAACAACAGGATTGGTAAGGCAGCAACAGCAATAAACATGTTAGCAAAAAGAGCCTGGGAGAACAGGAAGGATACTGCCAAGACAAAAGTCCTTGACTACCAAGCCTGTGTCCTTAGTGCTCGTCTTTATGGCAGTGAAACCTGGTTAACTTACTCACACCAAGAGAAACGTTTCATCAGCTTTCATATGCGGTGTCTGCAAAGAATACTTGGTATTAAGTGGCAAGACAAAATCACAAATGCTGAAGTATTGGAAAGATCAGGTTGTGTGACGGTGTATTCCATGCTCAGTCTTCGTAGACTTAGATGGATAGGACATGTTAGGAGGATGGATGATGGTAGAATACCAAAGGACATCTTTTTTGCTGAATTACAGACGGGTAGGAGATGTCAGCGTCGGCCAGTACTAAGATACAAAGATATTTGTAAGTGGGTCATGATTGATACAGGCATTGATAATGCACATTGGGAGCAAGTCGATGCTGAACATGTTGCATGGAGGGCAATTATTAGGAGTCTCCGTGGCGAAGTAGTCAAGCGGTTTGACTCTGGCTCCGAAGGTTGTGGGTTCGATTCTGGGACGCGTCCTTCGGTTCACGAGTGCAATTTTTCGGAGACCCCTGTGGGTCGTCACTAAAGCTACGGAGTTCGTGCTTTGTCCGACGCTTTCCGCGCTGCAGAAAGAGAACGAGCCATATGGGGGTAAAACCCCGGTGCAATGAAGTCGACACTGTCGACTTTTAAGCGACTTTTTTAAAAGCAACTATCAGAAATGGAATAAAGACAAAGGAGAAAATGATTGCAGATAAAGTAGACACAGAGCGTGAGAGACTTAAGATGGTGCATTATGGTGGAAATGACCATATTTTCACATGCATCTACTGTGGACGAAAATTTACAGTACGAATTGGCCTTATCAGCCACATTCGTCACCGCCATGGGTTGTAGTTATTATGAATTTTTGAAGGACTATGTACCAAACTATCGTCTGTCAAGACGGCAAGGTGCCCATGAATTTATTTTGTTTGCAAGTGATTTTGCTAGAATTATGTAATCTGTGTTTAAAAAAAAATATCTGTGTTTAATAATTAGACGGGTCTATAGCTGTTCAGCTGTGTTGTCTTTAGGTATGAGTGTTCAACTTCAGAGGTACTTGTAATTTATGTACCCAAGTCAAGGAAGACAGGTCAACATTTTAGTCCAGCTGTCCGGTGTAGGGGTTAAATCGCTTAACTCGGCATCAGCACAACGGATATTTAAGAACACGCCTTCTTACCCTTTCGACCGTGCTGACCTGCAGTGTTATGTATAACATGTTGCAACTGTTTAGGAATTCTTGTTTATGAAAACCTTCTTGGTAGACTTTTGTAAGGAAACTGTCGAGGATAGGAAATAAGTGCTGGTAAACTTCTACATTGAGTCCATCTGGTCCTGGTGCATTGTCTTTTTGCATTTGATTGATTGCATGTGTTATGTCTGTTAATATGTGCCAGACAGTTTCTGTATGAATTTTAATAACCTATTTTATTATTGGAGAGTGGAAAAGAAGAAGTAACAAAGACATTTATGATCTGTTTAAGTCCCCGCTAATCACATGGTATCATGAAGGCTAATAGACTACAATGGCTGGGACATATAGAAAGAATGGAACACAATAGGGAAACAAAACTCGCTTACACTCAGGAAATAAATGACCGTAGACCCCGAGGTAGACCAAGAAGACGGTGGAGAGATAATATATATACAGACCTACAAGCACTTGGAATCAAGGACTGGCAAGAGAAGGTCAACCAGAGAGACGAATGGAGACGGATTGTATCTGCAGCAAAGAACCTCAATGGCTCGGAACGCTGAAGAAGAAGAAGAATTTTATTAAAGAATTTTAGCCTGTTACAGGCCGGACAAAAATTGCGTTTTGAGTCACATTCCTAGCTAAAAAGTGAAAGCATAAACCGTACGTTGTAATACCTAGGAAGATAAAAAAGAAAAATTAGTTATAAGACTCTCACGCTTGTAAAATAAAGCCATTACTTTTACATCAACTTTGATGGCAACTAAACATTCTTATCCTATTATTTATAATCCATAAATTTGTCGCAAAATTCTATGAAAATATATTAAAAGATTAAGAAAAGCATCAAAATTATTTAAATTACATAATATATTTATAGTTCTTTTAGTAATGTCCCTTGGAACAACTGTAATGTTTTTATGCCCCTTTCCACGTCTAATTACATGGATACATTTTAATGTGGTTTTATTTCGTACACAGCAGTGTGTATTCACAGTGTGCATTCTGTGTTTTTCAATTTAGATTGTATCATTACCGCTAAAAGATTCAACCCCAAGGAGAAGTTATATTAGGGTCCATCCCTGACTCAGATAAATAATCCTGCGACTGAGTGAGCCACAAATAGCGCCTGATCACTGTGTCACCCACACATGATATTAATTTGCTTGCTTGCTTGTGTTCGTTGGCTTGAGCTCCAACGCAAAGTCCTGTATGTCGGATGAAGGCATCCTGTTGTCCAACATCAGTGTGATGTCATACAGGACCTGCGTTTTGCGTGAGTATCCGTTGTCCCATGTCTGGCTTATTGGTGTGCAGACTGGTGGTTCCTCGCCGTACAGGCAGACACTCTCCAACTTCGGTGGAATCGGCGATCCTACTGACTTTAGCCAGGACCCCGAAAGGACCTGTTGCCCAGGACGCTCGACGAGGACGCGTCAATAGGTCTTGGCCAGTATATAACCCGGCCCTAGTGCCTTGGAAACACCTCTGCGTCCCATGATATTAATTTGAAGGGGTTCTTGTCCAAAGAGGGTAATGGCGCGATAATAGTATTGTGTGCTTTCGTTAACATTTGCAAATGAATCAAGGCTCCAGATATAAAATGCAGCAATATTCTCTAATTGTTTGTGTAATAACTGCATACTATTTATTTTTCTATACATTAATTCACCGCAGACATTAAATGCGGTTTGCGTGCAAAAGTTCTATATATAAGGGTCGTTCATTTGAAACCCGTTCCATGGCTTTATTACAAACGCATGAAGGAAACATTAACAGGTGTGGTAGAATTAAACAGAGCATTCATTTTGAAAGAATTATGCACCATGGGTTGGTCAGAAGAAGTCGCCGTAGGCATTCAAGCAAGCATCCCATTGTTTAGGTAGGCGGCAAATGCCGTCCGCAAAAAAGAATGTGGTTTTTCACTGAACCAAGTGTTTACAGCGTTCATTACGTCTGCATCTGTGTGAAATCGTTGCCCCCTGAGAGCGTATTTTGGAGGTCCGAACAAATTAAAATCACATGGTGACAAATCAGGACTATATGTTGGATGTTGCAGAATTTCCCACTTTTTCCAAGCTAATGCTTCCAGCACAATCTTTGCAACATGTGGTCGAGCATTATCGTGCAACAAAATCACACCGCGAGAAATCATGCCTGGTCGTTTATTCTTGATGGCTTTTTGCAGCTTGTCTAGTGTTTGCAAGTAGTGGGTAGAGTTGATGTTAACAGCAGGTTCTTTAAAGTCGGCCAACAATAGCCCTTCGTGGTCACAAAATGCGCTCAGCATAACTTTACCAGCGGAAATCTGTAACTTGAATTTTTTGGGCTTTTGGTGATCCAGCAAGCTTCCATTGCTTGCTCTCTCTCTTTTGCTGCTCGGCTCAAATTGGTGACACCATGATTCAACGCCTGCCACTATGCGGAAGAGAAATGCATCACCCTCCACTCTGTAACGCAGCAAGTGGTTCAAACACCATCCCATGCGTTCCTCTTTTAGGTGGTCGGTCAACATCTGTGGTACCCACTGTGAACACACCTTCTGATATTGCACTTTCTTACGAACGACCTTTTGAATTGTCCTAATTGACACATCAAATTCTTTCCCTAGCGAACGTATGCTTCGACAACGGTTCATCTGTACTGCTGCATCAATTTTGGCGTTTCTTTTTTTTTTTTTTTGGGGGGGGGGGGTTTCAACAATATGCGCTTGACCCGGCCGTCGAAGATATGTCGTGAACTGACGTCCATTCCGAAACATTCGTGCCCAGTCTGTCACTGTTGTCTTCGACACACATTTGTTACCTTACGCTGCCTGCATTCTTCGATGAATGTCCACTGGTCGACATCCTTCAAATGAAAGAAACCGAATCGCCGCTCTTTGAGCTTCTTTGGACGGATTTTGGATCAACCCGGCCAACGGTCAGTTTCTCAACGGTCAGAAACAGAACCTGTGCATCATGGGACGATAACCACGTGCTCTTTTATTCATTGGTCAGTACTTATTACATGACTATGACATGATCATTGTCAACGTACGCAATTACGCGCGGTGCGGTACGAACGGATTTCAAATAAACGCTCCTAATAAATAGAAATTGTAGGTATTAAGTTGCTATTGTCAGAACCTACAATCAAACGTTTCTAGTCCTAGAGTATGAGTTATTACTCTCGTAACAATAAGACCGTTTATCTTAATTACATTGTCCCGATTTAGTTTACAACGCTCGCAGAAGATGGATGTGTCGGCCTAACGGCGCAAGAACGCAGCTCTGCTGTAAACAGGCACAAGACAATCACATCAGAAAAACACTCCGGTTGAACGCAGAAGAATAAGTATCATAAGTTTACAACATTTTCGTCCTCTCAAATCCATGGACACAAATATTTCGTTAGAATGTTCCACTATATGCAGTAAAGCTGGTCTTTTTCAATTTTAAGTACGCTAACACGGAAGCCGAGTTGGCGTGGTGGCTAGATGCTCGCCTGTCGGCTCGGGGGTCATGAGTTCGAATCTGTATCGGGGTGAAATTTTACAATGGATCTGGCCCCCCTTGTCGACCTTGGCTAATGAAGGCTTGTCGTCCTTTGTTTTCCGTAATTGTGTTCTGTAAAACTGAATAACTTCGTATTATTGTATATTGTTTACATTTATTCAGTTTTACCACAGACAAGTTAAGAAACATCTAACGGCAGTGGAAATGAGATTACTGAGGATAATGCAACGAATGCCATGGGTGGACATAAAAAATGAATTAGCATGTGTAACAAGACCGCCGGGGCTTGGACTGGTTTGCTACTATAGATAATATCCCCAGCCTTTGCTCCAACCACCTCACTAGCACTTTACATCTACCAGGCCCCACACAAGCCGGGACCGCTGAACCTCCCCTCCCCCACCTAGGGTTTCCTACCCCAAGGGGGCTCGGACAAAACACCAGTCATACCACTGCACAAAGTCATAGCTAACAGAACAAAATTTAATTTATAACTACGTCAACAGCAACACAGAGAAGGGTGGCTGAAAGCCAGACTATAAGACACTATGTACAAGAGTAGATCTACAGATATCTTCATCATAGAGACTGTGAATATAATTCGTGCGGTTGTCCAGTCGTGGTTACGACTCACCCAGGAACCTCCAGTGGACAGGAACTCCAAGGTATGCTGCCTCTCCAAAGTTCCCTCCTCCGACAGTGAACCTAATCTCGGCTGATCAAGCGTAGCACCACTGCCTGACAGACACTGCACCAAAGGTCAAGGATCCTTCTTTGATGTCCTACTATATCACCCGTCACTCTCTACTGATGAAGTCTGGGCCGACCCTAGAATACTAGCTGTCTCCCAACTGCAGACAAGTACGTGTAGCACCGTACCCGAATGTTCAAGAGCCTGGTTGCTCTTCTGTCTCGTCAGTAACAGACACACTGATAAGTCACTGTCAAAGACTCGATAGTACCACACCTCGTGAAGCCATAGCACAGTTGAGTAGACACTCAACAGGCCACGTTTGCCAGCAGAGTGCGATGTGAGGTAACACGCACGAAGGTGAAGGTCACCCCGCGTGGTGTGTAACCACGGGAGAGAGGTTAGGGGGACGGGAGACTGGACTTGAGGCGTTCACATCGTTTAGAATAGCGTTAGGAGTTTTGTGTTCACTAATAGATAGAACTAGCATAGGGTTAGCAGTTTGTGTTAGATAATTCTGTGGCTGTATATTGTGTATTGCATTAGCGACTGTTTACCGCTTGTAAGCGAGCCAACGGCAATAAAATGGACCATACATTTTGCCTCCCACACGACTTGCAAGTTGTCTTGTATGGGTGTGTGAGAAGTACCCGTTGAGGCCTGTCAGTTGAGTTGTTGACAGGCCAGGGTAATTGTGGTGTCAGAAAGTGGTGCTTGGACGAAAGCGCCAAGCTAATACCCACAGTAAAAGGGTAATTGTGGTGTCAAGAAGTGAAGCTTGAACGAAAAGTTCAAGCTAATCCACTCATCCACGGGCTCCAGACTAGGGATTAATTTTTGTAGTAACGATAATTTGTGCAGACAGGAGAATTTGCGAGCTAGAAATATGCCTATCGTGACAAAATAGTGTTTAATTGTGTGTATGATATATTTATTGAATGAAATCAGGTATTCTTCGAAGCTGTAAGTATTAATATTCTTATTTTCTTATATTTATTCATATATTTACCAATTTATTCTTGAATAAGCACCAAACATGATTCACGGCGCAGGAATACACAGGCAGCCGACAATATTGATTTTTGAGATCTAAAAATAGCGCTGCGCGATGACGTAGATTGATTGACAGACAGTTGTTCTGCGTCATTAGCATAAAGCAGTCGAGTGTTTACAAAATCGCTTAGCGGCGGCCCGCCTGAATCTGTGCTGTATATTGTTTATTATTTACTTATTTAAGTTACTAAATGAATATATTTATTTGTTGACACATTATTATGTTATTTTGATTTCTTTACAAGCATTTATTCATTTTTGGGTCTATTTTCTCTTTGCTTATCGTCACGATGGAACTATTTTCGGGCTAAGCATCTGATACTTAGCTGCACAACGTTTACAGAAATTAACTAGGTTAGTAACGAAAGGCAATTATTGTTTAAAACAAAGACAGGACATTGACATTAAAATTAATTAATACATATTCTAGGTGTTCGTAAGTCTGTCATTGTCTAAGTCATTGTCCTTAGTTGTCGAGTAAATCATATCGTTTAGTAGGCGTGTTTACTGCTGCCCTATATATCAGAGGGCAAACAACAGCTGTGCACATACACCTGTGGGCCAAATACCGTGTGCTACGTACGAAACGTGTCGCCACCCCAGTGTACCAAACAAGGTGACCTGTGTCAAAGGAGCTTCGTTCCCACATTAAGCTGAGTACACTTATATATTTTGTCATGCAATTTGATTAATAGTGCATCTCTTGTTCAGCTTGTAACGCGTTGACATATTTGTATACTCTGTTTTTCTGCAAGATAAATCTGGGCGGGGTATAAACAGAAAGCACAACTGATAGTGATCAGATAAGAACAAACATAACATATCAAAGATAAATAACTGATTAAAGTCATCATTGCCTATCACTGTTAGCCAAGTACTAAAGTAAGATGGCAACTTTATCAGATTTCATAAAAGCAGGCAAAGAACTGGAATTAACAGGAAAAGAACTACAACAATATGCTGATCAGAAATTTAAAGAAACAAAAGAGGAACAAACACGAAAAGAGAATGCGGAGAGGGACGAACGCGCACGAGAAAGAGAACATGATAAGGAGATGAAACAAAAACAATTAGATCAAGAGAAAGAATTAAAACAAAAGGAATTAGATCTAAAGCAAAAAGAGATAGATGAAATGGCAAGAGTTAAAGAAAAACAAATTCAGGTAGAATCAGAGACACAATTAAAGATGAAAAGCATGGATGTAGACTCACACGCAGAGATCTCTGCCACTAAACTAAGAAGTCAACAAGAGGAAAATAAGTTCAACAAATACAAAAATATTATCAAACCATATTGTAAAGAGGACTCCATATCTGCCTGGACAGAGAATGTAGAGTACCAATTTAAATATCACCAAGTTCCTTTAGATATGTGGGCTCCGATTTACATGAAGAATCTAAGTGGTGAGCCCCTTAAAGTAATAGAGTCTATTCCTATTGAACTTAGATCTAGCTATCAATACATCCATGATAGGATTATGCAGCACTTTTTACTTGATGCCCCTGGGTATCAGGTTCAGTTCTCAAATTTAAAACCTAAACCTAGTGAAACTTTTATAGATTATTTTTCAAATGTGCAGAGTGTACTAAACAGGTGGCTTAAAGCAGCTAACATAGGAAAAGACTTTGATAGATTAAAAAACCTAATAGCTATGGACAAGTGTATATCTACTATACCTTCTCCTTTTGCTAAGTTTTTGCAGCAGTCAGACATTGAAAACATCGAGCAGTTCGAAAAAAAAGGCTCAGCATATTTTTCTTCTAACAGAGAGATTTTTAAGACCTCAAGTGACTCTGAGATAGTTTCCTTTGTCAAAGACCAATCAAAAAACTATCAGGGTAACAGAAAACCTTTTCAGAAGTATGATAAGAAAGACAGAAAAGTTTCCATATGCATGTACTGTCAACTAATGCACGACACTTATGCTATGTGCGACAAATCGCCGAATTATCCGGCGCATCTTGAAAATGTGATCAAGAAGCAGCAAAGCAAACGGTCTGCATACAGGCGTGCAATCAAATGTTTTTTTTGTTCCTCTTATGGCCATTATTCTAATAAGTGCTTTGGCCGCCAACGTTTGAAAGCTAACAACGCTATGTTGATTGACACCTCTTCAGATAGTGGTAGTGAGAATGAGTGTGAGATTGAAAATGACTTACCAACTAACCAAGCAGAGGATGTGTGTGCTGCTAACGATATATTAAGCTTTGACGGCTGTGAACGATGTCACCAATTCCATGCAGACGGAATACTGGAATGTGGACATACAGTACCATGCTCATCTGAGAGTGTGAATGCAGCATTAGCCTCCAGAGGCAAGTTAGTGTTCCACAATGCAATGGTCAATGATGTACCATGCCAATGTTTGCTGGATAGCGGCAGCACCCTTATTGGTCTTCGAAGGGAACTAGTGAGTCCGGGTGATTACACAGGTGACACTGTGAAATGCCGAACCTTTTCGGGTAACGTTGAAATTTACCCTTTGGCAAAAGCCCGTATTGATTCTCCTTTTCTTTCCGGTACCTTTACTTGTGCAATACTTAACAACCCTTGTACAGATTTAATTTTGGGGTGCTTACCTCAACTGAAACAATGTACTAGTGAAGAAATAGTTGCATGGGAGAAATTAAATGCAGCTAAGGCAACAACCAGAGTTGACACTTCAAAACATCATGACCCATTGCAAAATGAGACACTACTAATGCTTTTTCCAACCAGCACAGAAGACAAAAACACACAAAAACTTATACACCAGCAGAAATCTGATTTTAATGTGTCTCCATACTTAAAATTGTCAAAAGGCAAAGCCAAAATGACCAAGAATGCATCTTGGTTCGTTAGACGTAATAATGGCATTTCAACTACATGTCATATTACTAGTAACCATGAACAGGTGTTACTTGAACAACATCAGTTAGGTGTGCTAAACAATGCACACAAAACACCATGTGCAGGTCATCGTGCATACAGCAATGCCAGGCCAAGTTTTTTCAATAACATAAAATTATTTTGTCATAATCTATTTGCTGGTAATGGCTGTCATCAATTGATACAAAAGTTGAAGGGTAAACATCCTACAGCTGAAATACAACCCTCTACACTGGCACCCAAGCCATTTGATAGAGGAAGGGTCAGTTCTACTACAAGCACACAAACAAATGTGCAAAAACAAGTAATCTGGAACTTGATCAAGACAGATTTAGGCTACTTCCATACAAACGAAATGGCAAGGACCATTCAAATTGGCACATAACCATGGTACATGTTGACTATGAAATATCGATAAACAGACACTTAGAGATATTCCATGTCAACATGCGGAAACCTCACTTTTCAAGACAAGAGACAGAAGTAGTGAGAGACGAACAGATTGCACCAACACCAAGTGATCAGACGACAGACATACACAACGCAACTACACTAGTTAGTGAGACTGGCAAATCCGACGAGGGGCATACATGTAGTGAACTTATAGAATACACATGAATAAATCAGAATACTGATGACTGGACAATACACCTACTGAAACTGAGACATGCCTTTGACAGAGTGCGACGCTTCGGTCTCACTGTCAAACCAGCAAAGTCAAATTATGCCTAAAATAAATTCATTTTTGGGTCATGTCATTTCTCAAGTCCAACTGTAGACTGACCTGAAAAGTAGTACCAAAATTATGAATCTGACCATGTCTAACAGAAAGAAACAGGTCAGAAACCTTTTGGGATTAGTAAATTACTCAGAAATTACAAATATATTTTCCAATGTCTTAAAATCTTCTGGAAATGAAATGTGAAAGATGCATTATTAATTCCTGCATTGTCAAAATTGAAGATCCTTTTTTGTAAATATTCCAATCCCTCCGCTTGCCTAATCCTAGGCTCATTTATTATCTTAGGTCATATGCCAGCAGAATCTCCATCACTGCAGTACTAGGCCAATTTTTTTTTGAGGGCATCTTCCATCCGCTTTGCTGCGTGAGCAGTAAGATCACACATGCTGAGTCCAAAGATTCCATATCACAGTTGCAGCCCTAGGCTTCATCTATGCGGTGAGAAGGCTCCATCGAGTTCTGACGGATGTTCACTGCATTGTCCAGACCGACAACTCCCTGATCACGGTCATACATAGTGGTGTGCATCAAAATGACCGGATATTCAGGTGGTCACTAGTTTTACCATCTGGGGTAAAAATACCTGAAATCCAACAGTAAATGTAGAGTGATGGTTGGTACATGAATATCTGATAATATAAGATGTAAAATAGCTTACATACATATCCACATTGTTGGTGTAGTCATGTACCAAAACAATGAACTATCATGTGTCCGTGGACATCAGATTAAGAACTGTGCTGCTATACTTAGATACCACCGTGTGAACTAGGACAGCTCATTTCCAACTAAGCTCCATTCCGGTGTATCATATATATGAACCGCAGAAAACAGTGTCAGAACAGTGCTTAATTACAGACACGAAAAGACAGAGCTACAACACCAGCGAACTCTACACGTGCACTACCGAGAGAACATTAAGATGACTGTGTAATGTATTTCAGATACCCAGGCAAAGTGTGTGGTTATATTATGCCTATACAACCATTGCACATACATGAAGGCAACTACTAACCTGTGTAAACCAAATACTATGTATATAAACTTATTGTGACATGTAATATAATATTTTAAGATAGTGATAAATTAGATGTAGGTTAGGAACTATAACAGTTCTCATTTATTTTAATAATGTAGTTAGTACAGTAATTAACCCATTAAAATTAGATTAGAATATTAGTTTAGACATAAGAATAGTTTATTACAAGTTAAATTAAATTTATGATATGAATAGTACCATTTAGATTGTTATATTTCACTTAGTTTCATTGTAGTTAGTTTATTCCATCTTAATGAAACCATACCATCTTTCAAATATTACCATTTATTAGTATCATCATTTTACATTATAATAGATTAAAAAGAGTAGATAAGGTAACATACAGCATTTACACCAGTTAGATTAAGAACATCACTCATATAATTCCTTTGTGCATTTAAAAACATTATTTAGCATAGTATTTAGAAAAGTACATAAATTGTGGTCACATAATCCATTTAATTAAGGTACATAACTCACATCACAACAATTGCATTTAAATAGTTAGATTACATCACTTAGATTAGAAAAAAATAAGAAGTAATATAATCATATCATATAATTAACATAACAAATTTAATAAATTTAGGTAACACATTAAATACTTAGTTATAGAATTAGAATGGTATGTTAGAATGTAAAGTTTTCGTTAGTGAAATTGTGTTAGTGTGAATGTGTTGTCTGTAATATAGTTTAGAACTTAGATTACAGTATTTTGGGTTTCATAACAAGTGAATGTAGTCACGAATTAGTGTTATACACCTGTTTGTGGCCACATTGAACCAAATTATGACACTCAAAAAACTAACATACATACACATAGAATTTATAAATAGAGGATAGAAATTAGATTAGTAGATCTATTACATCCAAACACACAAACAAACAGAAAAACAAACATATAAATTGCATACACTATTTGTAAATCAAAGACAGATAACTATGGGGCCAGGGGACATAATAGACAACGAAGAACTAAATTAACAGTGAAATAAAGTCTTACGCGCGGAAGCGAAGGAGGTAAAGCCTGTCGCACACACTCTTGTAGAATGGTTGTTAAATATTATATGGGGGACATGAAATAATTCATGTGTTGACCCTAAGAAAGTCAACTTTGTATGGGTAGTAAGTTAATTTACTATGTGAGGGCAGGTCTTATAAGACAACGGTCCGGTTCAGACATACCTCTGATAAATATAATATAGCATGTGAGAAGGGGCTCACGCCAACCAGTCAAGTTTGTGGCGATTGCCAGTAGCCAAGTAAGGCTTTGCTACATTGTGACAATAGATATTAATAGTCTATTGGAATGCCCAAAGCCAGGTTATCTAGAGTCTTTGACAAAAATTAGAGACACTAATTTTTTGTTTAGGAACCTCTTGCGTCACAACCAATGAGTGAAAGTTGATGACGCAACACAAGAGGGGTGGGTGTGTGTCAAAGACTCGATAGTACCACACCTCGTGAAGCCATAGCACAGTTGAGTAGACACTCAACAGGCCACGTTTGCCAGCAGAGTGCGATGTGAGGTAACACGCACGAAGGTGAAGGTCACCCCGCGTGGTGTGTAACCACGGGAGAGAGGTTAGGGGGACGGGAGACTGGACTTGAGGCGTTCACATCGTTTAGAATAGCGTTAGGAGTTTTGTGTTCACTAATAGATAGAACTAGCATAGGGTTAGCAGTTTGTGTTAGATAATTCTGTGGCTGTATATTGTGTATTGCATTAGCGACTGTTTACCGCTTGTAAGCGAGCCAACGGCAATAAAATGGACCATACATTTTGCCTCCCACACGACTTGCAAGTTGTCTTGTATGGGTGTGTGAGAAGTACCCGTTGAGGCCTGTCAGTTGAGTTGTTGACAGTCACCTATAACATGAGCGTTCGCTCCACATAAACACAATGTCACTTGCAAAGTCTAACAGGTGAATACAACACTTCACCTATTCTCATGTCCCGTGGAATAATAGATCTTCACAAATTCACAAGTCAACTACCCTGGTCGATGGGTATCAATCATATCCTAACCTACACTGTCAATGTTCAACACCTTGGAATGGGATAGATCCCTACCCTAGCAAACATGTCACTCCGGTGTTCACACCAATAAGTAAATCAATGTCTTTGATCACTGGACCATGTTTCGGCTTCACTAAGGTAAACCATTGTAGGTACACACCACTTAAGCATGATCATATACAAGGTGTCCCCTGATGACCCAGCCGGGCCGGAAGCATAACATACAGGCCATGGTGACTGGTAACAGAGATCACTTCTATCAACTTTGAAATTCACTACCTTGTAATCATCAAGGTTCACACTGAGTTCGAATTCCACCAGTGCTCCACTGGCTAGAATCAAGAGACGTTTCAGTCCTGGATCCTACCTGGATCTGTGGACAGCGTCGGACTCTCTGCGGCGGTCAAAGCATAGACCTACCGACATTCTGTACTCAGACTTTTCAATCGTTGATCTCGGCAGATTCCGATGACCGCTCCCAGTAATGCCTCAACCATCATCTTGATCGGCACTGGAATGAGCCGGTCCCAATAACAAATCCTGAAACACGGAGGGGTTGGTGTGAGTACTCAACTACAACAAGAACTAACTGCATCTCCACCATTACACCTGCCTCTCAGTCATACATAATACAACAAAGATATATGCATGAAATCATCACATCATAGATCCACTTTGACTATAATGTATAGGCATGATGATGTAAGAGAACGCAATAGTACACACGTGCATAGTCAAGTGACTCGTCTGGGCTTCAGATAGCCCCCTAGCACCAGAGTCGACTGTATGACTCTGTCACAGCATCCCTCGCCTGGTGCTAGTCCACTCCTGTTTCATCTCCCATCATCAATCATCAAATACACCTACTTCCCTTTCAGTGTAGTGATAACTTTATCTAGAAGGTGCCCAGCCGGACATATCCTCCTTCCACACATACTCACCAATTAACCAATCCCTTCACCCATGGATTGATCAACTACACACATTAATAACTATATGACCATAATAAACTATACTTCTGATAATTCATTACTATAGTATTAACTAAAGGATAGCTCATGAATTGTTAAACTTAAATAACAAACCCATATCAAAGCCATCGCTTACGTCCTGGGATCCCTGTCCCAGAACTTGAGTTGCCTTTTATTAACTGACCTTCATTCAGGTCAGTCATCTCCGTGCCGGTCGAGCACAGCTTTGTTGGCCATCCACCAATACACTTTCCCACAGCTACTGTGGGTCCCGTGCATCTTGTCCCGTGACGACTTAGGTCACGTCATCCAATGTAGCAAGGCCTCCAGCCTCTCCTCTACCAAAATCAAGTTCCTCATTTTGGGGTTGCATTACCCCTACATACTACTCCTACTTCACGGCAGTAATTCAAGTACTCCATGAACAGAGTCAGGTTTCCAGAAGAGTAGAATAATAGAGACAGACCCGGTTCGGTTTCTATCTTGGATCTACCTAGACGCAACGCGCTCGTTTTACAGAGCGTCGCATCGCTCTCGGTCGGGTATGTTCAACCATCGAATAAGCACGATTGCTTTGGGTCGGACCTACAATCTATCGGGTCGGGCGGACCGGCCTATTTCCCAGTCGGTTGGCTAGATATACGCAAGATTGAACACGCACGGTCACTCTAGCGGACGGACATATACACAAACAGTGACAATCGGTATCATAAATACTTCCTATTAACTGTTATCTACTAAATGTAACACCATTCTGCCTACGTGGAATAACACTGGTATCACCACACAGCACATCCCTACTTGCTGATCTTTCCCATGAATCACAACTTGGTTCCAAGAATAATCACCACCACTGATCTAACACCGAAGTTACAATCCTAATCTAACGAAGCACTTTGCACATCTATTACAATAACAAGACCTAACTTATCATTATTAACAGCGTCTAGCATTTCTATGTAATGAATGACAAACATCCTGCCTTGCGTGTATAATTACTAAACCAAACAAGTGCAACCAAACTAACAGTTCACAATCCTATCAATATACAAACCTAGGTTTTGCACCCGTACTAGAAAGAACACACGTTCCGGCCTATTGTGTATACACACGCTCAGCTGTTGAGCCCCTCTGACAACACATTACTTAGCCGATCGATAATAGCTAATTAAAAATGCAGGCGGCCGTCTGCAAATTTCTGCGCTTCGCTACGACGATCGCGGTCGGCAATTAATTCTCTTGGGAAGGTAGGCGCGGTATAAGGACAACAGTTACACAATAGACAAAGTATTCAACTGACCTGTGATATACAATCACAATCTTGACTGCTGATGCCGCGCACACTGACATCAAATTTCAGCAGCTCATTTCTGCGATCGTTCTACGATGAGTTCCGACTGATGACTGATCACGACCAACTAAGTGCGTCTTCACAATGCCTTCACGGGCCGAGTGAATTCCATGAGTCACGGAGAAGTCCTGTGTCACGGAGACTTCCACAATCCCGTGTTCCATTAGGCAATTGTGAGTCTTGCGTGATCTTGACCACGTACGCACTTACTGGGGACATTCTAGATTTCTCTAGAGATGACCAGAATAGTGACGTCATGCACTACTTTCGACGGGAAAACGCCTATTATTTGTTACTAATCTCAGGGGAGACTAACCCGTCGGAATCCCATCAAAGGGATATTACACAGAGACCAGACTATCTGCAGTCATTTCGTCACATAGGCCCCCACTTAAGATGGTCAACCCGGTCGAACTCTCTAGACCAAGATCTGTCTGAACTCTGCACCCTACTCTATAGATACTGGATTTACAGGAAAGGACGTTCCATAACGTTCACTTTCCCTGGAGAGATCTACCTGACTGGTATGGATGCTGGCTCCCCAACCACCACATCAGACGTACGTTATTGTAACGGAGCGGCGGAGTCTGAACAGAACTGAAGGTAACTGTGTCTGAACTCTGCACCCTACTCTATAGATACTGGATTTACAGGAAAGGACGTTCCATAACGTTCACTTTCCCTGGAGAGATCTACCTGACTGGTATGGATGCTGGCTCCCCAACCACCACATCAGACGTACGTTATTGTAACGGAGCGGCGGAGTCTGAACAGAACTGAAGGTAACTGCATTAGATGAAGTCAAGGCTAAGACCAAAGTGTATATAAGTCCGTTTATTAGTCCAGATGTAAAAACGAATACAATATGTTGAAACACGTCTGGCTAAGTCTAATGCTGAGTTGAGACTGCCCTATGTTTACCCTCGACGTCACGCGTGAGCTTCCCTAACAACTCGTTCAATAGTGCTCACGCATGCAATCATTTATCACTTATTCATTTCCCAAACTATCTCCCAAACTACTAACAGAGATGGTGCTCTGTTACAATCCTCCCTTTCTTTAAAAAGACTTATCTTAAAAAGTCTTAACCCCTAACCTAATTAAAATCTTAACCCCAACATTATCTCTCCCCCTCTTAACCAATAAACTTCCTTTCTATTCCCTCAAGTCCAATTCTCTACCCGTCTCCCATAGCTAACCAACAGTTCATAAGGAAATCCACACACACACACACACACACACACACACACACACACACACACACACACACACACATATATATATATATATATATATATATATATATATATATATATATATATATATATATATATATATACATACATCATAACATTTCTGCCGTACAAAATCTCAGTTTTATACAACACATCACAACATATATGTGTACCTTTTTAAAATACTTCTTCTTCTCTTCATAAGCGATCCGCTTAAACCTTTTCATCACGAGCATATATATCAATATCTGATCTCAAATATAAAAATTCAAAATGCCGTACTCTTCTGATACTACCTCAAACTCCCTATCGTCATCACTAACAGTATTACCTCAATATTACTAATTCTCTACTTTCACTTTCAACCAACCTGAAATCACTCGCACACGATAGTAAGACAAAGAATCGGTGCGCATCGGAAAGTCAAAGAACCAGAACTCTTCCTCACAAAAACCACACTCATACTTACCCCCCTATGTTACCTGAGACTATGTAATAAAGTCTAAAACAATTCCACAGTTCAATTATACCACTTATTATGTCAGTTTCACAGTTTGCGCAGATATCTACAGCATCAAGCATCACCCACTAAAAATATTATTCACTATACATTACAGACACTACTGATATTATGGCTCTGAACCTTACCTCAACCATAACAACCTCGCATTGTAATGTCAACCACAAAACACATCCCGAGGACACAAATAAAAAGATCCATTATGGGCTTACCACTCAAAACCCCCTCTATCATTATAAACATCACCTACTAAAATATAACCAAATCTCTCCTATACCTCACTCAGGAATACTCTATATTAGGTACTCTATTAATCTTGCCGAAAACTTCAGCAACCCACAATGTCCATTTATTATGGGCATATCTCCTAAAACCCCTACTTGTCAATTTATGCCGTTATCAACAGCAACAATATACCGCAACTGAACTCATGTCTGTGACCTTCTAACCCATCACTGCTTTCAATCAACTTATTCTTTATCAGTCCGTATATCACGGACCCCCAAAACCTCATGTCATTTAATCTATTCAATTAAAACCAACTGCTTATGGTACCCAAACAACATTGGTCTCTTATACTAACCAATGAAATACATATCTATTCACACAAGTCATGCCTATTCCGCTACTCTTATAACAGTAAAAAAAAAAAAAACTCAATGCTAGGGCAATTATTAACCTGCATTAATCCCAAAAAATATATATATATCTGTTACCTACAGACTATATTCTCATCATAGCGCGAACAATATTTGTTCCCGTCAAGCAAAAATCATTAATCAACAAATGACCGTACTTTTTCTGGAAGTCAAGCATTGATTATTTCCCTTCACAACATTCTATCTTTTATAAAACTAACTCATAACACATCACAATATTTGAAATATAAACCTAAACAACCGCTGTAACCTACAGCTCAAATCACTTCACCTAGTACTATTGTGGCGGCTATCCCAATGTACTATCAGTCATCTATCTACTAATAGAACCCGTGGCTCGGCACACTAGTTGTTTCCCCTGGATTTGTACCAAGAATTACCACAACTTCTTAAACATTACCGTTAACTACGGTATATCCACAATGCTACAACCAACAAAAAAAATGTCTATTTACAATAGGCTTCACCAATACATCTATCTACTATATTTGTCAATAACTAATTCTAATTTTAAGTCTCTCGTCTACCCGACGCAACTAACCAACTTATCAGTACTTTCCAACATCTCACTACAACAACTCTAAGCTATCCTCCACTCTTTCCTAGCGTTCTCACACCACGATGATAGTCAAACCAGTCACACTTATCGGAACACAGTCTATAGTGATCTATTTATAATACTCCGATATTCATTTGGCTAATCACATTCTTTCCTTCTCTTACTTACATCACTCCTCTTTCAGTACTACTCAAGATTACTCCTATTCATCGGAACTCTTTCAGAAACAGTAAACAACACCGCATATGAGTAACGACAAATCTCACTTCGATTGGGCAAACCATCTTCTCTCATTTCTCTATATCAGGCATTCTTGCTTCAACATGTCTCTGCCAACAATTTTTACAATCTAACTTTTTTCTTATTTCAACTTTTCTCAATCATTCACTCCCTTTCCACAATTCAAAGCCTACATTGCTCAAACAACACATTAGCTCTAACAAGCAATTCTTCGTCCACTCTCATCATCCAACGATCTAAAAGCTAAAAACGCTAAGAATCACTTTCCCACAGCTAACATTTCTGTGTTTTCTCATTCTTCCACACACTCACCTCCGCCAACGACATGATACTTACTTACTATAAATAAACATAACGTTAACTCTCTATCTGACACCCCGTCATATAATTTTCATTAATTCTGTCTAATACCACACATTCCAAGACAAAAGACATCACACCTTTTCAATCACCTTCTTTATACATTTTAACTTCCGCATACTCAGTTACTCTGTCCTCCACAAAATCCACCAGTATGTTTTATTAGCGTCACCCATCAGCCACTCTTCGCATATTCGCACGACGCTCGTATTTATACAAACAAACTCGTTCTCACCTCACGATTATTCTCGTATCACGACAACCTGACGTGCCTATACTATTACTTCTACAAAATAAACAACTTAGACACCAATTCAACATTCTAGCAATTACTCACCACAGCCTAAGTGTGTCGATAACTTCCACACACATTGACACAAGATATACCAAACACCTCGTCCATGCATGCGTTACTACTACCAATCACCTGACATCGTTCTATCCATGTACTCCACTTAGACGGTGTCTCAAAACCTCACTCCTGCTTCACTCAGCGCGACGAACACATGTTTGTCTACACTTATACTCACGCACGGACAACGCATAACCGGACGAATTACTTCATTCTCAATCATCATAATCCCACTACTCTCCGCCCTACTTAATTTTCCACGTCAAACCACTCCGACAGTCAACTACTCACTCATTTTATCTTAACCTCCTCATCACTTCATCCCACACTATTAACGAGTCAGATTCTCTCAACGTATTTCGTCACGTCACTTATCGGGCAACTATCAAACCTAGACCGTAGCTCTAATTTAGATTATTATTAGAGATCAAATTTCCTAATTCGTCTTCTTCAATATCTGTAAGCGTATATAAATCAGGTCTCGAAAGCATATATCCTCTGAATATCTTCATTTCTTCTTCCGTATATTCTGGGTTAAAAGAAATTCCCGACACTCCTTTTTTACGTTTCTTCTTCTTAATAGTCAACTCGTCCTCTGAATTATCAGTATCTATAGTTGTCCCAGCAGCGCGGTATTTACTATAATATGCGGTAGAGGTGGAAATATCCTCTCCATAACTTGAATCCCCACACCTAACATTCTTATTTATGCCTCCATCTTTCCTGCACCATTTAGGGATAAATTCAATGTCTCTACCTGAGGAACTTGACACACCTGTCGTCGTACCTCTATTAACTATCAGACTATTTGTATTTCTTTCTCTAATAATTTTCCTCACCTGTCTTTTGACATCGTTGGTTTTCGTCTGTCTACCTTCCTTTATTTCAATTGAGTCTCCTTTTTCATGAGGAGTTTTATAATTTCCATCAACTCAGTTTGACTTGCTTTTGTTATCTTGTTGGCTAGTTGCATCTGGATTTTCTTTCCCACTGTATCAACCTGTGTCTGTGTGTTCCGTTCTACCACTTCAATCACCTGCGTCTGAGTCCCTTGGTCTATTTTCTTTACTAATACCGTCGTCTTCGTTTCCTGTCTAACAGTCAGATTCGCAACCACCTTAGGAACAGTTGAATTTCTACTTATGTGTTCTACTCTATTTATTGACCCTGACTTTAAATACTGTCTCCGTCTTTGTTCAAACCAATCGTCCCGTCTTTTTCTAGCAGTCACACTATAAGAAGGCCAACTCCGTTGTTTACTGGAAAGGTCTCTCTCAGGCCCATCTCTGTATCTTCGCCTATTATAACCACTTCTGAACTTAGTCACATCTGGTTCAACATAACTGTCTCTATATACCACGTTATGTTGTCTTCTGTTTGCATTGGATACTGTCTGTCTCCTATTATTCTTTACTATTTCATTGCACTCTACCTTAAATTTATAAGGCTCTTGTCTAGTCGTTCTTCTCCTTAACCCTTCTACAAAATGCTGTTCTTCACCGACCGCTACCTGCAATTCTTCTAGCCATATGGACACCTTCTTCAATTTCTGGCTCAAACCTTTCATGTTCTCTGCTACGTGTTGTCTCAATAAAATAATAATTAATATAACTAATATAATCTAATTAAATCTACTTTTAATGATATATCTAAACTAAATTTGCAGGACTTGTCTTCAGCAAGTGCAGTTATAATTTATACAATACATAACTGAATAATTAAAACCATCATCCTGTAACCACAAAGGCTTGTCTATTCACACCCGGTACTTGCTCGACTGAGAGGTCTCATATGTGTTATCTTCTGTTGCCATGATATCGTCCTTGACAAAATCTAATAAGGTTGATCTAATAAATGAACAAAAATTATTACACAATTATAATAATTGTCCTAAACTCCATACCGTTCGTTTTATGTAATCATATAAGGATACTTGAAGCTGTAGTTTCTTAGATTTCTCCAAACGACGACCTTGTCTTCTAGTTGTCCTGTCGGTTTTTGGACCCCTGGAAAGCAGACTCTGGTGGTTACATCAATCCTCAGACATCTCTGGCTTCTCTAGCGCGAGGAGTACTTCCACTTTCACCCATGGTCGGGCACGTCTGAACGGTGGCTTCTTTTCACCCGAGAAAGGGCACTTCTGGACGACTTCACTCGGAAAAAATGGCACGTCTGGAAACGGCTCTAGCTTGATGAAGCGATTTAATTAGGGTCCCCTCTTCAGCAGGACGGCAACCCAGTTTGCCCATCCACTTCCGAAGGTTCCATATTCACGTTATCGCTTTGGTTGAGAAACATTTTGATAAGCTAGAGTTCAGGATAGCTGCATTTATGATCAAGCTCGACTGGCGTTAATTTTCGCAAGAAGTTTCCTCGTAATTTGGGCTAACGATCCAAACGAATGAGCAAATGGCTTGATTCAGTATAACCTCTCGTGTTTAAAGATGAACTTCACTTCAGGCAACCAAGGTCAGGTTCAATGACGATAACGGTTCTTGACTTCCCTTCAGGCGACCAAGGTCAAATTCAGGTTCAATGACATGAGGATGATAACGGCTCCTGCAAAACGAGATCTCCAGGCAGCATATTGACGTTCCAAAAAAAAAAAAAAAATAACCAGGTGCTCAAGGCTGTACAATGACGATGGCAGTTCTGTTTCACTTCGTGCGACGGTTTCAACGAACATCAGCTAGCTCCATCATAAAGACTTGCAGATTCTGTTATGTTGGCTTCTTAATAATGCACGACTTCAAGTTTCCGTGGGTGTTTGATAATTTCTACCTTCTAGACATCATCCATCGTTCTGCCTTGTGATGATGACTTCTACCTGTGGCCGCGACAGCTCAAATCCTGGTGTACGGGCTCCATTTCAGACTGTAACGGAGCGGCGGAGTCTGAACAGAACTGAAGGAAACTGCATTAGATGAAGTCAAGGCTCCGACCAAAGTGTATATAAGTCCGTTTATTAGTCCAGATGTAAAAACGAATACAATATGTTGAAACACGTATGGCTAATTCTAATGCTGAGTTGGGACTGCCCTATGTTTACCCTCGACGTCACGCGTGAGCTTTCCTAACAACTCGTTCAATAGTGCTCACGCGTGCAATTATTTATCACTTATTCATTTCCCAAACTATCTCCCAAACTACTAACAGAGATGGTGCTCTGTTACATTATCTCCAGCGATTAGGCCCGAAACGTAACGGCATGGTGATCGGCTTACCCGCTAAACTGGACTGTTCGGCATCCACCTGGTGTAGGCCATCGGTTACTTTACTGAAGGTTCGCTCGTCCCTTCCGACAATAGGATTTTTCCTATCCCGACTAGGCATCACCCTTGTGGACTGTTCGCGGATGTCGACCGAAATGAATGGTCGCCTACTCCAGGTTCGTCTGGAGTACCCTTGCTCCTGCCTTCTCTCCCGCGAGTAAGGACAGTGGGCCTGTCGGCGTATCGAGTCACCCGACGATCCCGTCGTGCCAGATGTGACTTCGCCTGTCCGACCTCGATTCCCAGTGTGCTTAACACCATGGGCCTCTTCCCGACGGAGCCTGTTCGCCCTATCTACGGTTGAACGCTCAGGAGACCGCATATCCTCCCCACAGGATGTACTGCGTAGGACTGAATCTACCTCGCCCTCGTCTGGACCCAGAATCGAATCTAGCGCGATGGTAGTCGCACTACGTTGTGGAGAAACTACCTCAGACCTCTCCACATTCTGAAGGAGAGTACAATGGAACTTACTCAATTCCCCGTGAGCTTCACCTCATACGTGGATCGGGATATTATCCGTTCCACAGGAAAAGGGCCCTGCCATCCGAGTTCGAATTCCGCCCCCTCGATTGGGAGAAGCGCGAAAACCCTATCTCCGATCTGCAGAGATAACCCGTTTCTGGTCCTGTGCTTTGGTGCTGCCAGACAACACGTTGAGCACGACCAGATATATCTCCGCACGTCGCCGGTCATTCCAGGCCAGTGGTAGTGGCTGGAAAGACACTGGACTGTTGTCCCCACATCCTTATGTCCGGTTAAGGATAAGGTATGTACTCTATGCATCAAGCGGGATCTGTAGTCAGTAGGGACTACCATCTGACCGTACTGGCTATCCCCTTGCCCGGCTCTACGATAAAGCAACCGGTTTTCTACATAGAACTGACCCGGAGTTGGCGGGTCGGAACTTTTGGACAACCCCAGTAAGTAAGGACGCAAGGTCTGGTCCCTATTTTGAGCACTGCTCACTAACCTCGCAAGAGAATGGTCAATAATCTTACCCCACTGCCCTTCTCCATCCTTAGCCCTGGCCTGCCTAGCGCTCACTAGACAATGCTTCCTGGGAGCCCCCAAGAATACATGTGGATGACCGAGGATCAAAGGGTAAATAGGATCAGGCAGCACAGCCGCCTTGATGCTACCCGTAACATGCTTGCACCGAATGTCAATCCGAGCAATCGGCAAGTTCATAGCTACGGAGCTTTTCATGGCCGGCTGTAATTCTCTTGTCTCGCCGGTGAGCTTCCCTGGGCTCACAAGGTGGGATAAGATTACAGCCTCAAACTGCAATCCTGTATCGTATAGACATTCCACCTGTTGCCCATTCACCTCTATCGTCTCGACCACAGGTGATCTCTCCGGCTCTGGTTTCTCTCTATCCCCCGGTTAGGTCTCGCTATGTCTATCCCTATTCGCGGCGAGACACGCAAAGTGCAAGTCCTTCGGCTTCCTCTGACAATCTACAGTATTATGGGAAGGTGACTTACAGTACTTACACCACCTCTTACTCCACTTCCGTTTTGGGGAGGCGGGAGGGCTTTGCTTCTCGGGTTTCTTACTAGAGTCTTTTACCACAGGATCTGCTACATTGGATGATTCTTTGGGACCTTTGGTCTTGGGCTTCTGATCATGCCCCCTTCTGCCTTTTCTGTGGATCAGTCTGACTGGAATCCCCAGTCTCCCCATAGATTTCCACATACCTTTCAGCTAACTTATTTACTGTGTCTAGCCTTTCCGCCCCATTTTCCCCTAAGAAATTTCTTAAAGGCTTGGACATCTGCATTTTCATCTGATCCACCACCGTCAACTCTTTCAAACTCTCATAATCCTCTTTGAAACTGGCCAACGCCATCCATTTCAAAAGGTATGAGTTCAACCTCACACTATAGGCCGAGAACATCTCACCTGGATCTCTCTTGGAGGTTCTAAACCTCCGCCTGTAAGCATGGGCTGTCATTTCGAATATTTTCAAAAGAGCCAATTTCAGGGTTGGATAATCATTTTCCATCCCTGGGGGAAGACGCGCATACACTTCGTACGCGGTGCCACGGAGTTTTTGTGAAAGCTTTAAGTTCCACCGCTCAGGCTCTAAGCCCATAGCTTTACACATAGCCTCGAACTTCTCCAAGAATTGATATATCTTCTCTTGGTTAGGTTCAAATGGCGGAAACGGCCATTTCATAGCATGGTAAGCTGGTCTGCTGGCTGCTGATGAGCTAGGTACAGCTGCTCCACCTACTGCTCCTTCAGCTTCACCAACAGATTTAGCCTCTACCTCAAGTTGCTTCATACGGAACTCATGTTCCATTTCCAGTTTCCTGCGTCTAATTTATTAGACTCTAGGTCAGCTGCAAGTTTTTGTGACTGTTGGTCTGCCGCTAACTTTTGCTCTTCAAGAGCTAGCTTTCAAGCTTCAAGCTCAGCTTCTGACTTTCTACGCTCCCTCTCTTCTGCTCTGAAGTCTCTCTCCACTTTCAGTACATAGGCTTTGACTGCCTCACCTTCCAATCCCATCTCAGTTGCAGATGCCCGCACCTTAGCTAAATCTAAAGATTAAAGATGACCGAGTAAAGATCTTTAAATCTAAATCTAAACTCGACCTGGTGCTCACTAAACGCAGCAACCTCCGAAATGTACAGCTGACTCGCAGCTATCATAGTGCTGACTGCGACACCGACCATTCACTCGTCTCCAACAAGGTGAAGATAAAGCCCAAGAGAATCAACAGAAGCCGAACAGAAGGAAGACCACGCATTGACACCAGCGGCACCCAAAATAAAGAGAAGGTTAACAAATTAATGCAAGCTCTAGCGGATACTCTGCATGGCCCCACAAAGGGAAATTCCACCGAGATATGGAGTCATTTTCGTGACACCATCTACAATACAGCACTATCAACATTTGACAAGAAGCGAACTAAGTCAACTACTTGTTTGAAGCACACTCTGAAGAGATACTCCCAGTAATGGAGATAAAGAGACATGCATTCTCAATGTATAATACATCACCTTTAGAGAAAACACTGCAGGCATTGCGAACGGCCAGAAATAGAGTACAACAGATGGCAAGAAGATGTGCGAACAGGTACTGGCCACAGCTCTCTGCTCAAATTCAAACTTGTGCAGACACTGGAAATATAAGAGGAATGTACGAGGGCATCAAGCAAGCTGTCGGTCCATCAAAAAATAAGATGGCCCCTTTACGATCAACTGAGGGGGTAATAATAAAAGATCGGAGAGAAAACAAATGGATCACTGGATAGATCACTACTCGGAGCTATACTCAGTGGATAACACTGTCAGCGAAGAAGCTCTGGAAGCCATCGATCAACAGTCTTCCATGCATGCCCTTGATAACGAACCTTGCCTCACAGAAATCAGCGAAGCACTAGACTCTCTCAAATCCGGCAAGGCACCTGGAAAAATAGTATTCCACCTGAAATTTTAAAATGTAGCAAAGAAACAATCATCCCAGAACTGTATGCAATATTTCAGCTCTGCTGGAGAGAAACATCAATACCACAAGATATGAAAGACGCAAACATCGTTACCCTTTATAAAAACAAAGGCGACAGAAGCAACTGCAACAACTATCGTGGCATTTCCCTACTCAGCATTACAGGCAAGATTTTTGCCAGAGTAATCCTTAAAAGATTACACATTCTTGCTGAAAGAATCTACCCCGAATCGCAGTGCGGAGTTAGACCCAACAGGTCCACCAGCGATATGATTTTCTCACTCCGGCAGCTCCAAGAGAAGTGCAGAGAACAGAGGAAGCCATTATACATTGCCTTTATCGACGTCACAAAGGCATTTGACCTCGTGAGCGACAATCTCAGATACCTCTGTAATTAACCAACGCGACCCGATTCCCTACCGAATCTCGCGCAGCTGATTCCTCACACGTGGATATACGGGATTACGGAGAAAATCGTTAACACCTTTCGCCAGGGAGATCGGCTCCACAGAATTTCTAGATATCTAAATGAAAAAACCCCGACAAACAAAATTGATGGTCCTTCATTATTATTCTGATGGTCATATTGTTCTTGTCTTGTATCATCATAAAGGCTTTTCACATAATCTGACCACAAATGTAAAATCTGATCTTTTTCTATTATGATTTTGTCATCTTTGGTTTTTAGGCAACCCGTTGATGTGTCTGTTCTTTTGTTAGTGATGTCATTAATTCTTGTGTGCATTAATTTGGTATTCTGGGTGTTGTGTTGGTTTTCAATTTCCTTGCAATTTTCCTCAAGCCATGTTTCTTTTGCCTCTTTGCATAGCAGTAGCTTCCTAATTTTCCTGTGAATCTCTTCGTATATTTCCTTGTTATTTTTGTTATTTCTTCTTATTTCCATGAGTTTTAAGATGTCTTCCATCATCCATTTCTTGCGCCCTATTATCTTTATTTTTGGGATTATTATTGTTGTTAGTGCAGCTTTTTGACTGATTTCTTTTATATTTTCAATTGGTCACTGACGTCTTGAAATAATATTGCATTGCCATATCGGACAATGTATCGAATCTGTTCTTTACCTATACGTTAAATTTACTTTTATCTCCTCACTCTTCAGTGCCTGTAGATCAAATTTTGCTATTCTATTTGTATATTTGACTTTTTTAAAGTTTATATGTCAATTGCCTAAGATTAATCTATGGTTGCAGTAGTATTCTGCACTTGGTAGGGGGACATAAACATCTAATATTGTTACAAGGGAGGTTACTAGAACTTGAAAAAGAAAATGGTATACCTAGGTACAATACCTCTAACTAACATCAAAATCTTTTACTTTTATTTGATAAATAAAGCAGTTAATACCGCAGTCAGGGTTTGCAATCGTAAGAAGAAAACTAATAAAATTTTAATACAACATTTGTTTAATCTTTTTTTACTTACATTTTATAATCTACTTTTTCAATTCTACGTTTATGTTAAATTCTTAAATCTGTACTTTTAATGATAAGTTTTCAATGTCCATTTCGATATTTCCCTGATGTGGGGAAACATTTTTTACTGGCCTCTTAAGGCCACTCACAATTTAAAGAAAATTTACTTACATTAACGGAGAAAGACCTTGGAAGTCTATGGGGTTTATGTTGATAAATACGTTTAGAGGAAAGTTCATTTACGTTTGTAAATTTCATTCAAATTGAACAAATAGTTCTCTCTCTCTCTCTCTCTCTCTCTCTCTCTCTCTCTCTCTCTCTCTCTCTCTCTCTCTCTCTCTCTCTCTCTCTCTCTCTCTCTCTCTCTCTCCCAAATGCTGGTGCAATTACGTTTGCATAGAGAATATTTAAAATATCATAATAACATGATAGTAATGCCTTGATGGGTGCCCCCTTCCCTCCGCTAGCCTATGGGACACCTTTGGGCAAGGTGGAGTACCCGTTTAGCCTCCCGATCAGGGTTACGTGAAGCCATGTGTGCAGGTGGTGGATGAAGTTGAAGAGCAGCCGACAGATAGTTGTAGGTTATGGTCTTCATAGCTTCACGACGGAAGGCGGATGATCTCTTTTTTGGGAGACATTGGCTAAGGTAATCGACCAGTATGGTCACTGTTAGGAAGGAAAGCAATGGCAAACTACCTTCTTTACAGATGCCAAGAATATCATGTACTGAAGTCTTATCGATAATCAGAGAAACGGCGTAAATGGGTGCTCCATAGGAGCAGCCTCGCCCGGTAGCGATAGTCATGTGCACCAGGTGACTCCAGACCGTCATCAGGAGACTGAGTGCAAAAGAATATCAATATTGAAAGTAGGAACTTGGAATGTAAGAACTATGAGTGGGGATGGGAAATTTGATAACATTAAGAATGAAATGAGAAGATTAAATATTAACCTGTTAGGTTACGTGAGATCAGATGGACAGGAATGGGCATTATGACATGTGAGGAATATAGAATAATCTATTCTGATGGAGAAAAACAACAGCGAGGAGTAGCAATTATAATGGATACAGAGAGAGTAAAATCGATCAAAGGATATTGGACTGTATCAGACAGAGTGTTACTGGTGAAGTTGAGTGGAAGACCTTCTGATGTCAACGTCATACAAGTTTATGCACCAACAGCAGACAGTAGTGATGACAGCATCGATGAATTTTATAGTGATTTAGAGAAAGCCTTCAAGAAATGCAAGAATTCTGAAGTAACTATCATAATGGGTGACTTGAATGCCAAAGTTGGAAATCAACAGGACGGATGCATAGTGGGCAAGCATGGACTAGGGCAGAGGTCAACAAACTTTTTTCACGGTTGGCCGGATAACTGACAAAATGACGAGCGCGGGCCTAATAACTGACAAAATGACGCGCGCGGGCCGGATACTCATTCTGTACAATACTTGCGCCGGTATCCGTAGCGAAGATCTTACGGACGCGGTTCGTAATCCCGTATACCAACGTTCGAAATACAGGTGCGAGCGATTTGGCAGCAGACAACGTTGCGCTGGTTTTTACGCTATGTTATGGGTGCTGGTCGTTCGAAATGCATTGGTAAACTACTGAACATAAACTTGCCAAGACATCAACAACAGCAAACAATGCTGGTGTTGACTGTAAACGTCCTGTAAAGGATATACAACTAACTTTAACAATAATTTCAAGCTAGAACGAAAGCTCTGAGAAAAAAGACGAAAAACTAAGTTAATCATGGAAAGGGCGTGCAATGCACACAAACAAACAAACAAACAAACAAACAAAGACAACCAACACATTTATATTTATTTACTAAACAAAGTTATCAAAGAAGGCAACGTTAGCAAAAAGATAGTTACATCAGACATATTGTGCACATATCCGAATCTCACAAACTAAGCAGCAAATGAGGATAGTGAGTTTTGTGAAACTGACGTGTGGCTTCCAAAATACCATCAATATTTGATTTGGAATTGCTGCATCCAATCAAGAGAATTGCTTTCAAATGTTCATCAGTCAATCTCATTCGATGTGGTGACTTCACAGACTTCCTTTTTGAAAATGTTAGCTCACAGACATATGACATACAATGATGTCATACCAGCGGCAAATTTCTTAAGTTTCGGAAACTCAACATCAGGTAAGCTGCGGTACTTCCTTCTCAATGAGCTCCAACTGTAATTCAACTGGCCCACCATTAAGGTTACAATCAAACGGATTCTGGAACAGAAGGATGTCACTCTCAAATCTGTCAAGATCTGAAAATCTCTCCAAACTCTTTGAAACAGTGAAAATGAGAAAGATTTTCTCCTTCCAGTTATGCTTCCAACAATGACAGCTTTTTTCGAAATCCTTTGATGGTTCTGTAGAGATCACAGACGTGGTAATACTGTCCCTGAAGTTTCAATTTAAGTTCATTCATATCGACCAAAATTGACAACTTTGACAGCCAGGTAGGATCTGACAGCTGTGAATCAGCTTTATCTTTTTCAGTGAGGAAAACATCTATTACGTTTCGGAGCTTGTAAAAACGAAGCAGGACTTTACCGCAGCTGAGCCACCTGACTGATATGTGATAAGGCAAGTCACAGAATTCATAATCAATTTCTTCAAGAAAAGCTTAGAACTGACGGTGAATGAGTGCATGTTCCCGAATGAAGTTCACAGCAAAAACTACTGCTTTCAGTACACAAGAAATATCTAAATCTTTCCCACAGAGTACTTGCTGATGTACGATGCAGTGTATGAACAGAGCGCCTGGAATTTGCAAATTTTCCAAATGAGTCCCGATCTGCCCCAACAGTCCCTTCCTCACTCCAGTCATGTTTTATTTTTCCCTCATCAACTGTAACACCTCGAAGCTGATTCCACCGAAGGCTATAGTCTTGGAAAATTGTTTGCACTTCCACGAAAATGACTTTCCCATTTATTGTTACATGCATGCTGCAAACGGACGCCAACTCTTCCGAGATTTGAAAGTCCAAATTGACACCACAAATGAACACGAGAAGTTGTAACGTACTCGATAGATCACTAGACTCATCTAGCGCCAGAGAATACTACAAGTTCCTAGCTTTCTCGCGTATCTGTAGCACTATGTTCTCTCCAAGTTCTTCTGTTTTCCGCACAACTGAACTTGCCGAAAGGCTGATAGTTCCAAACAAATCGGCTTTCTCAGGACACAAGTCATTTGCTGCTTCAATCACACACACTCTTTAATGACGTTGCCATCAGTAAACGGTTTTCCTCGTTCTGCTATCTTATGCACTGTTTTGTAACTTGGACGAGTGACAGATTCATTTTCAGCATATTTTCTCGTGAAGAGATTTCTTTGCGTTTCAAAACCACGTTTAATGGTCTCATATTTCCCAGAGCGTAATTTTCCAGAAAACTGTTAATATGTTGATGGGTGTTTTGTTTCATAGTGACGCTGAAGATTGTACTCTTTCAAAACGGCAACACTTTCGCTGCATATTATGCAGCTGGTTTTCTGGTCCTTTGTTTCCACAAAGAAGTACTTTACTCTTCACTCGGAGTCCACTTTTCTTTTCCTACTAGCTGTAATTAAGGGTGAAGTACACAGGATCTGAAAATGAAAAAAAAAAAATCATTACTTTAGAAACATAATTAAAATCCTATTGAAACACAAGAAAAGCAGAGGACTAGGGGTCACTGGTGAAGCTACAGCTCATCAAAAGTACATAAACAGTTTATAGGTACCTTTGTGTAACCGCACAGAGATGATAGAGATAATAGCACAACGCCGACTGTTCATGGGCCGTAGAAGAAAAGAGGAATAAGAAGACAAAGAGAATCTCATTCTATCTCTACGGCTAACAAGAAAAAACAACGATTTAGAGATATCAGAAGAAATTCAGGTCAGTGTACAGGGCATCAGAATAAGGTAATTATAAAGATACAACAACATCTGATTAATAATGCCAATGCTCTAATATATAAAATTCATGATTAGATGCAATGACAAAATAGGCATCCCCATGAATAAACATACACATGATCATCCTTCACAGTACCATTGATATTCCATCACAGCCGGGGTAGTCATCCAACACAGTACCAGTGATCCTCATCACAGCATGGATAATCATCCAACACTGTAACTGTAGTCTGATACACAACACCAGCAATTATCAGAAAACAAGATGGAACAAAGGTCATTCACTCAGTAGCATGTCCTTTGCAGAATCTCGCTCCCATAACAACCTTCCGAAAAACCGCTCGATCATAAGCAAGATTTCCCGCTTCAGATACATCCATCTGGAGATCATCCGCCACATCCTGCACCCATCTTCTCTTTGGCCTTCCTATTCCTCTCTTCCCAGGTATATATCCCTCCATTATTGTTCTCATGCACAGACATAGCTATTATATTCCTATATTCCTATTTAAACTATGAAGGTTCGTTCAAAACTCACCCCACAGCAGATAATCGTCAATCCACAATCAAGATCCTCTTGGATCTTTTGGATCTTCACAGGACCTGTCTACCCTCTCAACTGCGGTCTGAAAAAACAGTGGCTACGCTCGGCCGTGCCTGGGGCATGTTCACCCATCTACTTGGTAGTGGCTCAGGGGTTTAAGTTCAAACCCTCTGCTGAAAATTAGACATCAGCATCTCTTCGGCCTAAGTTGTTCCCAAGGCCAAAGAAGCGGGAACATGGCTTTACTGGGCTGTTATAGGCACGCCAACACAACATCCCAGCATCCTATACATTTTTTATCATGGTATCAAGGGATATGCTACTCCATACTCTTGTAGAGTCGCGGCAGGCGGCTTCATTTGGTAATAGAATATATCTCATAATAAGGTTCACGAAATTTATAAATAGGGCCACCTAAATAAACAACCTAGTGCAGCCAGGAGGTCTCCGCACGTGTGAAGATCTCCTATTATTCTAAACATAATATTTACATTTTAAATTGTATCACAACGTCTCGTGTTTCATAGTTATATCAAGCAAGTTCGAGTACCGACGGCGGGCCGGATGAAATGACGTCGCAGGCCGGATCCGGCCCGCGGGCCGTAGTTTGGTGACCCCTGATCTATACCAATGGCTCTGTGTTAAGAGGGAAAAGAGTGCTGGGGTATTATAGCAACAACAAATGGCGAATGTTTAGTGAAGTATAGCATGGCATATGACATCATAACCTGAAGCCTGAGAATGGAGGTGGAGGTGGTTATTTCAGCTTTCCGCTGTATACGCATGTTGTGATTGTAACTTATTCACAAAGCATGATGACAAATGTGAAGACTGGCATGTTTCGTGCAGAATAACATGCATCCGTTTAGAGCTCGCGGTTTGTGAGCATTCGCTGGATCTTTTCATCAGGACATTTTGGTGTGGTTGGAAATGAACAGACGGGCAGATTGGCTGGTGCTGCAACATTAAGGGGTGATTTGATGCATGATATGGCCGATGTGGTGAAGGTCCTCTGTGAGCACGTTATTAATGCAGAAGAACAGATAGACTATCATGGTCTAGAGAGAATGCGGCATCAAGGGGTGATCTGGGGATCTGGTAGACAGTCGTCACTCAGAGGTAATACAAGACGGACATATAATTAGATAGTAACGGACACCATTACTATTTAAACTCTTAGCTGGCTGTTGAAGATGAGGACTGAGCGCTAATGGGAATGCCCCAAGTGCAATGATGTTGGTTCTCGACCCAACTCAAGTCAACTCTGTTTGCACATGACTGGCTTTTGAAGATTAATGGCGATTGCTTCTGCCACCTTTAACATGTGAACATTTTGTGTTAAACATGGTCGAGGATGTAACTAAAAAATATTCCAGAACGAACTCCATGGCACAATTAACATAGACTATCGTCACACGTCCAGACAAAAGTTAAAGGAACATTTGTCAAGGAAGACCAGAACAGAGTACAGCTCAGAACAGCCACTCTCAGCTTCGTTAATGAAGGAGACGCACAGGACCTCTGAATCCGAGACTACACAGATGGGTCAGCACACAATGCTTTTCGAAATAGAGGAGTGGGGGTGTACATAGAATACCCAAATAATACTAAAGACACTGCCAGAGTACCAACGGGAAAGAACTGCCATAAATATGATGCAGAAATCCAGGCATTCAAGGTAGCAACAGTAAAATTACTAAATACCAGCCATGGTACACAACCTGTGGTGATATTGACAGATGCTAAATCAGTACTTGAGGTACTCGTGTTTTGGAAATTGTAGTAGTACTACGGACACTGAACTTGGCAGCCAGCGTAAGGTCACCATACAGTGGATACTATCTCACTGTAGAGTACAACGTGTATACAACATTCGCGATTGGTGAATCAGCCATGTGCATATGTGGATTGGCACCGCAGACAGCAGATCACATACACCAAGACTCCCCAAAATACTACATATCTAGGCAAACCTTATGGCCTAGAGAAACAACAGTGGAAGATAAACTCTACGGACCACTGAGTGAACTAAACAAGACAGTGAATTTGAAACAATAAACAACATTTCAGTTATAGATAAATTTCTAGCGAACGAAAGAAGAAGAAAAAGGTATTTATGGTGTGTTCACTCTCGCACGAGAGAGAGAGAGAGAGAGAGAGAGAGAGAGAGAGTGAGAGAGAGAGAAAGAGAGAGAGAGAGAGAGAGAGAGAGAGAGAGAGAGAGAGATGCAAAACAAAGACTGAAGTTAGCTGATTGGATAGTAACGTCATCACAGGCATAATGGATTTTTTTCGACGAGCGGGGTTGGGGTGGCGTTTTGTGAGGTTTTAAAAATATAATAATGGGTGTTTGCTTAGGGGTATCCCGGATATTATGGGTTATCAGTTTATTCAGCCTTCTTTGGGAAGCTTTTAAATGACCCCGAAAACCCAACGTGAAGAATAAGACCTACACGATTTTTATAATGAAAGGTCTTCCCTTGGAAAGTGAAATGATTAGCGAAATCTACCACAGACCCCAGAGGAAAACATCCCTCTAATATTATGTACTCAGAGCGAGATAATGATGGAACTCCACCAGAGGGCGCGTAATGTATGTTTGGTCTGGAACTCTGGGAGTCGTTCCGACCCCGGTATACAAACGCGTGCACAGGTAGAGCGGGCTTTTCTGTACTCCACCCCACCAAGTCATCCCCGAAAGGTTTTGCAGTGGAAAAGCCAGAATTCTAGTTTTAGATTTTGGATTTCCCTGGGTGTTTGGTAGATTAGTTCTTAGTAGACTAGAGTAGACTAAGAGTTTTCGGTAGATTAATTTTTGGTGGATTAGTTTTTGGTGGATTAGTTCTTGGTAGACTTGAAGTCTTTGCTGGATCAGAAGTCTTACTGCAATTAGAAATTTTGCTATACTTAGGAGTATTGTTTGCTAGATTAGAATTTTTGCTGTTTGGTTTTGCTGGATTCTAACTTCTTTATTGATGCTACATGTCTGCATATTACTGATGCTTTTAGAAGTTTAATAAACAAATGATACTTGTGTTATTCTTACTTTTTGTTTAGTTGACAGACTCTAATTGTATAATCATTAGTGTTAGAACAACCCTCGGAGTAATTCTTTGTCTGGAATTGGAGAACATTATTCTAATTCCCCGTCGGCCCATTCTGGATATTTTTAAAACTTAATTCTTTACTATTCTTGTTAACCGAGAACGGTGAGAGGTTCTCTCTCTTTATTCATTTTCTTCTTTGGACCTACACAGTCAGAGTTGCGCTCTTCTCCACACATCACTGTAGCGGAAGTAAGTGGTTCTTGCTCCTGTTTTCACCTCTGTTTCAAGTGGCGAGCCTGCCAGGATGATGGTGTAAGGAACGGACAATTCGTTAAGCTAACGGCCGCGAATGGCGTGGTGATTCCGTATATGGGGTATTTTGTGTGTGACAATATGTTGGGTGGGATACCAGTAAAGGACTGTGGGGTTTTTGTCACCAAAAACATGGACAATGGGGAGAGAAGAGTGCCGGGTATTATTGGCACGAACATTTTACTATCAGTACCGGATTTGTGTAGATTTCTTTAATGGACCAGCCCTGTGGAGGACATTCCTAGAGTCGGACTGGACAGTGTTAAAGTTTCTGTTGTTGATAGAGTTTGTGTACCTGTCCGCTCCATCACTGCAATTAGTTTAAAATGTGTTAGATTTGTGCATGAAGACATAAATGTCATGTTCAGCCCAACTCGAGACTTGGAGCACAAGGGTTTGCTTTTATCCCACACTTTGACTACCTTGAGACGGGGCGTATGCCAAGTCCAAGCAGTCAATCTGGGGGATGAAGACATATTCTTGTCGAAGAGTACTCAAGTTGGGGATATTTCGGTGGTCCTCGTGAGGAAAAAAGATGGTAGGCTTAGGTTATATGTTGATTATCGGGTAGTAAATGTTAGGTTAAAAAAAAGATGCATACCCTCTCCCTAGAGTAGATGAATATCTAGATGCCCTGGGTGGTGCCAAATTGTTTTCAACTTTAGATCTTGCCAATGGGTATTATCAGGTGGCCTTGAAACAGAGGTGAAAACAGGAGCAAGAACCACTTACTTCTGCTACGGTGATGTGAGGAGAAGAGCCCAACCCTGACTGCGTAGGGCCAAAGAAGAAAATGAATAAAGAGAGAGAACCTCTCCTCGTCCCCGGTTAACAAGAATAGTAAAGAATTAAGTTTTAAGAAGATCCAGGAATGGGCCGACAGGGAATTAGAATAATGTTCTCCAATTCTAGACAAAGAATTACTTCGAGGGTTGTTCTAACACCAATGATTATACAATTAGAGTCTATCAACATAAAAATCAGGTGTGTAGTGTGTGGTGCTATGAACGGATACAATCTGGATATTCTCGACGCGTTTTTCTTCTGACTTGGCTAAATAACGGTCCGTCAAACCATTTCCTGCTGTTTTCAGAATCAATTTTTGGATTTAATGTTATGATGTATCGCTTAAACTTGCTAAATTCTAAGGATACTTTCAAGATTGGTTATTGGAATGTTAGAACTATGTACCAGACAGGGAAAACTACTCAGGTGTGTAGTGTTATGAATGAATACAACCTACATGTTCTCGGGGTTAGCGAGTGCAGATGGACTGACTCAGGCAAAACGTTTCCTAACTACGAACAAAGACACATAATATATTCAGGAACAAATGACAACCATCATTCGAACGAAGTCGCTATCATCATGTCAAAAAATGCAGAAAAATCACTAATAAGCTGGGAACCAGTAAACGATAGAATCATAACAGCGCGTTACGAAACAAAATATTTCAAGCTATCACTCATACAGTGCTATGCACCTACCAACGATGATACCGACGTCAACAAAGATAATTTCTACAACCAACTAATTGGTACCATCAATTTATCACTGAAACACGACATTGTTGCTGTAATGGGTGATTTCAACGCCAAGATAGGATCTGACAATACCGGTGTCGAGAAATATATGGTAATTTACGGTCTATGGGACATGAACCAAAACGGAGAGAGACTACTAGAATTCTGTGAAATAACAAACGCTCTATTTCCGCATAAAGATGTACATAAAATCACGTGGAATTCGCCTGATGGTGTCACAAAAAAATCAGATAGACCATTTTTGCATTAGTGCCAAATTCCATTCATCAGCACAAGACGCCAGAGCTTACAGAGGAGCAGATGTTGGCAGCGATCACAATCTCCGCATAGCCAAGCTGAAACTAAAGCTTAAGACTCTATACAAAACACCAAAAATCAAGAAAATAAACTCACAGTCCCTACTGACAAAAGAACATCAACTTGCATTCAACTCAGAGGTACAAAACATCTACGCTAACAAAGAAACTATAACGAGCAATGCGAATAGTGAAAATAACATTGAAGAAAATTGGAATTTCCTGAAAGAAACCTTGCTAAATGCGGCAACAAACACAGTCGGCTATGTACATAGACAGAAGAAGAAGTGGCTAAGCGATAACACCTGGACGAAGATTCTAGAAAGAACGCAAACAAAACTAACACTTATTTCTACAAAAGACACAGCTTCATATAAAACCCATTAGCAAAATTACTCCATGTTGGATAAAGAGGTGAAATCAAGCGCACGAAAAGATAAGCATAACTTTATACACAACTTGGCCGCCGATGCTGAATCAACTTCCACAACTGGAAACAACAAAGCCGTATTCCACATCACGAAACAACTATGCAATCACTCACTTACACCAAACAAACCCATCAAAGACAAACAAGGTAAACTACTGTTATCCGATGACGACCAAAAGCAACAATGGGCAGAACATTTCAAAGAAATATTAAATAGACCGCAGCCTGACAGTGTTCCCAACCTGGATGGAGAAATCACCATGCCCCCACTAGATGCCTCCTGTGAGTCATTCACCATGGAAGAGATTAAAGCAGCCATCAAAAAATTGAAGACCAACAAAGCTGTTGGTGAAGACGACATCTCAGGTGAAATGCTCAAAGCAGCAGATGAGAATACCTTACAACGTTTGTTACAGCTGATCAATGAAATCTGGCAAAACGAATCCCCACCACAACAGTGGAAGGATGGTGTAATTTGTAAACTGCCAAAAAAAGGTGATATGCCTGATTGTAATAACTGGCGTGGTATCACCCTACTGTCCGTACCGGTAAAACCTTTTTGTAGCATGTTACTTGAGAGATTGAAAAAGTATATAGATGAAAGGCTCAGAGAAGAACAAGCTGGCTTCAGACCAAAACGGTCATGTATAGACCACATTTTCATTCTTAGAATAATCATTGAAAACTGTAGAATTCCAGTCGAAATTAATCACCAACTTTGTCGACTTTCAAAAAGCCTTCGACAGTATCCACCGTCCTTCACTTTGGAATATACTTAACATCTATGATTTTCCTACCAAATATACCAACATCATAAAATCTTTCTATAAGGAGGCACGTTGCTGCCTGAGAACAGAATCAGGCAATTCTGACTGGTTCTCAGTGCAAAACGGGAGTGAAACAGGGTTGTGTCTTGTCACCGATGCTCTTTGGAATAGCTATCTATTGGGTCATGTGCAAATGCACAAACAACACAAATAGGGGTATCCATTGGGTTGACAAAATTCTACAAGACCTGGACTTTGCCGACGATATAGTACTTTTGAGTTCAACACACCCAGATGCCCAAGAGAAAATAAACCATCTCCAAAATGTTTCATGACAAATTGGTCTCCAAATTAACAACCACAAAAACAAAAACTATTGATCTTACCAACAGTTCAGACGACACCAAATTAAGCAACCATGTTCTTGAAAAAGTGAACAGCTTCACATACCTAGGAAGCAAAATGACATCTACAGGGGACTCAACACCAGAAATATTATCTAGAATCGCACTGGCATCTGGTGCCTTCAATAAACTGTCAAACATCTGGAAGTCAAAGTCACTCAGAAAACATACGAAACTTAACATCTTCAATTCTTGTGTGTTTCCAGTGCTAACGTATGGATGTGAGAGTTGGAAATCAACGGTAGCTTTAGATAAAAAAAATTAGACAATTTTGAGAACAAATGTCTTAGAATAATTCGAAACATCCAGTGGACAGGTTTCAAAACCAATGCGCAAATAAGACAAGAGACTAAGCAAGATATTGTATCCAATTTTATAAGAAAACGCCGTTGGAACTACATCGGCCATGTACTCAGAATGGACAAGACAAAACTCCCCTACCAAGCCCTTATATGGTCACCAGTATGGAAAAGAAAACGGGGAAGACCAAGAGAGACCCTGCGTAGAACCATCATTAGAGAAAGATCATTCAACGGCCAAGTGAACATCCAAGATCTACAACAGGTAGCAGCGATCCGCCAGACATGGAGAGCCATGACTTCTGCCCTATGCGCCGACTTCGGCTCAAAGGAAGGACTAACTAAGTCTATCAACTAAAAAACAAAGTAAGAATAACACAAGTATCATTTGTTTATTAAACTTCTAAATGAAACAATAATATTCAGACATGTAGCATCAATAAAAAAGTTAGAATCCAGCAAAACCAAACAGCAAAAATTCTAATCTAGCAAACAAAACTCCTAAGTATAGCAAAACTTCTAAGTGCAGCAAAACTTCTGATCCAGCAAAAACTTCAAATCTACCAAGAACTAATCCACCAATAACTAATCTTCCAAAAACTAATCCACCAAAAACTAATACATCAAAAACTAATCTACCAAAAACTTCTAGTCTACTAAGAACTAATCTACCAAACACCCAGGAAAATCTAAAATCTAAAACTAGAATTCTGGCTTTTCCACTGCAAAACCTTTCGGGGTGAAAAGTAACAAGCTTACTATAGGCATTGTCACCTCATGACCTGATGGGGTGGACTACAGAAAAGCCCGGTTCTACCTGTGCACGCGTTTTTATACTTGGGTCGGAACGACTCCCAGAGTTCCAGACCAATCATACAGTACGCGCCCTCTGGTGGAGTTCCATCATCATCTCGAGCCGAGTACAATTATAAGGTGTCAGTGTGTACTTATACCTCCTCACTACTGATCACAACCCAAATGTAACACGTAATTACATAACAAATGTGAACAACAAATCTTAAACAGAACGTTTTATCGACATTTTTAAACCTAACAGTGTATTAAAAGATATGTTGGGTGTTGGGGAAATGCTCAAGCAGGCATGTGAATATCACATACCTCTCCCTCTATTACAAACTCATGAATGACTAACTTCAGTGTACAATGTTATATGCTTTCCCCCAACATAAATCCAACCAACAAATCACAAATCATTAACTTAATAAATCTTCAAATCCACCTGCTTAATGATGGTAACAGACACTCGTTTCTAACTTACTACAGAGTTTGATAAGAATATGTTCTTTCAACCCTCAATGGGAAAAAAAAAACTTATTTTCCTGTATCAAGTCTCATTTCAATAAGGGTTTGGTTTATGTAACTTCAGCATCACTGTCAACAATCCTGGCTCAACCCTGTGATTTAATTCCATAATGAGATATACTGAGTGAACATAACCATGACCGAAAACCTATGTCCACTGTATGGCCCAGTGAAGCTGAGGCCAGGGGTCGGTCAGATACCAGTAGTAGCTCCTCTTCAGACGGGGCAGAAGGTAATCCTGGAATGTATTGTAGACAATGACGTGTATGACGACCGTCCAGCAGCTCTGGTTTATAAATCAGGTAAACTCAACTATATCAGCGCAACTTGAGCAATATCATTTTCTTGTCAACAAGGCCATCCCACACTCAGTTATACCCTGAAACTCTCTCTCTCTCTCTCTCTCTCTCTCTCTCTTTCTCTCTCTCTCTCTCTCTCTCTCTCTCTCTCTCTCCTCAATTCGAGGTAAGACTATGGACAGGGCTGGTACCCACTCTCTGAAATATACTGGCTGACACCAATCCCTCAGTGGTAACAATAAATCCTTCAGAAGTTATTAATCCTTCAGAATGGCAGACAAATCCTTAAAGACACAATGAAAATAAATCTCCTTTCTCCCCATTAATAATCCAGTTGCATAAGGAACAAGATGTTGTAATCAATCTCTTGGGGCTTTAACAAACTACTGTTCATCTTCAAGAATTTTGCTGATTGTCACGAAACTCAGTCGGTTCGACGCTTGAACATTTTCGGCCTGGTGAAAATGTACTAGTCAAGGGGGAAAGAACCAGTAAAATGACAACATGACCAGAGCCATTGCTCGCCCTTGAAGAATAATCCAGAAACTGGTTGTCGGAAACGGGGGTCCAATACTGCGGATTGCGCATGACTGACGCAGCCGCAGTGGAACGCCAGCACAAAGAGTTCAGTTGTGAACGAAGGTAGCTGGCAGGCAGTCGACATTTTGACCCAGTGCTTAAGTGATGGAGAGCAGGACGACACGTGTCTTAATGAGTTTTGAAGAACTTAGACATCATGTCCAGTTGCAGTAACAAGGGCTCTCTTATTCACAGTCGTGCTGTTGAAGGTATGCGTACAACCTTTGTCTAAAGTAGTGCGGTGTCGGTGATTCGTCATGTGAGATTGCGAGGACGCGTGTACTGACCGTCGCGAGGAAGTAGGTCAGGTGTGAACATTTGTAGGCTTGTGTTTTACGCCTGTAATTTAAGCCTGTTGCAAACGCGTGTTTACCAGCAATGTACTGCAAAGATATTTAGTTGGTTAGCAGCGCGCGGCTTATTTACAGCCAATGTAGATCGGGAAAATCGGGTTCAGGGAAACGAGACCTGTAATTTGAGTTCACACACGATCAACTTCCAAACCTCGAGAGTCGACATGGCCGACGCGGCCGAACCGTTACCTGAAGCGTTACCGGAAGTAGATTAAGGATTCGCATCGTGTATAGCATGTAATATATCGATGAACTCGGGCGAGTACGACGAATCGAATGCACCGGTGGGCCGAAACCTCCAAGGTCGTTTCAGGGTCGTACCGGGAGTCGAACTTCGTGTCACGTGGTGGGGCGACCACTGGCTTTCTTCTTGGCTTTCCTCACATCTGTCTTTTAATTAGTATCCCTCGATGGAATACCAGCTTAATATATAGTAGATTCCTGAGAGGTTGACAAGGGGGGAAGTAACCGATGCGACAGAATTGTTCATATTGAACAGGACACCGTTCTAAATGCCCGACCTGGGACCAGGCAGAGGGGAAAGGGGTGTGGATTTCTGCTACAGGGGATTACCCTGCTTATTCGATTGGACCTAATGGATTGTACCTACGGCATGGTACGACATTCGCTCTGGCGGATAACGGGAAGGGGGTTTTGGAACACTGCCATAGGCCCTCCTTCAGGGCCCTTATGTCTATAAGTACAACTAACTCACTAACCATATATGTTATATAGCAGTTTTTCAGCATAGACCCATCTCTCAAACACCGACATTTGGCCCAGCCCTACGTTCGTCTGGGAAAGATGAGGCAGGTGGACAGCTGCCGGTTTGGTCCTAGGCATAGTTTGTCCTCGACCTCTTCGAGCAGCCAATGAAGGAGTCAGGCCCTTATGGGAAGGGTCAACCCGTCTGAGTAAGTGGGATCTAATTGTATCCGCTTTGGTAAGTATGATTCATCTTGCTCTCATTGAGTGTTGTCCTCCACAGGTTCTATCTTGATGAGAGCAGAGTGAAGATCTAGTGACGAGTCCAGTGATACGGACTGTGGCGAGTGCCGGTGTTATCAGCCTGTGAGCCCACTACCACAGCGAGAGTTACCTACAACCGAGTGCTACGTCTCAGTGTGGGGCCCAGCTAACCCATAGCCCACTCCATGTCTAATATACCAGGTTGTTCACCATGACAGCAACATAATGCCTTATTCTTGATTCCACCTGAGCAAGTATTTTGATGTTGTTATTGTCCCAGACAGCCTTCCCGCCAGCTGGCTATGATGTCTTCACTATCCAGTGCCTGGCCCCATGTGGCTTCAGATATTGGTGAAGAACTATTTTCGTCTTTAACTTTCTCTACAGTGCCACGATTCAGCGAGGGATGTATCTGCGCTGTGATATCATCGGTATGAGTCTGCGGATCTGCGCTAGTCGCATGGACATTTATGACTGTCACTACCAGTAAGTGAGATATCCACATCTCGCTAGACCAGCAGTGCACCCGATGCTTCCGGACTCTTCAGAGAAGTGTCCTAGTTCCACAGCCACACGAAAGACAGTATAACTACTGACCTGAGTGTGGTCCAGACTTCATTGGCCTCCTCAACCTGAGGTTCCAAGTACTAGTGGTTCGATACGCCGACAATCCTGTCCAAGTGGAGAAGCCTGTACCTGGCCGGAGGCAGGATATACTCGGTGAGCATGTCTGACTTACCGCATAGCGTGATACTTGAACCGGTTACTGTGATGACACTTCCTCCTTGAGGCTACTCGAACCTTGCCATGTCTTGCCTCGCATAGATACCGCGAGGCCTATCTCGGAGTCATCATCATCATCCTCATTCATCTTGTATAATACACCATCTTGTTTACATAGTTAGATACCTGAGTTGTGTCAGGTTTTCAGGACGAGGTTTGAAAGGGGTAACGTCCCTTGGGTTCTAGTGAGGGAGATAGTGGTCCAAGGGCTGAAGGGGCTTTGTGGACTGAGAGTACCTATGTCCCAGGGATAAAGACATCCCGTTGTTAAAGTGTGATAACAGGTTCCCCTCAACCCAGGGAGTGCTACCACACTGATATAAAACTGACAGTTGAGTACTTAGGGGATGCCTATCCTGGCATACCAAGCCCAAGGGTGTTGAGGCAGGGCCAGCAGTCTTGACACAGGAATCAACTCTTGAGGGACCCACAGAGGGGAATTTCTCAGCTCCCCCAGAATGATGAAGACTGTCCCTTTCATGCCAATTAAGTTTATGAGCATCACAATCTCGTACTCCACCCGCTGGTCTGATCACTTATGATAGTACTCCAATGGCAATTGTTATGACAGATGAAAATTTGCTGGCTTCCCTTGAATATGCTGTGTGACTATGAGGCGGGTTTCCTTTCTGAGTATAATCATTCTTCATGCAATCGTTCAGACGGTAATGGCGGGCTTCCTGATATAAACGTAGATAATGAAGTAACGGAAGACTCCCCTACAAATCAGGTTTAAAGCTCTGACACTTGCATTCGTTCCAATAGCAATTCAGTAGGTCTACTTCCAGGAAGTAAATGCCATTCCACACCATCCATCGCTCCTGTAAATACAAAAATGCAAATGCCCCTCTATACTTAATTGCAATACAACCACAGGTTATTATAATTACAATCTCACACACATCAAGACAAAAGAAAAAGTGGAGAAGAAGGGAAAATGTTAAGTCACCCATCCCGCTTCTCCAGCGATGGAGCTCAATACATTCTTGATGTAGTGTGAGTCGTATTTGCACATGGATCACTCCTGTTCTCCGTGGATGTCATGATGTCATAATAATATAACTCACGAAAGACCAGGAGAGCAAGATAGGATAAGGTCATATGAATAAGACCAGGTTGTCCTGTGTGACAGAGTTTTGTGGTATCAAAGACAGATTGTGATAGAATTATCCGGTTGTGATAGGTCTTCCTGTTGAGAGAGATGCATCCAGTTGAGACGATGTCATCCAATTAAGACACAGGCATCACGATAAGACAAGAGGCATATTGAGATAAGACATGTTAAGATCAGGTCGGTATGATAGCCTATCATTCCACGTCCTTGACACAAAGCCGGTCTTTATTCTCCTCAGTTGAGGCCCGGTTCACCTCCATACTCATAATCCCTTTACCCTCTATCTCTGTCTCTGGGAAACTTTGAACTCCTGCCCCAGCAGTTATAGTGATAATTAATAGATCACCTGCACAGATGAACTGAATTCACAAGAAAAAAAAACAACATATAATCAAGGTAGGATCCATCCAATGGATATTCATCAATATCAACCAAGATTCGAACGCAAAACCACACTGGCCCGTTTCCACCCTGACTTTTGGAAGCAGGGGGTTGGTGAACACTTAATGCTAACCGATCAAAAGTTGCAAACATAACACATGAATAACTTCAGAAATGCATTTTCAAGAACGCCCCTGGAGATTCACTGAACATAAACTTGTGCCAAGTCATCAACAATCATTTGTGAAATCCTAGCTTAGTGTTCACATTTTGCTTATGGTGGTGTCCCTCTTCTTCCATGAGAGTATATCTCACAAAAGTACATTACATTTACTTACATACTCTTAGCCCCTTTATGATATAGATTACATGTCCAATCACACATTATTAACAGAAGAGTTGTAAAATGCAGACTCTCAAGAACTTTCAACATCTGGAGGAAGAATGTGCAATGGTGTGCGTCCATAGAGAGGGAACAGTCATAAAGCTAACAGAAAAGGCAGATATGCAGTGAGAGTGTGATAACATTCACAAAGCATACAGGACGTAACTGCGGACAAGAGACACCTCCTACAAGATTACTTGGATGTAGCCAATGGTCACAGGCTGTTAAGAAGAAGATCATGGATAGCTCAGAATGAAGATACCATCAGAGATGTGTACACACTTGACAAGATTTGCAAAGGCAAGGATTGGGTCAGAGTGTCGAATAGAAATTCAGAATTGTGTGGGGTTATAATCACAATGGGTCGTGAGTGTAGGGAGTGGCCAGCATGTGCTGCGGAAGAAGAAATTCAGAAATTAATTCACGACTACTCTCGTCCTAGCAATGTGATTATCTATACCGATGGCTCTGCGTAGAGAGGGAATAAAGTGCCGGGGTATTTATAGCAAAAGCAACTGGCCTATGTTTAGTAAAGGAGAGCTTGGCTTATAACACCACAACATTAAGTCTGAGAATGGAGGTGGAGGCGGTTACTTCAGCTTTCCGCTGCATACGCATGTTGTGATTTAACTTATTCACAAAGCATGCTGACAAAGGTGAAGACTGGCATGGTTCGTGCAGAATAACATGAATCAACATAAAGGTCTCCGTTTGTGAGTTTTCGCTGGATCTTTTCTTCAGGACATTTTGGTGTGGCTGTAAATGAACAGGCAGGCAGATTGGCTGGTGCCGGATCATTAAAGGGTGATTTGATGCATGGTAAGCAGATGTGGTGAAGGTCCTCTGGGAGCAAGTTATTAATGTAGAAGAACCGGTGGACTATGGAGGTCTAGAGAGAATGCGGCAGCAAATGGTGGCCAGAGGATCTTTTCGACAGTCATCACTCAGAGGTAAAGAAATACGGACATATAAGTAGATTATACCGGGCACCATTAGTATTGGAACTCTTCGCTGGCTATTGAAGATGACTACTGAGCGCTGATGGAATTTCCCGATTGCATTTATGTCGGTTCTAGACTCAACTGAGCTCTGTTTGCACACAACTGGATTCTGCAGATTAATGGCTATTGCTTCTACCACCTTTATCATGTGACCATTTTGTGTGTTAAACACGATCATACTTTTCACTTCTCGGCTGACACATCCTTTGACCTATGAGGTACCGCCTCCTTTTATGCTGGGTAGCTCAATGAACTTGTGTCCATGACTGTCAGTATTTTCAATCCCGAGTGACAAAGAAGGAAAATGTGCTGCTTCATTTATCCCCGTGGTGAGTATTATAAATATGTAAACACAGGATCTACGAACCTGAATATCTCTCAGATTTAAGAACTGGTTCTTGATGATCATATTAAAACATTTTTGTAGTGTGCACTCCTGTATATCTCTGGGGTTATCTGTATATGGAAAGTACAAATTGAAACTAAAGATGGTAAAAATATAAGTGATGCAATAATACTAAGAATGATTGATTGAAGACAGTGGTACACAGTTGGAATATAGAACTATCTGTGCAATGCTAATACTCTTAGGCAGTCTTGTTTCGATATCTCACACCGTCGCCAGAATCTATGGGCGGGTCTCTGTTATTGTTTCGATTAAGCAAAGCCATCCTGGCATATATCTCTTCGTTTCCACATTCTCTTTCCCTGTCAAGTTTACTAGTGGTCACTTTGATTTCATGTTTATTTCTCATTGCACCAAGATTTTAAAAAAAAAAAATACTTGACTGTCTGCATTTAATGTGTATAATTAGTTTACGTTTTTCATTTGTTCATTGAAGGACATTCTCATTCGTTTTTCTGTCCATCCATGGCATTCTATGCATTTTCATCAGAAATCTAATTTCCACTGCCATTAGATATTATATCCTAGCTTGTCTGTGGTAAAGCTCTAGAAATGTAAACAATATAAAATAAATGAAAGTAGTGCAGTGTTTTTTTTTTTTTTTACAGAACACAATTATAGTAAACAAAAGGTTCATCAGTCTGGAACGACCTGGGAGGCAAGATCCATTGTAAAATCTCCACCCCGATACAGATTCAACTCATGACCCCCCGAGCTAGCAGGCGAGAATCTAGCCACCACGCTAGCTCGGTTTACTTGTTGAAAGCGTTCTTACAATTGAAAAACATTATCTCCCTTGCGTATGGTGAAAATATTTGTGTCTATGGATTTGAGATCACGAAAATGTTGTAAACTAAATGTGGACAATCTAATTCACATAAATAGTCTTATTGTTTCGAGATTAATAACTCATATTATTGGACTAGAAACGTTTAATTGTAGGTTCTGACAATACCAACTTAATGTTTGAATAGGATACCTACAATTCCTATTTATATGCAACTTTTGTATGCAAACCGCATTTATTGTCTTCGAGGAATTAATGTATAGAATAATAAATAGTATGCAGTCATTACACAAACAATATGAGAATGTTGCTGCATTTTATGTCCGGGGTCTTGTTGTATTTACAAGTATAAACAAAAGCATACAATAATATTGTCGCGCCATTACCCTCTTTGGACAGCAACCCCTTCAAATTAATATCCTCTTTGGTTGACATTAAAAGGAAGTCATTTTGTTATAATAGTTGGAAGGGACATAAATACAATAGAGGTGTTTCAAGGGAGATTACTGAAATTAGTATAAATATATTAAGTGATTTAAATAATTATGGCGCTTATCTTAAATCTTTATTAAATTGTCATAAAATTTAGCGACAGTAATATACACAATAAATAATTGATAAAAATGTTTAGTTATATTCAATGTTTGTGTAAAAGTAATGAATGTATTTTAAAAGCGTGAGATTCTTATAACTAATTTTTCTATTTTCCCTCAATATTACATCTAATGTTTTATTCCCAAACTACATAGTCCACTCCAATATGTAAAGTTACAGAAATTTTTGTCCGGCCTGTGAAAGGCCAAATATGCTTCAACAAAAATAAGTGTTTACAATTAATAAAGATGCTATATGACACAGACAAGCAGACTTAACACATGCACTCAATCAAATGTAACAAGACAAAACACCAGATGGGCTTACTGTAGAATTCTACCAGCACTTCTTTCCTATCCTAGACAGTTTCCTTCTAAAAGTCTACCAAGAAGCTTTTCACAAACAAGACCTCCCAAACAGTTGCAATATGTCTTAAATAACACTCATACCTAAAGACACCACCGACAAACTACAGCTGAAAATTATAGATCCGTCTCATTGTTGAACACAAACTAACAAAATCACTTGCAAACAATATAAATACGTTCATACCATCACTGATACTCTCCGACCAACAGTGCAGTATTCAACCCAGAAACATACACCAACATACACACTTCATTAGAGATATCATCACATACACCCAGCAGAGAGACTGTTCGTCGTCCTCCCTCTTGACTGGTGATCTATTCACTCACTGCCAGTTTCAGGATCACAAGATGTGCCATACTAGGGTGTCCACTATCACGAATCATATATATATATATATATATATATACTCACACTTGAATAACTCTTAGAAGCAATCAGACAGAACACCAACATTAAAGGAACTCTTACACAAGGGTTGGGAGAGCGGAAACTAATTGCTTATGCAGATTACACCGCTTTCTTCATTACAACCAACACTTGCCTAACAAACAGTCTTCACACCTTCAGGCCGTTTGGTGAAGTCAGTGGGGCCAAGATAAACACACAAAATAATGGGTCTGGGAAAGTGGAAGAATAAAGCAGATATTTCCCCAGATCTAACAGTCACAGACAACACGAACATATATAGGATCACATTTCCACGCGATCCCGGACAAACACACACTAATCATCATCATCACGTGCCATGCCAATAAGCGTTGGCGGTCATGTTTCGCCAATGCATTCGATCACCAGAGTCGTGGATCAACTCAGGGTGTCCCGTAGGCTAGCGGAGGGAAGGAGGCGCCATACCTCTCCTTTGATAGAAGATACCCCTACCCGGCGGATTGTTGAGGTGCTACACAGAACCTGTACTTTTGTATGGATGTGAAACGTCGATAATGAGCAGACAAGCTGAAAAACATCTGATGGCTGTGGAAATGTGGTTTCTGGGGAAAATGCAAAGAATACCATGGACAGACAGAAAATCCAGTGACAAAGTCCTACAAGAAACAAATGGAAATCGAAAGCTGATCAGATAAATTAGACGTAGACAGTCGACATTATTTTGGCTTGTTATGAGAAGAAATACACTGGAGAACTTCGTGGCAATGTCGAAGGGAAGAGAACAAGAGGAAGTCAGAGAAGTAAATACCTGGGTGGCTTAGCCACGTGACATAGATGACACAGGAACAACGAGCACAACTCTGGTGATCGCGTGAAATGGCGAAACATGACCGCGCAAGCTTATCAGCATGGCTCATGATGATGATGATATATGTTTAGGTTTAGTCAAATGTGTGCTCGATAATGTCTCACTACAACCATCGTTATTATTCTGCTATTGACAAATGTATCACCGTCATACGCAATGCTAATACGCGTAGACAGTCTTGGTTATCCATCACGCATCGTTGCCAGAGTCTATGGCCGGGTCTCTGTTATTGTTCCGATTACGCAAAGCCATCCTGGCATATATCTCTTCGTTTCCACATTCTCTTGTCCCTTCAAGTTTGCAAGCGATCACTAAGTGTTCAAGTTTATTTCTCATCGTAACATGATTTAAAAAAAAAAAAAAATACTTGACTGTATGCGTTTAATTTTTCTAATCAATTTACGTTTTTCGTGTGTTCCTTGAAGGACATTCTCATTCGTTTTTCTGTCTGTCCATCCATGGAATTCTTTACATGTTCATCATAAATCTCATTTCTACTGCGATTAGATGTTTCCTAGCTTGTCTGTGGCAAAGCTGTAGAAATGTACACAATTTAAGATAACACGACGTAGTGCAGTTTTACAGAACACAATTACGGAAAACAAAGGACGTGGAGATGACTAGCCTTCATCAGCCAGTGACGACCAGGAGGCCAGGTCCATTATAAAATTCAGCCCCATACAGATATATATATATATATATATATATATATCCATAAGATACAGATTCGAACTCATGACTCCCGAGCCGACATGCGAGCATCTAGCCACTACGCTAACTCGACTTCCGTGTTGAAAGCGTACTTACAATTGAAGAAGCCAGATTTCTTGCGTATAGTGGAACATTCTAACGAAATATTTGTGTCCATTGATTTCAGAGGACGAAAATATTGTAAACTAAAGGGAGAAAATCTAATACAGATCAATGGTCTCATTATTCGAAGAGACATAACTCACACAATAGGATTAGAACCGTTTGTTTGTAGGTTCTGACGATAAAAACTTAATATTTAAATAAGATACCTACAGTTCCTATTATATGCAACTGTTGAATGCTAACCGCATTTAATGTCTGCGAGGAATTAATATGTAGAGTAATACATAGCATGCATACAATTAGAGAATCTTGGTGCATTTTATGTCTGGGGGACTTGTTCTATTTGCAAATGTAAACGGAAACTTATGTATTTTTTACTGTGCCATTACCCTATTTGGACAACAGTCCCTTCAAATTAACTCTTGGCTAAGATCAAAATGTCAGCCTTTTGGCTAAGGTCGGTCACCAACTACCAAACTGAACTCACTGGCAGCGGGCCTTGGTGGACCACTTTGAGCGAAGGCTCATAGTGGGACTAAGGGGCCCGCAATAAAAAAAAAAAAAAAAAAAAAAAAAAATTCAAATTAGACAATACAGGTATCCCCTTGTTATGACATGCCATCGGAGTGTGTATTGGCTGCCTCTGTGAGTTAACTTCTGTCAAGATGTCTTCATTTCTCTTTCTCCAGTACTGCACTTAGTCAGGCCAGGGGCTGAAATGATCAATCAAACCTCACAACTCCTCACAGTAGCTGTGGGCTTGTTGGATCACTGTGGGCAAAGGCTTATAGTGGGACTAAGGGCCCACAATAAAAACAGGGGGACGCGGGGGCCTCAGAGTGTCGCTCTATTATCTGGGGGTACCGCCAACCCTTTAACAACAACAACAACACACACACACACACACACACAAAATAAAAACAAAATTAGACAATGATTATTACTGCCCAGAAAGTAACAGGGAAGCCAAGAAATTTGACGAGCACCTGAACCATGAGCTGTGCAAGGGTAATGACTTCAAGAACAAGCGTGTCCTCATGGAGATCAGATCCAAGATCCTGAGTTTATTCACAAGAGGGAGGCAGAAGAGATCAGATCCACGATCCTGAGTTTATTCACAAGAGGGAGGCAGAAAAGATCAGATCCAAGATCCTGAGTTTATTCACAAGAGGGAGGCAGAACAGATCAGATCCAAGATCCTGAGTTTATTCACAAGAGGGAGGCAGAAGAGATCAGATCCACGATCCTGAGTGACCAAGCTGAAGCCAGCAGGTACAAGGTCAAGGAGGATCGTCGCTGATGTGAAGAGCGCATTGCCCAGAAAAGGTTGGGTTTGTTGTAGAACATTGAAGAGTCCAAGAAGTAATCCACGCAGCTGTGGACTCTGACATTACAGATACTTTCTCTGGCAGAGAAACATTGTTTGTGCAGAAAATAAACAATTATTACCTGTAAAAATATTTTTAAAAATTCTTTCAAATTAATATCCGTAGTATGGCCGAATGGATAAGAACACTTGTTCTTAAACATCCGGTGTGCTGATGCCGAGGTAAGGGGATTCAACCCCTACACTGGACAGTTGGAATAAAATGTTGACCTATCGTCCTTGACTTGGGGACGTAAATTACAAGTACATCTAAATTCGGAGTGGGTTCACGTGATGGCGAGGGACACTGTTAATAGGGAACGCTATTCCACACGCAAAATTCAGTCCGGCAGAAGTTGTATGTATGGACCACGCTTGAGTTGTGTGGGTGGCAACGTGATCAGTTGCTATTTGTGGCTGACTCAGTCTAACGGTTATTAATCTGAGCCAGGGATGGACCCTAATATAACTTCTCTTTGAGCTTGAAAGGGGTAATGGTATAATCTAAATCAAAAACCACACACAATGAACTTTGTGAATACGAAATAAAACCGATTTATAAGTTGTCATATAATCACATTAGATGAAAGAGACATTAACAAAATAACAGCTGATTCAAGGGACATAACTAAAAGTATTAAAAATGTATTTTGTGATGTAAATAATTGTGGTATTTATCTTAATCTTTTATTACATTTTCGTAGAATTTCACGACAGTTCTATGCGTTATAAATAATGGGATAATAATGTTAGTTATCTTTAAAGTTTATATAAAAGTAATGACTTTGTTTTACACGCGTGAGAGTCTTATAACTCATTTTCTTATTTGTCCTCAATATGACATCAAATGTTTTATTCCTTCAATGACCATTAACTGAAATAGAGTTGGAGTATAATTTTTGTCCGGCTTGTAAAAGGCCAAACGTTATTAATATAAAGGGTTCTCACAATTGATGAGGAAGCTGTCTGACACAGATTAGCAGACATAACACTTGATTTCAATCAAATGCAAATAGACAACGCACCATGACCAGATAGACTAAAGTGTAGAAGATTACCAGCACGTCTTTCCTATCCTAGGCTGCTTCCTTCTAAAACTCTACCAAGAAGCTTTTCACAAACAAGAACTCCCAAACAGTTGCAACATGGCATACATAACACTCATACTTAAAGACAGTTTAGTTTAGTTTAGTTTAGTTTAGTTTAGTTTAGTTTAGTTTAGTTTAGTTTAGTTTAGTTTAGTTTAGTCGACAGATCAACATCATGACACCCGGATGTTACCTATAAGTGCTCCGTTCTACTCCTATCTCAAGCATGAGTCCGAAGAATCTCAGCTCCGTGCACGAACTCCATAGCACCGGCGATAATCCTAAAATACTTTCGGTAGATTTTTAACTCCAAATTTTGCCCGGGCAGCGCCGTTAAGCTACTCTTTTTCGATTTCCAACTGCCAAGGGATATTTTACGTGTGCAACAATACACACGAGCGTCCGATCTCACTACCCTGAAACCAGGGGACATGTTTGTTACTAGAAAATCACGTGAATAAATCCGGGACTTAAAAACAACACAGACTAAACACATCTGAAAAACTATAGAACCATCTCATTTTTAGATACAAACTACAAACTTCTACCAAATCACTTGCAAATAAAATAAATACGTTAATGCTATCACTGATACTCTCAGACCAACAGTGCAGTATTCAACACAGAAACATACATACACACTTCATTAGAGATATCATCACATACATAAACCCATTAGAGATAATGTCCATCCTTCCTCTTGTACTAAAGAATCACGAGATATGTAATACAAGGTGCCCACTATCACCAAACATATATGTACTAACACTAGAAAAAACGCTTAGAAGCAACAGGACACCACGATTAAAGGAACATTTTTACCAGGGTTAGGGGAGCGAAAACTATTGCTCATAGAGATGACACAGCTGTCTTCCATACAACCTACACACCCATAAATAATATACTTCACACATACAGACAGTTTGGTGAACGAAGTGCGGCCAAAATAAACATACAGAAATCCAAAAAGAGTATGTTGCTTTGCAAGAAGCTCACCTCAATTAAATCAGAGGCTACCAATGTTATCGGTTTGACCGAAATGGCAGGCGGTGTGGGATATTGACCCATTTAATCACTGTTTCCAACATTGAAGTCTACATGGAAGGGGTAGAGTGTCAGACACTTAAACCTAGGAGATCGTCCTTGACCTGCTGACGTAAATAACAATCACCTCTGAAGTCGGAGTTGGTTCGCCTGATGGCGAGAAACACAGTTAAAAGGGAAATTATATCCACACGCAAAGCAGTCCAACACAACTCGAAGTGGTATGTATGGACTACCCTTTAATTCAAAGCCAGCAAGCGAAAAAAAAATAAATAAATACAAATAAAAAATAAAAACTCCAGACAGACAATACAGATCTAGATCTGATCAAATACTACTGTCTTAGTCACCACCCACAGGTACTTGACAATACAAATAGAAGAAGGAAACATGGATGTATGTGGCGATTTTGACAGCCACTCGCAGAGCTAATGTTATGATGACATGGACCAGAGAGGAGAGAGACTGGAAGACTGGTCGGACTAGAATAGATTCATCTTGATTAACACCCACATATCTTCTACTCGAGATTATGGCACACTACAATTACACCCGACCTGTTTTTTTATTCATGAGACCTGGGAGGAACACAGTTGGAAAACAACTTGCTGGCAGCTACCATCGGCCAGTTTATCTAACTGTAGAAAATAATCTTGTAAGTGAACACAGCACCCTCTCGAGGTGAAACTACAAAAAAGCAGACTGGGCAATGTACAAGCATCTCACCAGCATACTGGTAAGAAATCTGAACACAGATAAAATCATAAATAAAGTAGTTGAAGAGTTCGGGAAATGCATACTACCGGCAGAATCAGTAGCAAATGGAGCTCGTAAGCAATATAAACCGTACTGAGTAGTGAACTAGAACATAAGCCGTATATACATTCAGTCTCACGCTCAGATGGCGGCCTCTATAATATGATATTCCCATTGCGACAAATGCAAGAAATATGCCGGGAACAAAATCAACCACTGTTTATTGCCTTCAGCGACCTCACAAAAGCATTTGACTTGGTAAGTCGCGAGGGTCTGTTGAAGGCACATAAGAAGATTGACTGTCCACCAACTCTTCTGTCCATTGTGGAATCGTTCCACACAGGCATGAAGGGTATAATCATGTTTGATGGTGCAACTTCAGAAGAGTTCGAAATCAAGAGTGGACTAAGCAAGGTTGTGTACTAGCCACCACCCTCTTTGGAATATATTTTTCACTTCTACTGAAATATGCCTTTCGTGATCAGGATGCCGGTATATACGTTCAGTCTCATGCTCAGATGGCGGCCTCTATAATACCCAGCGATTGAAGGTTAAGACCAAAATTAGGAGGGTACTGATCAAATAGGTAGGTGCCTTTTGCAGATGATGCTGCAATTACGACCCACTCGGAGGAAGAATTACAACGTTTACTATCTGCATTCCCCAATGCTTGTTCTGAATTTGGTTTAACAATTAATAAAATGAAGACACAGATTGTGTCACAAGGTGCACATGGGGTACCATCAATCTTTATTGACGACGCCGAACTGGAGATAGTAGGCCATTTTACATATCTAGGATCAGAGGTAAATAGCAAATTATCCCTCGATCAGGAAATCAACATCAGGATTGGTAAGGCAGCAACAGCAATAAACATGTTAGCAAAAAGAGCCTGGGAGAACAGGAAGGATACTGCCAAGACAAAAGTCCTTGACTACCAAGCCTGTGTCTTTAGTGCTCGTCTTTATGGCAGTGAAACCTGGTTAACTTACTCACACCAAGAGAAACGTTTCATCAGCTTTCAAATGCGGTGTCTGCGAAGAATACTTGGTATTAAGTGGCAAGACAAAATCACAAATACTGAAGTATTGGAAAGATCAGGTTGTGTGACGGTATATTCCATGTTCAGTCTTCGTAGACTTAGAAGGATAGGACATGTTAGGAGGATGGATGATGGTAGAATACCAAAGGACATCTTTTTTGGTGAATTACAGACGGGTAGGAGATCTCAGGGTCGGCCAGTACTAAGATACAAAGATATTTGTAAGCAGGTCATGATTGATACAGGCATTGATAATGCACATTGGGAGCAAGTCGCTGCTGAACATGTTGCATGGAGGGCAATTATTAGGAGTCTCCGTGGCGAAGTAGTCAAGCGGTTTGACTCTAGCTCCGAAGGTTGTGGGTTCGATTCCGGGACGCGTCCTTCGGTTCACGAGTGCAATTTTTCGGAGACCCCTGTGGGTCGTCACTAAAGCTACGGAGTTCGTGCTTTGTCCGACGCTTTCCGCGCTGCAGAAAGAGAACGAGCCATATGGGGGTAAAACCCCGGTGCAATGAAGTCGACACTGTCGACTTTTAAGCGACTTTTTTTAAAGCAACTATCAGAAATGGAATAAAGACAAAGGAGAAAATGATTGCAGATAAAGTAGACACAGAGCGTGAGAGACTTAAGATAGTGCATTATGGTGGAAATGACCATATTTTCACATGCATCTACTGTGGACGAAAATTTACAGTACGAATTGGCCTTATCAGCCACATTCGTCACCGCCATGGGTTGTAGTTATTATGCATGTTTGAAGGACTATGTACCAAACTATCGTCTGTCAAGACGGCAAGGTGCCCATGAATTTATTTTGTTTGCAAGTGATTTTGCTAGAATTATGTAATCCGTGTTTAAAAAAAAAATAAATCTGTGTTTAATAATTAGACGGGTCTATAGCTGTTCAGCTGTGTTGTCTTTAGGTATGAGTGTTCGACTTCAGAGGTACTTGTAATTTATGTACCCAAGTCAAGGAAGACAGGTCAACATTTTAGTCCAGCTGTCCGGTGTAGGGGTTAAATCGCTTAACTCGGCATCAGCATAACGGATATTTAAGAACACGCGATCTTACCCTTTCGACCATGCTGACCTGCAGTGTTATGTATAACATGTTGCAACTGTTTGGGAGTTCTTGTTTGTGAGCACCTTTTTGGAAGACTGTTAGAAGGAAGCTGCCCAGGGTAGGAATAAGTGCTGGTAAAATTCTACATTGAGTCCATGTGATCCTGGTGTGTTGTCTTTTTGCATTTGATTGATTGTATGTGTTATATCTGTTAATAAGTGCCAGACAGTTTCTGTATGAATTGTAAGAACCTATTTTATTAATGAATGTTAGCCTGTTACAGGCCGGACAAAAATTTATTGAACCATCATCTGTGTTGAATAAAAGTAAAAGTCTAAACCTATGTCAAATTATCTAGGAAGAAAGAAAAGAAACATGAGTTATAAGACTCTCACACTTGTAAAATAAAGCCATCACTTTTACATCAACTTTGATGATAACTAAATATTCTTATCCTATTATTTATAATCCATAAATTTGTCGCTAAATTCTATGAAAATATAATAAAAGATTAAGAAAAACATCAAAATTATTTAAATTACATAATATATTTATAGTTCTTTTAATAATGCCCCTTGAGACAACTGTAATGTTTTTATGCCCCTTTCCACGTCTAATTACATGGATTCTTTTTTTTTAAATGTGGTTTTATTTCGTACACAACAGTGTGTATTCACAATGTGCATTGTGTGTTTTTCAATTTAGATTGTATCATTACCGCTAAAAGATTCAACCCCAAGGAGAAGTTATATTAGGGTCCATCCCTGACTCAGATTAATAATCCTGCGACAGAGTCAGCCGCAAATAGCGTCTGATCACTGTGTCACCCACACATGATATTAATTTAAGGGGTTCTTGTCCAAAGAGGGTAATGGCGCGATAATATTATTGTGTGTTTTCGTTAACATTTGCAAATAAATCAAGGCCCCAGACATAAAATGCTGCAATATTCTCTAATTGTTTGTGTAATGACTGCATACTATTTATTTTATTCTATACATTAATTCATCGCAGACATTAAATGCGGTTTGCGTGCAAAAGTTCTATATATATAAGGGTCGTTCATTTGAAACTCGTAACATGGCTTTATTACAAAAGCATAAAAGAAACATTAACGGGTGTGATAGAATTAAACAAAGCATTCATTTTGAATGAATTATGCACCATGGATTGGTCAGAAGAAGTCGCCGTAGGCATTCAAGCAAGCATCCCATTGTTTAGGTAGGCGGCAAATGCCGTCCGCAGAAATGAGATTGTGGTTGCTCACTGTACCAAGTGTTTACCGCGTACATAAAGTCTGAATCTGTGTGAAATTGTTGCCCCTTGAGAGCTTATTTTAGAGGTCCGAACAAATGAAAATCACATGGCGACAAATCAGGACTATAGGCTGGATGTTGCAGAATTTCCCACTTCTTCCAAGTTAATGCTTCCAGCACAATCTTTGCAACATGTGGTCGAGCATTATCGTGCAACAAAATCACACCGCGAGAAATCATGCCTGGTCGTTTATTCTTGATGGCTTTTTGCAGCTTGTCTAGTGTTTCCAAGTAGTGGGTAGAGTTGATGTTGATAGCAGGTTCTTTAAAGTCGGCCAACAATAGCCCTTGTGGTCAAAAAATGTGCTCAGCATAACCTTACCAGCGTAAACCTTTAACTTGAAATTTTTTGGGTGATCCAACATGCTTCCATAGCATGCTCTCTCGTTTTTGCTGCTCGGCTCAAAGTGGTGACACCATGATTCATCGTCTGCCACTATGCGGAAGAGAAATGCATCACCCTCCACTCTGTAACGCAGCAAGTGGTTCAAACACCATCCCATGCGTTCCTCTTTTAGGTGGTCGGTCAACATCTGTGGTACCCACTGTGAACACACCTTACGATATTGCACTTTCTTACGAACGACCTTTTGAATTGTCCTAATTGACACATCAAATTCTTTCGCTAGCGAACGTATGCTTCGACAACGGTTTATCTGTACTGCTGCATCAATTTTGGCGATTGTTTTTTTTTTTTTTTTTTAGGTTGCAACAATATGCGCTTGACAAGGCCGTCGAAGATATGTCGTGAACTGACGTCCATTCCGAAACATTCGTGCCCAGTCTGTCACTGTTGTCTTTGACACACATTTGTTACCTTACGATGCCTGCATTCTTCGATGAATGTCCACTGGTCGACATCCTTAAAATGAAAGAAACCGAATCACCGCTCTTTGAGCTTCTTTGGGCGGATTTTGGATCAACCCGGCCATTTTCTCAACGGTCAGAAACAGAACCTGTGCATCATGGGACGATAACCACGTGCTCTTTTATTCATTGGTCAGTACTTATCACATGACTATGACATGATCATGTTCAATGTACGCAATTACGCGCGGTGCGGTACGAACGGATTTCAAATAAACGCTCCTAATAAATAGAAATTGTAGGTATTAAGTTGCTATTGTCAGAACCTACAATCAAACGTTTCTAGTCCTATAGTATGAGTTATTTCTCTCGGAACAATAAGACCGTTTATCTTAATTACATTGTCCCGATTTAGTTTACAACGCTCGCAGAAGATGAATGTGTCGGCCTAACGGCGCAAGAACGCAGCTCTGCTGTAAACAGGCACAACACAATCGCGTCCGAAAAAACTCTCCAAATGAACGCAAAAGAATAAGTAGCATATGTTTACAACATTTTCGTCCTCTCAAATCCCTGGACACAAATATTTCGTTAGAATGTTCCACTATATGCAGTAGAACCGGTTTTCAATGTTAAGTACGTTTACAACACGGAAGTTGAGCTCACGTAGTGGCTAGATTCTCGCCTGTTGGCTCGGGGGTCATGAGTTCGAATCTGTATCGGGGTGAAATTTTACAATGGATCTTTTCTCCCTGGTCGTCCTTGGCTTATGAAGGCTAGTCGACGCAACGCCCTTTGTCTTCCGTAATTTTGTTCTGTAAAACTGCACTACTTCGTATTAATTTATATTGTTTACATTTCTACAGTTTTACCACAGACAAGTTAGGAAACATCTAACGGCAGTGGAAATGAGATTACTGAGGATAATGCAACGAATGCCATGGATGGACAGAAGCATGAATTAGCATGTTCCTTCAAGGAACAAATGAGAAACGAAAACTGATTAGAACAATTAAACGCAGGCAGTCTAGTATTTTTTTTTAAAATCTGGTAGGGTGAGAAATAAGCATGAAATCCTAGTGACCACTAGGAAACGTGACGGGATTCAACAAAGAAACATATACCAAGATGCACACTTCATTAGAGATATCATTACATAAATACACCCATCAAAAAGACTGTCCATCATCCCTCTTGTACTGTTCAATCCATTCACTCACTGTTAGTTTCAGGATCACAAGATCTGTCAGACGAGGGTGTCCACTTTCCCCAATCCTAAATGTACTCACACTAGAACAACAGTAGTAAGGTAGGTGGTATTTTATTAGTAAATAAGGGGCCGCTCCTTGGAGATGACGTCATATTTTACTATATACAAAGTCTAGTTCCGCATAAAAACTGCTCTTACGGGAACATCATTTTCAAGGTATGCAACTCATGAATAAATAATGTCGAATTTTTTTTTTTTGCACTGTTACTTCCCTTTTTGTAATACATTAAAAAAAAAAAAATTAATAATTGCTGCTATTAGTATTTGTAGTTGGCGTCTCTTAAACACTATCATCATAAAATTGATTTTGTGTTAGGGTACAGTGCTATTCGTCCTCGGTTTCTTCCTTTATTCTCTTGTTCTTTCTTTATTAGTATTGGGCTGAGCGTAAACACTATCATCATTCCATTGGTGATGTGCAATGGATATTGTACAGTGCATGTCAGCAACCGCTGTCACAGGCATTCTGGGATAACTTCTCTCGCACCACACAAAAAGACTTGTTAGTCGTACGAGAGGAATTGATTACACATTTTATTGCCACTGGCTCTTTGCATCACATCAATGTACAACAAACAGTCGCTAACAAATCACACACGAATAAATGCACAGAATTGCCTATCACTAGTCGTTTCCTAACCCTATTGCTAATCTATCTACTCGGCTAACGAAATAAGCATCGACGCTAAGCGATGCGTTCACTACGAAGTCTGTGTCCCGTCTGAGGAATTCTCCGCGTGCTGATTACACGGCACGCGGAGTGACCTTGTGCGTACTTCGGCTTTTGCGTGCTGCATCATACAGCACGCTTGGAGTAGTGGTCTCTCTTGAGTCTAGTTCTCTGTGTCTATCACGTTGGCGTGATTATGCCGTGACCAGAGTGCTTACTCTCTGGTTGACACCTCCGTGTCCCATGAGAGAACTATTTAATAGTTCCCCTTCTTATTTATTCCCTACACCTATTCTGCCCTCATCTAGGGGCACTGGGTTACCTCTATTCTACTTGAGGTAGACCACTCTTTCAGGGTGGTCTTCATTCTTATATAACTAAGTCTTTGACACACACCCTCCCCTCCTGTGTTGCGTTACAAACTTTGACTCATGGTTGTGACGCAAGAGGATTTCTAAAAAATTAGTGTATCTAATTTTTGTCAAAGACTACTGGTAACTTGGTTCTGGGTACCTAAATAGACTTCTACTGACTATTGTCACAGTGTAGTATCACTTTACTTGGTTACTGGTGATCGCCACATACTTGTCTGGTTGGCGTGAGCCCTCTTCTCAATCGCAATATTATATTAATTAGAGGTTTGTCTGAACCGGACCATTGTCTTATAAGACCTGCCCTCAAATAGTAAATTAACTCACTACCCATACAAAGTTGACTTTCTTAGGGTCAACACATGAATTGCTTCATGTCCCCCATATAATATTAAACAACCCTTGCACAAGCTGTGTGCGACAGGCTTTACCTATCTCGCTTCCGCGTGTAAAGTTATCTTCCACTGTTAAGTTAGTGTTTCGTTGTCTATTGTGTCCCCTGACCCGGAGTTATATCCCTTCGTTCTAAAAATGTATGTGATTTCCATGTTTGTTTTCCTGGTTGTTTGCGTGTTTGAATCTACCTACTAATATAATTTAACTTCTAACATGTGTGTCTGTCTATCCATATGTATGTAACTTAGTTTTCAAGTGCCATAATTCGGTTAAATGTGGCCACAAACAAGTGTATCACACTAATTCGTGACTACGTTTCCGTCTTATGAGACTTAAAATACTTTCTCTAAGGTTTACTCTAAACTACACACAATACATTTGAGACAGCACATTTAAACATTGAAAGCAAATGCTTGACGCAGACAAATAATAAAAAGTCGCGCTGAGCGGCAGAAAAAATCCGCTGGCTGCCTTCACTCTCCCTTGTATATTTATCATTTTCTCTCACTTTCACACTTCTGTCACACATCTTTTATTCTCACATTTATTTAAAAACCTTGAAGTGACACTGTACAAGTTTGGCTCAGTTTGAAAAGAGTTGAGCTTCATGACTGTGCGTAACTTACTGCACGAGTCATGTATTTACAAAATATTTACATGGATGAAATAGGGTTGAAAGTTTTTACCCTGATATTATTACACACTATATTCTATTGAACTACTAATACTAATTCTATAACTATCTATATTCTATTTTGTTGTACAAACTTAACCTAATTTAAGGGAAGTAATCTACCTATAAACAAACATGAAAATGATGTGAGATGAGTTATGTATCTTTATGAAAATGGGTAATGTGAAATGTAACACAAATTCTAAATACTGTTTTTACTGTTTAAATGACAAATGATAATGGATATTTTTATTCTACATGGTATAAATGATGTATGTTCATGTGTATAATCCTTTTATCCTATAAAGTATAATCTAATTTTAGTCCTAAATGATGAGGTTGTTAAAGTGTTCATAAAGATGGGATGAAATAAAATGGAATTAAATGACTACATGGTGTTGTTCTTATCTTAAGCTTTTTCTACTAATCTTTAATTTGCTGTTATTAGGTTTAAAGTACTATCCTAATCTATTTTTATGCTAAGTCAGTGGGTAAATTAATGATTTATCTAAACTACAAAAAAAAATCTATTATATTCCCTAAATCTTATCTAACTCTATATTAAAGTAACTAATCTAACTATAATTTACCTCTATCTTAAAATCGTTATATTACATATCACAATGAATATATATATACATGGTATTTATTTACCTCAGGTTAGTGGTTGCCATAACGTATAGAAATTGCTTTCGTTGGCATAGTTTATATATACACACTTATCCTGGGTATATTAAATACACTATACAGTCATACTTGTGTCTTATGGGTATTCTTCCACTCGTCGATTCCGCTGGTGTCGTAGCCAAGTATCTTCGTGTCTGTTATTTTACAATGTTCTGACACTGTTCTCATGTGATTAACACAGGTGATTCACCGGAGCACAAATGGAGCATAGTAAGTAACGAGCTGTCTATGTACACACGGTGATTTCCTTGTTCTTGGCGCACAGTTCTTATTCTGCTGTCTACGGACACATGGTAGTTCACTGTTCTTAGCACACAGTTCTGATCCTGATGTCTATGTATTCAATAGTATATTCTACACAGGATATTTTAAGTGTACTAAATTAACATTTTTTAAACTACCTATTCGTGTGGAATATCAGGTATTTCTACCTCAGATGGTCGACTAAGGGTATAAGCAAGGATGTTGTCCCTACCCTTAATATGTTCTATACTAAAAGTATAATTCTGTAATATTAATGACCACCTGTAGATGCGGTCATTGCGATGTACCCCACTTTGTATGACCGTGATTGGGGAGTTGTCAGTCTGGACTACGAAGTGATTACCCGCCAGAAATCGATGCAACTTCCTCACCGAATAGATGACGCTTAGGGCTTCCAACTCTGATATGGAATATCTGGACTCAGCCGGTGTGATCTTGCGGCTCACGTAGCAAATTGGGTGGAAGATGCCATCATAAAACTGGCCTAGTACTGCAGCTATGGAAATCCTGCTGGCATCTGTCCTAAGATAATAAACGAGCCTAGGATTAGGCAAAGGAGGATTGGTACATTACTAAATAGGATTTTCAATTTTGACAATGCAGAAATTAATAATGCATCTTTGACATCCAATTTTACTGATGCTTTTAAAACATTTGAAAATACACTTGTAATTTCAGCTAAGTTCGGTATGAACTTGCTATAATAATTTACTAAACCCAAAAAGCTCCTGACCTGCTTCTTTGTTGTAGGCATGGTCAGGTTAATAATTTTGGTAATAATTCTATTGTCAGTTTTCAGTTGTCCTTGTGAAATGACATGACCCAAAAAATCAATTTCTTGTAGGCCCAATTCGACTTTGCTCGGTTTGACATTGAGACCGAAGAGTCGCAACCTATCGAAGACATGTCTGAGTTTCAGTAAGTGTGTTGTCCAGTCATCTGTATGGACACAAATATCATCTATATATGTCACTGTATTCGTCACTCCATGTAGCAAATCTCTAGTTAAGCGTACGAAAGTGGCAGGAGCATTACGAAGTCCGAAAGGAAGAAATCGCCACTCGTAAAGACCTAGAGGTGTTGAGAATGCAGTAAGATGGATAGATTGAGTCTGCATAGGGACCTGCCAATATCCCTTAGTAAGGTCTAATTTAGAGAAGATTTTGGAGGTGGACATATCAAGGATAAGATCTTCGCAGGAAGGAATTGGTTCTGCGTCGATCTTAGTGACATTGTTGAGTTTTCTATAGTCCACACAAAGACGAATTGTGGAGTCTTTTTTCTTGACCAGGACGATTGGAAAGGAGTACTCAGATGTAGATTTTTGAATGATTCCACTAGCTTCTAAATTAAGAATTTCCTTATTTAGATTTTCTCTATAGCTAAGTGGGATAGAGTACGGCCTGCATTTGATAGGCTTCGAGTCCAAAAGAAGGATGGAGTGCTCGATCCTGTCCGTCCTACCTGGAATGTCGGAAAATATGTCCCTATATTCAGTCACTAATTCTATTATCTGTCGTCGTTGTTCGTCTGTCAGTCCCTGTTCTAACCGTATAGAATCTAATGTCGCAGTCTTGTCTACAATTGGAACAGGTAGTTCCATCCCGTCGTCGTCTACCTGATTCAGTACGGTTGTGGTGCTAAGTGCGTTTTCTGTAATCTCACTAAGTGTATGCATCTCGTCGGATTTGCCAGTCTCGCTAACTAGTGTAGTTGCGTTGTGTACGTCTGTCGTCTCATCCATAGGTGTGGGTGCATTGTGTTCGTCTGTCTCTAATTCTGTCTCTTGTCGTGAAAAGTAGGGTTTCAACATGTTGATATGAAATATCTTTAAGTGTCCGTTTATTGATATTTCATAATCGACATCCGAAATTTTTTTTTTCGTACCACTTTGAATGGCCCTTGCCATGAGGTCAATAATAGATTCCGTTTGTCTGGAAGTAAAAGAAGTATGTCTTGATCTGGTTCAAGATTAATAGTTCTCTTACCTTTGTTTGCGTATTGGCGGTAGATTTGACCCTTCCTCTCCAAAGCTGCCTTAGCTATGATACACGATTTTATGATTTTATCTCGTGTTTCTGTTACCATTTCATAAGGTGTTTTTGGGGTTGGAATTTCCATTGAATTAGTTACTACCTGATGATAAATTGTTAGGGGTTCACGTGGGTTAGCCCCGTATACTAATTCAAACGGTGAGAAACCCGTGCTTGAATGGGGAATCTCCCGATAGGCGAACAGCACTGTTGGTAACAGTGTATCCCAATCAGCTGGGTTTTCTGCTGTCACCTTAGCCAGCATGTGCTTTAGATCTCCGTTAATTTTCTCTACTATTCCATTGCTGGCTGGATGATAAGCAGTTGTAAAATTCTGTTTAATCCCTAACATTTTCGTAAGGGCTTGCGTTGCAGCCGATATGAATTGAGTTCCACGGTCGGATAAAATGGTACGTGGGAATCCGAATCGTGAGAACAAGTGTAGAAATATATTGGCAACGTCTTTGGAGGTGATGTATTTCAAAGCTACTGCCTCAACCCACCTTGAACATAGGTCTACCATCGTTAAGATGAAGCGATTTCCTTTGCTGGACACCTGGTTCAGGGGTCCAACAATATCTACCGCCACACTCTCAAATGGCCTAGAGGCCAGTGTTGAAGGTTTCACTTCAGCTGTAGGATGTTTACCCTTACGTACTAATTGTTGACAGACATTACATGAACGACAAAATTGTTTTATATCATTACAAAAACCTGGCCAATAAAAATGAGCCTGAATTCTGGCCCTGGTTTTGTCGTATGCAAGGTGACCAGCAAACGGTGACTCATGTGCAATCTTTAGCACAGTTTGGTGGTGTTGTACAGGTAACATCGTTTGCTGAATCTCATGGTTACCAGTTGTATAATACCGAGTAAGAATACCATTATTAAGTCTAAAGAACCATGATGCGTTTTTCGTCACTTTGGCTTTTTCTTTCAATAGCTTTAGATATGAAGACACACTAGGATCAGCTTTTTGCTGGTCTATGAATTTTTGTCTGGTGGTATCATCAGTGCTAGTTGGTGATAGCAACAGTAGTCTCTCATCTTGTAGTGTGTCTTGGTGTTTCATAGTATCTGCTCTGGTTGTTGCATTAGCTGCATTTAATTTTTCCCATGCAGCTATTTCTTCGTTAGTGCAATGTTTCAATTGGGGTAAGCATCCCAAAATTAAATCAGTACAAGGGTTATCTAAAATCGCACATGTAAAGGTACCAGAAAGGAAAGGAGTGTTAATACGGGCTTTCGCCAAAGGGTAAATTTCAATATTACCCGAAAAGGTTCGGCATTTGACTGAGTCACCTGTATAATCATTTGGATTCACCAGTTCCTTTCTAAGACCAATAAGGGTGCTGCCGCAGTCCAGCAATCATTGGCATGGTCTGTCGTTGACCATTGCATTGTGGAACACCAAATTGCCTCTGGAGGCTAATGCTGCATTTACACTCTCAGTTGAGAATGGTACTGTATGCCCACATTCTAATTTTCCGTCTGCATGAAATTGGTGACATCGTTCACAACTGTCAAAGCTTAATATATCGTTTACACAACAAAGATCTTCAGATTGGTTAAACGGTAATTCATTCTCAACCTCACACTCAGTCTCACTACCACTATCAGAGGATGTATCAGTCAAAATTGCATTGTTGGCCTTCATTCTTTGGCGGCCCAGGCACTTATTGGAATAATGCCCGTAGCTAGAACAGAAGAAGCATTTGACTGCACGCCTGTATGCAGTTCTCTTATTTTGCTGTTTCTTAATGACCATCTCAAGATGTGTTGGATAGTTTGGTGATTTATCACACATAGAATAAGTATCATGAAAAAGTTGGCAATAGACACATTTCGACACTTTTTCATCTTTCTTGTCGACTCTATGAAATGGTTTTTTATTGCTCTGAAAGCTTTTAGGTTGGTCCTTAACAAAAGAGACTATTTCAGAGTCGCTATTTGATGTCTTAAAAATATCTCTATTTGAAGAAAAATATGCAGAGCCTTTCTTTTCAAATTGTTCTATGGTCTCAATGTCTGACTGCTGCAGGAATTTAGCGAAAGGAGATGGTATTGTGGATATGACTTTATCCATGGCTATTAAATTTTTAAGTTTATCAAAATCCTTTCCTATTTTTGATGCACTAAGCCATCTATTTAGTACGCTTTGGACATTTGAGACATAATCGATAAAGGTCTCGCTTGGCTTAGGTTTTAAATTGGAAAACTGTACTTGATACCCAGGGGCATCAAGTAAGAAATGTTGCATTATCCTATCGTGGATGTACTGATAGTTAGATCTCAGATCAGTTGGTATTGATTCTATCACTTTAAGGGGCTCCCCACTTAGGTTCTTCATGTAGATCATGGCCCACATATCGATTGGTACTTCGTGGTATTTCAGTTGATATTCGACATTTTCTGTCCAGGCTGATATGGAATCTTCTTTACAGAATGGCTTTATAATGTTTTTGTACTTATTAAATTTATTTTCTTCTTGCTGACTTTTTAGTTTTGTAGCGGAGATCTCTAAGTGTGAGTCTACATCCATACCTTTCATCTTTAACTGTGTCTCTGATTCAACTTGTATTTGTTTTTCTTTCACCCTTGCCATTTCATCTATCTCTTTTTGTTTTAATTCTACTTCTTTTTGTTTAATTTCTAATTCTTTCTGTTTAATTTCCTTATCTTGAACTAATTGTTTTTGTTTAATCTCTTTATCTTGTTCTAATTGTCTTTGCTTAATCTCCTTATCTTGTTCTAATTGTTTTTGCTTAATCTCCTTATCTTGTTCTAATTGCTTCTGTTTTGTTATCTCCGCTAGTTCTACAATATCCTTCTGATGTTGTCTTTCTTGTTTTCCAATCTCTTTCTGATGTTGTCTTTCTCGTGCACGTTCATCTCTCTCAGCATCTTTTGCTTCCCTAAATTTTTGATCAGCATATTGTTCTAATTCCTTTCCCGTGTATTCTAATTCCTTGCCTGCTTTTATGAAATCAGCTAAAGTTGCCATGTTATTGGGAAATTAGTTAGAGTTGATAGGCACTCAAATATTTACTCACTTATTTGTATTAGATATGTTAGGTTTTTAAATCCCCGAGTACAAAAAATCTACTCTTAGATTATAACCTGAAAAACAGATCACCAAAAATATGCTAATACATCACACGCTGAAAAAGAGATGCATTATTAATCATAGTGCATGCAAAATCATTTGGGTATACTCATCTTAACATTCCAGATCAATCATGTACACTTGTTTGGCACCTCAAGTCCCAGCGTCTGGCAATACCACACCCAGCTTGCGTTATGCTTATGACCAGCTGTTGTTGTGCCTGGTTATCAAGAGCATCAACAATTAATCACTTGTAAACGATATATAATTTTAGACAATTGTGTACAATTACATGCCACAGGACAATACAATGTGGTTTAATTAATAATAAATGTCACTGTCCTGTCTTCGTTCTAACGTCTTCTGCCTTCACTAAGTCTAACTGTTTAATTTATTGAAGTGTTGTGCAGACTGCGTCTCATTTGCATAGCAAAAGTAGTGCCATCGCGACGGTAAGAAATAGGAAAAGTATATAAATAATTATATAAATGCTTTGAAATAAATATAAAGGTAATAATAATGTTCAAATAATATTCAATATAAGTCAACGATTCAGGCGAGCAGCCGCTTTGCGATTTGTCAACAATCAGTCACTGATTGCAAATGGAAATGGCGTAACGCAGCTGTTTGTCAGTCGCGAAACGTCACCGGCGCAGCGCTATTTTTAGATTGGAAAAATCAATATTGTTCTCGGCTCATCTTTGTGTATCGCTCCGCCGTGAATCATATTTGACAAATAGTAGTAAATAAATAAGTAATTGTAGAAATAAATGATACAAAACTATATTAATAATACTTACAAATCAGAAGAAAATATGTTCATAAGCACAAAATAATTCAATAAGCATAAATAAACATAACTTGGTCACGATGGGCACAGCTTGCACTTTGCTTTGTCTGCACACGTCATTATCACTAACATAAATTAAACCCTGTTATATCTAGCCGTAATACTACTTTTAGAGCCGTGGGTGAGTGTTTTAGCTTGAACAATTGTCCAAGCTACACTTCTGACACCACTTCATCCTAGCCTGTCAGCAACCGCTGTCACAGGCATTCTGGGATAACTTCTCTCGCACCACACAAAAAGACTTGTTAGTCGTACGAGAGGAATTGATTACACATTTTATTGCCACTGGCTCTTTGCATCACATCAATGTACAACAAACAGTCGCTAACAAATACACACGAATAAATGCACAGAATTGCCTATCACTAGTCGTTTCCTAACCCTATTGCTAATCTATCTACTCGGCTAACGAAATAAGCATCGACGCTAAGCGATGCGTTCACTACGAAGTCTGTGTCCCGTCTGAGGAATTCTCCACGTGCTGATTACACGGCACGCGGAGTGACCTTGTGCGTACTTCGGCTTTTGCGTGCTGCATTATACAGCACGCTTGGAGTAGTGGTCTCTCTTGAGTCTAGTTCTCTGTGTCTATCACGTTGGCGTGATTATGCCGTGACCAGAGTGCTTACTCTCTGGTTGACACCTCCGTGTCCCATGAGAGAACTATTTAATAGTTTCCCTTCTTATTTATTCCCTACACCTATTCTGCCCTCATCTAGGGGCACTGGGTTACCTCTATTCTACTTGAGGTAGACCTCTCTTTCAGGGTGGTCTTCATTCCTATATAACTAAGTCTTTGACAGTGCATTTCCTCGGAGTGGTCTAGAAGGTGGACGGACGTGAGGTTGGAGCTCAGGGGTGGGTCGTGGGGTGGACATGTGGTGTAGGGCTTTGCGGCTCGAACCTCAAGCCGTGACAGGTGTCATATGAAAACCGCAATAGGTAAGCATGTATATATGGCGGCTATAAGATCTGTAGAGGGTCGTAGTGGCGTAAACACTATCATCATATGGGTTACAAATAAAAACCTTAAAAGTAAAAATGGCCGATATTATTGATTGTAGCGGGTATGGCTTAGTGAAATTCAGTGATAAGGGGTGGGTATCGGTTATTAGTGATCTGTAGAGGGACAAAGTGGTTAGTTCACTATCATCATAAGGTTACAAATGAAAACCTTTAAAAGTAAAAATGGCCGATATTATTGATTGTAGCGGGTACGGCTTACTGTCATTCATTTTTAAGAGATGGGTAATGGTTATTCGTGGTATGTAGAGGGTTGAAGTAGTTTAAACACTATCATCATACGGATTACAAATGAAAACCTTAAAAAGTAAAGATGTTCGGTATTATTGCTTGTAGTAGGTTCGACGTAATGAAAATCGCTGGTAAGTGGTGGGTGTGTGTCGGTGTAGGTAGATAATTGATCCCTAACACTATAATCATACGGTTTCAGAGCTTCAAAAGAACACGTTAATAAAGTAAAGATAGTCGGTACTATTGGTTGTAGTGGGTACGGCTTAGTTAAAATCGTTGGTAAGGGACGGGTGAGTGTCGGGGTGGCTAGATAAGTGCTTTCGATGGTCGGCGTGGCAGAGGGTATGATTCAGTGGACGGCGTGAGTCTATCTATCTATCTATCTAAATGGATGGATGGATAGGTAGATAGATAGATAGATAGATAGATAGATAGATAGATAGATAGATAGATAGATAGATAGATAGATAGATAGATAGATAGATAGATAGATAGATAGATAGATAGATAGATAGATAGATAGATAGATAGATAGATAGATAGAACGAAGAAACTTTATTTTAAAAGGGGAACAAATTGGGCACGCAGGCCCGACTTACATTCGGCCCTTTCGATCACTCATCTTTCATTCATCAAATGTGCATGTTACATTTACATAGGGGGAAAAAACATTGTCAAATGGATGTTGTAAGCATAAACACATATTACGCATAGTACATTCACATGAAAAATAAACATTGTCAAATGAAAGTTGTAAACATAAACAGTGCATATTGCAATGTTGTGAGACACATCCCCCATCCACCCTCACACCCCGCAGCCACCTACACATCCCTCAGCCACCCACACATCCCCCACCATCACACCCCCACCCATCACACCCCCACCCACCCACACATACCTCCACGCACTCACACAGACTCAGGCAAACATACATGCCGCCACAAACCCACTGATCCCCCCTCACACATATTTCCCAACCCACACATACATCCCCCACCCATCCTATAAACGACACGCACACACCCACCCAAATATTCTCCACCACCCACCCACACACCCGCAACCACCCAGCAAAACACACATCACAAGACCACACACACATACCCCCGTCAACCCACACATCACGCACCTATCCACACATATATACCGCACCCTCACAGGGGTGGGTAGGTAGGTAGGTAGGTAGGTTGGGAGGCAGGCAGGTAGGCAGGAAAGCAGGTAGGCAGGTAGGTAGGTAGGTAGATAGATAGATAGATAGATAGCTAGCTAGCTAGCTAGATAGATAGATAGATAGATAGATAGATAGATAGATAGATAGATAGACAGACAGATAAACAGATAGATAGATAGATAGATAGATAGATAGATAGATAGATAGATAGATAGATAGATAGATAGATAGATAGATAGATAGATAGATAGATAGATAGATAGATAGATAGATAGATAGATAGATAGATAGATAGATAGATAGATAGATAGATAGATAGATAGATAGATAGATAGATAGATCCCTGCCAGGAGCTTGGCGAAGCCGGGCCGGGTCAGCTATTTACTAAATAAAAGCAATGGTACACAACTTGTGGTGCTATTGACAGATGCAAAATCAGTTCTTGAGGTGCTCGTGTCTGGCAAATTGCCAGTAATACTACGGACACAGAACTTAGCAGCCAGCGTAAGGTCATCATACAGTGCATACCATCTCATCATGGAGTACAATGTGTATACAACATTCAAGATTGGTGAATCAGCCATGTGCATAGGTGGATTGGCGCCGCAGACAGAAGATTACATTCTCCAGACTGCCCAAAATACGACATATCTAGGCAAATCTGCTGGCCTAGAGAAACAACAGTGGAAGAAAAACTCTACGGACCATTGAATGAACTAAAAAAGACAGTAACATTCAAACACGAGACAGCATTTGAGTTATAGATAAATTTCTATCGAACAAAAGAAGAAGACAATTACAAACATGTATTTATGGCGTTTGCACGCGCGCGCGTGTACGCGAGAGAGAGAGAGAGAGAGAGAGAGAGAGAGAGAGAGAGAGAGAGAGAGAGAGAGAGAGAGAGAGAGAGAGAGAACGAACGGACGAACAGACTTTATTTTCACAGGGTAACAAATTGGGCACGCAGGCCCGTCTTACATTCGGCTCTTCCAATCACTCATCTTTCTTTCATCAACAGTGCATAGGAAAAAATATTGTCCCATGAATTTTGTAAACATCAACAATGCATATTACTATGTTATGAGACACATCCACCACCCACTTACACATCCCCCATTCACTCCAACTCCCCCACCAAACCACACACATAACCCACACACACATACATGCCCCCACCAATCCACCACATCCCTACACCTACACATCTCCCCACTCACACACACCTCTCACCCACCACACATCCCATCCACCCACACCCATGCACACATACATTGCCCAACCCACACATCCCCCACCAACACACATCCACCCACCTACACACATCTCCCCACCCACTCACATATCCTCTACCCGTCCCATTACCCACCAACAATCATTCACTCACATATCCTCCTCCACCCACACACCTCCAACCACCCAGCCAAACACACATTCCTCAGCCACACATCCCCCACGCACACACACATCTCCCCGTCAACTCACATATCCCGCACCTACCCACACACAAATTCCGAACCCACCCACATAATCTCCCAACACCCCCAGCCCACTCACAGATCCCGAGCCCACCCCTACAAACATCCCCCATCATCTCCTAACCTGCACACACTCACCCACCCTCATATCCTCTACCCACCCACACATCCTCTACCCACCCATCCCCCAACCAAACATCCCTTAACAACAAACCCTTACTCATATACAATCACCCACCCACACATCCTCGACCCAACCACACATCCTCCACCCACCCATCCCCCAGCCACACATCCCTTAACCACACACCCCTACCCATATACACACACATCCAAACCCACGCACAATCTCCCCACCCATTCACACATCCATCACACACATCCCACCCACCAACACATCCCCCATTCACAAACACGCACCTCTCATCCACGCAATCCACACACATCCCCAACCCATACACTCATCCCCTCACACATTCCTAGACACACATATTTATCCCTCAACTACTAACACCCCACATCCCTCACCCACTCATCAACACATACAGCTCCTATCTACCCACCCACACTCACACACCCCAACCACCCATCTAAACACACATCCCCCACCCTCACACACATCCTTCACCACCCGCGCACCCAACCATACCCACACATACACCCTTTATCCTTTAGAGAGAGAGAGCCAGAGAGAGAGAGAGAGAGAGAGAGAGAGAGAGAGAGAGAGAGAGAGGAGAGGTGCAAGACAAATACTGAAGTTAGCTGCATTGAGTAGTAACATCATCACGGGCACAATGGATTCATTCGGGGTGTGCGGCGTTGGGTGGAGGTTAAAAGAACTTTTGTCTTGACCATGGTCATACTCTCCACTTCTCGAATGACAAAGACCTTTGACCTATGAGGTACCGCATCTTGTTGTGTTGGGTAGATCAATGAACTTTTGTCACTGACTGTGGTAATATTTGAATAACGAAGACACAAACAATAGATTGCACGATTTATTGCTTAGCTATTTCGCTGCATCTCGTCAGGAACGTATTGCAGAAATCACACAACATAAAGAAAAGTAATTAGATACATCTTTTAAGATGAAATATACACATAATCATACAGTAATTTTAGTTATCTACCATGGTAATCTTTAGTTAGTTAGTCTATCATGTCTTTGTTTGCACAAACTAAAGCGCATACAGAATGAAGCCATGAGGGTGATTCTGGGATGTACAAGGGACGGACACCCCAACAGTGTGTATGTGATACATCCTGGTGTTACCGACTATTGCAGACAGACTCAAGATGTTGCAGCCAAGGTCATACGTCAAGGTAGCTGCGGACAAGGAATACTTCCTACGAGATTCCCTGGATGTAAGTCAGTGGCCACAAGCTGTTAAGAGGAAGATCATGGATTGCTCTGGTAGAATATACCATCAGAGAAGTGTGCACACTTGAGACAAGCAGAGACAAGGATTGGGTTAGAGTGTCGAATAGAAATTCAGACCTGTGTGGGGTTATAATCACAATGGGTCGTGACTGTAGGGAGTGGCCAGCAGTGCTGCGGAAGTAGAAATTCAACAATTAACTCAAGACTATTCTCGTCCTGGCAATGTGATTATCTATACTGATGGCTCTTTGTTAAGAGAGAAAAGAGTGCTGGGGTATTATAGCAACAATAAATGGCCAATATTTAGTGAAGTATAGCATGGTATATGACATCACAACCTGAAGCCTGAGAATGGAGGTGGAGGCGGTTATTTCAGCTTTCCGCTGTATACGCATGTTGTGATTGTGACTGATTCACAAAGCATGATGACAAAGGTGAAGACTGGCATGGTTCGTGCAGAATGGCATGGATCAACATAGAGGTCGCCGTTTGTGAGCATTCGCTGGATCTTTTCTTCAGGACATTTTGGTGTGGTTGGAAATGAACAGACGGGCAGATTGGCTGGTGCTGCAACATTAAGGGGTGATTTGATGCATGGTATGGCCGATGTGGTGAAGGCCCTCTGTGAGCACGTTATTAATGCAGAAGAACAGATAGGCTATCATGGTCTAGAGAGAATGCGGCATCAAGGGGTGATCTGGGGATCTGGTAGACAGTCGTCACTTAGAGGTAATACAAGACGGACATATAATAAGATAGTAACGGACACCATTACTATTTAAACTCTTCGCTGGCTGTTGAAGATGAGGACTGAGCGCTAATGGGAATGCCCCAAGTGCAATGATGTTGGTTCTCGACTCAACTCAAGTCAACTCTGTTTGCACATGACTGGCTTTTGAAGATTAATGGCGATTGCTTCTGCCATCTTTAACATGTGAACATTTTGTGTTAAACATGGTCGAGGATGTAACTGAAAACTATTCCAGAACGAACTCCATGGCACAATTAACATATACTATCGTCACATGTCCAGACAAAAGTTAAAGGAACATTTGTCAAGGAAGACCAGAACAGAGTACAGTTCAGAACAGCCACTCTCAGCTTCGTTAATGAAGGAGACGCGCAGGACCTCTGAATCCGAATCTACACAGATGGGTCAGCACACAATGCTTTTCGAAATAGAAGAGTGGGAGTGTACATAGAATACCCAAATAATACTAAAGACACTGCCAGAGTACCAACGGGAAAGTACTGCCATAAATATGATGCAGAAATCCAGGCATTCAAGGTAGCAACAGTAAAATTACTAAATACCAGCCATGGTACACAACCTGTGGTGCTATTGACAGATGTGAAATCAGTACTTGAGGTACTCGTGTTTTGGAAATTGTAGTAGTACTACGGACACTGAACTTGGCAGCCAGCGTAAGGTCACCATACAGTGGATACCATCTCACTATGGAGTACAGCGTGTATACAACATTCGCGATTGGTGAATCAGCCATGTGCATATGTGGATTGGCACCGCAGACAGCAGATCACATACACCAAGACTCCCCAAAATACTACATATCTAGGCAAACCTTATGGCCTAGAGAAACAACAATGGAAGATAAACTCTACGGACCACTGAGTGAACTAAACAAGACAGTGAATTTGAAACAATAAACAACATTTCAGTTATAAAAATATGTATAAATTTCTAGCGAACGAAAGAAGAAGAAAAAGGTATTATGGTGTGTTCACTCTCGCGCACGAGAGAGAGAGAGAGAGAGAGAGAGAGAGAGAGAGAGAGAGAGAGAGAGAGAGAGAGAGAGAGAGAGAGAGAGAGAGAGAGAGAGAGAGAGAGATGCAAAACAAAGACTGAAGTTAGCTGATTGGATAGTAACGTCATCACAGGCATAATGGATTTTTTTAGACGAGCGGAGTTGGGGTGGCGTTTTGTGAGGTTTTAAATATATAATAATGGGTGTTTGCTTAGGGGTATCCCGGATATTATGGGTTATCAGTTTATTCAGCCTTCTTTAGGAAGCCTTTAAATGGCTCCGAAACCCCAAAGTGAAGAATAAGACCTACACGATTTTTATAATGAAAGGTCTTCCCTTGGAAAGCGAAATGATTAGCGAAATCTACCACAGACCCCAGAGGAAAACATCCCTCCACTATTATGTACTCAGCGCGAGATAATGATGGAACTCCACCAGAGGGCGCGTACTGTATGTTTGGTCTGGAAATCCGGGAGTCGTTCCGATCCCGGTATATAAACGCGTGCACAGGTAGAACCGGGCTTTTCTGTACTCCACCCCACCAAGTCATCCCCGAAAGGTTTTGCAGTGGAAAAGCCAGAATTTTAGTTTTAGATTTTGGATTTCACTGGGTGTTTGGTAGATTAGTTCTTAGGAGACTAAAATTTTTTGGTAGATTAATTTTTGGTGGATTAGTTTTTGGTGGATTAGTTTTTGGTAGACTTGAAGTCTTTGCTGGATCAGAAGTCTTACTGCAATTAGAAATGTTCCTATACTTAGGAGTTTTGTTTGCTAGATTAGAATTTTTGCTGTTTGGTTTTGCTGGATTCTAACTTCTTTATTGATGCTACATGTCTGCATATTACTGATGCTTTTAGAAGTTTAATAAACAAATGATACTTGTGTTATTCTTACTTTGTTGTTTAGTTGACAGACTCTAATTGTATAATCATTGGTGTTAGAACAACCCTCGGAGTAATTCTTTGTCTGGAATTGGAGAACATTATTCTAATTCCCCGTTGGCCCATTCTGGATATTTTTAAAACTTAATTCTTTACTATTCTTGTTAACCGAGGACGGTGAGAGGTTCTCTCTCTTTATTCATTTTCTTCTTTGGACCTACGCAGTCAGAGTTGCGCTCTTCTCCTCACATCACTGTAGCAGAAGTAAGTGGTTCTTGCTCCTGTTTTAACCTCTGTTTCAAGTAGCGAGCCTGCCAGGATGATGGTGTAAGGGAAGGACAATTCGTTAAGCTAACAGCCGCGAATGGCGTGGTGATTCCGTATGTGGGGTATTTTGTGTGTTACATTATGTTGGGTGGGATACCAGTAAAGGACTGTGGGGTTTTTCTCACCAAAGACATAGACAATGGGGAGAGAAGAGTGCCGGGTATTATTGGCACGAACATTTTACTATCAGTACAGGATTTGTGTAGATTTCTTAAATGGACAAGCCCAGCGGAGGACATTCCTAGAGTCGGACTGGACAGTGTTAAAGTTTCTGTTGTTGATAGAGTTTGTGTACCTGCCCGCTCCATCACTGCAATTAGTTTAAAATGTGTTAGATTTGTGCATGAAGACATAAATGTCATGTTCAGCCCAACTCGAGACTTGGAGCACAAGGGTTTGCTTTTATCCCAGAATTTGACTACCAAGTCTGCCAAGTCCAAGCAGTCAATCTGGGGGATGAAGACATATTCATGTCGAAGGGTACTCAAGCTGGGGATATTTCAGATGCTACTGTGGATTTGACGAACCATTTCAAAATGGTAAGTGCTCAGGTAGTTGAGGTTTCAACATGGTCTTATGCTGGAGAGAAAGAAAATATTAGGTGCCTCGTAGATTTGAGCAGTTTTGAGGGTAGAGATAGAGATAGGAAGAAGTTAGAGGAGTTATTAGTTAGGTATGGTAGTCTTTTTTCCAAGGGAGATACTGACATAGGCTATACAGATCAAGTAACCCATAGTATCCAGTTGACAGATGAGACCCCCCATCAAGAGCGTTATAGGAGAATTCCCCCAAAATTTTATAGAGAAGTATAAGATCATCTCAAAATTTTATTAGATAGTAAGATAATTAAGGGTAGTTCCAGTCCTTGGGCTTCCCCGGTGGTCCTCGTGAGGAAAAAAGGATGGTAGGCTTAGGTTATGTGTTGATTATCGGGCAGTAAATGTTAGGTCAAAAAAAAAGATACATACCCTCTCCCTAAAGTAGATGAATATCTAGATGCCCTGGGTGGCGCCGAATTATTTTCAACTTTAGATCTTGCCAGTGGGTATTATCAGGTGGCCTTGAAACAGAGGTGAAAACAGGAGCAAGAACCACTTACTTCTGCTACGGTGATGTGAGGAGAAGAGCGCAACCCTGACTGCGTAGGGCCAAAGAAGAAAATGAATAAAGAGAGAGAACCTCTCCTCGTCCCCGGTTAACAAGAATAGTAAAGAATTAAGTTTTAAGAAGATCCAGGAATGGGCCGACAGAGAATTAGAATAATGTTCTCCAATTCTAGACAAAGAATTACTCCGAGGGTTGTTCTAACACCAATGATTATACACTGAGAGTCTATCAACATAAAAATCAGGTGTGTAGTGTGTGGTGCTATGAACGGATACAATCTGGATATTCTCGACGCGTTTTTCTTCTGACTTGGCTAAATAACGGTCCTTCAAACCATTTCCTGCTGTTTTCAGAATCAATTTTTGGATTTAATGTTATGATGTATCGCTCAAACTTGCTAAATTCCAAGGATACTTTCAAGATTGGTTATTGGAATGTTAGAACTATGTACCAGACAGGGAAAACTACTCAGGTGTTTAGTGTTATGAATGATGTTCTCGGGGTTAGCGAGTGCAGATGGACTGACTCAGGCAAAACGTTTCCTAACTACGAACAAAGACACATAATATATTCAGGAAGAAATGACAACCATCATTCGAACGAAGTCACTATCATCATGTCAAAAAATGCAGAAAGATCACTAATAAGCTGGGAACCAGTAAACGATAGAATCATAACAGCGCGTTACCAAACAAAATATTTCAAGCTATCACTCATACAGTGCTATGCACCTACCAACAATGATACCGACGTCAACAAAGATAATTTCTACAACCAGCTAATTGGTACCATCAACTTATCACTGAAACACGACATTGTTGCTGTAATGGGTGATTTCAACGCCAAGATAGGATCTCACAATACCGGTGTCGAGAAATATATGGTAATTCACGGTCTATGGGACATGAACCAAAACGGAGAGAGACTACTAGAAATCTGTGAAATAACAAACGCTCTATTTCCGCATAAAGATGTACATAAAATCACGTGGAATTCGCCTGATGGTATCACAAAACATCAGATAGACCATTTTTGCATTAGTGCCAAATTCCATTCATCAGCACAAGACGCCAGAGCTTACAAAGGAGCAGATGTTGGCAGCGATCACAATCTCCGCATAGCCAAGCTGAAACTAAAGCTTAAGACTCTATACAAAACACCAAAAAATCAAGAAAATAAACTCACAGTCCCTACTGACAAAAGAACACAAACTCGCATTCAATTCAGAGGTACAAAACATCTACGCTAACAAAGAAAGTATAACGAGCAATGCGAATAGTGAAAATAACATTGAAGAAAATTGGAATTTCCTGAAAGAGACCTTGCTAAATGCGGCAACAAACACAGTCGGCTATGTACAAAGACAGTAGAAGAAGTGGCTAAGCGAAAACACCTGGACGAAGATTCAAGAAAGAAAGCAAACAAAACTAACACTTCTTTCTACAAAAGACACAGTTTAATATGAAACCCATTAGCAAAATTACTCCATGTTGGATAAAGAGGTGAAATAAAGCGCACGAAAAGATAAACAGAACTTTATACATAGCCTGGCCGCCGATGCTGAATCAACTGCCACAACTGGAAACAACAAAGCCGTATTCCACATCACGAAACAACTATGCAATCACTCACCTACACCAAACACACCCATCAAAGACAAACAAGATAAACTACTGTTACCCGATGACGACCAACAGCAACGATGGGCAGAACATTTCAAAGAAATATTAAATAGACCGCAGCCTGACAGTGTTCCCAACCTGGATGGAGAAATCACCATGCCCCCACTAGATGCCTCCTGTGAGTCATTCATCAAGGAAGAGATTAAAGCAGCCATCAAAAAATTGAAGAACAACAAAGCTGTTGGTGAAGACGACATCTCAGGTGAAATGCTCAAAGCAGCAGATGAGAATACCTTACAACGTTTGTTACAGCTGATCAATGAAATCTGGCAAAACGAATCCCCACCACAACAGTGGAAGGATGGTGTAATTTTTAAACTGCCAAAAAAGGTGATATGTCTGATTGTAATAACTGGCTTGGTATCACCCTACTGTCCGTACCAGTAAAACTTTTTTTGTAGCATGTTACTTGAGAGATTGAAAAAGTCTATAGATGAAAGGCTCAGAGAAGAACAAGCTGGCATCAGACCAAAACGGTCATGTATAGACCACATTTTCATTCTTAGAATAATCATTGAAAACTAGAATTCCAGTCGAAATTAATCACCAACTTTGTCGACTTTCAAAAAGCCTTCGACAGTATCCATCGTCCTTCACTTTGGAATATACTTAACATCTATAGTTTTCCTACCACATATACCAACACCATAAAATCTTTCTATAAGGAGGCACGTTGCTGCGTGAGAACAGAATCAGGCTGGTTCTCAGTGCAAACGGGAGTGAAACAGGGTTGTGTCTTGTCACCGATGCTCTTTGGAATAGGTATCTATTGGGTCATGTGCAAATGCACAAACAACAAAAATAGGGGTATCCATTGGGTTGATAAAATTCTACAAGACTTTGCCGACGATATAGTACTTTTGAGTTCAGCACACCCAGATGCCCAAGAGAAAATAAACCATCTCCAAAATGTTTCAGGACAAATTGGTCTCCAAATTAACACCACAAAAACAAAAACTATTGATCTTACCAACAGTTCAGACGACACCAAATTAAGCAACCATGTTCTTGAAAAAGTGAACAGCTTCACATACCTAGGAAGCAAAATGACATCTACAGGGGACTCAACACCTGAAATATTATCTAGAATCGCACTGGCATCTGGTGCTTTCAATAAACTGTCAAACATCTGGAAGTCAAAGTCACTCAGCAAACATACGAAACTTAAAATCTTCAATTCTTGTGTGTTTCCAGTGCTAACGTATGGATGTGAGAGTTGGAAAACAACGGTAGCTTTAGATAAAAAATTAGACAATTTTGAGAACAAATGTCTTAGAAAAATCTAAACATCCAGTGGACAGATTTCAAAACCGATACGCAAATAAGACAAGAGACTAAGCAAGATATTGTATCCAATTTTATAAGAACACGCCGTTGGAACTAAATCGGCCATGTACTCAGAATGGACAAGACAAAACTTCCCTACTAAGCCCTTATATGGTCACCAGTATGGAAAAGAAAACGGTGAAGACCAAGAGAGACCCTGCGTAGAACCATCATTAGAGAAGGCTCATTCAACGGCCAAGTGAACATCCAAGATCTACAACAGGTAGCAGCGATCTGCCAGACATGGAGAGCCATGACTTCTGCCCTATGCGCCGACTTAGTCTCAAAGGAAGGACTAACTAAGTCTATCAACTAAAAAACAAAGTAAGAATAACACAAGTATCATATCATTTGTTTATTAAACTTCTAAACGAAACAATAAAATTCAGACATGTAGTATCAATAAAGAAGTTAGAATCCAGCAAAACCAAACAGCAAAAATTCTAATCTAGCAAACAAAACTCCTAAGTATAGCAAAACTTCTAAGTGCAGCAAAACTTCTGATCCAGCAAAAACTTCAAATCTACCAAGAACTAATCCACCAAAAACTAATCTTCCAAAAACTAATCCACCAAAAACTAATCCACCAAAAACTAATCTACCAAAAACTTCTAGTCTACTAAGAACTAATCTACCAAACACCCAGGAAAATCTAAAATCTAAAACTAGAATTCTAGCTTTTCCACAGCAAAACCTTTCGGGGTGAAAAGTAACAAGCTTACTATAGGCATTGGCGCCTCATGACCTGGTTGGGTGGACTACAGAAAAGCCCGGTTCTACCCGTGCACGCGTTTTTATACTTGGGTCGGAACGACTCCCAGAGTTCCAGACCAATCATACAGTACGCGCCCTCTGGTGGAGTTCCATCATCATCTCGAGCCGAGTACAATTATAAGGTGTCAGTGTGTACTTATACCTCCACACTACTGATCACAACCCAAATGTAACACATAATTACATAACAAATGTGAACAACAAATCTTAAACAGAACGTTTTATTGACATTTTTAAACCTAACAATGTATTAAAAGATATGTTGGGTGTTGGGGAAAAATGGGCTATGTACTCAGAATGGACAAGACAGGCATGTGAATATCACATACCTCTCCATCTATTACAAACACATGAACACAGTGTACAATGTTATATGCTTTCCCCCAACATAAATCCAACCAACAAATCACAAATCATTAACTTAATAAATCTTCAAATCCATGTGCTTAATGATGGTAACAGACACTCGTTTCTAACTCACTACAGAGTTTGATAAGAATATGTTCTTTCAACCCTCAATGGGGAAAAAATCTCATTTTCCTGTATCAAATCTCAATTCAATAAGGGTTTGGTTTATGTAACTTCAGCATCACTGTCAACAATCCTGGCTCAACCCTGTTATTTAATTCAATAATGGGATATACTGAGTGAACATAACCATGACTGAAAACCACTGGACTGAAAAATTTCCACTATATGGCCCAGTGAAGCTGAGGCCAGGGGTCGGTCAGATACCAGTAGGAGCTCCTCTTCAGACTGGGCAGAAGGTAATCCTGGAATGCATTCTAGACAATGACGTATATGACGACCGTCCAGCAGCTCTGGTTTATAAAATCAGGAAAACTCAACTATATCAGCACAACGTCAGCAAGATCAGTTTCTTGTCAACAAGACCATCCCACACTCAGTTATATCCTGGAACTCTCTCTCTCTCTCTCTCTCTCTCTCTCTCTCTCTCTCTCTCTCTCTCTCTCTCTGTGTCTCTATGTCTCTCTCTCTCTCTCTCTCTCTCTCTCTCTCTCTCTCTCTCTCTCTCTCTCTCTCTCTCTCTCTCTACTCAATTCGCGGTAAAACTATGGACAGGGCTGGTGCTCACTCTCTGAAATATACTGACTGACACCAATCGCTCAGTAGTAACAATAAATCCTTCAGTAGTTATCAATCCTTCAGAATGGCAGACAAATCCTTACAGACAATGAAAATACATCTCCTCTCTCCATATTAATAATCCAGTGGCATAAGGAACACGATATTGTAATCAACCTCCTGGAGTTTTAACATAGGTTTTTTTTTCATCTTCTGGAATTTCGCTGATATAAAACTGACAGTTGAGCACTTAGGGGATATCTATCCTGGTATACCAAGCCCAAGGGTGTTGAGGCAGGGCCAGCAGTCTTGACACAGGAATCAACTCTTGAGGGACCCACAAAGGGGAATCTCTCAGCTCCCCCAGAATGATGACGACTGTGCCTTTCATGCCGATAAAGTATATGAGCATCAGAATCTCGTACTCCAACGGTTGGTCTGATCACTTATGATAGTACTCCAATGGCAATTGTTATGACAGATGAAAAGATGTTGGCTTCCCTTGAATATGCTGTGTGACACTCCTTTCTGAGTATAATCATTCTTCATGCAATCGTTCAGACGATAATGTCGGGCTTCCTGATATAAACGTAGATAATGAAGTAACTGAAGACTCCCCTACAAATCAGGTTTAAAGCTCCGACACTTTCATTCGTCCCAATAGCAATTCAGTAGGGCTACTTCCAGGAAGTCCAAGCCATTCCACACCATCCATCGCTCCTGTCAATATAAAAGTCCAAAAGCCCCTCTATACTTAATTGCAATACAACCACAGGTTATTAAAAGTACAATCTCACACACATCAAGACAAAAGAAAAAAAGTTTTGAAGAAGGGAAAATATTATTAGGTCACCCATCCCGCTTCTCCGGCGATGGAGCTCAATACATCCCTGATGTAGTGTGAGTCGTATTTGCACATGGATCACTCCTGTTCTCCATGGATGTCATGATGTCATAATAATATAACTAACGACAGACCAGGAGCGCAAGATAAGATAAGGTCATATGAATAAGACCAGGTTGTCCTGTGTGACAGAGTTTTGTGGTATCAAAGACAGATTGTGATAGAAATATCCCGTTGTGATAAGGTCTTCCTGTTGAGAGAGATGCATCCAGTTGAGACGATGTCATCCAATTAAGACACTGGCATCACGATAAAACAAAAGGCATATTGAGATAAGACATGTTAAGATCAGGTCGGTATGATAGCTTATCATTCCACGTCCTTGACACAAAGCCGGTTTTTATTCTCCTCATTTGAGGCCCGGTTCACCTCCATACTCATAATCCCTTTACCATCTATCTCTGTCTCTGGGAAACTTTGAACTCCTGTCCCAGCAGTTATGGTGATAATTAATAAATCACCTGCACATGTGAACTAAATTCACAAGAAAACAAAACATATAATCAATACATGAAATAAGGTAGGATCCATCAAATGGATATTCATCAATATCAACCCAGATTCGAACACAAAACCACACTGTCCCGTTTCCACCCTGACTTTTGGAAGCAGGGGGTTGGTGAACACTTAATGCTAACCGATCAAAAGTTGCAAACATAACACATGCATAACTTCACGAATACAAGGTATTTAGGCCATTTCCAAGAACGTCCCTGGCGACTAACTGAACATAAACTTGTGCCCAGTCATCAATAATCATTTGTCAAATCCTGGCTTAGAGTACAGATTTTGCTTATGGTGTGTCCCTCTTACTTCTCTACTTGAGAGTATATCTCACAAAAGTACATGACATTTAGTTACATACTCCCAGCCCCTTTATGATTGATTGATTGATTGATTTAGGAACCTACATCACAGCCCCTTTATGATATAGATTACATGTCCAATCACACATAATTAACACAAGAGTTGTAAAATGCAGACTCTCAAGAACTTTTCACATCTGGAGAAAGAATGTGCAATGGTGTGCGTCCATAGGGAGGGAACAGCCCTACAGCACACAGAAAAGGCAGATATGCAGTGAGAGTGTGATAATATTCACAAAGCAACCAGCAACTACTACTATCAGCCGAAACACTAAGCATGGTAAAACTCAGTGGAACATGTAGGTCATGCCTGCGGAAGGCGAGTAAATCAGGCTATCCTCTAAATGAAGTTCTGATTTCTCAATCACACCATTCACGCCAAAAACACTCATACCTGCACTCCCCTTCATATAAAAGCACTGTCATGGCATCCGCAATGAATTTAGAAACATACCTGAGACATTATAGAGCGACGTTGGGCATTATGGGAAAATCCTCCCCTTGATTAGGCGAGGGACTTGTCAGGCTGACATTTTCTGGGCGAGTGACAACTAAGTTTCGGACGGGTTCTAACAAACCTTGGCCGGAAATCGAACCAACCAAAGGTCTGGTTCCCTTTAGGAACCCAGTCCATATAAGAAGCCTCTTGTTTCTACTTTTCCAGTAAATCGGTGAAGGACTAACCATCTATGTTACAAAGTTAAAAGAGCTTTTGTCTTGATCATGGCCATGCTTTGCACTTCTCGGATGAAAAAGACCTTTGACCTATGAGGTACTGCTTTCATTTGTGTTGGGTAGATCAATGAACTTTTGTCCCTGACTATGGCAGTATTTGAATAACGAAGACACAAATAATAGATTGTACGATTTATTGCCTGGCTATTTCGCTGCATCTCGTCAGATGCATATTGTCGAAATCACACAAAATAAACTAAAGTAATTAGATAAATCTTTGAAGCTGAAATATAAACACATTGAAACAGTAATTTAAATTTATATCCCTGTAATTGTAAACTGACTATCATGTCTTTCTGTTTGCACAAACTAAAGCGCATACAGAATGAAGCCATGCGGATGATTCTGGGATGTACAAAGGACACCCCAATAATGTGTATGCGATACATCCTTGCGCTGCAGACTATTGCAGACAGACTCAAGGTCTTGCAGGCAAGGCCATACCTCAAGGTAGCTACGGACAAGGAACACTTCCTACAAGATTCCCTGGATGTAATCAATGGTCACAGGCTGTTAAGAGGAAGATCATGGATCGCTCAGGCAGAAGATACCATAAGAAAAGTGTGCACACTTGACAAGATTGGCAGAGGCAAGGATTGGGCCAGAGTGTGGAATATAAATTCATAATTGTGTGGGGCCATAATCACAATGGGTCGTGAGTGTAGGGAGTGGCCAGCAGGTGCTGCGGAAGTAGAAATTCAGCAATTAATTCAGGACTACTCTAGTCCTGGCAATATGATTATCTATACAGATGGCTCTGTGTTAAGAGGCAGAGTGCCGGCGTATTTACAGAAAAAGCAACTGGCCTATGTTTAGTAAAGGAGAGCTTGGCTTATGACACCACAACGTTAAGTCTAAGATTGGAGGTGGAGGTGGTTACTTCAGCTTTCCGCTGTATACGCATGTTGTGATTTAACTTATTCACAAAACTGCTGACAAAGGTGAAGACAGGCATGTTTCGTGCAGAATGGCACGAATCAACATTTGTGAGCATTCGCTGGATCTTTTCTTAAGGACATTTTGGTGTGGTTGTAAATGAACAGGCAGGGAGATTGGCTGGTGCCGGATCATTAAAGGGTGATTTGATGCATGGTAAGGCAGATGTGATGAAGACCCTCTGGGAGCACGTTATTAACAGATAGACTATCGCGGTCTAGCGAGAATGCGGCATCAAGTGGTGGTCAGATTATCTGGTCGACAGCCATCACTCAGAGATAAAGCAATACGGACATATAAGTAGATTATACCGGGCACCATTAGTATTGGAACTCTTCTCTGTTTATTTAAGATGACTACTGATCGCTGATGGAATTCCCCGATTGCAGTTGTTTCGGTTCTAGACTCAACTCAGCTCTGTTTGCACACAACTGGATTCTGCAGATTAATGGCGATTGCTTCTGCCACCTTTATCATGTAACCATTTTGTGTGTTAAACACGATCATACTTTTCACTCCTCGGCTGACACATCCTTTGACCTATGACGTACCGCCTCCTTTTATTCTGGGTAGCTCAATGAACTTGTGTCCATGATTGTTAGTATTGTCAATCCCGGGTGACAAAGAAGGAAAATGTGCTGCTTCAATTACCCCAATGGTGAGTATTATAAATATATAAACACAGGATCTACCAACCTGAATATTTCTCAGTTTTAAGAACTGATCATATTAAAACATTTTTGTAGTGTGCACTCCTGTATATTTCTGGGGTTGTCTGTATATGGAAAGGAAAAAGTGAAACTAAAGATGGTAAAAATATAAGTAATGCAATAATACTAAGAATGATTGATTGAGGACAGTGGTACACAGTTGGAATATAGAACTATCTGTGCAATGCTAATACTTTTAGGCAGTCTTGTTTCGATATCTCACACCGTCGCCAACGTCTATGACCGGGTCTCTCTTATTGTTTCGATTATGCAAAGCCATCCTGGCATATATCTCTTCGTTTCCACATTCTCTTTCCCTGTCAAGTTTGCTAATGGTCACTTTGATTTCATGTTTATTTCTCATCGTACCACGATTTAAAAAAAAAACTTGACTGTCTGCGTTTAATGTTTATAATTAGTTTACGTTTTTCATTTGTTCATTGAAGGACATTCTCGTTCGTTTTTCTGTCCATCCATGGAATTCTTTGCATTTTCATCAGAAATCTAATTTCCACTGCGATTAGATATTATTTCCTAGCTTGTCTGTGGTAAAGCTCTAGAGATGTAAACAATATAAAATAAATGGAAGTAGTGCAATTTTTTTTTTTTACAGAACACGATTATGGTAAAGAAAGGTTCATCAGCCTGGGACGACCAGGGAGACAAGATCTATTGTAAAATCTCCACCCCGATACAGATTCAACTCATGACCCCCCGAGCTAGCAGGCCAGCATCTAGCCACTACGCTGGCTCGGCTTAAGTGTTGAAAGCGTTCTTACAATTGAAAAATATCAGAGATCTTGCGTATAGTGAAAATATTTGTGTTTATGGATTTGAGATCACGAAAATGTTGTAAACTAAATATGGACAGTCTAATTCAGATAAATAGTCTTATTGTTTCGAGAGAAATAATTCATACTATAGGATTAAAAACGTTTGATTGTAGGTTCTGACAATACCAGCTTAGTGTTTGAATAGGATACCTACAAATCCATTTCTATGTGCAACTTTTGAATGCAAACCGCATTTATTGTCTTCGAGGAATTAATGTATGGAATAATAAATAGTATGCAGTCATTACACAAACAATATGAGAATATTGCTTCATTTTATGTCTGGGGTCTTGGTGTATTTACAAATATAAACGAAAGCATACAATAATATTGTCGCGTCATTACTCTCTTTGGACAGCAACCCCTTCAAATTAATATCCTCTGTGTTTGACATTAAAAGGAAGTCATGTAGTTATAATAGTTGGAAGGGACATAACAACAATAGATGTGTTTCAAGGGAGATTACTGAAATTAGTATAAATATATTAAGTGATTTAAATAATTATGGCTCTTATCTTAAACTTTTATTAAATTGTCATAAAATTTAGCGACAATAATATACGCAATAAATAGTGGGATAAAAAAAAATGTTTAGTTATATTCAATGTTTGTGTAAAAGTAATGAATTTATTTTATAAGCGTGAGATTCTTATAACTAATTTTCCCTCGGTATTACATCTAATGTTTTATCACTAAAATACATAATCCTCCCGAAAGTTTTAAGATACACAAATTTTTGTCCGGCCTGTGGAAGACCAAATATCCTTCAGCGAAAATAAGTGTCTACAATTAATAATGAAACTATCTGACACAGATAAGCAGACTTAACACATGCACTCAATCAAATGTAACAAGACAAAACACCAGATGGGCTTACTGTAGAATTCTACCTGCACTTTTTTCCTATCCTAGACAGTTTCCTTCTAAAAGTCTACCAAGAAGCTTTTCACAAGCAAGAACTCCCAAACAGTTGCAATATGTCATAAATAACACTCATAACTAAAGACAACACAGACAAAATACAGCTGAAAACTATAGACCCGTCTCATTGTTGAACACAAACTAGCAAAATCACTTGCAAACAATATAAATACGTTCATGCCATCACTGATACTCTCAGACCAACAGTGCAGTATTCAACACAGAAACATACACCAACATACACACTTCATTAGAGATATCATCACATACACCCAGCAGAGAGACTGTTCTTCGTCCTCCCTCTTGACTGGTGATCTATTCACTCACTGCCAGTTTCAGGATCACAAGATCTGCCATACAAGGGTGTCCACTATCACTAATCATATATATATATATATATATAATATATATATATATATATATACTCACACTAGAACAACTCTTAGAAGCAATCAGACAGAACACCAACATTAAAGGAACTCTTACACAAGGGTTGGGAGAGCGGAAACTAATTGCTTTTGCAGATTACACCGCTTTCTTCCATACAACGAACACTTGCCTAACAAACAGTCTTCACACCTTCAGGCCGTTTGGTGAAGTCAGTGGGGCCAAGACAAACACACAAAATAATGGGTATGGGAAAGTGGAAGAATAAAGCATATATTTCCCCAGATCTAACAGTCACAGACAACACGAACATATATAGGATCACATTTCCACGCGATCCCAGACAAACACACACTAATCATCATCATCACGTGCCATGCCAATAAGCGTTGGCGGTCATGTTTCGCCAATGCACTCGATCACCAGAGTCGTGGATCAACTCAGGGTGTCCCGTAGGCTAGCGGAGGGAAGGAGGCGCCATACCTCCCCTTTGATAGAAGATACCCCTACCCGGCGGATTGTTGAGGTGCTACACAGAACCTGTACTTGTGTATGGATGTGAAACGTCGATAATGAGCAGACAAGCTGAAAAACATCTGATGGCTGTGGAAATATGGTTTCTGGGGAAAATGCAAAGAATACCACGGACAGACAGAAAATCCAGTGACAAAGTCCTACAAGAAACAAATGGAAATCGAAAGCTGATCAGATAAATTAGATGTAGACAGTCGACATTATTTGGGCTTGTTATGAGAAGAAATAAACTGGAGAACTTGGTGACAATTGGCAATGTCGAGGGGTAGAGAACAAGAGGAAGTCAGAGAACTAAATACCTGGGTGGCTTAGCCACGTGACATAGTTGGCACAGGAACACCGAGCTGGTAAACGACTCTGGTGATCGCGTGAAATGGCGAAACATGACCGCGCAAGCTTATCAGCATGGCCCATGATGATGATGATATATGTTTAGGTTTAGCCAAATGTGTGCTCGATAATGTCTCACTACAACCATCGTTGTTATTCTGCTATTGACAAATGTATCACCGGCATGTGCAATGCTAATACGCGTAGACAGTCTTGGTTAGCCATCACACATCGTTGCCAGAGTCTATGGTTGGGTCTCTGTTATTGTTCCGATTATGCAAAGCCATCCTGGCATATATCTCTTCGTTTCCACATTCTCTTGTCCCTTCAAGTTTGCAAGTGGTCACTAAGTGTTCAAGTTTATTTCTCATCGTAACATGATTTAAAAAAAAAATACTTGACTGTATGCGTTTAATTTTTCTAATCAATTTACGTTTTTCGTGTGTTCCTTGAAGGACATTCTCATTCGTTTTTCTGTCTGTCCATCCATGGCATTCTTTACATGTTCATCAGAAATCTCATTTCTACTGCGATTCAATGTTTCCTAGCTTGTCTGTGGTAAAGCTGTAGAAATGTACACAATATAAGATAACACGACGTAGTGCAGTTTTACAGAACACAATTACGGAAAACAAAGGACGTGGAGATGACTAGCCTTCATCAGCCAGTGACGACCAGGAGGCCAGGTCCATTGTAAAATTCAGCCCCTATACAGATTCGAACTCATGACTCCCGAGCCGACAGGCGAGCATCTAGCCACTACGCTAACTCGACTTCCGTGTTGAAAGCGTACTTACAATTGAAGAAGCCAGATTTCTTGCGTATAGTGGAACATTCTAACGAAATATTTGTGTCCATTGATTTCAGAGGACGAAAATATTGCAAACTAAAGGGAGAAAATCTAATACAGATCAATGGTCTCATTATTCGAAGAGACATAACTCACACAATAGGATTAGAACCGTTTGTTTGTAGGTTCTGACGATAAAAACTTAATATTTAAATAAGATACCTACAGTTCCTATTATATGCAACTGTTGAATGCTAACCGCATTTAATGTCTGCGAGGAATTAATATGTAGAGTAATACATAGCATGCATACAATTAGAGAATCTTGGTGCATTTTATGTCTGGGGCCTTGTTCTATTTGCAAATGTAAACGGAAACTTATGTATTTTTTACTGCGCCATTACCCTATTTGGACAACAGTCCCTTCAAATTAACTCTTGGCTAAGATCAAAATGTCAGCCTTTTGGCTAAGATCGGTCACCAACTACCAAACTGAACTCACTGGCAGCAAGCCTTGGTGGACGACTGTGAGCGAAGGCTCATAGTGGGACTAAGGGGCCCGCAAAAAAAAAAAAAAAAAAAAAAATTCAAATTAGACAATACAGATATCCCCTTGTTATGACATGCCATCGGAGTGTGTATTGGCTGCCTCTGTGAGTTAACTTCTGTCAAGATGTCTTCATTTCTCTTTCTCCAGTACTGCACTTAGTCAGGCCAGGGGCTGAAATGATCAATCAAACCTCACAACTCCTCACAGTAGCTGTGGGCTTGTTGGATCACTGTGGGCAAAGGCTTATAGTGGGACTAAGGGCCCACAATAAAAACAGGGGGACGCGGGGGCCTCAGAGTGTCGCTCTATTATCTGGGGGTACCGCCAACCCTTTAACAACAACAACAACACACACAAACACACAAAATAAAAACAAAATTTGACAATGATTATTACTGCCCAGAAAGTAACAGGGAAGCCAAGAAATTCGACGAGCACCTGAACCACGAGCTGTGCAAGGGTAATGACTTCAAGAACAAGCGTGTCCTCATGGAGTTTATTCACAAGAGGGAGGCAGAAAAGATCAGATCCAAGATCCTGAGTTTATTCACAAGAGGGAGGCAGAAGAGATCAGATCCACGATCCTGAGTGACCAAGCTGAAGCCAGCAGGTACAAGGTCAAGGAGGATCGTCGCTGATGTGAAGAGCGCATTGCCCAGAAAAGGTTGGGTTTGTTGTAGAACATTGAAGAGTCCAAGAAGTAATCCACGCAGCTGTGGACTCTGACATTACAGATACTTTCTCTGGCAGAGAAACATTGTTTGTGCAGAAAATAAACAATTATTACCTGTAAAAATATTTTTAAAAATTCTTTCAAATTAATATCCGTAGAATGGCCGAATGGATAAGAACACTTGTTCTTAAACATCCGGTGTGCTGATGCCGAGGTAAGGAGATTCAACCCCTACACTGGACAGTTGGAATAGAATGTTGACCCATCGTCCTTGACTTGGGGACGTAAATTACAAGTACATCTAAATTCGGAGTGGGTTCACGTGATGGCGAGGGACACTGTTAATAGGGAACGCTATTCCACAAGCACAATCCAATCCGGCAGAAGTTGTATGTATGGACCACGCTTGAGTTGTGTGGGTGGCAACGTGATCAGTTGATATTTGTGGCTGACTCAGTCTCACAGTTATTAATCTGAGCCAGGGATGGACCCTAATATAACTTCTCTTTGTACTTGAAAGGGGTAATGGTATAATCTAAATCAAAAACCACACACAATGAACTTTGTGAATACGAAATAAAAGCGATAAAATCACATTAGATGAAAGAGACATAACAAAATAACAGTTGATTCAAGGGACATAACTAAAAGTATTATAAATGTATTTTGTGATGTAAATAATTGTGGTGTTTATCTTAATCTTTTATTAAATTTTTGTAGAATTTCACGACAGTTCTACGCGTTATAAATAATGGGATAATAATGTTAGTTATCTTTAAAGTTTATATAAAAGTAATGACTTTATTTTACAGGAGTGAGAGTCTTATAATTCATTTTCTTATTTGTCCTCAATATTTTTCATCAAATGTTTTATTCCTTCTATGACCACTAAATAAAATGGCAATATAATATAATTTTTGTCCGGCTTGTAAAAGGCCAAACGTTCCTAATATAAAGGGTTCTCACAATTGATGAGGAAACTGTTTGACACAGATTAGCGGACATAACACTTGATTTCAATCAAATGCAAATAGGCAACGCACCAGGGCCGGATGGACTCAGTGTAGAAGTTTACTAGCAGTTCTTTCCTATCCTAGAGGCAGCTTCCTTCTAAAACTCTACCAAGAAGCTTTTCACAAAACAAGAACTCCCAAACAGTTGCAACATGGCATACATAACACTCATACTTAAAGACAGTTTAGTTTAGTTTAGTTTAGTTTAGATTAGTTTAGTTTAGTTTAGTTTAGTCGACAGATCAACATCATGACACCCGGATGTTACCCATAAGTGCTCCGTTCTACTCCCAACTCAAGCATGAGTCCGAAGAATCTCAGCTCGGTACACGAACTCCATAGCACCGGCGAGGATCCTAAAATACTTTGGGTAGATTTTTAACTCGAAGTTTTGCCCGGGCAGCGCCGTTAGGCTACTCTTTTTCGATTTCCAACTACCAAGAGATATTTTGCCGGTCTTTCTGGCCGAGAGGTTACAACACTTTCTCCGTAATCCCGTTTATCACGCAGAGTCTCGTAGCGGGCGAGAGCTGGAAGCGGTCCTACCCCCGCTGGTGACTTGCGGGATAACTGACCCCGCCGCTCAGAAAGCAATGGCAAACTACTGAGCGTAATCTTGCCAAGAAATCAACAGACAAGATGCTGCTTTTGACAGCGATGTCCTGTAAAGGATATGCAAAAAGAAAAAGAAAAAAAAGGGATATTTTACGTGTGCAAAAACAAACACTGGCGTCCGATCTCACTACCCTAAAACCAGGGGAAATTTTTGTTACTAGAAAATCACGTGAATAAATCCGGAACTTAAAAACAACACAGACTAAACACATCTGAAAAACTATAGAACCATCTCATTTTTAGATACAAACTACAAACTTCTGCCAACTCACTTGCAAACAAAATAAATACGTTAATGCTATCACTGATACTCTCAGACCAACAGTGCAGTATTCAACACAGAAACATACATACACACTTCATTAGAGATATCATCACATACATAAACCCATTAGAGATAATGCCCATCCTTCCTCTTGTACTAAAGAATCACGAGATATGTAATACAAGGTGTCCACTATCACCAAACATATATGTACTAACACTAGAAAAAACGCTTAGAAGCAACAGGACACCAAGATTGAAGGAACATTTTTACCAGGGTTAGTGGAGCGAAAACTATTGCTCATAGAGATGACACAGCTGTCTTCCATACAACCTACACACCCATAAATAATATACTTCACACATACAGACAGTTTGGTGAACGAAGTGCGGCCAAAATAAACATACAGAAATCCAAAAAGAGTATGTTGCTTTGCAAGAAGCTCACCTCAATTAAATCAGAGGCTACCAATGTTATCGGTTTGACCGAAAGGACAGGCGGTGTGGGATATTGACCCATTTAATCACTGCTTCCAACATTGAAGTCTACATGGAAGGGGTAGAGTGTCAGACACTTAAACCTAGGAGATCGTCCTTGACCTGCTGACGTAAATAACAATCACCTCTGAAGTCGGAGTTGGTTTCGCCTAATGGCGAGAAACACAGTTAAAAGGGAAATTATATCCACACGCAAAGCACAGTCCAACACTACTCGAAGTGGTATGAATGGACTACCCTTTAATTCAAAGCCAGCAAGCGAAAAAATAAATAAATAAATACAAATAAAAAATAAAAACTTCAGACAGACAATACAGATCTAGATCTGATCAAATACTACTGTCGTAGTCACCACCTACAGGTACTTGACACTACAAATAGAAGAAGGAAACATGGATGTATGTGGCGATTTTGACAGCCACTCGCAGAGCTAATGTTATGATGACATGGACCAGAGAGGAGAGAGACTGGAAGACTGGTCGGACTAGAATAGATTCATCTTGATTAACACCCACATATCTTCTACTCGAGATCATGGCACACTACAATTACACCCGACCTGTCTTTTTATTCATGAGACCTGGGAGGAACATTACACGAATTGTTGGAAAACAACTTGCTGGCAGCTACCATCGGCCAGTTTATCTAACTGTAGAAAATAAGCTTGTAAGTGAACACAGCACCCTCTAGAGGTGAAACTACAAAAAAGCAGACTGGGCAATGTACAAGCATCTCACCAGCATACTTGTAAGAAATCTGAACACAGATAAAATCATAAATAAAGTAGTTGAAGAGTTCGGGAAATGCATACTACCGGCAGAATCAGTAGCAAATGGAGCTCGTAAGCAATATAAACCGTACTGAGTAGTGAACTAGAACATAAGCCGGTATATACATTCAGTCTCACGCTCAGATGGCGGCCTCTATAATATGATATTCCCATTGCGACAAATGCAAGAAATGTGCCGGGAACAAAATCAACCACTGTTTATTGCCTTCAGCGACCTCATAAAATCATTTGATTTGGTAGGTCGCGAGGGTCTATTGAAGGCACATAAGAAGATTGACTGTCCACCAACTCTTCTGTCCATTGTGGAATCGTTCCACACAGGCATGAAGGGTATAATCATGTTTGATGGTGCAACTTCAGAAGAGTTCGAAATCAAGAGTGGAGTAAGCAAGGTTGTGTACTAGCCACCACCCTCTTTAGAATATACTTTTCACTTCTACTGAAATATGCCTTTCGTGATCAGGATGCCGGTATATACGTTCAGTCTCACGCTCAGATGGCGGCCTCTATAATACCCAGCGATTGAAGGTTAAGACCAAAATTAGGAGGGTACTGATCAAATAGGTAGGTGCCTTTTGCAGATGATGCTGCAATTACGACCCACTCGGAGGAAGAATTACAACGTTTACTATCTGCATTCCCCAATGCTTGTTCTGAATTTGGTTTAACAATTAATAAAATGAAGACACAGATTGTGTCACAAGGTGCACATGGGGTACCATCAATCTTTATTGACGACGCCGAACTTGAGATAGTAGGCCATTTTACATATCTATGATCAGAGGTAAATAGCAAATTATCCCTCGATCAGGAAATCAACATTAGGATTGGTAAGGCAGCAACAGCAATAAACATGTTAGCAAAAAGAGCCTGGAAGAACAGGAAGGATACTGCCAAGACAAAAGTCCTTGACTACCAAGCCTGTGTCCTTAGTGCTCGTCTTTATGGCAGTGAAACCTGGTTAACTTACCCATACCAAGAGAAACGTTTCATCAGCTGTCATATGCGGTGTCTGCGAAGAATACTTGGTATTAAGTGGCAAGACAAAATCACAAATACTGAAGTATTGGAAAGATCAGGTTGTGTGACGGTATATTCCATGTTCAGTCTTCGTAGACTTAGATGGATAGGACATGTTAGGAGGATGGATGATGGTAGAATACCAAAGGACATCTTTTTTGGTGAATTACAGACGGGTAGGAGATCTCAGGGTCGGCCAGTACTAAAATACAAAGATATTTGTAAGCGGGTCATGATTGGTACAGGCATTGATAATGCACATTGGGAGCAAGTCGCTGCTGAACATGTTGCATGGAGGGCAATTATTAGGAGTCTCCGTGGCGAAGTAGTCAAGCGGTTTGACTCTGGCTCCGAAGGTTGTGGGTTCGATTCCGGGACGCGTCCTTCGGTTCACGAGTGCAATTTTTCGGAGACCCCTGTGGGTCGTCACTAAAGCTATGGAGTTCGTGCTTTGTCCGTGCTGCAGAAAGAGAACGAGCCATATGGGGGTAAAACCCCGGTGCAATGAAGTCGACACTGTCGACTTTTAAGCGACTTTTTTTAAAGCAACTCTCAAAAATGGAATAAAGACAAAGGAGAAAATGATTGCAGATAAAGTAGACACAGAGCGTGAGAGACTTAAGATGGTGCATTATGGTGGAAATGACCATATTTTCACATGCATCTACTGTGGACGAAAATTTACAGTACGAATTGGCCTTATCAGCCACATTCGTCACCGCCATGGGTTGTAGTTATTATGCATGTTTGAAGGACTATGTACCAAACTATCGTCTGTCAAGACGGCAAGGTGCCCATGAATTTATTTTGTTTGCAAGTGATTTTGCTAGAATTATGTAATCTGTGTTTAAAAAAAAAAAAATATCTATGTTTAATAATTAGACGGGTCTATAGCTGTTCAGCTGTGTTGTCTTTAGGTATGAGTGTTCAACTTCAGAGGTACTTGTAATTTATGTACCCAAGTCAAGGAAGACAGGTCAACATTTTAGTCCAGCTGTCCGGTGTAGGGGTTAAATCGCTTAACTCAGCATCAGCACAACGGATATTTAAGAACACGCGTTCTTACCCTTTCGACCATGCTGACCTGCAGTGTTATGTATAACATGTTGCAACTGTTTGGGAATTCTTGTTTATGAAAACCTTCTTGGTAAACTTTTGTAAGGAAACTGTCTAGGGTAGAAATAAGTGCTGGTAAACTTCTACATTGAGACCATCTGGTCCTGGTGTGTTGTCTTTTTGCATTTGATTTATTGCATATGTTATGTCTGTTAATATGTGCCAGACAGTTTCTGTATTAATTTTAATAACCTATTTTATTATTGGAGAGTGGAAAAGAAGAAGTAACAAAGACATTTATGATCTGTTTAAGTCCCTGCTAATCACATGGTATCATGAAGGCTAATAGACTACAATGGCTGGGACATATAGAAAGAATGGAAGACAATAGTGAAACAAAACTCGCTTACACTCAGGAAATAAATGACCGTAGTCCCCGAGGTAGCCCAAGAAGACGGTGGAGAGATAATATATATATACAGACCTACAAGCACTTGGAATCAACGACTGTCAAGAGAAGGTCAGCCAGAGAGACGAATGGAGACGGATTGTATCTTCAGCAAAGAACCTCTATGGCTCGGAACGCTGAAGAAGAAGAAGAATTTTATTAAAGAATTTTAGCCTGTTACAGGCCGGACAAAAATTGATTATTTATTACGTCACATCCGTAGCTAAAAAGTGAAACCGTATGAACCGTATGTTGCAATACCTAGGAAGATAAACAAGAAAAATTAGTTATAAGACTCTCACGCTTGTAAAATAAAGCCATTACTTTTACATCAATTTTGATGGCAACTAAACATTATTATCCTATGATTTATAATCCATAAATTTGTCGCTGAATTCTATGAAAATATATTAAAAGATGAAGAAAAACATCAAATTTTTTAAAATTACATAATATATTTATAGTTCTTTTAGTAATGTCCCTTGAAACAACTGTAATGTTTTTATGCCCCTTTCCACGTCTAATTACATAGATTCAATTTAATGTGGTTTTATTTCGTACACAGCAGTGTGTATTCACAATGTGCATTGTGTGTTTTTCAATTTAGAATGTATCATTACCGCTAAAAGATTCAACCCCAAGGAGAAGTTATATTAGGGTCCATCCCTGACTCAGATAAATAATCCTGCGACTGAGTCAGCCGCAAATAGCGCCTGATCACTGTGTCACCCACAAATGATATGCTTGCTTGCTTGCTTGTGTTCGTTGGCTTGAGCTCCAACGCGAAGTCCTGTATGCTGGATGAAGACATCCTGTTGTCCAACATCAGTATGATGTCATACAGGACCTGAGGTTTGCGTGAGTATCCGTTGTCCCCTGCCTGGCTTATTGGTGTGCAGACTGGTGGTTCCTCGCCGTACAGGCAGACACTCTCCGACTTCGGAGGAATCGGCGATCCTACTGACTTTAGCCAGGACCCCGAAGGGACCTGTTGCCCAGGACGCTCGACGAGGACGCGTCAATAGGTCTTGGCCAGTATATAACCCGGCCCTGGTGCCTTGGAAACACCTCTGCGCCCCACCCACACATGATATTAATTTGAAGGGGTTCTTGTCCAAAGAGGGTAATGGCGCGATAATATTATTGTGTGTTTTCGTTAACATTTGCAAATGAATCAAGGCTCCAGACATAAAATGCAGCAATATTCTCTAATTGTTTGTGTAATAACTGCATACTATTTATTTTATTCTATACATTAATTCACCGCAGACATTAAATGCGGTTTGCGTGCAAAAGTTCTATATATAAGGGTCGTTCATTTGAAACCCGTTCCATGGCTTTATTACAAAAGCATGAAGGAAACATTAACAGGTGTGGTAGAATTAAACAGAGCATTCATTTTGAATGAATTATGCACCATGGGTTGGTCAGAAGATGTCGCCGTAGGCATTCAAGCAAGCATCCCATTATTTAGGTAGGCGGCAAATGCCGTCCGCAAAAAAGAATGTGGTTTTTCACTGAACCAAGTGTTTACAGCGTTCATTACGTCTGCATCTGTGTGAAATCGTTGCCCCCTGAGAGCGTATTTTGGACGTCCGAACAAATTAAAATCATATGGTGACAAATCAGGACAATAGGTTGGATGTTGCAGAATTTCCCACTTCTTCCAAGCTAATGCTTCCAGAACAATCTTTGCAACATGTGGTCGAGCATTATCGTGCAACAAAATCACACCGCCAGAAATCATGTCTGGTCGTTTATTCTTGATGGCTTTTTGCAGCTTGTCTAGTGTTTGCAAGTAATTGGTAGAGTTGATGTTGACAGCAGGTTCTTTAAAGTCGGCCAACAATAGCCCTTCGTGGTCACAAAATGCACTCAGCATAACTTTACTAGCGGAAACCTGTAACTTGAATATTTTTTGGGCTTTTGGTGATCCAGCAAGCTTCCATTGCATGCTCTCTCTCTCTCTTTTGCTGCTCGGCTCAAAGTGGTGACATCATGATTCAACGCCTGCCACTATGTGGAAGAGAAATGCATCACCCTCCACTCTGTAACGCAGCAAGTGGTTCAAACACCATTCCATGCGTTCCTTGTTTAGGTGGTCGGTCAACATCTGTGGTACCCACTGTGAACACACCTTCCGAAATTGCTCTTTCTTACGAATGACCTTTTGAATTGTCCCAATTGACTCATCAAATTCTTTCGCTAGCGATCGGATGCTTCGACAACGGTTCATCTGTACTGCTGCACCAATTTTGGCGATGGTTTTTTTTTTTTTTTTGGTTGCAACAATATGCGATTGATCCGGCCGTCGAAGGTATGCCGTGAACTGGCATCCTTTCCGAAACATTCGTGCCCAGTCTGTCACTGTTGTCTTCGACACACATTTGTTACCTTAAGATGCCTGCATTCTTCGATGAATGTCCACTGGTCGACATCCTTCAAATGAAAGAACTTGAATCACCGCTCTTTGAGCTTCTTTGAAAGGATTTTGGATCAACCCGGCCATTTTCTCAACGGTCAGAAACAGAATCAATGCATTATGGGACGATAAGCACGTGCTCTTTTATTCATTAGTCAGTAGTTATCACATGACTAGGACATGATCATGTTCATCTTACGCAATTACGTGCACGAACAGATTTCAAATAAACGCTCCTAATAAATATAAATTGTAGGTATTATGTTGCTATTGTCAGAACCTACAATCAAACGTTTCTAGTCCTATAGTATGAGTTATTACTCTCGGAACAATAAGACTATTTATCTGAATTACATTGTCCCGTTTTAGTTTACAACGCTCGCAGAAGTTGATGTGTCGACCTAACGGCGCAAGAACGCAGCTCTGCTGTAAACAGGCACAACACAGTCACATCAGAAAAACTCTACGGATGAACGCAGAAGAATAGTAGCATAAGTTTACATTTTCGTCCTCTCAAATCCATGGACACAAATATTTCGTTAGAATGTTCCACTATATGCAGTAAAGCTGATCTTTTTCAATTTTAAGTATGCTAACACGGAAGCCGAGTTGGCGTGTTGGCTGGATGCTCGCCTGTCGGTTCGGGGGTCATGAGTTCGAATCTGTATCGGGGTGAAATTTTACAATGGATCTGGCCTCCCTGGTCGACCTTGGCTGATGAAGGCTTGTCGTCCTTTGTTTTCCGTAATGGTGTTCTTTGAAACTGAATAACTTCGTATTATTGTATATTGTTTACATTTCTACAGTTTTACCACAAACAAGTTAGGAAACATCTAACGGCAGTGGAAATGAGATTACTGAGGATAATGCAACGAATGCGTTGGGTGGACAGAAAAAAATGAATTAGCATGTTTGTTCAAGGAACAAATGAAAAACCTAATCTGATTAGAACAATTAAACGCAGGCAGTCTAGTATTTTTTTTTTTATCTGGTAGGATGAGAAATAAGCATGACATCTTAGTCACCACTAGGAAACGTAAAGGGATTCAACACAGAAACATAAACCAAGATACACTCTTCATTAGAGATATTATCACATAAATACACCCATCAAAGAGACTGTCCATCATCCCTCTTGTACTGTTCAATCCAATCACTCACTGTTAGTTTCAGGATCACAAGATCTGTCAGACTAGGGTGTCCACTATCCCCAATCCTAAATGTACTCACACTAGAACAAACAGTAGTAAGGTAGGTGGTATTTGATTAGTAAATAAGGAGCCGCCGATGGTCGCTGACACCAAGTTGTTTTCCAACAATTCGTGTGATGTTCCACTCCAGGTCTGGTGAATGAAATGGAAAGCCAGTTCATGTGTAGTTGTAGTGTGCAATGATCTCGAGTACAAGATATGTGGGTCAGACGGCATGTTAATCAAGATGAATATATTCTCGTCCTGCCGGTCTTCCAGTCTCTTTCCTATCTAGTCTATGTGATCATAGCCGCAGCTCAGCGAGTGGCTATTGAAATCGCCACAAACAATCACTTTTGTCTTTTAATGGTAGTCTGTCAAGTGCCTGTGGGAGGTAACTAGGACAGTAGTGTGTGATCAGGTCTAGATCTGTATTGTCAGTTTTGGGTTTTTACCCTTTTTTTTTTTTTACACTAACTCGCTTTAAACCTAAGAGTAATCCATACACACTACTTCTAGCAGTGCTGGGGTGAATTTCGTGTGTGGATTAGCTTTCCATATCAACAGTTTCCCTCGCCATCAGGCAAACTTACTCTGACTTCAGATGTACTTGTAATTTACATCCGCATGTCAAGGACGATGTATTAGATTTAAGTGTCTGATATTCTGCCCCTTCCATGTAACTTCCATGTGGGAAGCAGTGATGTTACTTTTACAAGGTTCAATACCCCACCTTTTCGCCTGTCCATTAGGTCAGATTGGTAACACTGGTGGCGACTGACTTTGAAGGCATTGGTGTCATTGAGGTGAGTTTATTGCAAGAAACATACACTTTCTGGATTTCTGTATGTTTATTTGGCCTTCACCACACTGTCTCATGGTGTGAAGTATGTTTACTATGGATGTATAGGTTGTAGGGAAGAAAGGGGTGTCATCTGCATAGACAATTAGTTTCCGCTCTCCAAAGCCTTGCATAAATGTTCCTTTAATCTTTGTGTCCTGTTAGATTGCTTCTAAAAGTTGTTAGTAGTAAGGTATGTGGTATTTGATTAGTAAATAAGGAGCCGCTCCTTGGAGATGACGTCATATTTTACTACATAAATGTCTAGCTCCGCATAAAAACTGCACGGTGCAAGCATCGCACCAGCATACTGGTTAAAAACCTGAAAAAAGACAAAAACATAATTAAAGTAATTGATGAGTTTTGGAAATGCATACTACAGGCAGCACAAGAATCAGTACCATGAGGAGCTCGTAAATAATATAAACCGTACTGGAGTAGTGAACAGGAACAGATGCGTAATGATATTGAAGTATGTAGAAAGCAAGCAGAGGCCAAACCCAACCAAGAGCAGCACAATAAATACAAGCATGTAAAAGCAAAATTTCAAAGATCCAAATTGCAGGCTAATGGAAAGCTGGCGGGAGAAAACAGAGTCACTAAACTTTGAAACAGACACAAAGAAGTTGTGAAAGCTAATAAAAAATATGAGGGCACCGAGAGAAATTCAAAGATTACACTACATTAAAACAGAAACATCTTAAGAGGAAAGCAAGCAAGAATCTGACCATTTTGCGGACTCATTTTTGTAAGATAGCACCATGGAAATTGGTCCAGACAAACAAATAAAAAACATTCGTATGTCACAGCAGGCTGGCTTTATGCAGTGTTACTCTACGGAAGATAAGACAATCTACCTCTCTCAAGAAATTGAGGATGCATTCCAAAAGAAGGAACTGTTGCTTGTGATGTGAATAGACATAAAGAAAGCCTTTCACAAAGTCTGGAAAGAAGGTCTGATGAAGAAACTGAGAAACTGTAAAGCCAATGGGAGAATGTATAAATGGATGAAAGCATACTTGCACAACAGAAGAACTCGAGTACATATAGACGGATTCGCAGGTCCGCATTGCCGAATTGGTAAGTACACGTGTTCTTAACATTCGTTGTGTTGATGCTGAGGTTAGCAGTTCAACCCCTACACCGGAAAGCTGGACTAAATTGTTGACCATTTTGTCCTTGACTAGGGACATAAATGAAATGGAATTAAAGTGGCAATGTACTCTAATGACCTGGTCCTGTGTGGAGCACAGATGAACATGCATCAGTGGCCACCAGACCGCTACAAATAGCTGTAGATACATTAGTTGCATGGGAAAATAGATGGTGTGTCAGTATAAACACTGACAAGTGCAACGCCAGCCTATTTACCCTATCTCCAAAACAAAAGGCAGGCATCATCCAGATAAATGGGATACCCATAGGAGAAGATAAAAAATCAAATACCCTGGAGTAACATTTGAAAAGAGGTTGACATCGAGAAAGCACTTTAAACAAAGCAGTGGCTAGAGCTAGAATGAAAATAACCATCCTGATAAAACTAAGTGGAACCACATGGGGTAGCCAGTTGGAAAATACTTAGCAAGGTTTATCAACAGAGTTTACGCTCATACCTGGAATACGGGTCAACTGCGTGGTGTTCAGAATAAAAAACCACACTACAAGAGCTGGACAAGGTGCAAAATCAAGCACTTACCACATAAGGGATGAGAAGAATACCTATAATGGAGATGGATAAGACGGGGATGATACAAGCACTGAGAGAGCGCGAAGATACGAAAGTGCTAATACTAGCAGAAAAGATCCTCAGTTTGCCAGTTTGTAATGGACCAATTGTCCGTGACCACCGCTCACTGTCTAAACGGCAGTTGCCGAGTGCGCGAATTACGATATCGATTGGGTCAAAGAGACCAGTAATTTCTCTTGGGCTAGACACTTTGTGTTTGACTGTCGTCGAGAGTGGACAGAAGAAGACTCGTCGTGGCAATGGCACCAGTTATCGTGCAGCCACTTGTTGCTTAACAATTGTATAGATGTAGTTTGCAAATTGACATTGTTTTAGTAAAAGAACCTCGTGTGGTTATATAATCATATGAAGTGTATGAACCTGTAGTGTGGCAATATATATATATATATATATATATATATATATATATATATATATATATATATATATATATATATATGAGGGGGAGGAGGAGGAACAGAAGTAGGGAGAGGAGAGATGGAGGAGGGAGGAGGAGGAGAAGGAGGGGGAGGAGGGAGGAGGAGGAGGGAGGAGGAGGAGGGGAGGAGGGGGAGGAGGAGAAGGAGGGAGGATGGGGAGGTGGAGAGGAGGAGGGGAGAGGAGGAGGGAATAAGGAGAAGGAGGGAGGAGGAGAGGGAGGAAGGGGAGGAGGAGCGGGAGGAGGATGAGGGTGAGGGATGAGTGGAGAAGAGGTGGAGGAGATGGAGGGGGAGAAGGAGGATTGGTAGGAGGAGGGGCGGAAGAGGGGGAGGATGAAGTGGAGATGGGGAAGGAGGAGGGTAAGGAGGAGGAGGGGAAGGAGGATGAGGGGGAGGAGGAGGCGGAGGGGTGGATTATAACGCATATGCCTGTAGATAACTGTAGCGAAAAGGTCCACCTATTTGAGAAATATGCAACAATTTTACATACATAGCAATGCTATTAGAAGTTTTGTCCCCTCACTATATATACATTATAATGTAAATTAAATATTAAATAATAATATTAGATAAATAACTGTTTGTACACTAAAAAAAACTATGACAGTTGGCATCACGGGAATGATTAGAAGATGTGTAGAAAATTTCATCTCAATTGGATGGACCGTACATGCATACAGACAGACATTCTATTATATATATATATATATATATATATATATATATATATATATATATATATATATATATATATATATATATATAATCGAAAAACCGCACCGGAGTTTGATTGCAACAAGTATCGGTATAGTCGCGTTATTCGCCACGTAGTGGCAAAGTTAAAGTATATCGTGTTAAACTCCAATCCTTTATCATGTCAACTCCTTCGGGCCATTATCCTGGCCAACAGTCTAACCAGCAAAAAAATGATACCGTGGTAAACTATCGTGTTTAAATGAACACAGTCATCCTATTATGGTCTAGCTAAACTTGAGCTCATGGCTACATACATACTTTGTACAAAATACCGACTAGACCCACCTATCTTAGGTCATGTCAAGGCCACCCTATGAAGAACAGATTTCTTCTTCTTCTTCTGCGTTCATCCGGATTTTTTTTTTCCGGACGTGATTGCGTTGTGCCTGTTTACACCAGAGCTTCGTTCTTGCGCGGTTAGGCTGACACAGCCGACTTCTGAGGGCATTTGTTGACAGGGTTAACCTTCCCGGGAAGAACAGATTTGTAATCCTAGCTATGTGGCGGTTGAAAAGATGCAGTTTTTTCAACCAGGCCAAATGTCTCTAGAAAGAACCCACCCATCTGCCCACATTTGGTATGTCCCCGAAAACTATTCCAGAACGAACTCCATGGAAAGAAGAACATAGACTATCATTACGAATCCAGACAAAAGTTAAAGGAATATTTGACAAGGAAGAACCGAGGTCAGCGCAGAACAGATACTCTCAGCTTCCTTAATGAAGAAGACCCACATGACCTTTGAATCCGAGTCTACACAGATGAGTCAGCACCAAATGCTGTTCAAAGTGGAAGAGCTGGAGTGTACATAAAATACACAAATGATACTAGGGACACGACCATCCATCCTCCTAACATGTCCTCCTATCCATCTAAGTCTACGAAGACTGAGCATGGAATAAACCGTCACACAACCTGATCTTTCCAATACTTCACTATTTGTGATTTTGTCTTGCCACTTAATACTAAGAATTCTTCGCAGACACCGCATAGGAAAGCTGTTTAAACGTTTCTCTTGATGTGAGTAATTTATCCAGGTTTTACTGCCATAAAGAAGAGTACAAAGGACACAGGCTTGATAGACAAGGACTTTTGTTTTGGCAGTAAGCTTCCTGTTCTCCCAGACTCTTTTTCTTAACCTGTTCATTGTTGTTGCTGCCTTACCAATCCGGATGTTGATTTCCTGATCTAGGGATCTAGGATTTGAAAAGTAACATTACTAAATAAAAGCAATGGTTCACAACTTGTAATGCTATTGACAGATGCAAAATCAGTACTTGAGGCGCTCGTGTCTGGCAAATTGGCAGTAGTACTACGGACACAGAACTTGGCAGCCAGCGTAAGGTCACCATACAGTGCATACCATCTCACTGTGGATTGGTGAATCAGCCATGTGCATATGTGGGTTGGCGCTGCAGACAGCAGATTACATACACCAAGCCTGCCCAAAATACGACATATCTAGGCAAACCTTCTTGCCTAGAGAAACAACAGTGGAAGAAAAACTCTATGGACCACTGAATGAACTAAACAAGACAGTAACATTCAAACACGAGACAGCATTTCAGTTACACGTAAATTTCTATCGAACAAAAGAAGCAGAAAATTACAAACAGGTATTTATGGCGTTTTCACGCGCGCGCGTGCACGCGCGAGAGAGAGAGAGAGAGAGAGAGAGAGAGAGAGAGAGAGAGAGAGAGAGAGAGAGAGAGAGAGAGCCAGAGAGAGAGCCAGAGAGAGAGCCAAAGAGAGAGAGAGTCAGAGAGAGAGAGAGAGAGAGATGCAAGACAAAGACTGAAGTTAGCTGCATTGGGTAGTAACGTCATCACAGGCACAATGGATTTATTCGGGGTGGTCGGGGTTTGGGTGGAGGTTAAAAGAACTTTTGTCTTGCCCATGGTCATACTCTTCACTTCTCGGATGACAATGACCTTTGACCTATGAGGTACCACATCTTGTTGTGTTGGGTGAACTTTTGTCTCTGACTGTGGTACTATTTGAATAATGAAGACACAAACAATAGATTGCACGATTTATTGCTTAGCTATTTCACTGCATCTCGTATGGCACATATTGCAGAAATCACACAACATAACCAAAAGTAATTAGATATATCTTTTAAGCTGAAATATACACATAATCATACAGTAATTTCAGTTGTCTACCATGGTAATCTATAACTGACTATCATGTCTTTCTGTTTGCACAAACTAAAGCGCATACATAATGAAGTCATGAGGGTGATTCTTGGATGTACAAGGGACACCCCAATAGAGTGTATGTGATACATCCTTGAGCTGTCGACTATTACAGACAGACTCAAGGTTTTGCAGACAAGGCCATACCTCAAGGTAGCTGCGGACAAGGAACACCTCCTACAAGATTCCCTGGATGCAGTCAGTGGTCACAAGCTGTTAAGCAGAAGATCATGGATAGCTCAGGAAGAAGATACCATCAGAGATGTGTACACACTTGACAAGATTAGCAAAGGCAAGGATTGGGTCAGATTGTCGAATAGAAATTCAGACCTGTGTGAGGTTATAATCACAATGGGTCGCAAGTGTAGGGAGTGGCCAGCATGTGCTGCGGAAGAAGAAATTCAGCAATTAATTCACGACTACTCTCGTCGTAGCAATGTGATTATCTATACCGATTGTCACGAAACTGCAGTTTAGTGATTCCTTGATAACTTACATATCAAAATACAATGAAGAAGGAGGGTTAACAATTGTGTACTTCATTCTGAGAGGAGGAATAAAGTAAAGATCATTGACCTCCGAATAGAAAAATAGGATACAGGTACGTGCCGAGGTCAGTGGCTGCCGCTCTTATCGGCCGACGGGAAAACGAACGGACAGAAAAACTGGGAACAGAAAGACGGTGATCAAAGCATAGATTTCTTTGAAGTGCGACCAGCGATGAACGGAAGAACAGCGTAAGAACGGAGAGAAACGAACAACTAACCACTACGTGATTTCACCGCTTTTTGAGGGGAAGGATACGGCAAATTTGATTGTAGATCAAACAATCAGCGTAGGATTGGACACTTGTTATAAATAGTAGCAACTGAGGTTTCTAGTTAGTGTGTGTTCCAAACTGGGCTGAATGAGATATGCTCCTGAGTGGGGAAAGAAATACACGTCCCTAATGGTTTAAAGAAGATGGGATATTAGTGTGTTATTCGCTAGTGTATTTCGATTCCAGGAGGATAAGTGCATATATAAGGTATTAATACTTTAGAGTAATAGTTTAGCATAGGACCATAGATGTGTAAGCATAGCGTTTATCATTGCTTTCTATTAGTGAATAAGTTAGACTTTGATGAATTCATATGTCTTATGTGGGTGTTTTACTTCGGAAGCCTTGTCATTATGGCTGGAGAAGGACACTTGCATAAGTAGTATTAAGTGGCAGACACTTATCACTGGATCTGTTATACTTTTCACAGGTTCAACTCCTATCGGGATATAACGAGAAGATAGACACATACTTCGTGTGTGCTGGAAAAGCTTTGAAGATAAAACAAAAGGCATTTCATTTGTGGGGAGAGCAAATACCATAATAAACCAAGTAATAAATTAGACAGGATCAAAGAAGAAATAAACTATACTTTTAAAGGAACTTTGAAAAAGAAGATCCAGATAACTAACGTAATAAGGAAAAAAGGAATATAAGTTTGCAGAAAACAAAGCAGAATAAAAATACCTACGTCTTGTAGGCATAGACAATAGACAAGTAAAAACATTGCTACTCATAGAGACAATATGCTGAACTGTGGTGATGTGGTGTTTTTCAATGTCGGATAAATACTTTCATGAAACAGACTCGGGCGAAGTCATAAACTGACCGGATTATTATTACTGTACAGTGATACAGCGGTGAACAGTTTTGTTTCATTCAATAACGGATTTACCGTCAGACTCGAGCATACGGATCATCCAGGGTGAGATCTTTCCTGTTTGATGTGCTGTCCTGTGGTTTTGCATAATGAGTGGGCGAGATGTGACACCGCTGCTAGACATTCAGAGTTCATTCTGGCACCAACAATAGAATACACTATCAACTACGCTTACACAGTCCATACATACACCAGACATAGTTTTTATTAATAAATCTTTTATTTATCGTTGAAAGGAACTGTTGTCGGAGTATGTGTTGAGGGAATAACAGAGAGAGTGAAAGAAATAGATATATGGAAGGGAAGACAGAAGGGAGGAGTGTAGACAGAAGTCAGTCAATAATCCCAACAGATAATAAGTTTGAAGATGTGCTTGTTGATTCCACATTCCTCCCGGGAACACAAGTGACACCGATGGCTCTGTGTAGAGAGGGAATAAAGTGCCGGGGTCTCATCTCATCTCATCTCATCTCATCATGTTCCTCTTGTACCTTGCGGTGTCGAGGTGAAGTATAAACTTCGTGAGAGTGCCCGGTTATGGGCTTCGTATATCGACATTCCCATGGATTCTGTTATTCCCTCCGTCCAGCGTTTACGTGGTCGGCCTCTTCCTCTGTTTCCATCTGGTCTGTACGTCATTGCCTGTTGTGGCATGCTGTTGACTGGTAGCCTACTTGCATGGCCAAACCATTTGACTTGCTGCTTTCTAATAAAATCTAGAGCAGCTTTGACCCCCACTTTAGTCCTGATTTCTTCATTTCTGATCTTATCTCTTCTTGATACGTTGAGTATTCTTCTCAGGAACCTCATTTCTGTTGTTGTGATTTTTCTTTTCTCTTTTTCTGTCATTGTCCAGGTTTGGCATTGGTAGCACAGAGTTGGTAGGAAGATTGTGTTGTAAAGTGCTTTCTTAGTAGTTATTGATACATGTTTGTTCTTTAGTATTGGTGCCATTTGTCCAATGAGTTGATTTGCCTTATTGCACCTATTTTCGATCTCGTCTTCTGATCTGCCATTTGATGATATTATACTTCCTAGGTACTTGAAGCTCTTTACTTGTTTCAAGGGATGTTCGTTTAGGTGAATTGTTGCTGTTTGTTCTTCTTTAGTTATAGTCATTACCTCTGTTTTGCTTGTGCTAATTTTCATGTTATGTTCCCTACACATTTCGTTTAGACTATTCATGTGGTCTTGTAATTCAGCTTCTGATTTTGCTATTAGTGCTTGGTCGTCCGCAAACAGGAGTTCTCTAATGGTTAGATTTGCAGATGGTTCTTCTTCTGTGTTCTCGTCATGCGGTATTCTTGCTGTCTCTGCTTGGTTGAAGTGCCGGGGTATTTATAGCAAAAGCAATTGGCCTATGTTTAGTAAAGGAGAGCGTGGCTTATGACACCACAACATTAAGTCTAAGATTGGAGGTGGAGGCGGTTACTTCAGCTCTCATCTGTATACGCTCTCATCTGTGACGGAAGAGTGAGTTCCCTTGAGCAAGATGGCGGGACATTTCTTCGTCCCGTAAAATGGAACGTGTTTTTTCCGAAATGTGTATGGATTAAGTGTTTTTTCGTGGTGAAATGGAGTTCGGACCGTGCAACGGAGTTCGTGCACGCGCGTCCGGTCTTCTTTCGGTGTATCATCGGCGCCCGGTGGCGATAGTTAAGCCTAACATGACGGCCAGACGACCAGCTAGGACACAACGTGGTAAGAGGGCGGGCGCGCGCAGAAGGCGCTTAAAATGTGACAGATTGGGTATCGGAAATGTTCGAGTACTGTACTGGAACTGTGCATCATTTAGTCAACGCCGACCCATTCTTGAAAAACTACTCTACGGAAATGATATTGTAGTCTTGCAAGAAACACACCTCACCGACGGAACAGTCAATGTGGCGGGATTTCAGGGTTTCCTTAACAGGCGGCACCTCGGACAGGCCATTCTGGTCCGCGACAACATACTAGTGTCTGAGATCGATATGTCCGCTTGGAACAGCGATGCCCTGCAAGTGCAGGCATTAAGAATAATGACACCAGTGCAGCTTGTAATCGTTAACGTCTATGCGCGAAATGGGAAGGTCGACGTGCGACAATGGCAGAGTTTGTTCGATATGGATGAAAGGCATATCATCTACTGCGGGGACTTCAATGCCAGAGGCAGTCAATGGGGGAATTGCATCACCAATAGACAGGGAGAAGATTTGGAGGACGCCCTGGCATCTGCTGCCCTAATCTGTCTGAATGATGGGAAGGTCACTAGAATGGCCACTCGACCAGGCGACTCTGACAGCATCATTGACTTGGCTCTGGTGTCGCCCACCATCGCAACAAGGTGCCGGTGGGGCACACTGGGATACCACGATAGTGACCACTACCCTTGTGTCATCCTGATCAAGAAAGACGGGGCCATGAGTCAAAGAAACAAGACCAATGCCTTCCCGTACGACACCACTGGTCAAGACGCCATAAGCAAGATCAGAAGAAGGAAACTAACTTCCTCCCGTAGGAGACAAGAAAGATGGCTGCAGCCACCATGGTGGAATGGAGAGGTCGAGAAGGTGTGGCTGGGAAAGAGGCAGGCTGTCAAAGACTGGCAAAAGGCCAGAAAGGCTAACATGCCACAGGTTGAATTGGCGAACCTGAAGACTGAGGTCGTTAGGACGACGACTTTATTCAAATCCTGCGCCAAACAGGCCAAGGCCGACAAATGGGACGAGTTCTGCAGGAAGGTGTGCTCCGAGCAATCTCTTACGACATTCTGGCGCCTCCACAAGAGCATGAACGGTGCTGCACAACGTAGGGGTATTCCAGACTTTCAAGGCACAGACCTCGCATGGAAAAAGTCGGATGCGGATAAAGGTAAGGCCCTTCTTGCACGCTACATAGAACAGACTGACCAGAAAGACGAGCCCGCCAGACAGAGGACCACAACAACACTCTCTCAGTTGTGCGAGGGGGTCGGGACAGACGAAGAATGGACGATCACAGTGGACATATTGCGTGCGATGCTCAAGAAATCACCTAACACCGCCCCAGGCCCAGACGGCATCCGATATGGTGACCTAATGGTGATATCAGATGATGACATGGAAGAACTGGCCAGAGAATTCAACACCAGTATCCAGAGGGGTCAGGTCAAAGAAGAATGGCTACACAGCTACTTGCTGCCGCTGCCAAAACCGAACAAAGACCACTCCAAGATAAGCGGCTACAGAATCATTACGATGCAGAATACTGTTGGCAAGCTACTGGAGAAAATTGTAGCACACAGACTTGCTTGGGACTTGGAACAGCTCGGCTGCTTCCCGCCCACACTTGGAGGATACAGACGCAACAAAGAGTCATGGCTGAATGCGGCGGTCTTTGCTCAAGATGTTTACGAAGGATTTCAGGTCAGAGAAGAGACATGTGCGGCCGCCATAGACTTAGAGGACGCATATAACAGAGTATCTTTCGAGCACTTGATGCAAACCCTCCTCAGACTGAAAGTGCACCCTCACCTTGTACGATGGATAGCTGCAGTTCTACTCCAAAGGAAGGTGGTGCTAAGATGCGGGAGTTGGTCTTCTGAGCCGATAACGATATGTCCAGGATTGCCGCAGGGTTCACCACTGTCACCAGTACTATTCAACGTGTATACGGTGCCGATCACTGAACAACAGTTGGATGGGAGGGGTAGGACTCTATCATTCGTTGACGACATCCTCGTGTATCGACAGGGTCGAGATAGACAGGCGGTTGCCAACTATATGCAGCGCGAACTAGATCGAATTTCCTCATGGTGTGCTGATGCCGATGCCCTTGTCAACCCTGCAAAGGCAACGGTTACATGGTTCTCACTAAACAACCATATTGTGAAAACAGACCTGCCGGCAGTAAGAATGGATGGGAGCATTCTGAGTAGAACCCAGTCAATGACATATCTTGGCGTGAGGCTTGATCGTAGCCTGTCCTTCAGAGATCATGTCGATTATGTCATAACGAAGGCTCGAAAAGGTTTGGCAGCAATGAGAGTCATGGCGAGTGCCAATATCGAGCAAAGACTGCTATTACTTCTGTTCCAAGGACTTGTGCTTTCACGCATCGAGTATGCCCTGGCCATCCTCACTGTCAGCCCTACACAGATTGGAAGACTTGAAAAGGTACAAAACGAAGCCATGCGCATCATTTTGGGCTGCACGAGAGACACCAGCTGTGTAGCAATGAGATACCTCCTTGACTTCCCGACAATGGAACACAGGATCAAGATCTGGAGAGCTCGTGCATACTTAAAAATAAGTGCAGATGAGCAGCACCCTCTGCATGACGCTGTATTCAGAGAAAAGGGTGACAGGCTAAAGAGGGGCAAATCATGGATGGGTCGGGCGGAAGATGTCGTCGGACAGGTCTGCAGTCTTACCAGTATCAACCCCGGCAAGGAATGGGTGCCGGTGCCTCCAGCTTTTAAGTGTACCTTCTCCTGCATTATCACACTCGACAGACGGTGCAGAGAGCAGAACCCTGCCGCTGTCAATGCAGAGGTTAACGCGCTCATCTATGATCACTCAGATAGCCCCGAAGTGCTCATCTATACAGATGGATCTGTTGGAAAGCAGCAGAGAAGTGCGTGGGCATTTACAGCCCGCTCAGCGGGCCGAACCGTTCAAGAATCCAGTGGTGCCCACTCCATGACCACGAGCAGCATGACGATGGAGGTGATGGCAGTTACACAGGCTTTCATATGGCTGGAATCACAGCATTATACCAACGTGTGTGTACTAAGTGATTCAATGAGCATGATTCAGAAGGTCGAAGCTGGATCTGTACGTAGACAGTGGACTGAGTCGCTGCGGAAGTCTGTTGTCCGCAAAGTCACCTTCATCTTCGTCCCGGGACATGCGGGAGTCGAGGGAAATGAACGAGCTGATAAAATGGCTGGCTCTGCACCCCCTGTAGATGGCCAGCCCATGGATCGTGCCGATGTTATTAACGCCCTTAAAGATATGGCGAGAACAGAGGATTTTGACGCCAGTGATTCCACATCGCTTTCCAGGATGAAAGACCTGGGAGTAAGAATCGGCACAGCCAGACGCGAGAGGTACATCGGGAAAACAAAGCGCCTCGTCAACCAACACAGAACTGGCACTATTAGCCACCGGACGCTGATGCATATGCTGGGGGGAGGATCTGAGCACCTATGGACATGTCCGGAGTGCAACGAAGATACCCCAACTGATAACTAACTAACTAACTCATCTGTATACGCATGTTGTGATTTAACTTATTCACAAAGCATGCTGAGAAAGGTGAATACTGGCATGTTTCGTGCAGAATAACATGAATCAACATTTGTGAGCATTAGCTGGATCTTTTCTTCAGGACATTTTGGTATGGTTGTAAATGAACAGGCAGACAGATTGGCTGGTGCCGGATCCTTAAGATATGATTTGATGCATGATATGGCAGATGTGGTGAATGTCCTCTGGGAGCATGTTATTAATGCAGAAGAACAGATAAAATATCGCGGTCTAGAGAGAATGCGGGAGCAATGGGTGATCTGAGGATCTGCTCGAAAGTCATCACTCAGAGGTAAAGCAGTACGGACATATAAGTAGATTATACCGGGCACCATTAGTATTGGGACCCTTCGCTATTTATTGAAGATGACTACTGAGCGTTGATGGAATTCCCCGATTGCAGTTATGTCGGTTCTAGACTCAACTCAGCTCTGTTTGCACACAACTGGATTCTGCAGATTAATGGCGATTGCTTCTGCCACCTTTATAATGTGAACATTTTGTGTGTTAAACACTATCATACTTTTCACTTCTCGGCTGACACGTGCATTGACCTATGAGGTACCGCCTCCTTTTATGCTGGGTAGCTCAATGAACTTGTGTCCATGACTGTTAGTATTTTCAATACCGAGTAACAAAGAAGGAAAATGTGCTGCTTCATTTACCCCCGTGGTGAGTATTATAAATATGTAAACACAGGATCTACGAACCTGAATATCTCTCAGTTTTAAGAACTGGTTCTTGACGATCATATAAAACATTTTTGTAGTGTGCACTCCTGTATATTTCTAGGGTTATCTGTATATGGAAAGGACAAATTGAAACTAAAGATGGTTAAAAATATAAGTGATGCAATAATACTAAGAATGATTGATTGAGGACAGTGGTACACAGTTGGAATATAGAACTATCTGTGCAATGCTAATACTCTTAGGCAGTCTTGTTTCGATATCTCACACCGTCGTCAACGTCTATGACCGGGTCTCTCTTATTGTTTCGATTATGCAAAGCCATCCTGGCATATATCTCTTCGTTTCCACATTCTCCTTTCCTGTCAAGTTTGCTAGTCACTTTGATTTCATGTTCATTTCTCATTGCACCAAGATGTAAAAAAAATACTTGACTGTCTGCGTTCAATGTTTTTCATTTGTTCATTGAAGGACATTCTCATTCGTTTTTCTGTCCATTCATGGCATTCTTTGCATTTTTATCAGGAATCTCATTCCCACTGCCACTAGATGTTTTTTCAATTGTCAGCGCTAAAGTTGTAGAAATGTAAACAATATAAAATAAATGGAAGTAGTGCATTTTTTTTTTATACAGAACACATGTATGGTAAACAAAGGATGTTTCGACGACAAGCCTTCATCAGCCTGGTACGACCAGGGCGGCAGGATCCATTGTAAAATCTCCACCCCGATACAGATTCAACTCATGACCCCCCGAGCTAGCAGGCCAGCATCTAGCCACCACGCTAGCTCGGCTTACTTGTTGAAAGCGTACTTACAATTGAAAAAGATCAGCTCTCTTGCGTATAGTGAAAATATTTGTGTCTATGGATTTGAGATCACGAAAATGTTGTAAACTAAATGTGGACAATCTAATTCAGATAAATAGTCGTATTGTTTCGAGAGAAATAACTCATACTATAGGACTAGAAACGTTTGATTGTAGGTTCTGACAATACCAACTTAATGTTTGAATAGGATACCTACAATTCCTATTTATATGCAACTTTTGTATGCAAACCGCATTTATTGTCTTCGAGGAATTAATGTATAGAATAATAAATAGTATGCAGTCATTACACAAACAATATGAGAATGTTGCTGCATTTTATGTCTGGGGTCTTGTTGTATTTACAAATATAAACGAAAGCATACAATAATATTGTCGCGCCATTACCCTCTTTGGACAGCAACCCATTCAAATTAATATCCTCTGTGGTTGACATTAAAAGGAAGTCATGTAGTTATAATTATTGGAAGGGACATAACGACAATAGAGGTGTTTCAAGGGACATTACTGAAATTAGTATAATATATAAAGTAATTTAAATAATTATGGCAATTATCTGAAATCTTTATTAATTTGTCATAAAATTTAGCGACAGTAACATACACAATAAAGAGTAGGGTAAAAATGTTAGTTATATTCATTATTTGTGTAAAAGTAATGAATTTATTTTAAAAGCGTGAGATTCTTATAACTAATTTTTCTATTTTCCCTCAATATTACATCTGTTGTTTTATCCTTCGCCTCGATAACAATTTAGTCCTGTTTATTCAAACATTTTTTGTCCAGCCTGTGAAAGGCCAAATATCATTAATAAAATAGGTATTTACAATTTATAAAGAAGCTAGCTGACACAGTTAATCAGACTTAACAAGTGCACTCAATCAAATGTAAAAAGACAAAACATCAGGATGGACTTAGTGTAGAATTCTACCAGCACTTCTTTCCTATCCTAGACAGTTTCCATCTAAAAGTCTACGAAGAAACTTTTCAGAAACAAGAACTTCCAAACAGTTGCAATATGTCATACATAACACTCATACCTAAAAAGCAGCACAGACAAAACACAACTGAAAAACAATAAACCCATCTCATTATTAAACACAAAATTCTAGCAAAATCACTTGCAAACACAATAAATACATTCATGTCATCATTGATACTCTCAGACCAACAAAGAAGTTTTCATCACAGAAATATAAAACCAACATGCACAATTCATTAGAGATATCCCATACATACACTAATCAGAAAGACTGTCCATCCTCCCTCTTGTACTGGTGAATCATTCACTCACTGTCTGTTTCAGGATCACAAGATATGTCAGACAAGGGTGTTCACTATCACCAATTCTTTATGTACTGATACTAGAACAACTCTTAGAAGCAATCACACAGGTCACCAATATTAAAGGAACATTTATACAAGGATTAGGGGAGAGACAAATAAATGTTCATGCAGATGACACCGCTGTCTTCCCTACAACCAACACATCCATAGTTAATATTCTACACACCTTCAGACATTTTGGAGAAGGAAGTGGGGCCAAAATAAACATACAGAAATCCAAAAAAGTGTATGTTGCTTGCTTGCCAGAAGCTCACCTCATTGAAAACACAGCCTTAAAAATCAGAGGCTACCAATGTTGTCGATCTGAACGAAAGGACAGACGATAATTGGGATATTGAGCCTTGTAAAAAATAACATGACTGCTTCCCACATTGAAGTTTACATGGAAGGAGAAGAATATGAAACACTTAAGCCTAAGACATCGTCCTTGACTTGGAGACGTAAATTACTAGTACCTCTGAATTCGGAGTGGGTTCGCCTGATGACGAGGCCTACTGTTAATAGGGAAAGTTAATCCACACAATAAAATACAGTCAGCACTACTATGTATGGACTACTCTTGAGTTCAAAGCAAGCAAGCGCAAAAAAAAAAAAAAAAAAAAACTTAAGACAGACAATACAGACTAGACCTGATCAAATAATACTGTCGTAGTGACCACCCACAGGTACATGACACAATACCATTATAAGAAGAAAATGATTGTGTGTGGCGAGCTCAACAACCACTCGCATAGCTGGGGCTATAATCACATGGATCAGAGAGGAGAGAGACTTGAAGACTGGCAGGACGAGACTATATTTATCTTGATTACTAAGCCGTTGACCCACATATCTTCTACTCGAGATCATGGCACACTACACCTACATCCAACGTGGCTTGTTATTCATCAGACCTGGGTGGAACATTACACGAATTGTTGGAAAACAACTTGGTGGTAGCTACCATCGGCCAGTCTATATAACTGTAAAAAATGAGTTTGTAAGTGAACACAGAACCTTCATGAGAAGGGGGAGGGGAGAGAGAGAGAGAGAGAGAGAGAGAGAGAGAGAGAGAGAGAGAGAGAGAGAGAGAGAGAGAGAGAGAGAGAGAGACTACAAGAAAACAGACTGGGCAATGTACAAGCATCGCACCAGCATACTGGTAAGAAATCTGAACACAGATAAAAACATAAATAAAGTAGTTCAAGATTTCGGGAAATGCATACTACCGGCAGAAGCTCGTAAGCAATATAAACCGTAATGGAGTAGTGAACTAGAACATAAGCATAATGATGTAGAATTATGTAGAAAGCGAGCAGAGGTTAAACCCAACCAAGAGCACCACAATAAATACCAGCATACACAAATAAAATTTAAAAGGGCCAAACTTCAGGCGGAAAGGCTGGCAGGAGAAAACAGAGTCACTGAACTTTGAAAGAGACACAAAAAAATTGTGAAAGCTAACAAAACAACTTAGCGATGGAAGAACATCCCGAAATTCAAAGATTGCACTACATTAAGACGAAAACATCTTAACAGGAAAGCAAGCAGCTAACCATTTTCGGACTCATTTGCGAAACATAGCAACATCGAAATTAGTCCAGAAAAACAACACGTAAAACATTCTTGCGCCACAAAAGGCTGGCTTTATGCAGTGTTACTCTATGGAAGATCAGACAACCTATCTCTCTCAAGAAATTGATGATGCATTCCAAGAGAAGAAACTGTTGCTTGTGATGTGAATAGACCTAAAGAAAGCCTTTGACAAAGTCTGGAAACAAGGTCTGTTGAAGAAACTGAGAAACTATGAAGTCAATGGAAGAATGCACAAATGGGTGAAAGCATACTTGCACAACAGAAGAGCCGGAGTACATATAGACGGAGTCAAGAGCAAGAAAGAGCTGCTGATTCATGGTGTTTCCCATGGTGGAGTCCTGTCCCCGGCATTTTTAAAGTCTTCATCAATGATCTTGTTACTAAACTACCACATGAAATTAAAGTAGCAATGTACGCCAATGACCTGGTCCTGTGGAGCAGGCATGAACATGCGCCAGTGGCCACCAGATCGCTACAAAGAGCTGTGGATACATTAGTTGTATGGACAAATAGATGGTGTGTCAGCATAAATACTGACAAATGCAGCACCACCCTATTTATCCCCTCTCCAATACAAAAGGCAGGCATCATCATTGAAGCTGAGGCCATGGGTCGGTCAAACACCAGTAGGAGCTCCTCTTCAGACAGGGCAGAAGGTAATCCTGGAATGTATTGTAGACAATAACGTGTATGACGACCGTCCAGCAGCTCTGGTTTATAAAATCAGGAAAACTCAACTATATCAGCACAACGTCAGCAAGATCAGTTTCTTGTCAACAAGACCATCCCACACTCAGTTATATCCTGGAACTCTCTCTCTCTCTCTCTCTCTTTCTCTCTTTCTCTCTCTCTCTCTGTCTGTCTCTCTGTCTCTCTGTCTCTCTCTCTCTCTCTCTCTCTCTCTCTATCTACTCAATTCGCGGTAAGACTATGGACGGGGCTCGTGCTCAGTCTCTGAAATATACTGACTGACACCAATCCCTCATTAGTAACAATAAATCCTTCAGTAGTTATCAATCCTTCAGAATGGCAGGCAAATCCTTACAGACACAATGAAAATACATCTCCTCTCTCCATATTAATAATCCAGTGGCATAAGGAACACAATATTGTAATCAACCTCCTGGGGTTTTAACATAGGATTTTTTCATCTTCTGGAATTTCGCTGATATAAACTGACAGTTGAGCACTTAGGGGATACCTATCCTGGTATACCAAGCCCAAGGGTGTTGAGGCAGGGCCAGCAGTCTTGACACAGGAATCTACTCTTGGGGGACCCACAGAGGGGAATCTCTCAGCTCCCCCAGAATGATGACGACTGTGCCTTTCATGCCGATAAAGTATATGACCATCAGAATCTCGTACTCTACCGGTTGGTCTGATCACTTATGATAGTACTCCAATGGCAATTGTTATGACAGATGAAAAGATGTTGGCTTCCCTTGAATATGCTGTGTGACTATGAGGTGGGTTTCCTTTCTGTGTATAATCATTCTTCATGCAATCGTTCAGACGGTAATGTCGGGCTTCCTGATATAAACGTAGATAATGAAGTAACTGAAGACTCCCCTACAAATCAGGTTTAAAGCTCCGACACTTTCATTCGTCCCAATAGCAATTCAGTAGGTCTACTTCCAGGAAGTCCAGGCCATTCCACACCATCCATCGCTCCTGCCAATATAAAAGTGCAAAAGCCCCTCTATACTTAATTGCAATACAACCACAGGTTATTAAAAGTACAATCTCACACACATCAAGACAAAAGAAAAAAGTTTTGAAGAAAGGAAAATATTATTAGGTCACCCATCCCGCTTCTCCGGCGATGGAGCTCAATCCATTTCTAATGTAGTGTGAGTGGCATTTGCACATGGATCACTCCTGTTCTCCAAGGATGTCATGATGTCATAATAATATAACTAACGACAGACCAGGAGCGCAAGATAAGATAAGGTCATATGAATAAGACCAGGTTGTCCTGTGTGACAGAGTTTTGTGGTATCAAAGACAGATTGTGATAGAAATATCCGGTTGTGATAAGGTCTTCCTGTTGAGAGGGATGCATCCAGTTGAGACGATGTCATCCAATTAAGACACAGGCATCACGATAAAACAAAAGGCATATTGAGATAAGACATGTTAAGATCAGGTCGGTATGATAGCTTATCATTCCACTTCCTTGACACAAAGCCTGTCTTTATTCTCCTCAGTTGAGACCCGGTTCACCTCCATACTCATAATCCCTTTACCCTTTATCTCTGTCTCTGGGAAACTTTGAACTCCTGTCCCAGCAGTTATGGTGATAATTAATAAATCACCTGCACATGTGAACTAAATTCACAAGAAAACAAAACATATAATCAATACATGAAATAAGGTAGGATCCATCAAATGGATATTCATCAATATCAATCCAGATTCGAACACAAAACCCTCCCCCGATGTGTCTCCACCTTGACGTGGTGGGGGAGCTTGCGTGTCCCATCGACCCCATTTGCTTGCCGATGGATGAAAAACTACATATCGGACAGCTTATGGGATAGGGATCAGACTAAGAGAGACACAACCTGCTGCCCTGCAGGTAGACTGAGGATAGCAGTCAAAAATTTAAATCAGGTGCACGAAGGCAGAAGTTCTTGGTCCGGACAAAACTCTTAAGGCTCCCTGTCTAGGGCTGTGGCTGAACGCCTCTAAGCCACAAACCCTCGGATCTGAGAGCCAGGCTGATACCCACCTACCGAAAAATAGAGGCGTGATTCTGAGCAAGCTACATGCTCAGGTCTGATACATGTTCGAAGGCTCTCAGCTGGGGGATATGAGAGATTCCCGGATGAGAGGGCCAGGCCGTTTCTCGTTCACTGCTGCACGAAGGTAAGGTGCTGAGCCGGCAGCACATGTAGCCTACCTCGTGAGCGAGCACAAAAAGTCAGAAGTCCCCCAGTCGAAGGAAATGGTTATGCAAACTGTCTGTATCTAACTCATAGAGAGTGTAGATATAAGTGGAAGAACGTCTCAATGACGCGAAATGGAACGCACGGCGAGCGAACCTTTTGCGTGGTCCGAAGTCAAAAGCAAAGCTTACCGAGTGGATGTCGCCCACAGTCTGACCGTTCCTGGTGTGTGCTTGAGCGGCCAGTGGCAAGCGAGATGCCCAACATATGGAAGTGAGGAACTAAAGCAGCCATGAGCAGGACGTGGCAACTCCTCGGGTGAGCCCAGTCTCAGAGCAATATGTGCAGGCTCTGCAATTATGGAAGCCTCCTTGGATAGCGAGAGAATGCCCATGATCTGTCCCTGCCTTCCCTTGAGGGTTGACCATTTTGTCGTTGACCGTTCTATCCTGACCAGCTGAGATGTGGGCGGCATCACAACAATAAGTCTAACGTGCCTCAAAACCCGAGGAAGGCTAACCTCATTAAAAAATGCCCGCCGGAGACGGCAGTGCTGGCCTACGGGGGGCAAAATAAAAACTGGCACTACGCATTTTACGTCCTAGTGAAACGTCTCGTCCATTTGTCTCTCGTGCTAGGAACAGCTCTGACTACCTAGTTTGCGAATGCCGCTCTTGCTCGGAACAGCTCTGACTAGGTAGTTTTCCGAATGTCCGCCGTGCCTGGAACAGCTCTGAAGGGCGCAAGGACAAGCACATGTCCGAAAACTCGCTGAGTGGATACCATCTGCAGACTTGTCTGGTTTGTGCAGGAACGGCCCGTGGTGAAGGAAAGCCCAATATATTAAAGTGAGGATTTAAAGCAGCCATAAGCAGGACGTGACGATTCCCTCGGCTAGCCCAGAACCAGGGCGCTATGTGTCGGCCCTGCAACTATGGAAGCAACCTTGGATGGCGTAAAATGCTATGGACTGTCCCTGCCTTCCTTTGAGGGATGACCGTTGTCTTCGACCGTTCCATCCTGGCCAGCTGGGTTGCAGACGGCACCGCAAAAGTGAGAGTCTCCCAGGAATGTTACCTGGTCAAAAAAGCACGCTAAAGTCGATGTGTTGGCCTACGGGTTTCGGCCCAAGGGCGCATAACAGACACACCGCAATCACATATGAAAAAAAAAAAGGATGATCGCAAAGAAGAAGAAGAACACAAAACCACACTGTCCCGTTTCCACCCTGACTTTTGGAAGCAGGGGGTTGGTGAACACTTAATGCTAACCGATCAAATGTTGCAAACATAACACATGCATAACTTCACGAATACAAGGTATTTAGGCCATTTCCAAGAACGTCCCTGGCGACTAACTGAACATAAACTTGTGCCCAGTCATCAATAATCATTTGTCAAATCCTGGCTTAGAGTACACATTTTGCTTATGGTGTGTCCCTCTTACTTCTCCCATGAGAGTATATCTCACAAAAGTACATGACATTTAGTTACATACTCCCAGCCCCTTTATGATTGATTGATTGATTGATTGATTTAGGAACCTACATCACAGCCCCTTTGTGATATAGATTACATGTCCAATCACACATGCTTAACACAAGAGTTGTAAAATGCAGACTCTCAAGAACTTTCCACATCTGGAGAAAGAATGTGCAATGGTGTGCGTCCATAGGGAGGGAACAGTCCTACAGCACACAGAAAAGGCATAAATGCAGTGAGAGTGTGATTACATTCACAAAGCATACAGCAACTAATCCTATCAGCCGAAACACTAAGCATGGTAAAACTCAGTGGAACATGCAGGTCATGCCTGCGGAAGGCGAGTAAATCAGGCTATCCTCTAAATGAAGTTCTGATTTATCAATCACACCATTCACGCCCAAAACACTTATACCTGCACTCCCCTGCATATACAAGCACTGTCATGGCATCCGCAATGAATTTAGAAACATACCTGAGACATTATAGAGCGAAGTTGGGCATTATGGGAAAATCCTCCCCTTGATTAGGCGAGGGACTTGTCAGGCTGACATTTTCTGGGCGAGTGACAACTAAGTTTCGGACGGGTTCTAGCAAGTCTTGGCCGGAAATCGAACCAACCAAAGGTCTGGTTCCCTTTAGGAACCCAGTCCATATAAGAAGCCTCTTGTTTCTACTTTTCCAGTAAATCGGTGAAGGACTAACAATCTATGTTTCAAGTTTAAAAGAGCTTTTGTCTTGATCATGGCCATGCTTTGCACTTCTCGGATGAAAAAGACCTTTGACCTATGAGGTACTGCTTTCATTTGTGTTGGGTAGATCAATGAACTTTTGTCCCTGACTATGGCAGTATTTGAATAACGAAGACACAAACAATAGATTGTACGATTTATTGCCTGGCTATTTCGCTGCATCTCGTCAGATGCATATTGTCGAAATCACACAAAATAAACTAAAGTAATTAGATAAATCTTTGAAGCTGAAATATAAACACATTGAAACAGTAATTTAAATTTATATCCCTGTAATTGTAAACTGACTATCATGTCTTTCTGTTTGCATAAACTAAAGCGCATACAGAATGAAGCCATGCGGATGATTCTGGGATGTACAAAGGACACCCCAATAGTGTGTATGCGATACATCCTTGCGCTGCTGACTATTGCAGACAGACTCAAGGTTTTGTAGGCAAGGCCATACCTCAAGGTAGCTACGGACAAGGAACACTTCCTACAAGATTCCCTGGATGTAATCAATGGTCACAGGCTATTAAGAGGAAGATCATGGATCGCTCAGGCAGAAGATACCATAAGAAAAGTGCGCACACTTGACAAGATTGGCAGAGGCAAGGATTGGGCCAGAGTGTGGAATATAAATTCATAATTGTGTGGGGCCATAATCACAATGGGTCGTGAGTGTAGGGAGTGGCCAGCAGGTGCTGCGGAAGTAGAAATTCAGCAATTAATTCAGGACTACTCTCGTCCTGGCAATGTGATTATCTGTACAGATGGCTCTGTGTTAAGAGGCAGAGTGCCGGGGTATTCACAGAAAAAGCAACTGGCCTATGTTTAGTAAAGGAGAGCTTGGCTTATGACACCACAACCTTAAGTCTGAGAATGGAGGTGGGGACAGTTATTTCAGCTTTCCGCTGTATACGCATGTTGTGATTGTAACTTATTCACAAAGCTGCTGACAAATGTGAAGACAGGAATGTTTCGTGCAGAATAACATGAATCAACATAGAGGTCGCCGTTTGTGAGCATTCGCTGGATCTTTTCTTCAGGACATTTTGGTGTGGTTGTAAATGAACAGGCAGGCAGAATGGCTGGTGCTGGATCATTAAGATATGATTTGATGCATGGTAAGGCAGATATGGCGAAAGTCCTCTGGGAGCAAGTTATTAATGTAGAAGAACCGGTGGACTATTGAGGTCTAGAGAGAATGCGGCAGCAAGTGGTGGCCAGAGGATCTGGTCGACAGTCATCACTCAGAGGTAAAGCAATACGGACATATAAGTAGATTATACCGGGCACTATTAGTATTGGAACTCTTCGCTGTTTATTTAAGATGACTACTGATCGCTGATGGAATTCCCCGATTGCAGTTGTTTCGGTTCTAGACTCAACTCAGCTCTGTTTGCATACAACTGGATTCTGCAGATTAATGGCGATTGCTTCTGCCACCTTTATCATGTAACCATTTTGTGTGTTAAACACGATCATACTTTTCACTCCTCGGCTGACACATCCTTTGACCTATGACGTACCGCCTCCTTTTATGCTGGGTAGCTCAATGAACTTGTGTCCATGATTATTAGTATTTTCAATCCCGGGTGACAAAGAAGGAAAATGTGCTACTTCAATTACCCCAGTGTTGAGTATTATAAATATATAAACACAGGACCTACGAACCTAAATATGTCTCAGTTTTAAGAACTGATCGTATTAAAACATTTTTGTAGTGTGCACTCCTGTATATTTCTGGGGTTATCTGTATATGGAAAGGACAAATTGAAACTAAAGATGGTAAAAATATAAGTGATGCAATAATACTAAGAATGATTGATTGAGGACAATGGTACACAGTTGGAATATAGAACTATCTGTGCAATCCTAATACTCTTAGGCAGTCTTGTTTCGATATCTCACACCGTCGCCAACGTCTATGGCCGGGTCTCTCTTATTGTTTCGATTATGCAAAGCCATCCTGGCATATATCTCTTCGTTTCCACATTCTCTTTTCCTGTCAAGTTTGCTTGTGTCACTTTGATTTCATGTTTATTTCTCATCGTACCACGATTTAAAAAAAAAAAAAAGTTGACTGTCTGCGTTTAATGTGTATAATTAGTTTACGTTTTTCATTGAAGGACATTCTCATTCGTTTTTCTGTCCATCCATGGCATTCTATGCATTTTCATCAGAAATCTAATTTCCACTGCCATTAGATATTATATCCTAGCTTGTCTGTGATAAAGCTCTAGAAATGTAAACAATATAAAATAAATGGAAGTAGTGCAGTTTATTTTTTTTACAGAACACGATTATGGTAAAGAAAGGTACATCAGCCTGGGTCGACCAGGGCGGCAAGATCCATTGTAACATCTCCACCCCGATACAGTTTCAACTCATGATCCCCCGAGCTAGCAGGCCAGCATCTAGCCACCACGCTAGCTCGGCTTACTTGTTGAAAGCGTACTTACAATTGAAAAAGATCAGCCCTCTTGCGTATAGTGAAAATATTTGTGTCTATGGATTTGAGATCACGAAAATGTTGTAAACTAAATGTGGACAATCTAATTCAAATAAATAGTCGTATTGTTTCGAGAGAAATAATTCATACTATAGGACTAGAAACGTTTGATTGTAGGTTCTGACAATACCAACTCAATGTTTGAATAGGATACCTACAATTCCTATTTATATGCAACTTTTGAATGCAAACCGCATTTATTGTCTTCGAGGAATTAATGTATAGAATAATAAATAGTATGCAGTCATTACACAAACAATATGAGAATGTTGCTGCATTTTATGTCTGGGGTCTTGTTGTATTTACAAATATAAACGAAAGCATACAATAATATTGTCGCGCCATTACCCTCTTTGGACAGCAACCCATTCAAATTAATATCCTCTGTGGTTGACTTTAAAAGGAAGTCGTGTAGTTATAGTAGTTGGAAGGGACATAACAACAATAGAGGTGTTTCAAGGGACATTAATGAAATTAGGATAAATATATTAAGTAATTTAAATAATTATTGCGCTTATCTTAAATCTTTATTAATTTGTCATAAACTTTAGCGACAGTAACATACGCAATAAACAGTGTGTAAAAATGTTTAGTTATATTCAATTTTTGTGTAAAAGTAATGAATTTATTTTAAAAGCGTGAGATTCTTATAACTAATTTTTCTATTTTCCCTCAATATTACATCTGTTGTTTTATCCTTCGCCTCGATAAAAATTTAGTCCTGTTTATTCAAACATTTTTTGTCCGGCCTGTGAAAGGCCAAATATCATTAATAAAATACGTATTTACAATTTATAAAGAAGCTATCTGACACAGTTAATCAGACTTAACACGTGCACTCAATCAAATGTAAAAAGACAAAACATCAGGATGGACTTAGTGTAGAATTCTACCAGCACTTCTTTCCTATCCTAGACAGTTTCCATCTAAAAGTCTACGAAGAAACTTTTCAGAAACAAGAACTTCCAAACAGTTGCAATATGTCATACATAACACTCATACCTAAAAAGCAGCACAGACAAAACACAACTGAAAAACAATAAACCCATCTCATTATTAAACACAAACTACAAAATTCTAGCAAAATCACTTGCAAACACAATAAATACATTCATGTCATCATTGATACTCTCAGACCAACAAAGAAGTTTTCATCACAGAAATATAAAACCAACATGCACAATTCATTAGAGATATCCCATACATACACTAATCAGAAAGACTGTCCATCCTCCCTCTTGTACTGGTGAATCATTCACTCACTGTCTGTTTCAGGATCACAAGATATGTCAGACAAGGGTGTTCACTATCACCAATTCTTTATGTACTGATACTAGAACAACTCTTAGACGCAATCACACAGGTCACCAATATTAAAGGAACATTTATACAAGGATTAGGGGAGAGACGAATAAATGTTCATACAGATGACACCGCTGTCTTCCCTACAACCAACACATCCATAGTTAATATTCTACACACCTTCAGACATTTTGGTGAAAGAAGTGGGGCCAAAATAAACATACAGAAATCCAAAAAAGTGTATGTTGCTTGCTTGCCAGAAGCTCACCTCATTGAAAACACAGCCTTAAAAATCAGACGCTACCAATGTTGTCGATCTGAACGAAAGGACAGACGATAATTGGGATATTGAGCCTTGTAAAAAATAACATGACTGCTTCCCACATTGAAGTTTACATGGAAGGAGAAGAATATGAAACACTTAAGCCTAAGACATCGTCCTTGACTTGGAGACGTAAATTACTAGTACCTCTGAATTCGGAGTGGGTTCGCCTGATGACGAGGCCTACTGTTAATAGGGAAAGTTAATCCACACAATAAAATACAGTCAGCACTACTATGTATGGACTACACTTGAGTTCAAAGCAAGCAAGCGCAAAAAAAACAAACAACTTAAGACAGACAATACAGACTAGACCTGATCAAATAATACTGTCGTAGTGACCACCCACAGGTACTTGACACAATACCATTATAAGAAGAAAATGATTGTGTGTGGCGATTTCAACAACCACTCGCATAGCTGGGGCTATAATCACATGGATCAGAGAGGAGAGAGACTGGAAGACTGGCAGGACGAGACTATATTTATCTTGATTACTAAGCCGTTGACCCACATATCTTCTACTCGAGATCATGGCACACTACACCTACATCCAACCTGGCTTGTTATTCATCAGACCTGGGTGGAACATTACACGAATTGTTGGAAAACAACTTGGTGGTAGCTACCATCGGCCAGTCTATATAACTGTAAAAAATGAGTTTGTAAGTGAACACAGAACCTTCATGAGAAGGGGGAGGGGAGAGAGAGAGAGAGAGAGAGAGAGAGAGAGAGAGAGAGAGAGAGAGAGAGAGAGAGAGAGAGAGAGAGAGAGAGAGAGAGAGAGAGAGACTACAAGAAAACAGACTGGGCAATGTACAAGCATCGCACCAGCATACTGGTAAGAAATCTGAACACAGATAAAAACATAAATAAAGTAGTTCAAGATTTCGGGAAATGCATACTACCGGCAGAATCAGTAGCAAGTGGAGCTCGTAAGCAATATAAACCGTAATGGAGTAGTGAACTAGAACATAAGCATAATGATGTAGAATTATGTAGAAAGCGAGCAGAGGTTAAACCCAACCAAGAGCACCACAATAAATACCAGCATACACAAATAAAATTTAAAAGGGCCAAACTTCAGGCGGAAAGGCTGGCAGGAGAAAACAGAGTCACTGAACTTTGAAAGAGACACAAAAAAATTGTGAAAGCTAACAAAACAACTTAGCGATGGAAGAACATCCCGAAATTCAAAGATTGCACTACATTAAGACGAAAACATCTTAACAGGAAAGCAAGCAGCTAACCATTTTCGGACTCATTTGCGAAACATAGCAACATCGAAATTAGTCCAGAAAAACAACACGTAAAACATTCTTGCGCCACAAAAGGCTGGCTTTATGCAGTGTTACTCTATGGAAGATCAGACAACCTATCTCTCTCAAGAAATGGATGATGTATTCCAAGAGAAGAAACTGTTGCTTGTGATGTGAATAGACCTAAAGAAAGCCTTTGACAAAGTCTGGAAACAAGGTCTGTTGAAGAAACTGAGAAACTATGAAGTCAATGGAAGAATGCACAAATGGGTGAAAGCATACTTGCACAACAGAAGAGCCGGAGTACATATAGACGGAGTCAAGAGCAAGAAAGAGCTGCTGATTCATGGTGTTTCCCATGGTGGAGTCCTGTCCCCGGCATTTTTAAAGTCTTCATCAATGATCTTGTTACTAAACTACCACATGAAATTAAAGTAGCAATGTACGCCAATGACCTGGTCCTGTGGAGCAGGCATGAACATGCGCCAGTGGCCACCAGATCGCTACAAAGAGCTGTGGATACATTAGTTGTATGGGCAAATAGATGGTGTGTCAGCATAAATACTGACAAATGCAGCACCACCCTATTTATCCCCTCTCCAATACAAAAGGCAGGCATCATCAGTGAAGCTGAGGCCATGGGTCGGTCAAACACCAGTAGAAGCTCCTCTTCAGACAGGGCAGAAGGTAATCCTGGAATGTATTGTAGACAATGACGTGTATGACGACCGTCCAGCAGCTCTGGTTTATAAAATCAGGAAAACTCAACTATATCAGTACAACTTCAGCAAGATCAGTTTCTTGTCAACAAGACCATCCCACACTCAGTTATATCCTGGAACTCTCTCTCTCTCTCTTTCTCTCTCTCTCTCTCTCTGTCTGTCTCTCTGTCTCTCTCTCTCTATCTACTCAATTCGCGGTAAGACTATGGACGGGGCTCGTGCTCAGTCTCTGAAATATACTGACTGACACCAATCCCTCATTAGTAACAATAAATCCTTCAGTAGTTATCAATCCTTCAGAATGGCAGGCAAATCCTTACAGACACAATGAAAATATATCTCCTCTCTCCATATTAATAATCCAGTGGCATAAGGAACACAATATTGTAATCAACCTCCTGGGGTTTTAACATAGGATTTTTTCATCTTCTGGAATTTCGCTGATATAAACTGACAGTTGAGCACTTAGGGGATACCTATCCTGGTATACCAAGCCCAAGGGTGTTGAGGCAGGGCCAGCAGTCTTGACACAGGAATCTACTCTTGGGGGACCCACAAAGGGGAATCTCTCAGCTCCCCCAGAATGATGACGACTGTGCCTTTCATGCCGATAAAGTATATGACCATCAGAATCTCGTACTCCACCGGTTGGTCTGATCACTTATGATAGTACTCCAATGGCAATTGTTATGACAGATGAAAAGATGTTGGCTTCCCTTGAATATGCTGTGTGACTATGAGGTGGGTTTCCTTTCTGAGTATAATCATTCTTCATGCAATCGTTCAGACGGTAATGTCGGGCTTCCTGATATAAACGTAGATAATGAAGTAACTGAAGACTCCCCTACAAATCAGGTTTAAAGCTCCGACACTTTCATTCGTCCCAATAGCAATTCAGTAGGTCTACTTCCAGGAAGTCCAGGCCATTCCACACCATCCATCGCTCCTGTCAATATAAAAGTGCAAAAGCCCCTCTATACTTAATTGCAATACAACCACAGGTTATTAAAAGTACAATCTCACACACATCAAGACAAAAGAAAAAAGTTTTGAAGAAAGGAAAATATTATTAGGTCACCCATCCCGCTTCTCCGGCGATGGAGCTCAATCCATCCCTAATGTAGTGTGAGTGGCATTTGCACATGGATCACTCCTGTTCTCCAAGGATGTCATGATGTCATAATAATATAACTAACGACAGACCAGGAGCGCAAGATAAGATAAGGTCATATGAATAAGACCAGGTTGTACTGTGTGACAGAGTTTTGTGGTATCAAAGACAGATTGTGATAGAAATATCCGGTTGTGATAAGGTCTTCCTGTTGAGAGGGATGCATCCAGTTGAGACGATGTCATCCAATTAAGACACAGGCATCACGATAAAACAAAAGGCATATTGAGATAAGACATGTTAAGATCAGGTCGGTATGATAGCTTATCATTCCACTTCCTTGACACAAAGCCTGTCTTTATTCTCCTCAGTTGAGACCCGGTTCACCTCCATACTCATAATCCCTTTACCCTCTATTTCTGTCTCTGGGAAACTTTGAACTCCTGTCCCAGCAGTTATGGTGATAATTAATAAATCACCTGCACATGTGAACTAAATTCACAAGAAAACAAAACATATAATCAATACATGAAATAAGGTAGGATCCATCAAATGGATATTCATCAATATCAATCCAGATTCGAACACAAAACCCTCCCCCGATGTGTCTCCACCTTGACGTGGTGGGGGAGCTTGCGTGTCCCATCGACCCCATTTGCTTGCCGATGGATGAAAAACTACATATCGGACAGCTTATGGGATAGGGATCAGACTAAGAGAGACACAACCTGCTGCCCTGAAGGTAGACTGAGGATAGCAATCAAAAATTTAAATCAGGTGCACGAAGGCAGAAGTTCTTGGTCCGGACAAAACTCTTAAGGCTCCATGTCTAGGGCTGTGGCTGAACGCCTCTAAGCCACAAACCCTCGGATCTGAGAGCCAGGCTGATACCCACCTACCGAAAAATAGAGGCGTGATTCTGAGCAAGCTACATGCTCAGGTCTGATACATGTTCGAAGGCTCTCAGCTGGGGGATATGAGAGATTCCCGGATGAGAGGGCCAGGCCGTTTCTCGTTCACTGCTGCACGAAGGTAAGGTGCTGAGCCGGCAGCACATGTAGCCTACCTCGTGAGCGAGCACAAAAAGTCAGAAGTCCCCCAGTCGAAGGAAATGGTTATGCAAACTGTCTGTATCTAACTCATAGAGAGTGTAGATATAAGTGGAAGAACGTCTCAATGACGCGAAATGGAACGCACGGCGAGCGAACCTTTTGCGTGGTCCGAAGTCAAAAGCAAAGCTTACCGAGTGGATGTCGCCCACAGTCTGACCGTTCCTGGTGTGTGCTTGAGCGGCCAGTGGCAAGCGAGATGCCCAACATATGGAAGTGAGGAACTAAAGCAGCCATGAGCAGGACGTGGCAACTCCTCGGGTGAGCCCAGTCTCAGAGCAATATGTGCAGGCTCTGCAATTATGGAAGCCTCCTTGGATAGCGAGAGAATGCCCATGATCTGTCCCTGCTTTCCCTTGAGGGTTGACCATTTTGTCGTTGACCGTTCTATCCTGACCAGCTGAGATGTGGGCGGCATCACAACAATAAGTCTAACGTGCCTCAAAACCCGAGGAAGGCTAACCTCATTAAAAAATGCCCGCCGAAGACGGCAGTGCTGGCCTACGGGTGGCAAAATAAAAACTGGCACTACGCATTTTACGTCCTAGTGAAACGTCTCGTCCATTTGTCTCTCGTGCTAGGAACAGCTCTGACTACCTAGTTTCCGAATGCCGCTCTTGCTCGGAACAGCTCTGACTAGGTAGTTTTCCGAATGTCCGCCGTGCCTGGAACAGCTCTGAAGGGCGCAAGGACAAGCACATGTCCGAAAACTCGCTGAGTGGATACCATCTGCAGACTTGTCTGGTTTGTGCAGGAACGGCCCGTGGTGAAGGAAAGCCCAATATATTAAAGTGAGGATTTAAAGCAGCCATAAGCAGGACGTGACGATTCCCTCGGCTAGCCCAGAACCAGGGCGCTATGTGTCGGCCCTGCAACTATGGAAGCAACCTTGGATGGCGTAAAATGCTATGGACTGTCCCTGCCTTCCTTTGAGGGATGACCGTTGTCTTCGACCGTTCCATCCTGGCCAGCTGGGTTGCAGACGGCACCGCAAAAGTGAGAGTCTCCCAGGAATGCTACCTGGTCAAAAAAGCACGCTAAAGTCGATGTGTTGGCCTACGGGTTTCGGTCCAAGGGCGCATAACAGACACACCGCAATCACATTTGAAAAAAAAAAAAAAGGATGATCGCAAAGAAGAAGAAGAACACAAAACCACACTGTCCCGTTTCCACCCTGACTTTTGGAAGCAGGGGGTTGGTGAACACTTAATGCTAACCGATCAAATGTTGCAAACATAACACATGCATAACTTCACGAATACAAGGTATTTAGGCCATTTCCAAGAACGTCCCTGGCGACTAACTGAACATAAACTTGTGCCCAGTCATCAATAATCATTTGTCAAATCCTGGCTTAGAGTACACATTTTGCTTATGGTGTGTCCCTCTTACTTCTCCCATGAGAGTATATCTCACAAAAGTACATGACATTTAGTTACATACTCCCAGCCCCTTTATGATTGATTGATTGATTGATTGATTTAGGAACCTACATCACAGCCCCTTTGTGATATAGATTACATGTCCAATCACACATGCTTAACACAAGAGTTGTAAAATGCAGACTCTCAAGAACTTTCCACATCTGGAGAAAGAATCTGCAATGGTGTGCGTCCATAGGGAGGGAACAGTCCTACAGCACACAGAAAAGGCAGAAATGCAGTGAGGGTGTGATTACATTCACAAAGCATACAGCAACTAATCCTATCAGCCGAAACACTAAGCATGGTAAAACTCAGTGGAACATGCAGGTCATGCCTGCGGAAGGCGAGTAAATCAGGCTATCCTCTAAATGAAGTTCTGATTTCTCAATCACACCATTCACGCCCAAAACACTCATACCTGCACTCCCCTGCATATACAAGCACTGTCATGGCATCCGCAATGAATTTAGAAACATACCTGAGACATTATAGAGCGAAGTTGGGCATTATGGGAAAATCCTCCCCTTGATTAGGCGAGGGACTTGTCAGGCTGACATTTTCTGGGCGAGTGACAACTAAGTTTCGGACGGGTTCTAGCAAGTCTTGGCCGGAAATCGAACCAACCAAAGGTCTGGTTCCCTTTAGGAACCCAGTCCATATAAGAAGCCTCTTGTTTCTACTTTTCCAGTAAATCGGTGAAGGACTAACCATCTATGTTACAAGTTTAAAAGAGCTTTTGTCTTGATCATGGCCATGCTTTGCACTTCTCGGATGAAAAAGACCTTTGACCTATGAGGTACTGCTTTCATTTGTGTTGGGTAGATCAATGATCTTTTGTCCCTGACTATGGCAGTATTTGAATAACGAAGACACAAACAATAGATTGTACGATTTATTGCCTGGCTATTTCGCTGCATCTCGTCAGATGCATATTGTCGAAATCACACAAAATAAACTAAAGTAATTAGATAAATCTTTGAAGCTGAAATATAAACACATTGAAACAGTAATTTAAATTTATATCCCTGTAATTGTAAACTGACTATCATGTCTTTCTGTTTGCATAAACTAAAGCGCATACAGAATGAAGCCATGCGGATGATTCTGGGATGTACAAAGGACACCCCAATAGTGTGTATGCGATACATCCTTGCGCTGCTGACTATTGCAGACAGACTCAAGGTTTTGTAGGCAAGGCCATACCTCAAGGTAGCTACGGACAAGGAACACTTCCTACAAGATTCCCTGGATGTAATCAATGGTCACAGGCTATTAAGAGGAAGATCATGGATCGCTCAGGCAGAAGATACCATAAGAAAAGTGCGCACACTTGACAAGATTGGCAGAGGCAAGGATTGGGCCAGAGTGTGGAATATAAATTCATAATTGTGTGGGGCCATAATCACAATGGGTCGTGAGTGTAGGGAGTGGCCAGCAGGTGCTGCGGAAGTAGAAATTCAGCAATTAATTCAGGACTACTCTCGTCCTGGCAATGTGATTATCTGTACAGATGGCTCTGTGTTAAGAGGCAGAGTGCCGGGGTATTCACAGAAAAAGCAACTGGCCTATGTTTAGTAAAGGAGAGCTTGGCTTATGACACCACAACCTTAAGTCTGAGAATGGAGGTGGGGACAGTTATTTCAGCTTTCCGCTGTATACGCATGTTGTGATTGTAACTTATTCACAAAGCTGCTGACAAATGTGAAGACAGGAATGTTTCGTGCAGAATAACATGAATCAACATAGAGGTCGCCGTTTGTGAGCATTCGCTGGATCTTTTCTTCAGGACATTTTGGTGTGGTTGTAAATGAACAGGCAGGCAGAATGGCTGGTGCTGGATCATTAAGATATGATTTGATGCATGGTAAGGCAGATATGGCGAAAGTCCTCTGGGAGCAAGTTATTAATGTAGAAGAACCGGTGGACTATTGAGGTCTAGAGAGAATGCGGCAGCAAGTGGTGGCCAGAGGATCTGGTCGACAGTCATCACTCAGAGGTAAAGCAATACGGACATATAAGTAGATTATACCGGGCACTATTAGTATTGGAACTCTTCGCTGTTTATTTAAGATGACTACTGATCGCTGATGGAATTCCCCGATTGCAGTTGTTTCGGTTCTAGACTCAACTCAGCTCTGTTTGCATACAACTGGATTCTGCAGATTAATGGCGATTGCTTCTGCCACCTTTATCATGTAACCATTTTGTGTGTTAAACACGATCATACTTTTCACTCCTCGGCTGACACATCCTTTGACCTATGACGTACCGCCTCCTTTTATGCTGGGTAGCTCAATGAACTTGTGTCCATGATTATTAGTATTTTCAATCCCGGGTGACAAAGAAGGAAAATGTGCTACTTCAATTACCCCAGTGTTGAGTATTATAAATATATAAACACAGGACCTACGAACCTAAATATGTCTCAGTTTTAAGAACTGATCGTATTAAAACATTTTTGTAGTGTGCACTCCTGTATATTTCTGGGGTTATCTGTATATGGAAAGGACAAATTGAAACTAAAGATGGTAAAAATATAAGTGATGCAATAATACTAAGAATGATTGATTGAGGACAATGGTACACAGTTGGAATATAGAACTATCTGTGCAATCCTAATACTCTTAGGCAGTCTTGTTTCGATATCTCACACCGTCGCCAACGTCTATGGCCGGGTCTCTCTTATTGTTTCGATTATGCAAAGCCATCCTGGCATATATCTCTTCGTTTCCACATTCTCTTTTCCTGTCAAGTTTGCTTGTGTCACTTTGATTTCATGTTTATTTCTCATCGTACCACGATTTAAAAAAAAAAAAAAGTTGACTGTCTGCGTTTAATGTGTATAATTAGTTTACGTTTTTCATTGAAGGACATTCTCATTCGTTTTTCTGTCCATCCATGGCATTCTATGCATTTTCATCAGAAATCTAATTTCCACTGCCATTAGATATTATATCCTAGCTTGTCTGTGATAAAGCTCTAGAAATGTAAACAATATAAAATAAATGGAAGTAGTGCAGTTTATTTTTTTTACAGAACACGATTATGGTAAAGAAAGGTACATCAGCCTGGGTCGACCAGGGCGGCAAGATCCATTGTAAAATCTCCACCCCGATACAGATTCAACTCATGATCCCCCGAGCTAGCAGGCCAGCATCTAGCCACCACGCTAGCTCGGCTTACTTGTTGAAAGCGTACTTACAATTGAAAAAGATCAGCCCTCTTGCGTATAGTGAAAATATTTGTGTCTATGGATTTGAGATCACGAAAATGTTGTAAACTAAATGTGGACAATCTAATTCAGATAAATAGTCGTATTGTTTCGAGAGAAATAATTCATACTATAGGACTAGAAACGTTTGATTGTAGGTTCTGACAATACCAACTCAATGTTTGAATAGGATACCTACAATTCCTATTTATATGCAACTTTTGAATGCAAACCGCATTTATTGTCTTCGAGGAATTAATGTATAGAATAATAAATAGTATGCAGTCATTACACAAACAATATGAGAATGTTGCTGCATTTTATGTCTGGGGTCTTGTTGTATTTACAAATATAAACGAAAGCATACAATAATATTGTCGCGCCATTACCCTCTTTGGACAGCAACCCATTCAAATTAATATCCTCTGTGGTTGACTTTAAAAGGAAGTCGTGTAGTTATAGTAGTTGGAAGGGACATAACAACAATAGAGGTGTTTCAAGGGACATTAATGAAATTAGGATAAATATATTAAGTAATTTAAATAATTATTGCGCTTATCTTAAATCTTTATTAATTTGTCATAAACTTTAGCGACAGTAACATACGCAATAAACAGTGTGTAAAAATGTTTAGTTATATTCAATTTTTGTGTAAAAGTAATGAATTTATTTTAAAAGCGTGAGATTCTTATAACTAATTTTTCTATTTTCCCTCAATATTACATCTGTTGTTTTATCCTTCGCCTCGATAAAAATTTAGTCCTGTTTATTCAAACATTTTTTGTCCGGCCTGTGAAAGGCCAAATATCATTAATAAAATAGGTATTTACAATTTATAAAGAAGCTATCTGACACAGTTAATCAGACTTAACACGTGCACTCAATCAAATGTAAAAAGACAAAACATCAGGATGGACTTAGTGTAGAATTCTACCAGCACTTCTTTCCTATCCTAGACAGTTTCCATCTAAAAGTCTACGAAGAAACTTTTCAGAAACAAGAACTTCCAAACAGTTGCAATATGTCATACATAACACTCATACCTAAAAAGCAGCACAGACAAAACACAACTGAAAAACAATAAACCCATCTCATTATTAAACACAAACTACAAAATTCTAGCAAAATCACTTGCAAACACAATAAATACATTCATGTCATCATTGATACTCTCAGACCAACAAAGAAGTTTTCATCACAGAAATATAAAACCAACATGCACAATTCATTAGAGATATCCCATACATACACTAATCAGAAAGACTGTCCATCCTCCCTCTTGTACTGGTGAATCATTCACTCACTGTCTGTTTCAGGATCACAAGATATGTCAGACAAGGGTGTTCACTATCACCAATTCTTTATGTACTGATACTAGAACAACTCTTAGACGCAATCACACAGGTCACCAATATTAAAGGAACATTTATACAAGGATTAGGGGAGAGACGAATAAATGTTCATACAGATGACACCGCTGTCTTCCCTACAACCAACACATCCATAGTTAATATTCTACACACCTTCAGACATTTTGGTGAAAGAAGTGGGGCCAAAATAAACATACAGAAATCCAAAAAAGTGTATGTTGCTTGCTTGCCAGAAGCTCACCTCATTGAAAACACAGCCTTAAAAATCAGACGCTACCAATGTTGTCGATCTGAACGAAAGGACAGACGATAATTGGGATATTGAGCCTTGTAAAAAATAACATGACTGCTTCCCACATTGAAGTTTACATGGAAGGAGAAGAATATGAAACACTTAAGCCTAAGACATCGTCCTTGACTTGGAGACGTAAATTACTAGTACCTCTGAATTCGGAGTGGGTTCGCCTGATGACGAGGCCTACTGTTAATAGGGAAAGTTAATCCACACAATAAAATACAGTCAGCACTACTATGTATGGACTACACTTGAGTTCAAAGCAAGCAAGCGCAAAAAAAACAAACAACTTAAGACAGACAATACAGACTAGACCTGATCAAATAATACTGTCGTAGTGACCACCCACAGGTACTTGACACAATACCATTATAAGAAGAAAATGATTGTGTGTGGCGATTTCAACAACCACTCGCATAGCTGGGGCTATAATCACATGGATCAGAGAGGAGAGAGACTGGAAGACTGGCAGGACGAGACTATATTTATCTTGATTACTAAGCCGTTGACCCACATATCTTCTACTCGAGATCATGGCACACTACACCTACATCCAACCTGGCTTGTTATTCATCAGACCTGGGTGGAACATTACACGAATTGTTGGAAAACAACTTGGTGGTAGCTACCATCGGCCAGTCTATATAACTGTAAAAAATGAGTTTGTAAGTGAACACAGAACCTTCATGAGAAGGGGGAGGGGAGAGAGAGAGAGAGAGAGAGAGAGAGAGAGAGAGAGAGAGAGAGAGTGAGAGAGAGAGAGAGAGAGAGAGAGACTACAAGAAAACAGACTGGGCAATGTACAAGCATCGCACCAGCATACTGGTAAGAAATCTGAACACAGATAAAAACATAAATAAAGTAGTTCAAGATTTCGGGAAATGCATACTACCGGCAGAATCAGTAGCAAGTGGAGCTCGTAAGCAATATAAACCGTAATGGAGTAGTGAACTAGAACATAAGCATAATGATGTAGAATTATGTAGAAAGCGAGCAGAGGTTAAACCCAACCAAGAGCACCACAATAAATACCAGCATACACAAATAAAATTTAAAAGGGCCAAACTTCAGGCGGAAAGGCTGGCAGGAGAAAACAGAGTCACTGAACTTTGAAAGAGACACAAAAAAATTGTGAAAGCTAACAAAACAACTTAGCGATGGAAGAACATCCCGAAATTCAAAGATTGCACTACATTAAGACGAAAACATCTTAACAGGAAAGCAAGCAGCTAACCATTTTCGGACTCATTTGCGAAACATAGCAACATCGAAATTAGTCCAGAAAAACAACACGTAAAACATTCTTGCGCCACAAAAGGCTGGCTTTATGCAGTGTTACTCTATGGAAGATCAGACAACCTATCTCTCTCAAGAAATGGATGATGCATTCCAAGAGAAGAAACTGTTGCTTGTGATGTGAATAGACCTAAAGAAAGCCTTTGACAAAGTCTGGAAACAAGGTCTGTTGAAGAAACTGAGAAACTATGAAGTCAATGGAAGAATGCACAAATGGGTGAAAGCATACTTGCACAACAGAAGAGCCGGAGTACATATAGACGGAGTCAAGAGCAAGAAAGAGCTGCTGATTCATGGTGTTTCCCATGGTGGAGTCCTGTCCCCGGCATTTTTAAAGTCTTCATCAATGATCTTGTTACTAAACTACCACATGAAATTAAAGTAGCAATGTACGCCAATGACCTGGTCCTGTGGAGCAGGCATGAACATGCGCCAGTGGCCACCAGATCGCTACAAAGAGCTGTGGATACATTAGTTGTATGGGCAAATAGATGGTGTGTCAGCATAAATACTGACAAATGCAGCACCACCCTATTTATCCCCTCTCCAATACAAAAGGCAGGCATCATCAGTGAAGCTGAGGCCATGGGTCGGTCAAACACCAGTAGAAGCTCCTCTTCAGACAGGGCAGAAGGTAATCCTGGAATGTATTGTAGACAATGACGTGTATGACGACCGTCCAGCAGCTCTGGTTTATAAAATCAGGAAAACTCAACTATATCAGTACAACTTCAGCAAGATCAGTTTCTTGTCAACAAGACCATCCCACACTCAGTTATATCCTGGAACTCCCTCTCTCTCTCTTTCTCTCTCTCTCTCTCTGTCTGTCTCTCTGTCTCTCTCTCTCTATCTACTCAATTCGCGGTAAGACTATGGACGGGGCTCGTGCTCAGTCTCTGAAATATACTGACTGACACCAATCCCTCATTAGTAACAATAAATCCTTCAGTAGTTATCAATCCTTCAGAATGGCAGGCAAATCCTTACAGACACAATGAAAATACATCTCCTCTCTCCATATTAATAATCCAGTGGCATAAGGAACACAATATTGTAATCAACCTCCTGGGGTTTTAACATAGGATTTTTTCATCTTCTGGAATTTCGCTGATATAAACTGACAGTTGAGCACTTAGGGGATACCTATCCTGGTATACCAAGCCCAAGGGTGTTGAGGCAGGGCCAGCAGTCTTGACACAGGAATCTACTCTTGGGGGACCCACAAAGGGGAATCTCTCAGCTCCCCCAGAATGATGACGACTGTGCCTTTCATGCCGATAAAGTATATGACCATCAGAATCTCGTACTCCACCGGTTGGTCTGATCACTTATGATAGTACTCCAATGGCAATTGTTATGACAGATGAAAAGATGTTGGCTTCCCTTGAATATGCTGTGTGACTATGAGGTGGGTTTCCTTTCTGAGTATAATCATTCTTCATGCAATCGTTCAGACGGTAATGTCGGGCTTCCTGATATAAACGTAGATAATGAAGTAACTGAAGACTCCCCTACAAATCAGGTTTAAAGCTCCGACACTTTCATTCGTCCCAATAGCAATTCAGTAGGTCTACTTCCAGGAAGTCCAGGCCATTCCACACCATCCATCGCTCCTGTCAATATAAAAGTGCAAAAGCCCCTCTATACTTAATTGCAATACAACCACAGGTTATTAAAAGTACAATCTCACACACATCAAGACAAAAGAAAAAAGTTTTGAAGAAAGGAAAATATTATTAGGTCACCCATCCCGCTTCTCCGGCGATGGAGCTCAATCCATCCCTAATGTAGTGTGAGTGGCATTTGCACATGGATCACTCCTGTTCTCCAAGGATGTCATGATGTCATAATAATATAACTAACGACAGACCAGGAGCGCAAGATAAGATAAGGTCATATGAATAAGACCAGGTTGTACTGTGTGACAGAGTTTTGTGGTATCAAAGACAGATTGTGATAGAAATATCCGGTTGTGATAAGGTCTTCCTGTTGAGAGGGATGCATCCAGTTGAGACGATGTCATCCAATTAAGACACAGGCATCACGATAAAACAAAAGGCATATTGAGATAAGACATGTTAAGATCAGGTCGGTATGATAGCTTATCATTCCACTTCCTTGACACAAAGCCTGTCTTTATTCTCCTCAGTTGAGACCCGGTTCACCTCCATACTCATAATCCCTTTACCCTCTATTTCTGTCTCTGGGAAACTTTGAACTCCTGTCCCAGCAGTTATGGTGATAATTAATAAATCACCTGCACATGTGAACTAAATTCACAAGAAAACAAAACATATAATCAATACATGAAATAAGGTAGGATCCATCAAATGGATATTCATCAATATCAATCCAGATTCGAACACAAAACCCTCCCCCGATGTGTCTCCACCTTGACGTGGTGGGGGAGCTTGCGTGTCCCATCGACCCCATTTGCTTGCCGATGGATGAAAAACTACATATCGGACAGCTTATGGGATAGGGATCAGACTAAGAGAGACACAACCTGCTGCCCTGAAGGTAGACTGAGGATAGCAATCAAAAATTTAAATCAGGTGCACGAAGGCAGAAGTTCTTGGTCCGGACAAAACTCTTAAGGCTCCATGTCTAGGGCTGTGGCTGAACGCCTCTAAGCCACAAACCCTCGGATCTGAGAGCCAGGCTGATACCCACCTACCGAAAAATAGAGGCGTGATTCTGAGCAAGCTACATGCTCAGGTCTGATACATGTTCGAAGGCTCTCAGCTGGGGGATATGAGAGATTCCCGGATGAGAGGGCCAGGCCGTTTCTCGTTCACTGCTGCACGAAGGTAAGGTGCTGAGCCGGCAGCACATGTAGCCTACCTCGTGAGCGAGCACAAAAAGTCAGAAGTCCCCCAGTCGAAGGAAATGGTTATGCAAACTGTCTGTATCTAACTCATAGAGAGTGTAGATATAAGTGGAAGAACGTCTCAATGACGCGAAATGGAACGCACGGCGAGCGAACCTTTTGCGTGGTCCGAAGTCAAAAGCAAAGCTTACCGAGTGGATGTCGCCCACAGTCTGACCGTTCCTGGTGTGTGCTTGAGCGGCCAGTGGCAAGCGAGATGCCCAACATATGGAAGTGAGGAACTAAAGCAGCCATGAGCAGGACGTGGCAACTCCTCGGGTGAGCCCAGTCTCAGAGCAATATGTGCAGGCTCTGCAATTATGGAAGCCTCCTTGGATAGCGAGAGAATGCCCATGATCTGTCCCTGCTTTCCCTTGAGGGTTGACCATTTTGTCGTTGACCGTTCTATCCTGACCAGCTGAGATGTGGGCGGCATCACAACAATAAGTCTAACGTGCCTCAAAACCCGAGGAAGGCTAACCTCATTAAAAAATGCCCGCCGAAGACGGCAGTGCTGGCCTACGGGTGGCAAAATAAAAACTGGCACTACGCATTTTACGTCCTAGTGAAACGTCTCGTCCATTTGTCTCTCGTGCTAGGAACAGCTCTGACTACCTAGTTTCCGAATGCCGCTCTTGCTCGGAACAGCTCTGACTAGGTAGTTTTCCGAATGTCCGCCGTGCCTGGAACAGCTCTGAAGGGCGCAAGGACAAGCACATGTCCGAAAACTCGCTGAGTGGATACCATCTGCAGACTTGTCTGGTTTGTGCAGGAACGGCCCGTGGTGAAGGAAAGCCCAATATATTAAAGTGAGGATTTAAAGCAGCCATAAGCAGGACGTGACGATTCCCTCGGCTAGCCCAGAACCAGGGCGCTATGTGTCGGCCCTGCAACTATGGAAGCAACCTTGGATGGCGTAAAATGCTATGGACTGTCCCTGCCTTCCTTTGAGGGATGACCGTTGTCTTCGACCGTTCCATCCTGGCCAGCTGGGTTGCAGACGGCACCGCAAAAGTGAGAGTCTCCCAGGAATGCTACCTGGTCAAAAAAGCACGCTAAAGTCGATGTGTTGGCCTACGGGTTTCGGTCCAAGGGCGCATAACAGACACACCGCAATCACATTTGAAAAAAAAAAAAAAAGGATGATCGCAAAGAAGAAGAAGAACACAAAACCACACTGTCCCGTTTCCACCCTGACTTTTGGAAGCAGGGGGTTGGTGAACACTTAATGCTAACCGATCAAATGTTGCAAACATAACACATGCATAACTTCACGAATACAAGGTATTTAGGCCATTTCCAAGAACGTCCCTGGCGACTAACTGAACATAAACTTGTGCCCAGTCATCAATAATCATTTGTCAAATCCTGGCTTAGAGTACACATTTTGCTTATGGTGTGTCCCTCTTACTTCTCCCATGAGAGTATATCTCACAAAAGTACATGACATTTAGTTACATACTCCCAGCCCCTTTATGATTGATTGATTGATTGATTGATTTAGGAACCTACATCACAGCCCCTTTGTGATATAGATTACATGTCCAATCACACATGCTTAACACAAGAGTTGTAAAATGCAGACTCTCAAGAACTTTCCACATCTGGAGAAAGAATCTGCAATGGTGTGCGTCCATAGGGAGGGAACAGTCCTACAGCACACAGAAAAGGCAGAAATGCAGTGAGAGTGTGATTACATTCACAAAGCATACAGCAACTAATCCTATCAGCCGAAACACTAAGCATGGTAAAACTCAGTGGAACATGCAGGTCATGCCTGCGGAAGGCGAGTAAATCAGGCTATCCTCTAAATGAAGTTCTGATTTCTCAATCACACCATTCACGCCCAAAAACACTCATACCTGCACTCCCCTGCATATACAAGCACTGTCATGGCATCCGCAATGAATTTAGAAACATACCTGAGACATTATAGAGCGAAGTTGGGCATTATGGGAAAATCCTCCCCTTGATTAGGCGAGGGACTTGTCAGGCTGACATTTTCTGGGCGAGTGACAACTAAGTTTCGGACGGGTTCTAGCAAGTCTTGGCCGGAAATCGAACCAACCAAAGGTCTGGTTCCCTTTAGGAACCCAGTCCATATAAGAAGCCTCTTGTTTCTACTTTTCCAGTAAATCGGTGAAGGACTAACCATCTATGTTACAAGTTTAAAAGAGCTTTTGTCTTGATCATGGCCATGCTTTGCACTTCTCGGATGAAAAAGACCTTTGACCTATGAGGTACTGCTTTCATTTGTGTTGGGTAGATCAATGATCTTTTGTCCCTGACTATGGCAGTATTTGAATAACGAAGACACAAACAATAGATTGTACGATTTATTGCCTGGCTATTTCGCTGCATCTCGTCAGATGCATATTGTCGAAATCACACAAAATAAACTAAAGTAATTAGATAAATCTTTGAAGCTGAAATATAAACACATTGAAACAGTAATTTAAATTTATATCCCTGTAATTGTAAACTGACTATCATGTCTTTCTGTTTGCATAAACTAAAGCGCATACAGAATGAAGCCATGCGGATGATTCTGGGATGTACAAAGGACACCCCAATAGTGTGTATGCGATACATCCTTGCGCTGCTGACTATTGCAGACAGACTCAAGGTTTTGTAGGCAAGGCCATACCTCAAGGTAGCTACGGACAAGGAACACTTCCTACAAGATTCCCTGGATGTAATCAATGGTCACAGGCTATTAAGAGGAAGATCATGGATCGCTCAGGCAGAAGATACCATAAGAAAAGTGCGCACACTTGACAAGATTGGCAGAGGCAAGGATTGGGCCAGAGTGTGGAATATAAATTCATAATTGTGTGGGGCCATAATCACAATGGGTCGTGAGTGTAGGGAGTGGCCAGCAGGTGCTGCGGAAGTAGAAATTCAGCAATTAATTCAGGACTACTCTCGTCCTGGCAATGTGATTATCTGTACAGATGGCTCTGTGTTAAGAGGCAGAGTGCCGGGGTATTCACAGAAAAAGCAACTGGCCTATGTTTAGTAAAGGAGAGCTTGGCTTATGACACCACAACCTTAAGTCTGAGAATGGAGGTGGGGACAGTTATTTCAGCTTTCCGCTGTATACGCATGTTGTGATTGTAACTTATTCACAAAGCTGCTGACAAATGTGAAGACAGGAATGTTTCGTGCAGAATAACATGAATCAACATAGAGGTCGCCGTTTGTGAGCATTCGCTGGATCTTTTCTTCAGGACATTTTGGTGTGGTTGTAAATGAACAGGCAGGCAGAATGGCTGGTGCTGGATCATTAAGATATGATTTGATGCATGGTAAGGCAGATATGGCGAAAGTCCTCTGGGAGCAAGTTATTAATGAAGAAGAACCGGTGGACTATTGAGGTCTAGAGAGAATGCGGCAGCAAGTGGTGGCCAGAGGATCTGGTCGACAGTCATCACTCAGAGGTAAAGCAATACGGACATATAAGTAGATTATACCGGGCACCATTAGTATTGGAACACTTCGCTGTTTATTTAAGATGACTACTGATCGCTGATGGAATTCCCCGATTGCAGTTGTTTCGGTTCTAGACTCAACTCAGCTCTGTTTGCACACAACTGGATTCTGCAGATTAATGGCGATTGCTTCTGCCACCTTTATCATGTAACCATTTTGTGTGTTAAACACGATCATACTTTTCACTCCTCGGCTGACACATCCTTTGACCTATGACGTACCGCCTCCTTTTATGCTGGGTAGCTCAATGAACTTGTGTCCATGATTATTAGTATTTTCAATCCCGGGTGACAAAGAAGGAAAATGTGCTACTTCAATTACCCCAGTGGTGAGTATTATAAATATATAAACACAGGACCTACGAACCTAAATATGTCTCAGTTTTAAGAACTGATCGTATTAAAACATTTTTGTAGTGTGCACTCCTGTATATTTCTGGGGTTATCTGTATATGGAAAGGACAAATTGAAACTAAAGATGGTAAAAATATAAGTGATGCAATAATACTAAGAATGATTGATTGAGGACAATGGTACACAGTTGGAATATAGAACTATCTGTGCAATGCTAATACTCTTAAGCAGTCTTGTTTCGATATCTCACACCGTCGCCAACGTCTATGGCCGGGTCTCTCTTATTGTTTCGATTATGCAAAGCCATCCTGGCATATATCTCTTCGTTTCCACATTCTCTTTTCCTGTCAAGTTTGCTTGTGTCACTTCTATTTCATGTTTATTTCTCATCGTACCACGATTTAAAAAAAAAAAAAAGTTGACTGTCTGCGTTTAATGTGTATAATTAGTTTACGTTTTTCATTTGTTCATTGAAGGACATTCTCATTCGTTTTTCTGTCCATCCATGGCATTCTATGCATTTTCATCAGAAATCTAATTTCCACTGCCATTAGATATTATATCCTAGCTTGTCTGTGGTAAAGCTCTAGAAATGTAAACAATATAAAATAAATGGAAGTAGTGCAGTTTATTTCTTTTACAGAACACGATTATGGTAAAGAAAGGTACATCAGCCTGGGTCGACCAGGGCGGCAAGATCCATTGTAACATCTCCACCCCGATACAGTTTCAACTCATGATCCCCCGAGCTAGCAGGCCAGCATCTAGCCACCACGCTAGCTCGGCTTACTTGTTGAAAGCGTACTTACAATTGAAAAAGATCAGCCCTCTTGCGTATAGTGAAAATATTTGTGTCTATGGATTTGAGATCACGAAAATGTTGTAAACTAAATGTGGACAATCTAATTCAGATAAATAGTCGTATTGTTTCGAGAGAAATAATTCATACTATAGGACTAGAAACGTTTGATTGTAGGTTCTGACAATACCAACTTAATGTTTGAATAGGATACCTACAATTCCTATTTATATGCAACTTTTGAATGCAAACCGCATTTATTGTCTTCGAGGAATTAATGTATAGAATAATAAATAGTATGCAGTCATTACACAAACAATATGAGAATGTTGCTGCATTTTATGTCTGGGGTCTTGTTGTATTTACAAATATAAACGAAAGCATACAATAATATTGTCGCGCCATTACCCTCTTTGGACAGCAACCCATTCAAATTAATATCCTCTGTGGTTGACTTTAAAAGGAAGTCGTGTAGTTATAGTAGTTGGAAGGGACATAACAACAATAGAGGTGTTTCAAGGGACATTAATGAAATTAGGATAAATATATTAAGTAATTTAAATAATTATTGCGCTTATCTTAAATCTTTATTAATTTGTCATAAACTTTAGCGACAGTAACATACGCAATAAACAGTGTGTAAAAATGTTTAGTTATATTCAATTTTTGTGTAAAAGTAATGAATTTATTTTAAAAGCGTGAGATTCTTATAACTAATTTTTCTATTTTCCCTCAATATTACATCTGTTGTTTTATCCTTCGCCTCGATAAAAATTTAGTCCTGTTTATTCAAACATTTTTTGTCCGGCCTGTGAAAGGCCAAATATCATTAATAAAATAGGTATTTACAATTTATAAAGAAGCTATCTGACACAGTTAATCAGACTTAACACGTGCACTCAATCAAATGTAAAAAGACAAAACATCAGGATGGACTTAGTGTAGAATTCTACCAGCACTTCTTTCCTATCCTAGACAGTTTCCATCTAAAAGTCTACGAAGAAACTTTTCAGAAACAAGAACTTCCAAACAGTTGCAATATGTCATACATAACACTCATACCTAAAAAGCAGCACAGACAAAACACAACTGAAAAACAATAAACCCATCTCATTATTAAACACAAACTACAAAATTCTAGCAAAATCACTTGCAAACACAATAAATACATTCATGTCATCATTGATACTCTCAGACCAACAAAGAAGTTTTCATCACAGAAATATAAAACCAACATGCACAATTCATTAGAGATATCCCATACATACACTAATCAGAAAGACTGTCCATCCTCCCTCTTGTACTGGTGAATCATTCACTCACTGTCTGTTTCAGGATCACAAGATATGTCAGACAAGGGTGTTCACTATCACCAATTCTTTATGTACTGATACTAGAACAACTCTTAGACGCAATCACACAGGTCACCAATATTAAAGGAACATTTATACAAGGATTAGGGGAGAGACGAATAAATGTTCATACAGATGACACCGCTGTCTTCCCTACAACCAACACATCCATAGTTAATATTCTACACACCTTCAGACATTTTGGTGAAAGAAGTGGGGCCAAAATAAACATACAGAAATCCAAAAAAGTGTATGTTGCTTGCTTGCCAGAAGCTCACCTCATTGAAAACACAGCCTTAAAAATCAGACGCTACCAATGTTGTCGATCTGAACGAAAGGACAGACGATAATTGGGATATTGTGCCTTGTAAAAAATAACATGACTGCTTCCCACATTGAAGTTTACATGGAAGGAGAAGAATATGAAACACTTAAGCCTAAGACATCGTCCTTGACTTGGAGACGTAAATTACTAGTACCTCTGAATTCGGAGTGGGTTCGCCTGATGACGAGGCCTACTGTTAATAGGGAAAGTTAATCCACACAATAAAATACAGTCAGCACTACTATGTATGGACTACTCTTGAGTTCAAAGCAAGCAAGCGCAAAAAAAAAAAAAACAACTTAAGACAGACAATACAGACTAGACCTGATCAAATAATACTGTCGTAGTGACCACCCACAGGTACTTGACACAATACCATTATAAGAAGAAAATGATTGTGTGTGGCGATTTCAACAACCACTCGCATAGCTGGGGCTATAATCACATGGATCAGAGAGGAGAGAGACTGGAAGACTGGCAGGACGAGACTATATTTATCTTGATTACTAAGCCGTTGACCCACATATCTTCTACTCGAGATCATGGCACACTACACCTACATCCAACCTGGCTTGTTATTCATCAGACCTGGGTGGAACATTACACGAATTGTTGGAAAACAACTTGGTGGTAGCTACCATCGGCCAGTCTATATAACTGTAAAAAATGAGTTTGTAAGTGAACACAGAACCTTCATGAGAAGGGGGAGGGGAGAGAGAGAGAGAGAGAGAGAGAGAGAGAGAGAGAGAGAGAGAGAGAGAGAGAGAGAGAGAGAGACTACAAGAAAACAGACTGGGCAATGTACAAGCATCGCACCAGCATACTGGTAAGAAATCTGAACACAGATAAAAACATAAATAAAGTAGTTCAAGATTTCGGGAAATGCATACTACCGGCAGAATCAGTAGCAAGTGGAGCTCGTAAGCAATATAAACCGTAATGGAGTAGTGAACTAGAACATAAGCATAATGATGTAGAATTATGTAGAAAGCGAGCAGAGGTTAAACCCAACCAAGAGCACCACAATAAATACCAGCATACACAAATAAAATTTAAAAGGGCCAAACTTCAGGCGGAAAGGCTGGCAGGAGAAAACAGAGTCACTGAACTTTGAAAGAGACACAAAAAAATTGTGAAAGCTAACAAAACAACTTAGCGATGGAAGAACATCCAGAAATTCAAAGATTGCACTACATTAAGACGAAAACATCTTAACAGGAAAGCAAGCAGCTAACCATTTTCGGACTCATTTGCGAAACATAGCAACATCGAAATTAGTCCAGAAAAACAACACGTAAAACATTCTTGCGCCACAAAAGGCTGGCTTTATGCAGTGTTACTCTATGGAAGATCAGACAACCTATCTCTCTCAAGAAATGGATGATGCATTCCAAGAGAAGAAACTGTTGCTTGTGATGTGAATAGACCTAAAGAAAGCCTTTGACAAAGTCTGGAAACAAGGTCTGTTGAAGAAACTGAGAAACTATGAAGTCAATGGAAGAATGCACAAATGGGTGAAAGCATACTTGCACAACAGAAGAGCCGGAGTACATATAGACGGAGTCAAGAGCAAGAAAGAGCTGCTGATTCATGGTGTTTCCCATGGTGGAGTCCTGTCCCCGGCATTTTTAAAGTCTTCATCAATGATCTTGTTACTAAACTACCACATGAAATTAAAGTAGCAATGTACGCCAATGACCTGGTCCTGTGGAGCAGGCATGAACATGCGCCAGTGGCCACCAGATCGCTACAAAGAGCTGTGGATACATTAGTTGTATGGGCAAATAGATGGTGTGTCAGCATAAATACTGACAAATGCAGCACCACCCTATTTATCCCCTCTCCAATACAAAAGGCAGGCATCATCAGTGAAGCTGAGGCCATGGGTCGGTCAAACACCAGTAGAAGCTCCTCTTCAGACAGGGCAGAAGGTAATCCTGGAATGTATTGTAGACAATGACGTGTATGACGACCGTCCAGCAGCTCTGGTTTATAAAATCAGGAAAACTCAACTATATCAGTACAACTTCAGCAAGATCAGTTTCTTGTCAACAAGACCATCCCACACTCAGTTATATCCTGGAACTCTCTCTCTCTCTCTTTCTCTCTCTCTCTCTCTGTCTGTCTCTCTGTCTCTCTCTCTCTCTATCTACTCAATTCGCGGTAAGACTATGGACGGGGCTCGTGCTCAGTCTCTGAAATATACTGACTGACACCAATCCCTCATTAGTAACAATAAATCCTTCAGTAGTTATCAATCCTTCAGAATGGCAGGCAAATCCTTACAGACACAATGAAAATACATCTCCTCTCTCCATATTAATAATCCAGTGGCATAAGGAACACAATATTGTAATCAACCTCCTGGGGTTTTAACATAGGATTTTTTCATCTTCTGGAATTTCGCTGATATAAACTGACAGTTGAGCACTTAGGGGATACCTATCCTGGTATACCAAGCCCAAGGGTGTTGAGGCAGGGCCAGCAGTCTTGACACAGGAATCTACTCTTGGGGGACCCACAAAGGGGAATCTCTCAGCTCCCCCAGAATGATGACGACTGTGCCTTTCATGCCGATAAAGTATATGACCATCAGAATCTCGTACTCCACCGGTTGGTCTGATCACTTATGATAGTACTCCAATGGCAATTGTTATGACAGATGAAAAGATGTTGGCTTCCCTTGAATATGCTGTGTGACTATGAGGTGGGTTTCCTTTCTGAGTATAATCATTCTTCATGCAATCGTTCAGACGGTAATGTCGGGCTTCCTGATATAAACGTAGATAATGAAGTAACTGAAGACTCCCCTACAAATCAGGTTTAAAGCTCCGACACTTTCATTCGTCCCAATAGCAATTCAGTAGGTCTACTTCCAGGAAGTCCAGGCCATTCCACACCATCCATCGCTCCTGTCAATATAAAAGTGCAAAAGCCCCTCTATACTTAATTGCAATACAACCACAGGTTATTAAAAGTACAATCTCACACACATCAAGACAAAAGAAAAAAGTTTTGAAGAAAGGAAAATATTATTAGGTCACCCATCCCGCTTCTCCGGCGATGGAGCTCAATCCATCCCTAATGTAGTGTGAGTGGCATTTGCACATGGATCACTCCTGTTCTCCAAGGATGTCATGATGTCATAATAATATAACTAACGACAGACCAGGAGCGCAAGATAAGATAAGGTCATATGAATAAGACCAGGTTGTACTGTGTGACAGAGTTTTGTGGTATCAAAGACAGATTGTGATAGAAATATCCGGTTGTGATAAGGTCTTCCTGTTGAGAGGGATGCATCCAGTTGAGACGATGTCATCCAATTAAGACACAGGCATCACGATAAAACAAAAGGCATATTGAGATAAGACATGTTAAGATCAGGTCGGTATGATAGCTTATCATTCCACTTCCTTGACACAAAGCCTGTCTTTATTCTCCTCAGTTGAGACCCGGTTCACCTCCATACTCATAATCCCTTTACCCTCTATTTCTGTCTCTGGGAAACTTTGAACTCCTGTCCCAGCAGTTATGGTGATAATTAATAAATCACCTGCACATGTGAACTAAATTCACAAGAAAACAAAACATATAATCAATACATGAAATAAGGTAGGATCCATCAAATGGATATTCATCAATATCAATCCAGATTCGAACACAAAACCCTCCCCCGATGTGTCTCCACCTTGACGTGGTGGGGGAGCTTGCGTGTCCCATCGACCCCATTTGCTTGCCGATGGATGAAAAACTACATATCGGACAGCTTATGGGATAGGGATCAGACTAAGAGAGACACAACCTGCTGCCCTGAAGGTAGACTGAGGATAGCAATCAAAAATTTAAATCAGGTGCACGAAGGCAGAAGTTCTTGGTCCGGACAAAACTCTTAAGGCTCCATGTCTAGGGCTGTGGCTGAACGCCTCTAAGCCACAAACCCTCGGATCTGAGAGCCAGGCTGATACCCACCTACCGAAAAATAGAGGCGTGATTCTGAGCAAGCTACATGCTCAGGTCTGATACATGTTCGAAGGCTCTCAGCTGGGGGATATGAGAGATTCCCGGATGAGAGGGCCAGGCCGTTTCTCGTTCACTGCTGCACGAAGGTAAGGTGCCGAGCCGGCAGCACATGTAGCCTACCTCGTGAGCGAGCACAAAAAGTCAGAAGTCCCCCAGTCGAAGGAAATGGTTATGCAAACTGTCTGTATCTAACTCATAGAGAGTGTAGATATAAGTGGAAGAACGTCTCAATGACGCGAAATGGAACGCACGGCGAGCGAACCTTTTGCGTGGTCCGAAGTCAAAAGCAAAGCTTACCGAGTGGATGTCGCCCACAGTCTGACCGTTCCTGGTGTGTGCTTGAGCGGCCAGTGGCAAGCGAGATGCCCAACATATGGAAGTGAGGAACTAAAGCAGCCATGAGCAGGACGTGGCAACTCCTCGGGTGAGCCCAGTCTCAGAGCAATATGTGCAGGCTCTGCAATTATGGAAGCCTCCTTGGATAGCGAGAGAATGCCCATGATCTGTCCCTGCTTTCCCTTGAGGGTTGACCATTTTGTCGTTGACCGTTCTATCCTGACCAGCTGAGATGTGGGCGGCATCACAACAATAAGTCTAACGTGCCTCAAAACCCGAGGAAGGCTAACCTCATTAAAAAATGCCCGCCGAAGACGGCAGTGCTGGCCTACGGGTGGCAAAATAAAAACTGGCACTACGCATTTTACGTCCTAGTGAAACGTCTCGTCCATTTGTCTCTCGTGCTAGGAACAGCTCTGACTACCTAGTTTCCGAATGCCGCTCTTGCTCGGAACAGCTCTGACTAGGTAGTTTTCCGAATGTCCGCCGTGCCTGGAACAGCTCTGAAGGGCGCAAGGACAAGCACATGTCCGAAAACTCGCTGAGTGGATACCATCTGCAGACTTGTCTGGTTTGTGCAGGAACGGCCCGTGGTGAAGGAAAGCCCAATATATTAAAGTGAGGATTTAAAGCAGCCATAAGCAGGACGTGACGATTCCCTCGGCTAGCCCAGAACCAGGGCGCTATGTGTCGGCCCTGCAACTATGGAAGCAACCTTGGATGGCGTAAAATGCTATGGACTGTCCCTGCCTTCCTTTGAGGGATGACCGTTGTCTTCGACCGTTCCATCCTGGCCAGCTGGGTTGCAGACGGCACCGCAAAAGTGAGAGTCTCCCAGGAATGCTACCTGGTCAAAAAAGCACGCTAAAGTCGATGTGTTGGCCTACGGGTTTCGGTCCAAGGGCGCATAACAGACACACCGCAATCACATTTGAAAAAAAAAAAAAGGATGATCGCAAAGAAGAAGAAGAACACAAAACCACACTGTCCCGTTTCCACCCTGACTTTTGGAAGCAGGGGGTTGGTGAACACTTAATGCTAACCGATCAAATGTTGCAAACATAACACATGCATAACTTCACGAATACAAGGTATTTAGGCCATTTCCAAGAACGTCCCTGGCGACTAACTGAACATAAACTTGTGCCCAGTCATCAATAATCATTTGTCAAATCCTGGCTTAGAGTACACATTTTGCTTATGGTGTGTCCCTCTTACTTCTCCCATGAGAGTATATCTCACAAAAGTACATGACATTTAGTTACATACTCCCAGCCCCTTTATGATTGATTGATTGATTGATTGATTTAGGAACCTACATCACAGCCCCTTTGTGATATAGATTACATGTCCAATCACACATGCTTAACACAAGAGTTGTAAAATGCAGACTCTCAAGAACTTTCCACATCTGGAGAAAGAATCTGCAATGGTGTGCGTCCATAGGGAGGGAACAGTCCTACAGCACACAGAAAAGGCAGAAATGCAGTGAGAGTGTGATTACATTCACAAAGCATACAGCAACTAATCCTATCAGCCGAAACACTAAGCATGGTAAAACTCAGTGGAACATGCAGGTCATGCCTGCGGAAGGCGAGTAAATCAGGCTATCCTCTAAATGAAGTTCTGATTTCTCAATCACACCATTCACGCCCAAAACACTCATACCTGCACTCCCCTGCATATACAAGCACTGTCATGGCATCCGCAATGAATTTAGAAACATACCTGAGACATTATAGAGCGAAGTTGGGCATTATGGGAAAATCCTCCCCTTGATTAGGCGAGGGACTTGTCAGGCTGACATTTTCTGGGCGAGTGACAACTAAGTTTCGGACGGGTTCTAGCAAGTCTTGGCCGGAAATCGAACCAACCAAAGGTCTGGTTCCCTTTAGGAACCCAGTCCATATAAGAAGCCTCTTGTTTCTACTTTTCCAGTAAATCGGTGAAGGACTAACCATCTATGTTACAAGTTTAAAAGAGCTTTTGTCTTGATCATGGCCATGCTTTGCACTTCTCGGATGAAAAAGACCTTTGACCTATGAGGTACTGCTTTCATTTGTGTTGGGTAGATCAATGATCTTTTGTCCCTGACTATGGCAGTATTTGAATAACGAAGACACAAACAATAGATTGTACGATTTATTGCCTGGCTATTTCGCTGCATCTCGTCAGATGCATATTGTCGAAATCACACAAAATAAACTAAAGTAATTAGATAAATCTTTGAAGCTGAAATATAAACACATTGAAACAGTAATTTAAATTTATATCCCTGTAATTGTAAACTGACTATCATGTCTTTCTGTTTGCATAAACTAAAGCGCATACAGAATGAAGCCATGCGGATGATTCTGGGATGTACAAAGGACACCCCAATAGTGTGTATGCGATACATCCTTGCGCTGCTGACTATTGCAGACAGACTCAAGGTTTTGTAGGCAAGGCCATACCTCAAGGTAGCTACGGACAAGGAACACTTCCTACAAGATTCCCTGGATGTAATCAATGGTCACAGGCTATTAAGAGGAAGATCATGGATCGCTCAGGCAGAAGATACCATAAGAAAAGTGCGCACACTTGACAAGATTGGCAGAGGCAAGGATTGGGCCAGAGTGTGGAATATAAATTCATAATTGTGTGGGGCCATAATCACAATGGGTCGTGAGTGTAGGGAGTGGCCAGCAGGTGCTGCGGAAGTAGAAATTCAGCAATTAATTCAGGACTACTCTCGTCCTGGCAATGTGATTATCTGTACAGATGGCTCTGTGTTAAGAGGCAGAGTGCCGGGGTATTCACAGAAAAAGCAACTGGCCTATGTTTAGTAAAGGAGAGCTTGGCTTATGACACCACAACCTTAAGTCTGAGAATGGAGGTGGGGACAGTTATTTCAGCTTTCCGCTGTATACGCATGTTGTGATTGTAACTTATTCACAAAGCTGCTGACAAATGTGAAGACAGGAATGTTTCGTGCAGAATAACATGAATCAACATAGAGGTCGCCGTTTGTGAGCATTCGCTGGATCTTTTCTTCAGGACATTTTGGTGTGGTTGTAAATGAACAGGCAGGCAGAATGGCTGGTGCTGGATCATTAAGATATGATTTGATGCATGGTAAGGCAGATATGGCGAAAGTCCTCTGGGAGCAAGTTATTAATGTAGAAGAACCGGTGGACTATTGAGGTCTAGAGAGAATGCGGCAGCAAGTGGTGGCCAGAGGATCTGGTCGACAGTCATCACTCAGAGGTAAAGCAATACGGACATATAAGTAGATTATACCGGGCACCATTAGTATTGGAACACTTCGCTGTTTATTTAAGATGACTACTGATCGCTGATGGAATTCCCCGATTGCAGTTGTTTCGGTTCTAGACTCAACTCAGCTCTGTTTGCACACAACTGGATTCTGCAGATTAATGGCGATTGCTTCTGCCACCTTTATCATGTAACCATTTTGTGTGTTAAACACGATCATACTTTTCACTCCTCGGCTGACACATCCTTTGACCTATGACGTACCGCCTCCTTTTATGCTGGGTAGCTCAATGAACTTGTGTCCATGATTATTAGTATTTTCAATCCCGGGTGACAAAGAAGGAAAATGTGCTACTTCAATTACCCCAGTGGTGAGTATTATAAATATATAAACACAGGACCTACGAACCTAAATATGTCTCAGTTTTAAGAACTGATCGTATTAAAACATTTTTGTAGTGTGCACTCCTGTATATTTCTGGGGTTATCTGTATATGGAAAGGACAAATTGAAACTAAAGATGGTAAAAATATAAGTGATGCAATAATACTAAGAATGATTGATTGAGGACAATGGTACACAGTTGGAATATAGAACTATCTGTGCAATGCTAATACTCTTAGGCAGTCTTGTTTCGATATCTCACACCGTCGCCAACGTCTATGGCCGGGTCTCTCTTATTGTTTCGATTATGCAAAGCCATCCTGGCATATATCTCTTCGTTTCCACATTCTCTTTTCCTGTCAAGTTTGCTTGTGTCACTTCTATTTCATGTTTATTTCTCATCGTACCACGATTTAAAAAAAAAAAAAAGTTGACTGTCTGCGTTTAATGTGTATAATTAGTTTACGTTTTTCATTTGTTCATTGAAGGACATTCTCATTCGTTTTTCTGTCCATCCATGGCATTCTATGCATTTTCATCAGAAATCTAATTTCCACTGCCATTAGATATTATATCCTAGCTTGTCTGTGGTAAAGCTCTAGAAATGTAAACAATATAAAATAAATGGAAGTAGTGCAGTTTATTTCTTTTACAGAACACGATTATGGTAAAGAAAGGTACATCAGCCTGGGTCGACCAGGGCGGCAAGATCCATTGTAACATCTCCACCCCGATACAGATTCAACTCATGATCCCCCGAGCTAGCAGGCCAGCATCTAGCCACCACGCTAGCTCGGCTTACTTGTTGAAAGCGTACTTACAATTGAAAAAGATCAGCCCTCTTGCGTATAGTGAAAATATTTGTGTCTATGGATTTGAGATCACGAAAATGTTGTAAACTAAATGTGGACAATCTAATTCAGATAAATAGTCGTATTGTTTCGAGAGAAATAATTCATACTATAGGACTAGAAACGTTTGATTGTAGGTTCTGACAATACCAACTTAATGTTTGAATAGGATACCTACAATTCCTATTTATATGCAACTTTTGAATGCAAACCGCATTTATTGTCTTCGAGGAATTAATGTATAGAATAATAAATAGTATGCAGTCATTACACAAACAATATGAGAATGTTGCTGCATTTTATGTCTGGGGTCTTGTTGTATTTACAAATATAAACGAAAGCATACAATAATATTGTCGCGCCATTACCCTCTTTGGACAGCAACCCATTCAAATTAATATCCTCTGTGGTTGACTTTAAAAGGAAGTCGTGTAGTTATAGTAGTTGGAAGGGACATAACAACAATAGAGGTGTTTCAAGGGACATTAATGAAATTAGGATAAATATATTAAGTAATTTAAATAATTATTGCGCTTATCTTAAATCTTTATCTCTCTCTCTCTATCTACTCAATTCGCGGTAAGACTATGGACGGGGCTCGTGCTCAGTCTCTGAAATATACTGACTGACACCAATCCCTCATTAGTAACAATAAATCCTTCAGTAGTTATCAATCCTTCAGAATGGCAGGCAAATCCTTACAGACACAATGAAAATACATCTCCTCTCTCCATATTAATAATCCAGTGGCATAAGGAACACAATATTGTAATCAACCTCCTGGGGTTTTAACATAGGATTTTTTCATCTTCTGGAATTTCGCTGATATAAACTGACAGTTGAGCACTTAGGGGATACCTATCCTGGTATACCAAGCCCAAGGGTGTTGAGGCAGGGCCAGCAGTCTTGACACAGGAATCTACTCTTGGGGGACCCACAAAGGGGAATCTCTCAGCTCCCCCAGAATGATGACGACTGTGCCTTTCATGCCGATAAAGTATATGACCATCAGAATCTCGTACTCCACCGGTTGGTCTGATCACTTATGATAGTACTCCAATGGCAATTGTTATGACAGATGAAAAGATGTTGGCTTCCCTTGAATATGCTGTGTGACTATGAGGTGGGTTTCCTTTCTGAGTATAATCATTCTTCATGCAATCGTTCAGACGGTAATGTCGGGCTTCCTGATATAAACGTAGATAATGAAGTAACTGAAGACTCCCCTACAAATCAGGTTTAAAGCTCCGACACTTTCATTCGTCCCAATAGCAATTCAGTAGGTCTACTTCCAGGAAGTCCAGGCCATTCCACACCATCCATCGCTCCTGTCAATATAAAAGTGCAAAAGCCCCTCTATACTTAATTGCAATACAACCACAGGTTATTAAAAGTACAATCTCACACACATCAAGACAAAAGAAAAAAGTTTTGAAGAAAGGAAAATATTATTAGGTCACCCATCCCGCTTCTCCGGCGATGGAGCTCAATCCATCCCTAATGTAGTGTGAGTGGCATTTGCACATGGATCACTCCTGTTCTCCAAGGATGTCATGATGTCATAATAATATAACTAACGACAGACCAGGAGCGCAAGATAAGATAAGGTCATATGAATAAGACCAGGTTGTACTGTGTGACAGAGTTTTGTGGTATCAAAGACAGATTGTGATAGAAATATCCGGTTGTGATAAGGTCTTCCTGTTGAGAGGGATGCATCCAGTTGAGACGATGTCATCCAATTAAGACACAGGCATCACGATAAAACAAAAGGCATATTGAGATAAGACATGTTAAGATCAGGTCGGTATGATAGCTTATCATTCCACTTCCTTGACACAAAGCCTGTCTTTATTCTCCTCAGTTGAGACCCGGTTCACCTCCATACTCATAATCCCTTTACCCTCTATTTCTGTCTCTGGGAAACTTTGAACTCCTGTCCCAGCAGTTATGGTGATAATTAATAAATCACCTGCACATGTGAACTAAATTCACAAGAAAACAAAACATATAATCAATACATGAAATAAGGTAGGATCCATCAAATGGATATTCATCAATATCAATCCAGATTCGAACACAAAAGCCTCCCCCGATGTGTCTCCACCTTGACGTGGTGGGGGAGCTTGCGTGTCCCATCGACCCCATTTGCTTGCCGATGGATGAAAAACTACATATCGGACAGCTTATGGGATAGGGATCAGACTAAGAGAGACACAACCTGCTGCCCTGAAGGTAGACTGAGGATAGCAATCAAAAATTTAAATCAGGTGCACGAAGGCAGAAGTTCTTGGTCCGGACAAAACTCTTAAGGCTCCATGTCTAGGGCTGTGGCTGAACGCCTCTAAGCCACAAACCCTCGGATCTGAGAGCCAGGCTGATACCCACCTACCGAAAAATAGAGGCGTGATTCTGAGCAAGCTACATGCTCAGGTCTGATACATGTTCGAAGGCTCTCAGCTGGGGGATATGAGAGATTCCCGGATGAGAGGGCCAGGCCGTTTCTCGTTCACTGCTGCACGAAGGTAAGGTGCCGAGCCGGCAGCACATGTAGCCTACCTCGTGAGCGAGCACAAAAAGTCAGAAGTCCCCCAGTCGAAGGAAATGGTTATGCAAACTGTCTGTATCTAACTCATAGAGAGTGTAGATATAAGTGGAAGAACGTCTCAATGACGCGAAATGGAACGCACGGCGAGCGAACCTTTTGCGTGGTCCGAAGTCAAAAGCAAAGCTTACCGAGTGGATGTCGCCCACAGTCTGACCGTTCCTGGTGTGTGCTTGAGCGGCCAGTGGCAAGCGAGATGCCCAACATATGGAAGTGAGGAACTAAAGCAGCCATGAGCAGGACGTGGCAACTCCTCGGGTGAGCCCAGTCTCAGAGCAATATGTGCAGGCTCTGCAATTATGGAAGCCTCCTTGGATAGCGAGAGAATGCCCATGATCTGTCCCTGCTTTCCCTTGAGGGTTGACCATTTTGTCGTTGACCGTTCTATCCTGACCAGCTGAGATGTGGGCGGCATCACAACAATAAGTCTAACGTGCCTCAAAACCCGAGGAAGGCTAACCTCATTAAAAAATGCCCGCCGAAGACGGCAGTGCTGGCCTACGGGTGGCAAAATAAAAACTGGCACTACGCATTTTACGTCCTAGTGAAACGTCTCGTCCATTTGTCTCTCGTGCTAGGAACAGCTCTGACTACCTAGTTTCCGAATGCCGCTCTTGCTCGGAACAGCTCTGACTAGGTAGTTTTCCGAATGTCCGCCGTGCCTGGAACAGCTCTGAATGGCGCAAGGACAAGCACATGTCCGAAAACTCGCTGAGTGGATACCATCTGCAGACTTGTCTGGTTTGTGCAGGAACGGCCCGTGGTGAAGGAAAGCCCAATATATTAAAGTGAGGATTTAAAGCAGCCATAAGCAGGACGTGACGATTCCCTCGGCTAGCCCAGAACCAGGGCGCTATGTGTCGGCCCTGCAACTATGGAAGCAACCTTGGATGGCGTAAAATGCTATGGACTGTCCCTGCCTTCCTTTGAGGGATGACCGTTGTCTTCGACCGTTCCATCCTGGCCAGCTGGGTTGCAGACGGCACCGCAAAAGTGAGAGTCTCCCAGGAATGCTACCTGGTCAAAAAAGCACGCTAAAGTCGATGTGTTGGCCTACGGGTTTCGGTCCAAGGGCGCATAACAGACACACCGCAATCACATTTGAAAAAAAAAAAAAGGATGATCGCAAAGAAGAAGAAGAACACAAAACCACACTGTCCCGTTTCCACCCTGACTTTTGGAAGCAGGGGGTTGGTTAACACTTAATGCTAACCGATCAAATGTTGCAAACATAACACATGCATAACTTCACGAATACAAGGTATTTAGGCCATTTCCAAGAACGTCCCTGGCGACTAACTGAACATAAACTTGTGCCCAGTCATCAATAATCATTTGTCAAATCCTGGCTTAGAGTACACATTTTGCTTATGGTGTGTCCCTCTTACTTCTCCCTTGAGAGTATATCTCACAAAAGTACATGACATTTAGTTACATACTCCCAGCCCCTTTATGATTGATTGATTGATTGATTGATTTAGGAACCTACATCACAGCCCCTTTGTGATATAGATTACATGTCCAATCACACATGCTTAACACAAGAGTTGTAAAATGCAGACTCTCAAGAACTTTCCACATCTGGAGAAAGAATCTGCAATGGTGTGCGTCCATAGGGAGGGAACAGTCCTACAGCACACAGAAAAGGCAGAAATGCAGTGAGAGTGTGATTACATTCACAAAGCATACAGCAACTAATCCTATCAGCCGAAACACTAAGCATGGTAAAACTCAGTGGAACATGCAGGTCATGCCTGCGGAAGGCGAGTAAATCAGGCTATCCTCTAAATGAAGTTCTGATTTCTCAATCACACCATTCACGCCCAAAACACTCATACCTGCACTCCCCTGCATATACAAGCACTGTCATGGCATCCGCAATGAATTTAGAAACATACCTGAGACATTATAGAGCGAAGTTGGGCATTATGGGAAAATCCTCCCCTTGATTAGGCGAGGGACTTGTCAGGCTGACATTTTCTGGGCGAGTGACAACTAAGTTTCGGACGGGTTCTAGCAAGTCTTGGCCGGAAATCGAACCAACCAAAGGTCTGGTTCCCTTTAGGAACCCAGTCCATATAAGAAGCCTCTTGTTTCTACTTTTCCAGTAAATCGGTGAAGGACTAACCATCTATGTTACAAGTTTAAAAGAGCTTTTGTCTTGATCATGGCCATGCTTTGCACTTCTCGGATGAAAAAGACCTTTGACCTATGAGGTACTGCTTTCATTTGTGTTGGGTAGATCAATGATCTTTTGTCCCTGACTATGGCAGTATTTGAATAACGAAGACACAAACAATAGATTGTACGATTTATTGCCTGGCTATTTCGCTGCATCTCGTCAGATGCATATTGTCGAAATCACACAAAATAAACTAAAGTAATTAGATAAATCTTTGAAGCTGAAATATAAACACATTGAAACAGTAATTTAAATTTATATCCCTGTAATTGTAAACTGACTATCATGTCTTTCTGTTTGCATAAACTAAAGCGCATACAGAATGAAGCCATGCGGATGATTCTGGGATGTACAAAGGACACCCCAATAGTGTGTATGCGATACATCCTTGCGCTGCTGACTATTGCAGACAGACTCAAGGTTTTGTAGGCAAGGCCATACCTCAAGGTAGCTACGGACAAGGAACACTTCCTACAAGATTCCCTGGATGTAATCAATGGTCACAGGCTATTAAGAGGAAGATCATGGATCGCTCAGGCAGAAGATACCATAAGAAAAGTGCGCACACTTGACAAGATTGGCAGAGGCAAGGATTGGGCCAGAGTGTGGAATATAAATTCATAATTGTGTGGGGCCATAATCACAATGGGTCGTGAGTGTAGGGAGTGGCCAGCAGGTGCTGCGGAAGTAGAAATTCAGCAATTAATTCAGGACTACTCTCGTCCTGGCAATGTGATTATCTGTACAGATGGCTCTGTGTTAAGAGGCAGAGTGCCGGGGTATTCACAGAAAAAGCAACTGGCCTATGTTTAGTAAAGGAGAGCTTGGCTTATGACACCACAACCTTAAGTCTGAGAATGGAGGTGGGGACAGTTATTTCAGCTTTCCGCTGTATACGCATGTTGTGATTGTAACTTATTCACAAAGCTGCTGACAAATGTGAAGACAGGAATGTTTCGTGCAGAATAACATGAATCAACATAGAGGTCGCCGTTTGTGAGCATTCGCTGGATCTTTTCTTCAGGACATTTTGGTGTGGTTGTAAATGAACAGGCAGGCAGAATGGCTGGTGCTGGATCATTAAGATATGATTTGATGCATGGTAAGGCAGATATGGCGAAAGTCCTCTGGGAGCAAGTTATTAATGTAGAAGAACCGGTGGACTATTGAGGTCTAGAGAGAATGCGGCAGCAAGTGGTGGCCAGAGGATCTGGTCGACAGTCATCACTCAGAGGTAAAGCAATACGGACATATAAGTAGATTATACCGGGCACCATTAGTATTGGAACACTTCGCTGTTTATTTAAGATGACTACTGATCGCTGATGGAATTCCCCGATTGCAGTTGTTTCGGTTCTAGACTCAACTCAGCTCTGTTTGCACACAACTGGATTCTGCAGATTAATGGCGATTGCTTCTGCCACCTTTATCATGTAACCATTTTGTGTGTTAAACACGATCATACTTTTCACTCCTCGGCTGACACATCCTTTGACCTATGACGTACCGCCTCCTTTTATGCTGGGTAGCTCAATGAACTTGTGTCCATGATTATTAGTATTTTCAATCCCGGGTGACAAAGAAGGAAAATGTGCTACTTCAATTACCCCAGTGGTGAGTATTATAAATATATAAACACAGGACCTACGAACCTAAATATGTCTCAGTTTTAAGAACTGATCGTATTAAAACATTTTTGTAGTGTGCACTCCTGTATATTTCTGGGGTTATCTGTATATGGAAAGGACAAATTGAAACTAAAGATGGTAAAAATATAAGTGATGCAATAATACTAAGAATGATTGATTGAGGACAATGGTACACAGTTGGAATATAGAACTATCTGTGCAATGCTAATACTCTTAGGCAGTCTTGTTTCGATATCTCACACCGTCGCCAACGTCTATGGCCGGGTCTCTCTTATTGTTTCGATTATGCAAAGCCATCCTGGCATATATCTCTTCGTTTCCACATTCTCTTTTCCTGTCAAGTTTGCTTGTGTCACTTCTATTTCATGTTTATTTCTCATCGTACCACGATTTAAAAAAAAAAAAAAGTTGACTGTCTGCGTTTAATGTGTATAATTAGTTTACGTTTTTCATTTGTTCATTGAAGGACATTCTCATTCGTTTTTCTGTCCATCCATGGCATTCTATGCATTTTCATCAGAAATCTAATTTCCACTGCCATTAGATATTATATCCTAGCTTGTCTGTGGTAAAGCTCTAGAAATGTAAACAATATAAAATAAATGGAAGTAGTGCAGTTTATTTCTTTTACAGAACACGATTATGGTAAAGAAAGGTACATCAGCCTGGGTCGACCAGGGCGGCAAGATCCATTGTAACATCTCCACCCCGATACAGATTCAACTCATGATCCCCCGAGCTAGCAGGCCAGCATCTAGCCACCACGCTAGCTCGGCTTACTTGTTGAAAGCGTACTTACAATTGAAAAAGATCAGCCCTCTTGCGTATAGTGAAAATATTTGTGTCTATGGATTTGAGATCACGAAAATGTTGTAAACTAAATGTGGACAATCTAATTCAGATAAATAGTCGTATTGTTTCGAGAGAAATAATTCATACTATAGGACTAGAAACGTTTGATTGTAGGTTCTGACAATACCAACTTAATGTTTGAATAGGATACCTACAATTCCTATTTATATGCAACTTTTGAATGCAAACCGCATTTATTGTCTTCGAGGAATTAATGTATAGAATAATAAATAGTATGCAGTCATTACACAAACAATATGAGAATGTTGCTGCATTTTATGTCTGGGGTCTTGTTGTATTTACAAATATAAACGAAAGCATACAATAATATTGTCGCGCCATTACCCTCTTTGGACAGCAACCCATTCAAATTAATATCCTCTGTGGTTGACTTTAAAAGGAAGTCGTGTAGTTATAGTAGTTGGAAGGGACATAACAACAATAGAGGTGTTTCAAGGGACATTAATGAAATTAGGATAAATATATTAAGTAATTTAAATAATTATTGCGCTTATCTTAAATCTTTATTAATTTGTCATAAACTTTAGCGACAGTAACATACGCAATAAACAGTGTGTAAAAATGTTTAGTTATATTCAATTTTTGTGTAAAAGTAATGAATTTATTTTAAAAGCGTGAGATTCTTATAACTAATTTTTCTATTTTCCCTCAATATTACATCTGTTGTTTTATCCTTCGCCTCGATAAAAATTTAGTCCTGTTTATTCAAACATTTTTTGTCCGGCCTGTGAAAGGCCAAATATCATTAATAAAATAGGTATTTACAATTTATAAAGAAGCTATCTGACACAGTTAATCAGACTTAACACGTGCACTCAATCAAATGTAAAAAGACAAAACATCAGGATGGACTTAGTGTAGAATTCTACCAGCACTTCTTTCCTATCCTAGACAGTTTCCATCTAAAAGTCTACGAAGAAACTTTTCAGAAACAAGAACTTCCAAACAGTTGCAATATGTCATACATAACACTCATACCTAAAAAGCAGCACAGACAAAACACAACTGAAAAACAATAAACCCATCTCATTATTAAACACAAACTACAAAATTCTAGCAAAATCACTTGCAAACACAATAAATACATTCATGTCATCATTGATACTCTCAGACCAACAAAGAAGTTTTCATCACAGAAATATAAAACCAACATGCACAGTTCATTAGAGATATCCCATACATACACTAATCAGAAAGACTGTCCATCCTCCCTCTTGTACTGGTGAATCATTCACTCACTGTCTGTTTCAGGATCACAAGATATGTCAGACAAGGGTGTTCACTATCACCAATTCTTTATGTACTGATACTAGAACAACTCTTAGACGCAATCACACAGGTCACCAATATTAAAGGAACATTTATACAAGGATTAGGGGAGAGACGAATAAATGTTCATACAGATGACACCGCTGTCTTCCCTACAACCAACACATCCATAGTTAATATTCTACACACCTTCAGACATTTTGGTGAAAGAAGTGGGGCCAAAATAAACATACAGAAATCCAAAAAAGTGTATGTTGCTTGCTTGCCAGAAGCTCACCTCATTGAAAACACAGCCTTAAAAATCAGACGCTACCAATGTTGTCGATCTGAACGAAAGGACAGACGATAATTGGGATATTGAGCCTTGTAAAAAATAACATGACTGCTTCCCACATTGAAGTTTACATGGAAGGAGAAGAATATGAAACACTTAAGCCTAAGACATCGTCCTTGACTTGGAGACGTAAATTACTAGTACCTCTGAATTCGGAGTGGGTTCGCCTGATGACGAGGCCTACTGTTAATAGGGAAAGTTAATCCACACAATAAAATACAGTCAGCACTACTATGTATGGACTACTCTTGAGTTCAAAGCAAGCAAGCGCAAAAAAAAACAAACAACTTAAGACAGACAATACAGACTAGACCTGATCAAATAATACTGTCGTAGTGACCACCCACAGGTACTTGACACAATACCATTATAAGAAGAAAATGATTGTGTGTGGCGATTTCAACAACCACTCGCATAGCTGGGGCTATAATCACATGGATCAGAGAGGAGAGAGACTGGAAGACTGGCAGGACGAGACTATATTTATCTTGATTACTAAGCTGTTGACCCACATATCTTCTACTCGAGATCATGGCACACTACACCTACATCCAACCTGGCTTGTTATTCATCAGACCTGGGTGGAACATTACACGAATTGTTGGAAAACAACTTTGTGGTAGCTACCATCGGCCAGTCTATATAACTGTAAAAAATGAGTTTGTAAGTGAACACAGAACCTTCATGAGAAGGGGGAGGGGAGAGAGAGAGAGAGAGAGAGAGAGAGAGAGAGAGAGAGAGAGAGAGAGAGAGAGAGAGAGAGAGAGAGAGAGAGAGAGAGAGAGAGAGACTACAAGAAAACAGACTGGGCAATGTACAAGCATCGCACCAGCATACTGGTAAGAAATCTGAACACAGATAAAAACATAAATAAAGTAGTTCAAGATTTCGGGAAATGCATACTACCGGCAGAATCAGTAGCAAGTGGAGCTCGTAAGCAATATAAACCGTAATGGAGTAGTGAACTAGAACATAAGCATAATGATGTAGAATTATGTAGAAAGCGAGCAGAGGTTAAACCCAACCAAGAGCACCACAATAAATACCAGCATACACAAATAAAATTTAAAAGGGCCAAACTTCAGGCGGAAAGGCTGGCAGGAGAAAACAGAGTCACTGAACTTTGAAAGAGACACAAAAAAATTGTGAAAGCTAACAAAACAACTTAGCGATGGAAGAACATCCCGAAATTCAAAGATTGCACTACATTAAGACGAAAACATCTTAACAGGAAAGCAAGCAGCTAACCATTTTCGGACTCATTTGCGAAACATAGCAACATCGAAATTAGTCCAGAAAAACAACACGTAAAACATTCTTGCGCCACAAAAGGCTGGCTTTATGCAGTGTTACTCTATGGAAGATCAGGCAACCTATCTCTCTCAAGAAATGGATGATGCATTCCAAGAGAAGAAACTGTTGCTTGTGATGTGAATAGACCTAAAGAAAGCCTTTGACAAAGTCTGGAAACAAGGTCTGTTGAAGAAACTGAGAAACTATGAAGTCAATGGAAGAATGCACAAATGGGTGAAAGCATACTTGCACAACAGAAGAGCCGGAGTACATATAGACGGAGTCAAGAGCAAGAAAGAGCTGCTGGTTCATGGTGTTTCCCATGGTGGAGTCCTGTCCCCGGCATTTTTAAAGTCTTCATCAATGATCTTGTTACTAAACTACCACATGAAATTAAAGTAGCAATGTACGCCAATGACCTGGTCCTGTGGAGCAGGCATGAACATGCGCCAGTGGCCACCAGATCGCTACAAAGAGCTGTGGATACATTAGTTGTATGGGCAAATAGATGGTGTGTCAGCATAAATACTGACAAATGCAGCACCACCCTATTTATCCCCTCTCCAATACAAAAGGCAGGCATCATCAGTGAAGCTGAGGCCATGGGTCGGTCAAACACCAGTAGAAGCTCCTCTTCAGACAGGGCAGAAGGTAATCCTGGAATGTATTGTAGACAATAACGTGTATGACGACCGTCCAGCAGCTCTGGTTTATAAAATCAGGAAAACTCAACTATATCAGTACAACTTCAGCAAGATCAGTTTCTTGTCAACAAGACCATCCCACACTCAGTTATATCCTGGAACTCTCTCTCTCTCTCTCTTTCTCTCTCTCTCTCTCTCTCTGTCTGTCTCTCTGTCTCTCTCTCTCTATCTACTCAATTCGCGGTAAGACTATGGACGGGGCTCGTGCTCAGTCTCTGAAATATACTGAATGACAACAATCCCTCATTAGTAACAATAAATCCTTCAGTAGTTATCAATCCTTCAGAATGGCAGGCAAATCCTTACAGACACAATGAAAATACATCTCCTCTCTCCATATTAATAATCCAGTGGCATAAGGAACACAATATTGTAATCAACCTCCTGGGGTTTTAACATAGGATTTTTTCATCTTCTGGAATTTCGCTGATATAAACTGACAGTTGAGCACTTAGGGGATACCTATCCTGGTATACCAAGCCCAAGGGTGTTGAGGCAGGGCCAGCAGTCTTGACACAGGAATCTACTCTTGGGGGACCCACAAAGGGGAATCTCTCAGCTCCCCCAGAATGATGACGACTGTCCCTTTCATGCCGATAAAGTATATGACCATCAGAATCTCGTACTCTACCGGGTGGTCTGATCACTTATGATAGTACTCCAATGGCAATTGTTATGACAGATGAAAAGATGTTGGCTTCCCTTGAATATGCTGTGTGACTATGAGGTGGGTTTCCTTTCTGAGTATAATCATTCTTCATGCAATCGTTCAGACGGTAATGTCGGGCTTCCTGATATAAACGTAGATAATGAAGTAACTGAAGACTCCCCTACAAATCAGGTTTAAAGCTCCGACACTTTCATTCGTCCCAATAGCAATTCAGTAGGTCTACTTCCAGGAAGTCCAGGCCATTCCACACCATCCATCGCTCCTGTCAATATAAAAGTGCAAAAGCCCCTCTATAATTAATTGCAATACAACCACAGGTTATTAAAAGTACAATCTCACACACATCAAGACAAAAGAAAAAAGTTTTGAAGAAAGGAAAATATTATTAGGTCACCCATCCCGCTTCTCCGGCGATGGAGCTCAATCCATCCCTAATGTAGTGTGAGTGGCATTTGCACATGGATCACTCCTGTTCTCCAAGGATGTCATGATGTCATAATAATATAACTAACGACAGACCAGGAGCGCAAGATAAGATAAGGTCATATGAATAAGACCAGGTTGTCCTGTGTGACAGAGTTTTGTGGTATCAAAGACAGATTGTGATAGAAATATCCGGTTGTGATAAGGTCTTCCTGTTGAGAGGGATGCATCCAGTTGAGACGATGTCATCCAATTAAGACACAGGCATCACGATAAAACAAAAGGCATATTGAGATAAGACATGTTAAGATCAGGTCGGTATGATAGCTTATCATTCCACTTCCTTGACACAAAGCCTGTCTTTATTCTCCTCAGTTGAGACCCGGTTCACCTCCATACTCATAATCCCTTTACCCTCTATCTCTGTCTCTGGGAAACTTTGAACTCCTGTCCCAGCAGTTATGGTGATAATTAATAAATCACCTGCACATGTGAACTAAATTCACAAGAAAACAAAACATATAATCAATACATGAAATAAGGTAGGATCCATCAAATGGATATTCATCAATATCAATCCAGATTCGAACACAAAACCCTCCCCCGATGTGTCTCCACCTTGACGTGGTGGGGGTGCTTGCGTGTCCCATCGACCCCATTTGCTTGCCGATGGATGAAAAACTACATATCGGACAGCTTATGGGATAGGGATCAGACTAAGAGAGACACAACCTGCTGCCCTGCAGGTAGACTGAGGATAGCAGTCAAAAATTTAAATCAGGTGCACGAAGGCAGAAGTTCTTGGTCCGGACAAAACTCTTAAGGCTCCCTGTCTAGGGCTGTGGCTGAACGCCTCTAAGCCACAAACCCTCGGATCTGAGAGCCAGGCTGATACCCACCTACCGAAAAATAGAGGCGTGATTCTGAGCAAGCTACATGCTCAGGTCTGATACATGTTCGAAGGCTCTCAGCTGGGGGATATGAGAGATTCCCGGATGAGAGGGCCAGGCCGTTTCTCGTTCACTGCTGCACGAAGGTAAGGTGCTGAGCCGGCAGCACATGTAGCCTACCTCGTGAGCGAGCACAAAAAGTCAGAAGTCCCCCAGTCGAAGGAAATGGTTATGCAAACTGTCTGTATCTAACTCATAGAGAGTGTAGATATAAGTGGAAGAACGTCTCAATGACGCGAAATGGAACGCACGGCGAGCGAACCTTTTGCGTGGTCCGAAGTCAAAAGCAAAGCTTACCGAGTGGATGTCGCCCACAGTCTGACCGTTCCTGGTGTGTGCTTGAGCGGCCAGTGGCAAGCGAGATGCCCAACATATGGAAGTGAGGAACTAAAGCAGCCATGAGCAGGACGTGGCAACTCCTCGGGTGAGCCCAGTCTCAGAGCAATATGTGCAGGCTCTGCAATTATGGAAGCCTCCTTGGATAGCGAGAGAATGCCCATGATCTGTCCCTGCCTTCCCTTGAGGGTTGACCATTTTGTCGTTGACCGTTCTATCCTGACCAGCTGAGATGTGGGCGGCATCACAACAATAAGTCTAACGTGCCTCAAAACCCGAGGAAGGCTAACCTCATTAAAAAATGCCCGCCGTCTCGTCCATTTGTCTCTCGTGCTAGGAACAGCTCTGACTACCTAGTTTCCGAATGCCGCTCTTGCTCGGAACAGCTCTGACTAGGTAGTTTTCCGAATGTCCGCCGTGCCTGGAACAGCTCTGAAGGGCGCAAGGACAAGCACATGTCCGAAAACTCGCTGAGTGGATACCATCTGCAGACTTGTCTGGTTTGTGCAGGAACGGCCCGTGGTGAAGGAAAGCCCAATATATTAAAGTGAGGATTTAAAGCAGCCATAAGCAGGACGTGACGATTCCCTCGGCTAGCCCAGAACCAGGGCGCTATGTGTCGGCCCTGCAACTATGGAAGCAACCTTGGATGGCGTAAAATGCTATGGACTGTCCCTGCCTTCCTTTGAGGGATGACCGTTGTCTTCGACCGTTCCATCCTGGCCAGCTGGGTTGCAGACGGCACCGCAAAAGTGAGAGTCTCCCAGGAATGCTACCTGGTCAAAAAAGCACGCTAAAGTCGATGTGTTGGCCTACGGGTTTCGGCCCAAGGGCGCATAACAGACACACCGCAATCACATCTGAAAAAGAAAAAAAAAGGATGATCGCAAAGAAGAAGAAGAACACAAAACCACACTGTCCCGTTTCCACCCTGACTTTTGGAAGCAGGGGGTTGGTGAACACTTAATGCTAACCGATCAAATGTTGCAAACATAACACATGCATAACTTCACGAATACAAGGTATTTAGGCCATTTCCAAGAACGTCCCTGGCGACTAACTGAACATAAACTTGTGCCCAGTCATCAATAATCATTTGTCAAATCCTGGCTTAGAGTACACATTTTGCTTATGGTGTGTCCCTCTTACTTCTCCCATGAGAGTATATCTCACAAAAGTACATGACATTTAGTTACATACTCCCAGCCCCTTTATGATTGATTGATTGATTGATTGATTTAGGAACCTACATCACAGCCCCTTTGTGATATAGATTACATGTCCAATCACACATGCTTAACACAAGAGTTGTAAAATGCAGACTCTCAAGAACTTTCCACATCTGGAGAAAGAATGTGCAATGGTGTGCGTCCATAGGGAGGGAACAGTCCTACAGCACACAGAAAAGGCAGAAATGCAGTGAGAGTGTGATTACATTCACAAAGCATACAGCAACTAATCCTATCAGCCGAAACACTAAGCATGGTAAAACTCAGTGGAACATGCAGGTCATGCCTGCGGAAGGCGAGTAAATCAGGCTATCCTCTAAATGAAGTTCTGATTTATCAATCACACCATTCACGCCCAAAACACTCATACCTGCACTCCCCTGCATATACAAGCACTGTCATGGCATCCGCAATGAATTTAGAAACATACCTGAGACATTATAGAGCGAAGTTGGGCATTATGGGAAAATCCTCCCCTTGATTAGGCGAGGGACTTGTCAGGCTGACATTTTCTGGGCGAGTGACAACTAAGTTTCGGACGGGTTCTAGCAAGTCTTGGCCGGAAATCGAACCAACCAAAGGTCTGGTTCCCTTTAGGAACCCAGTCCATATAAGAAGCCTCTTGTTTCTACTTTTCCAGTAAATCGGTGAAGGACTAACCATCTATGTTACAAGTTTAAAAGAGCTTTTGTCTTGATCATGGCCATGCTTTGCACTTCTCGGATGAAAAAGACCTTTGACCTATGAGGTACTGCTTTCATTTGTGTTGGGTAGATCAATGATCTTTTGTCCCTGACTATGGCAGTATTTGAATAACGAAGACACAAACAATAGATTGTACGATTTATTGCCTGGCTATTTCGCTGCATCTCGTCAGATGCATATTGTCGAAATCACACAAAATAAACTAAAGTAATTAGATAAATCTTTGAAGCTGAAATATAAACACATTGAAACAGTAATTTAAATTTATATCCCTGTAATTTTAAACTGACTATCATGTCTTTCTGTTTGCATAAACTAAAGCGCATACAGAATGAAGCCATGCGGATGATTCTGGGATGTACAAAGGACACCCCAATAGTGTGTATGCGATACATCCTTGCGCTGCTGACTATTGCAGACAGACTCAAGGTTTTGTAGGCAAGGCCATACCTCAAGGTAGCTACGGACAAGGAACACTTCCTACAAGATTCCCTGGATGTAATCAATGGTCACAGGCTATTAAGAGGAAGATCATGGATCGCTCAGGCAGAAGATACCATAAGAAAAGTGCGCACACTTGACAAGATTGGCAGAGGCAAGGATTGGGCCAGAGTGTGGAATATAAATTCATAATTGTGTGGGGCCATAATCACAATGGGTCGTGAGTGTAGGGAGTGGCCAGCAGGTGCTGCGGAAGTAGAAATTCAGCAATTAATTCAGGACTACTCTCGTCCTGGCAATGTGATTATCTGTACAGATGGCTCTGTGTTAAGAGGCAGAGTGCCGGGGTATTCACAGAAAAAGCAACTGGCCTATGTTTAGTAAAGGAGAGCTTGGCTTATGACACCACAACCTTAAGTCTGAGAATGGAGGTGGGGACAGTTATTTCAGCTTTCCGCTGTATACGCATGTTGTGATTGTAACTTATTCACAAAGCTGCTGACAAATGTGAAGACAGGAATGTTTCGTGCAGAATAACATGAATCAACATAGAGGTCGCCGTTTGTGAGCATTCGCTGGATCTTTTCTTCAGGACATTTTGGTGTGGTTGTAAATGAACAGGCAGGCAGAATGGCTGGTGCTGGATCATTAAGATATGATTTGATGCATGGTAAGGCAGATATGGCGAAAGTCCTCTGGGAGCAAGTTATTAATGTAGAAGAACCGGTGGACTATTGAGGTCTAGAGAGAATGCGGCAGCAAGTGGTGGCCAGAGGATCTGGTCGACAGTCATCACTCAGAGGTAAAGCAATACGGACATATAAGTAGATTATACCGGGCACCATTAGTATTGGAACACTTCGATGTTTATTTAAGATGACTACTGATCGCTGATGGAATTCCCCGATTGCAGTTGTTTCGGTTCTAGACTCAACTCAGCTCTGTTTGCACACTGTCAAAGACTCGATAGTACCACACCTCGTGAAGCCATAGCACAGTTGAGTAGACACTCAACAGGCCACGTTTGCCAGCAGAGTGCGATGTGAGGTAACACGCACGAAGGTGAAGGTCACCCCGCGTGGTGTGTAACCACGGGAGAGAGGTTAGGGAGACGGGAGACTGGACTTGAGGCGTTCACATCGTTTAGAATAGCGTTAGGAGTTTTGTGTTCACTAATAGATACAACTAGCATAGGGTTAGCAGTTTGTGTTAGATAATTCTGTGGCTGTATATTGTGTATTGCATTAGCGACTGTTTACCGCTTGTAAGCGAGCCAACGGCAATAAAATGGACCATACATTTTGCCTCCCACACGACTTGCAAGTTGTCTTGTATGGGTGTGTGAGAAGTACCCGATGAGGCCTGTCAGTTGAGTCGTTGACAGGCCAGGGTAATTGTGGTGTCAGAAAGTGGTGCTTGGACGAAAGCGCCAAGCTAATACCCACAGTAAAAGGGTAATTGTGGTGTCAAGAAGTGAAGCTTGAACGAAAAGTTCAAGCTAATCCACTCATCCACGGGCTCGAGACTAGGGTTTCATTTTTGTAGTAACGATAATTTGTGCAGACAGGAGAATTTGCGAGCTAGAAATATGCCTATCGTGACAAAATAGTGTTTAATTGTGTTTATGATATATTTATTGAATGAAATCATGTATTCTTCGAAGCTGTAAGTATTAATATTCTTATTTTCTTATATTTATTCATATATTTACCAATTTATTCTTGAATAAGCACCAAACATGATTCACGGCGCAGGAATACACAGGCAGCCGACAATATTGATTTTTGAGATCTAAAAATAGCGCTGCGCGATGACGTAGATTGATTGACAGACAGTTGTTCTGCGTCATTAGCATAAAGCAGTCGAGTGTTTACAAAATCGCTTAGCGGCGGCCCGCCTGAATCTGTGCTGTATATTGTTTATTATTTACTTATTTAAGTTACTAAATGAATATATTTATTTGTTGACACATTATTATGTTATTTTGATTTCTTTACAAGCATTTATTCATTTTTGGGTCTATTTTCTCTTTGCTTATCGTCACGATGGAACTATTTTCGGGCTAAGCATCTGATACTTAGCTGCACAACGTTTACAGAAATTAACTAGGTTAGTAACGAAAGGCAATATTGTTTAAAACAAAGACAGGACATTGACATTAAAATTAATTAATACATATTCTAGGTGTTCGTAAGTCTGTCATTGTCTAAGTCATTGTCCTTAGTTGTCGAGTAAATCATATCGTTTAGTAGGCGTGTTTACTGCTGCCCTATATATCAGAGGGCAAACAACAGCTGTGCACATACATCTGTGGGCCAAATACCGTGTGCTACGTACGAAACGTGTCGCCACCCCAGTGTACCAAACAAGGTGACCTGTGTCAAAGGAGCTTCGTTCCCACATTAAGCTGAGTACACTTATATATTTTGTCATGCAATTTGATTAATAGTGCATCTCTTTTTCAGCATGTAACGCGTTGACATATTTGTATACTCTGTTTTTTCTGCAAGATAAATCTGGGCAGGGTATAAACAGAAAGCACAACTGATAGTGATCAGATAAAAACAAACATAACATATCAAAGATAAATAACTGATTAAAGTCATCATTGCCTATCACTGTTAGCCAAGTACTAAAGTAAGATGGCAACTTTATCAGATTTCATAAAAGCAGGCAAAGAACTAGAATTAACAGGAAAAGAACTACAACAATATGCTGATCAGAAATTTAAAGAAACAAAAGAGGAACAAACACGAAAAGAGAATGCGGAAAGGGACGAACGCGCACGAGAAAGAGAACATGATAAGGAGATGAAACAAAAACAATTAGATCAAGAGAAAGAATTAAAACAAAAGGAATTAGATCTAAAGCAAAAAGAGATAGATGAAATGGCACGAGTTAAAGAAAAACAAATTCAGGTAGAATCAGAGACACAATTAAAGATGAAAAGCATGGATATAGACTCACACGCAGAGATCTCTGCCACTAAACTAAGAAGTCAACAAGAGGAAAATAAGTTCAACAAATACAAAAATATTATCAAACCATATTGTAAAGAGGACTCCATATCTGCCTGGACAGAGAATGTAGAGTATCAATTTAAATATCACCAAGTTCCTTTAGATATGTGGGCTCCGATTTACATGAAGAATCTAAGTGGTGAGCCCCTTAAAGTAATAGAGTCTATTCCTATTGAACTTAGATCTAGCTATCAATACATCCATGATAGGATTATGCAGCACTTTTTACTTGATGCCCCTGGGTATCAGGTTCAGTTCTCAAATTTAAAACCTAAACCTAGTGAAACTTTTATAGATTATTTTTCAAATGTGCAGAGTGTACTAAACAGGTGGCTTAAAGCAGCTAACATAGGAAAAGACTTTGATAGATTAAAAAACCTAATAGCTATGGACAAGTGTATATCTACTATACCTTCTCCTTTTGCTAAGTTTTTGCAGCAGTCGGACATTGAGAACATCGAGCAGTTCGAAAAAAAAGGCTCAGCATATTTTTCTTCTAACAGACATATTTTTAAGACCTCAAGTGACTCTGAGATAGTTTCCTTTGTCAAAGACCAATCAAAAAACTATCAGGGTAACAGAAAACCTTTTCAGAAGTATGATAAGAAAGACAGAAAAGTTTCCAAATGCATGTACTGTCAACTAATGCACGACACTTATGCTATGTGCGACAAATCGCCGAATTATCCGGCGCATCTTGAAAATGTGATCAAGAAGCAGCAAAGCAAACGGTCTGCATACAGGCGTGCAATCAAATGTTTTTTTTGTTCCTCTTATGGCCATTATTCTAATAAGTGCCTTGGCCGCCAACGTTTGAAAGCTAACAACGCTATGTTGATTGACACCTCTTCAGATAGTGGTAGTGAGAATGAGTGTGAGATTGAAAGTGACTTACCAACTAACCAAGCAGAGGATGTGTGTGCTGCTAACGATATGTTAAGCTTTGACGGCTGTGAACGATGTCACCAATTCCATGCAGACGGAATACTGGAATGTGGACATACAGTACCATGCTCATCTGAGAGTGGGAATGCAGCATTAGCCTCCAGAGGCAAGTTAGTGTTCCACAATGCAATGGTCAATGATGTACCATGCCAATGTTTGCTGGATAGCGGCAGCACCCTTATTGGTCTTCGAAAAGAACTAGTGAGTCCGGGTGATTACACAGGTGACACTGTGAAATGCCGAACCTTTTCGGGTAACGTTGAAATTTACCCTTTGGCAAAAGCCCGTATTGATTCTCCTTTTCTTTCCGGTACCTTTACTTGTGCAATACTTAACAACCCTTGTACAGATTTAATTTTGGGGTGCTTACCTCAACTGAAACAATGTACTAGTGAAGAAATAGTTGCATGGGAGAAATTAAATGCAGCTAAGGCAACAACCAGAGTTGACACTTCAAAACATCATGACCCATTGCAAAATGAGACACTACTAATGCTTTTTCCAACCAGCACAGATGACAAAAACACACAAAAACTTATACACCAGCAGAAATCTGATTTTAATGTGTCTCCATACTTAAAATTGTCAAAAGGCAAAGCCAAAATGACCAAGAATGCATCTTGGTTCGTTAGACGTAATAATGGCATTTCAACTACATGTCATATTACTAGTAACCATGAACAGGTGTTACTTGAACAACATCAGTTAGGTGTGCTAAACAATGCACACAAAACACCATGTGCAGGTCATCGTGCATACAGCAATGCCAGGCCAAGTTTTTTCAATAACATAAAATTATTTTGTCATAATCTATTTGCTGGTAATGGCTGTCATCAATTGATACAAAAGTTGAAGGGTAAACATCCTACAGCTGAAATACAACCCTCTACACTGGCACCCAAGCCATTTGATAGAGGAAGGGTCAGTTCTACTACAAGCACACAAACAAATGTGCGAAAACAAGTAATCTGGAACTTGATCAATACAGATTTAGGCTACTTCCATACAAACGAAATGGCAAGGACCATTCAAAGTGGCACATAACCATGGTACATGTTGACTATGAAATATCGATAAACAGACACTTAGAGATATTCCATGTCAACATGCGGAAACCTCACTTTTCAAGACAAGAGACAGAAGTAGTGACAGACGAACAGATTGCACCAACACCAAGTGATCAGACGACAGACATACACAACGCAACTACACTAGTTAGTGAGACTGGCAAATCCGACGAGGGGCATACATGTAGTGAACTTATAGAATACACATGAATAAATCAGAATACTGATGACTGGACAATACACCTACTGAAACTGAGACATGCCTTTGACAGAGTGCGACGCTTCGGTCTCACTGTCAAACCAGCAAAGTCAAATTATGCCTAAAATAAATTCATTTTTGGGTCATGTCATTTCTCAAGTCCAACTGTAGACTGACCTGAAAAGTAGTACCAAAATTATGAATCTGACCATGTCTAACAGAAAGAAACAGGTCAGAAACCTTTTGGGATTAGTAAATTACTCAGAAATTACAAATATATTTTCCAATGTCTTAAAATCTTCTGGAAATGAAATGTGAAAGATGCATTATTAATTCCTGCATTGTCAAAATTGAAGATCCTTTTTTGTAAATATTCCAATCCCTCCGCTTGCCTAATCCTAGGCTCATTTATTATCTTAGGTCATATGCCAGCAGAATCTCCATCACTGCAGTACTAGGCCAATTTTTTTTTTTTTTTTTTGAGGGCATCTTCCATCCGCTTTGCTACGTGAGCAGTAAGATCACACATGCTGAGTCCAAGGATTCCATATCACAGTTGCAGCCCTAGGCTTCATCTATACGGTGAGAAGGCTCCATCGAGTTCTGACGGATGTTCACTGCTTTGTCCAGACCGACAACTCCCTGATCACGGTCATACATAGTGGTGTGCATCAAAATGACCGGATATTCAGGTGGTCACTAGTTTTACCATCTGGGGTAAAAATACCTGAAATCCAACAGTAAATGTAGAGTGATGGTTGGTACATGAATATCTGATAATATAAGATGTAAAATAGCTTACATACATATCCACATTGTTGGTGTAGTCATGTACCAAAACAATGAACTATCATGTGTCCGTGGACATCAGATTAAGAACTGTGCTGCTATACTTAGATACCACCGTGTGAACTAGGACAGCTCATTTCCAACTAAGCTCCATTCCGGTGTATCATATATATGAACCGCAGAAAACAGTGTCAGAACAGTGCTTAATTACAGACACGAAAAGACAGAGCTACAACACCAGCGAACTCTACACGTGCACTACCGAGAGAACATTAAGATGACTGTGTAATGTATTTCAGATACCCAGGCAAAGTGTGTGGTTATATTATGCCTATACAACCATTGCACATACATGAAGGCAACTACTAACCTGTGTAAACCAAATACTATGTATATAAACTTATTGTGATATGTAATATAATATTTTAAGATAGTGATAAATTAGATGTAGGTTAGGAACTATAACAGTTCTCATTTATTTTAATAATGTAGTTAGTACAGTAATTAACCCATTAAAATTAGATTAGAATATTAGTTTAGACATAAGAATAGTTTATTACAAGTTAAATTAAATTTATGATATGAATAGTACCATTTAGATTGTTATATTTCACTTAGTTTCATTGTAGTTAGTTTATTCCATCTTAATGAAACCATACCATCTTTCAAATATTACCATTTATTAGTATCATCATTTGACATCATAATAGATTAAAAAGAGTAGATAAGGTAACATACAGCATTTACACCAGTTAGATTAAGAACATCACTCATATAATTCCTTTGTGCATTTAAAAACATTATTTAGCATAGTATTTAGAAAAGTACATAAATTGTGGTCACATAATCCATTTAATTAAGGTACATAACTCACATCACAACAATTGCATTTAAATAGTTAGATTACATCACTTAGATTAGGAAAAAATAAGAAGTAATATAATCATATCATATAATTAACATAACAAATTTAATAAATTTAGGTAACACATTAAATACTTAGTTATAGAATTAGAATGGTATGTTAGAATGTAAAGTTTTCGTTAGTGAAATTGTGTTAGTGTGAATGTGTTGTCTGTAATATAGTTTAGAACTTAGATTACAGTATTTTGGGTTTCATGACAAGTGAATGTAGTCACGAATTAGTGTTATACACCTGTTTGTGGCCACATTGAACCAAATTATGACACTCAAAAAACTAACATACATACACATAGAACTTATAAATAGAGGATAGAAATTAGATTAGTAGATTTATTACATCCAAACACACAAACAAACAGAAAAACAAACATATAAATTGCATACACTATTTGTAGATCAAAGACAGATAACTATGGGGCCAGGGGACATAATAGACAACGAAGAACTAAATTAACAGTGAAATAAAGTCTTACGCGCGGAAGCGAAGGAGGTAAAGCCTGTCGCACACACTCTTGTAGAATGGTTGTTAAATATTATATGGGGGACATGAAATAATTCATGTGTTGACCCTAAGAAAGTCAACTTTGTATGGGTAGTAAGTTAATTTACTATGTGAGGGCAGGTCTTATAAGACAACGGTCCGGTTCAGACATACCTCTGATAAATATAATATAGCATGTGAGAAGGGGCTCACGCCAACCAGTCAAGTTTGTGGCGATTGCCAGTAGCCAAGTAAGGCTTTGCTACATTGTGACAATAGTTATTAATAGTCTATTGGAATGCCCAAAGCCAGGTTATCTAGAGTCTTTGACAAAAATTAGAGACACTAATTTTTTGTTTAGGAACCTCTTGCGTCACAACCAATGAGTGAAAGTTGATGACGCAACACAAGAGGGGTGGGTGTGTGTCAAAGACTCGATAGTACCACACCTCGTGAAGCCATAGCACAGTTGAGTAGACACTCAACAGGCCACGTTTGCCAGCAGAGTGCGATGTGAGGTAACACGCACGAAGGTGAAGGTCACCCCGCGTGGTGTGTAACCACGGGAGAGAGGTTAGGGAGACGGGAGACTGGACTTGAGGCGTTCACATCGTTTAGAATAGCGTTAGGAGTTTTGTGTTCACTAATAGATAGAACTAGCATAGGGTTAGCAGTTTGTGTTAGATAATTCTGTGGCTGTATATTGTGTATTGCATTAGCGACTGTTTACCGCTTGTAAGCGAGCCAACGGCAATAAAATGGACCATACATTTTGCCTCCCACACGACTTGCAAGTTGTCTTGTATGGGTGTGTGAGAAGTACCCGATGAGGCCTGTCAGTTGAGTCGTTGACACACACAACTGGATTCTGCAGATTAATGGCGATTGCTTCTGCCACCTTTATCATGTAACCATTTTGTGTGTTAAACACGATCATACTTTTCACTCCTCGGCTGACACATCCTTTGACCTATGACGTACCGCCTCCTTTTATGCTGGGTAGCTCAATGAACTTGTGTCCATGATTATTAGTATTTTCAATCCCGGGTGACAAAGAAGGAAAATGTGCTACTTCAATTACCCCAGTGGTGAGTATTATAAATATATAAACACAGGACCTACGAACCTAAATATGTCTCAGTTTTAAGAACTGATCGTATTAAAACATTTTTGTAGTGTGCACTCCTGTATATTTCTGGGGTTATCTGTATATGGAAAGGACAAATTGAAACTAAAGATGGTAAAAATATAAGTGATGCAATAATACTAAGAATGATTGATTGAGGACAATGGTACACAGTTGGAATATAGAACTATCTGTGCAATGCTAATACTCTTAGGCAGTCTTGTTTCGATATCTCACCGTCGCCAACGTCTATGGCCGGGTCTCTCTTATTGTTTCGATTATGCAAAGCCATCCTGGCATATATCTCTTCGTTTCCACATTCTCTTTTCCTGTCAAGTTTGCTTGTGTCACTTTGATTTCATGTTTATTTCTCATCGTACCACGATTTACAAAAAAAAAAAAAGTTGACTGTCTGCGTTTAATGTGTATAATTAGTTTACGTTTTTCATTTGTTCATTGAAGGACATTCTCATTCGTTTTTCTGTCCATCCATGGCATTCTATGCATTTTCATCAGAAATCTAATTTCCACTGCCATTAGATATTATATCCTAGCTTGTCTGTGATAAAGCTCTAGAAATGTAAACAATATAAAATAAATGGAAGTAGTGCAGTTTATTTCTTTTACAGAACACGATTATGGTAAAGAAAGGTACATCAGCCTGGGTCGACCAGGGCGGCAAGATCCATTGTAACATCTCCACCCCGATACAGATTCAACTCATGATCCCCCGAGCTAGCAGGCCAGCATCTAGCCACCACGCTAGCTCGGCTTACTTGTTGAAAGCGTACTTACAATTGAAAAAGATCAGCCCTCTTGCGTATAGTGAAAATATTTGTGTCTATGGATTTGAGATCACGAAAATGTTGTAAACTAAATGTGGACAATCTAATTCAGATAAATAGTCGTATTGTTTCGAGAGAAATAATTCATACTATAGGACTAGAAACGTTTGATTGTAGGTTCTGACAATACCAACTTAATGTTTGAATAGGATACCTACAATTCCTATTTATATGCAACTTTTGAATGCAAACCGCATTTATTGTCTTCGAGGAATTAATGTATAGAATAATAAATAGTATGCAGTCATTACACAAACAATATGATAATGTTGCTGCATTTTATGTCTGGGGTCTTGTTGTATTTACAAATATAAACGAAAGCATACAATAATATTGTCGCGCCATTACCCTCTTTGGACAGCAACCCATTCAAATTAATATCCTCTGTGGTTGACTTTAAAAGGAAGTCGTGTAGTTATAGTAGTTGGAAGGGACATAACAACAATAGAGGTGTTTCAAGGGACATTAATGAAATTAGGATAAATATATTAAGTAATTTAAATAATTATTGCGCTTATCTTAAATCTTTATTAAATTGTCATAAACTTTAGCGACAGTAACATACGCAATAAACAGTGTGTAAAAATGTTTAGTTATATTCAATTTTTGTGTAAAAGTAATGAATTTATTTTAAAAGCGTGAGATTCTTATAACTAATTTTTCTATTTTCCCTCAATATTACATCTGTTGTTTTATCCTTCGCCTCGATAACAATTTAGTCCTGTTTATTCAAACATTTTTTGTCCGGCCTGTGAAAGGCCAAATATCATTAATAAAATAGGTATTTACAATTTATAAAGAAGCTAGCTGACACAGTTAATCAGACTTAACACGTGCACTCAATCAAATGTAAAAAGACAAAACATCAGGATGGACTTAGTGTAGAATTCTACCAGCACTTCTTTCCTATCCTAGACAGTTTCCATCTAAAAGTCTACGAAGAAACTTTTCAGAAACAAGAACTTCCAAACAGTTGCAATATGTCATACATAACACTCATACCTAAAAAGCAGCACAGACAAAACACAACTGAAAAACAATAAACCCATCTCATTATTAAACACAAACTACAAAATTCTAGCAAAATCACTTGCAAACACAATAAATACATTCATGTCATCATTGATACTCTCAGACCAACAAAGAAGTTTTCATCACAGAAATATAAAACCAACATGCACAATTCATTAGAGATATCCCATACATACACTAATCAGAAAGACTGTCCATCCTCCCTCTTGTACTGGTGAATCATTCACTCACTGTCTGTTTCAGGATCACAAGATATGTCAGACAAGGGTGTCCACTATCACCAATTCTTTATGTACTGATACTAGAACAACTCTTAGACGCAATCACACAGGTCACCAATATTAAAGGAACATTTATACAAGGATTAGGGGAGAGACGAATAAATGTTCATACAGATGACACCGCTGTCTTCCCTACAACCAACACATCCATAGTTAATATTCTACACACCTTCAGACATTTTGGTGAAGGAAGTGGGGCCAAAATAAACATACAGAAATCCAAAAAAGTGTATGTTGCTTGCTTGCCAGAAGCTCACCTCATTGAAAACACAGCCTTAAAAATCAGACGCTACCAATGTTGTCGATCTGAACGAAAGGACAGACGATAATTGGGATATTGAGCCTTGTAAAAAATAACATGACTGCTTCCCACATTGAAGTTTACATGGAAGGAGAAGAATATGAAACACTTAAGCCTAAGACATCGTCCTTGACTTGGAGACGTAAATTACTAGTACCTCTGAATTCGGAGTGGGTTCGCCTGATGACGAGGCCTACTGTTAATAGGGAAAGTTAATCCACACAATAAAATACAGTCAGCACTACTATGTATGGACTACTCTTGAGTTCAAAGCAAGCAAGCGCAAAAAAAAAAAACAACTTAAGACAGACAATACAGACTAGACCTGATCAAATAATACTGTCGTAGTGACCACCCACAGGTACTTGACACAATACCATTATAAGAAGAAAATGATTCTGTGTGGCGATTTCAACAACCACTCGCATAGCTGGGGTTATAATCACATGGATCAGAGAGGAGAGAGACTGGAAGACTGGCAGGACGAGACTATATTTATCTTGATTACTAAGCCGTTGACCCACATATCTTCTACTCGAGATCGTGGCACACTACACCTACATCCAACCTGGCTTGTTATTCATCAGACCTGTGTGGAACATTACACGAATTGTTGGAAAACAACTTGGTGGTAGCTACCATCGGCCAGTCTATATAACTGTAAAAAATGAGTTTGTAAGTGAACACAGCACCTTCATGAGAAGGGGGAGGGGAGAGAGAGAGAGAGAGAGAGAGAGAGAGAGAGAGAGAGAGAGAGAGAGAGAGAGAGAGAGAGAGAGAGAGAGAGAGACTACAAGAAAACAGACTGGGCAATGTACAAGCATCGCACCAGCATACTGGTAAGAAATCTGAACACAGATAAAAACATAAATAAAGTAGTTCAAGATTTCGGGAAATGCATACTACCGGCAGAATCAGTAGCAAGTGGAGCTCGTAAGCAATATAAACCGTAATGGAGTAGTGAACTAGAACATAAGCATAATGATGTAGAATTATGTAGAAAGCGAGCAGAGGTTAAACCCAACCAAGAGCACCACAATAAATACCAGCATACACAAATAAAATTTAAAAGGGCCAAACTTCAGGCGGAAAGGCTGGCAGGAGAAAACAGAGTCACTGAACTTTGAAAGAGACACAAAAAAATTGTGAAAGCTAACAAAACAACTTAGCGATGGAAGAACATCCCGAAATTCAAAGATTACACTACATTAAGACGAAAACATCTTAACAGGAAAGCAAGCAGCTAACCATTTTCGGACTCATTTGCGAAACATAGCAACATCGAAATTAGTCCAGAAATACAACACGTAAAACATTCTTGCGCCACAAAAGGCTGGCTTTATGCAGTGTTACTCTATGGAAGATCAGACAACCTATCTCTCTCAAGAAATTGATGATGCATTCCAAGAGAAGAAACTGTTGCTTGTGATGTGAATAGACCTAAAGAAAGCCTTTGACAAAGTCTGGAAACAAGGTCTGTTGAAGAAACTGAGAAACTATGAAGTCAATGGAAGAATGCACAAATGGGTGAAAGCATACTTGCACAACAGAAGAGCCGGAGTACATATAGACGGAGTCAAGAGCAAGAAAGAGCTGCTGATTCATGGTGTTTCCCATGGTGGAGTCCTGTCCCCGGCATTTTTAAAGTCTTCATCAATGATCTTGTTACTAAACTACCACATGAAATTAAAGTAGCAATGTACGCCAATGACCTGGTCCTGTGGAGCAGGCATGAACATGCGCCAGTGGCCACCAGATCGCTACAAAGAGCTGTGGATACATTAGTTGTATGGGCAAATAGATGGTGTGTCAGCATAAATACTGACAAATGCAGCACCATCCTATTTATCCCCTCTCCAATACAAAAGGCAGGCATCATCAGTGAAGCTGAGGCCATGGGTCGGTCAAACACCAGTAGAAGCTCCTCTTCAGACAGGGCAGAAGGTAATCCTGGAATGTATTGTAGACAATAACGTGTATGACGACCGTCCAGCAGCTCTGGTTTATAAAATCAGGAAAACTCAACTATATCAGTACAACTTCAGCAAGATCAGTTTCTTGTCAACAAGACCATCCCACACTCAGTTATATCCTGGTACTCTCTCTCTCTCTCTCTCTCTTTCTCTCTTTCTCTCTCTCTCTCTGTCTGTCTCTCTGTCTCTCTCTCTCTCTCTCTCTCTCTCTCTCTCTCTCTCTCTCTCTCTCTATCTACTCAATTCGCGGTAAGACTATGGACGGGGCTCGTGCTCAGTCTCTGAAATATACTGACTGACACCAATCCCTCATTAGTAACAATATATCCTTCAGTAGTTATCAATCCTTCAGAATGGCAGGCAAATCCTTACAGACACAATGAAAATACATCTCCTCTCTCCATATTAATAATCCAGTGGCATAAGGAACACGATATTGTAATCAACCTCCTGGGGTTTTAACATAGGATTTTTTCATCTTCTGGAATTTCGCTGATATAAACTGACAGTTGAGCCCTTAGGGGATACCTATCCTGGTATACCAAGCCCAAGGGTGTTGAGGCAGGGCCAACAGTCTTGACACAGGAATCTACTCTTGGGGGACCCACAAAGGGGAATCTCTCAGCTCCCCCAGAATGATGACGACTGTGCCTTTCATGCCGATAAAGTATATGACCATCAGAATCTCGTACTCTACCGGTTGGTCTGATCACTTATGATAGTACTCCAATGGCAATTGTTATGACAGATGAAAAGATGTTGGCTTCCCTTGAATATGCTGTGTGACTATGAGGTGGGTTTCCTTTCTGAGTATAATCATTCTTCATGCAATCGTTCAGACGGTAATGTCGGGCTTCCTGATATAAACGTAGATAATGAAGTAACTGAAGACTCCCCTACAAATCAGGTTTAAAGCTCCGACACTTTCATTCGTCCCAATAGCAATTCAGTAGGTCTACTTCCAGGAAGTCCAGGCCATTCCACACCATCCATCGCTCCTGTCAATATAAAAGTGCAAAAGCCCCTCTATACTTAATTGCAATACAACCACAGGTTATTAAAAGTACAATCTCACACACATCAAGACAAAAGAAAAAAGTTTTGAAGAAAGGAAAATATTATTAGGTCACTCATCCCGCTTCTCCGGCGATGGAGCTCAATCCATCCCTAATGTAGTGTGAGTGGCATTTGCACATGGATCACTCCTGTTCTTCAAGGATGTCATGATGTCATAATAATATAACTAACGACAGACCAGGAGCGCAAGATAAGATAAGGTCATATGAATAAGACCAGGTTGTCCTGTGTGACAGAGTTTTGTGGTATCAAAGACAGATTGTGATAGAAATATCCGGTTGTGATAAGGTCTTCCTGTTGAGAGGGATGCATCCAGTTGAGACGATGTCATCCAATTAAGACACAGGCATCACGATAAAATAAAAGGCATATTGAGATTAGACATGTTAAGATCAGGTCGGTATGATAGCTTATCATTCCACTTCCTTGACACAAAGCCTGTCTTTATTCTCCTCAGTTGAGACCCGGTTCACCTCCATACTCATAATCCCTTTACCCTCTATCTCTGTCTCTGGGAAACTTTGAACTCCTGTCCCAGCAGTTATGGTGATAATTAATAAATCACCTGCACATGTGAACTAAATTCACAAGAAAACAAAACATATAATCAATACATGATCCATCAAATGGATATTCATCAATATCAATCCAGATTCGAACACAAAACCCTCCCCCGATGTGTCTCCACCTTGACGTGGTGGGGGTGCTTGCGTGTCCCATCGACCCCATTTGCTTGCCGATGGATGAAAAACTACATATCGGACAGCTTATGGGATAGGGATCAGACTAAGAGAGACACAACCTGCTGCCCTGCAGGTAGACTGAGGATAGCAGTCAAAAATTTAAATCAGGTGCACGAAGGCAGAAGTTCTTGGTCCGGACAAAACTCTTAAGGCTCCCTGTCTAGGGCTGTGGCTGAACGCCTCTAAGCCACAAACCCTCGGATCTGAGAGCCAGGCTGATACCCACCTACCGAAAAATAGAGGCGTGATTCTGAGCAAGCTACATGCTCAGGTCTGATACATGTTCGAAGGCTCTCAGCTGGGGGATATGAGAGATTCCCGGATGAGAGGGCCAGGCCGTTTCTCGTTCACTGCTGCACGAAGGTAAGGTGCTGAGCCGGCAGCACATGTAGCCTACCTCGTGAGCGAGCACAAAAAGTCAGAAGTCCCCCAGTCGAAGGAAATGGTTATGCAAACTGTCTGTATCTAACTCATAGAGAGTGTAGATATAAGTGGAAGAACGTCTCAATGACGCGAAATGGAACGCACGGCGAGCGAACCTTTTGCGTGGTCCGAAGTCAAAAGCAAAGCTTACCGAGTGGATGTCGCCCACAGTCTGACCGTTCCTGGTGTGTGCTTGAGCGGGCAGTGGCAAGCGAGATGCCCAACATATGGAAGTGAGGAACTAAAGCAGCCATGAGCAGGACGTGGCAACTCCTCGGGTGAGCCCAGTCTCAGAGCAATATGTGCAGGCTCTGCAATTATGGAAGCCTCCTTGGATAGCGAGAGAATGCCCATGATCTGTCCCTGCCTTCCCTTGAGGGTTGACCATTTTGTCGTTGACCGTTCTATCCTGACCAGCTGAGATGTGGGCGGCATCACAACAATAAGTCTAACGTGCCTCAAAACCCGAGGAAGGCTAACCTCATTAAAAAATGCCCGCCGAAAACGGCAGTGCTGGCCTACGGGTGGCAAAATAAAAACTGGCACTACGCATTTTACGTCCTAGTGAAACGTCTCGTCCATTTGTCTCTCGTGCTAGGAACAGCTCTGACTACCTAGTTTCCGAATGCCGCTCTTGCTCGGAACAGCTCTGACTAGGTAGTTTTCCGAATGTCCGCCGTGCCTGGAACAGCTCTGAAGGGCGCAAGGACAAGCACATGTCCGAAAACTCGCTGAGTGGATACCATCTGCAGACTTGTCTGGTTTGTGCAGGAACGGCCCGTGGTGAAGGAAAGCCCAATATATTAAAGTGAGGATTTAAAGCAGCCATAAGCAGGACGTGACGATTCCCTCGGCTAGCCCAGAACCAGGGCGCTATGTGTCGGCCCTGCAACTATGGAAGCAACCTTGGATGGCGTAAAATGCTATGGACTGTCCCTGCCTTCCTTTGAGGGATGACCGTTGTCTTCGACCGTTCCATCCTGGCCAGCTGGGTTGCAGACGGCACCGCAAAAGTGAGAGTCTCCCAGGAATGCTACCTGGTCAAAAAAGCACGCTAAAGTCGATGTGTTGGCCTACGGGTTTCGGCCCAAGGGCGCATAACAGACACACCGCAATCACATCTGAAAAAAAAAAAAAGGATGATCGCAAAGAAGAAGAAGAACACAAAACCACACTGTCCCGTTTCCACCCTGACTTTTGGAAGCAGGGGGTTGGTGAACACTTAATGCTAACCGATCAAATGTTGCAAACATAACACATGCATAACTTCACGAATACAAGGTATTTAGGCCATTTCCAAGAACGTCCCTGGCGACTAACTGAACATAAACTTGTGCCCAGTCATCAATAATCATTTGTCAAATCCTGGCTTAGAGTACACATTTTGCTTATGGTGTGTCCCTCTTACTTCTGAGAGTATATCTCACAAAAGTACATGACATTTAGTTACATACTCCCAGCCCCTTTATGATTGATTGATTGATTGATTGATTGATTTAGGAACCTACATCACAGCCCCTTTGTGATATAGATTACATGTCCAATCACACATGCTTAACACAAGAGTTGTAAAATGCAGACTCTCAAGAACTTTCCACATCTGGAGAAAGAATGTGCAATGGTGTGCGTCCATAGGGAGGGAACAGTCCTACAGCACACAGAAAAGGCAGAAATGCAGTGAGAGTGTGATTACATTCACAAAGCATACAGCAACTAATCCTATCAGCCGAAACACTAAGCATGGTAAAACTCAGTGGAACATGAAGGTCATGCCTGCGGAAGGCGAGTAAATCAGGCTATCCTCTAAATGAAGTTCTGATTTCTCAATCACACCATTCACGCCCAAAACACTCATACCTGCACTCCCCTGCATATACAAGCACTGTCATGGCATCCGCAATGAATTTAGAAACATACCTGAGACATTATAGAGCGAAGTTGGGCATTATGGGAAAATCCTCCCCTTGATTAGGCGAGGGACTTGTCAGGCTGACATTTTCTGGGCGAGTGACAACTAAGTTTCGGACGGGTTCTAGCAAGTCTTGGCCGGAAATCGAACCAACCAAAGGTCTGGTTCCCTTTAGGAACCCAGTCCATATAAGAAGCCTCTTGTTTATACTTTTCCAGTAAATCGGTGAAGGACTAACCATCTATGTTACAAGTTTAAAAGAGCTTTTGTCTTGATCATGGCCATGCTTTGCACTTCTCGGATGAAAAAGACCTTTGACCTATGAAGTACTGCTTTCATTTGTGTTGGGTAGATCAATGAACTTTTGTCCCTGACTATGGCAGTATTTGAATAACGAAGACACAAACAATAGATTGTACGATTTATTGCCTGGCTATTTCGCTGCATCTCGTCAGATGCATATTGTCGAAATCACACAAAATAAACTAAAGTAATTAGATAAATCTTTGAAGCTGAAATATAAACACATTGAAACAGTAATTTAAATTTATATCCCTGTAATTGTAAACTGACTATCATGTCTTTCTGTTTGCATAAACTAAAGCGCATACAGAATGAAGCCATGCGGATGATTCTGGGATGTACAAAGGACACCCCAATAGTGTGTATGCGATACATCCTTGCGCTGCTGACTATTGCAGACAGACTCAAGGTTTTGTAGGCAAGGCCATACCTCAAGGTAGCTACGGACAAGGAACACTTCCTACAAGATTCCCTGGATGTAATCAATGGTCACAGGCTATTAAGAGGAAGATCATGGATCGCTCAGGCAGAAGATACCATAAGAAAAGTGCGCACACTTGACAAGATTGGCAGAGGCAAGGATTGGGCCAGAGTGTGGAATATAAATTCATAATTGTGTGGGGCCATAATCACAATGGGTCGTGAGTGTAGGGAGTGGCCAGCAGGTGCTGCGGAAGTAGAAATTCAGCAATTAATTCAGGACTACTCTCGTCCTGGCAATGTGATTATCTGTACAGATGGCTCTGTGTTAAGAGGCAGAGTGCCGGGGTATTCACAGAAAAAGCAACTGGCCTATGTTTAGTAAAGGAGAGCTTGGCTTATGACACCACAACCTTAAGTCTGAGAATGGAGGTGGGGACAGTTATTTCAGCTTTCCGCTGTATACGCATGTTGTGATTGTAACTTATTCACAAAGCTGCTGACAAATGTGAAGACAGGAATGTTTCGTGCAGAATAACATGAATCAACATAGAGGTCGCCGTTTGTGAGCATTCGCTGGATCTTTTCTTCAGGACATTTTGGTGTGGTTGTAAATGAACAGGCAGGCAGAATGGCTGGTGCTGGATCATTAAGATATGATTTGATGCATGGTAAGGCAGATATGGCGAAAGTCCTCTGGGAGCAAGTTATTAATGTAGAAGAACCGGTGGACTATTGAGGTCTAGAGAGAATGCGGCAGCAAGTGGTGGCCAGAGGATCTGGTCGACAGTCATCACTCAGAGGTAAAGCAATACGGACATATAAGTAGATTATACCGGGCACCATTAGTATTGGAACTCTTCGCTGTTTATTTAAGATGACTACTGATCGCTGATGGAATTCCCCGATTGCAGTTGTTTCGGTTCTAGACTCAACTCAGCTCTGTTTGCACACAACTGGATTCTGCAGATTAATGGCGATTGCTTCTGCCACCTTTATCATGTAACCATTTTGTGTGTTAAACACGATCATACTTTTCACTCCTCGGCTGACACATCCTTTGACCTATGACGTACCGCCTCCTTTTATGCTGGGTAGCTCAATGAACTTGTATCCATGATTATTAGTATTTTCAATCCCTGGTGACAAAGAAGGAAAATGTGCTACTTCAATTACCCCAGTGGTGAGTATTATAAATATATAAACACAGGACCTACGAACCTAAATATGTCTCAGTTTTAAGAACTGATCGTATTAAAACATTTTTGTAGTGTGCACTCCTGTATATTTCTGGGGTTATCTGTATATGGAAAGGACAAATTGAAACTAAAGATGGTAAAAATATAAGTGATGCAATAATACTAAGAATGATTGATTGAGGACAATGGTACACAGTTGGAATATAGAACTATCTGTGCAATGCTAATACTTTTAGGCAGTCTTGTTTCGATATCTCACACCGTCGCCAACGTCTATGACCGGGTCTCTCTTATTGTTTCGATTATGCAAAGCCATCCTGGCATATATCTCTTCGTTTCCACATTCTCTTTCCCTGTCAAGTTTGCTAATGGTCACTTTGATTTCATGTTTATTTCTCATCGTACCACGATTTAAAAAAAAAAACTTGACTGTCTGCGTTTAATGTTTATAATTAGTTTACGTTTTTCATTTGTTCATTGAAGGACATTCTCATTCGTTTTTCTGTCCATCCATGGAATTCTTTGCATTTTCATCAGAAATCTAATTTCCACTGCGATTAGATATTATTTCCTAGCTTGTCTGTGGTAAAGCTCTAGAAATGTAAACAATATAAAATAAATGGAAGTTGTGCAGTTTTTTGTTTTACAGAACACAATTATGGTAAACAAAGTACGTTTCGACGACAAGCCTTCATCAGCCTGGGACGACCTGGGAGGCAAGATCCATTGTAAAATCTCCACCCCGATACAGATTCAACTCATGACCCCCCGAGCTAGCAGGCCAGCATCTAGCCACCACGCTAGCTCGGCTTACTTGTTGAAAGCGTTCTTACAATTGAAAAAGATCAGCTCCCTTGAGTATAGTGAAAATATTTGTGTCTATGGATTTGAGATCACGAAAATGTTGTAAACTAAATGTGGACAATCTAATTCAGATAAATAGTCTTATTGTTTCGAGAGAAATAACTCATACTATAGGACTAGAAACGTTTGATTGTAGGTTCTGACAATACCAACTTAATGTTTGAATAGGATATCTACAATTCCTATTTATATGCAACTTTTGAATGCAAACCGCATTTATTGTCTTCGAGGAATTAATGTATAGAATAATAAATAGCATGCAGTCATTACACAAACAATATGAGAATATTGCTTCATTTTATGTCTGGGGTCTTGGTGTATTTACAAATATAAACGAAAGCATACAATAATATTGTCGCGTCATTACTCTCTTTGGACAGCAACCCCTTCAAATTAATATCCTCTGTGTTTGACATTAAAAGGAAGTCATGTAGTTATAATAGTAGGAAGGGACATAACAACAATAGATGTGTTTCAAGGGAGATTACTGAAATTAGTATAAATATATTAAGTGATTTAAATAATTATGGCTCTTATCTTAAACTTTTATTAAATTGTCATAAAATTTAGCGACAATAATATACGCAATAAATAGTGGGATAAAAAAAAATGTTTAGTTATATTCAATGTTTGTGTAAAAGTAATGAATTTATTTTATAAGCGTGAGATTCTTATAACTAATTTTCCCTCGGTATTACATCTAATGTTTTATCCCTAAAATACATAATCCTCCCGAAAGTTTTAAGATACACAAATTTTTGTCCGGCCTGTGGAAGACCAAATATCCTTCAGCGAAAATAAGAGTCTACAATTAATAATGAAACTATCTGACACAGATAAGCAGACTTAACACATGCACTCAATCAAATGTAACAAGACAAAACACCAGATGGGCTTACTGTAGAATTCTACCTGCACTTTTTTCCTATCCTAGACAGTTTCCTTCTAAAAGTCTACCAAGAAGCTTTTCACAAGCAAGAACTCCCAAACAGTTGCAATATGTCATAAATAACACTCATAACTAAAGACAACACAGACAAAATACAGCTGAAAACTATAGACCCGTCTCATTGTTGAACACAAACTAGCAAAATCACTTGCAAACAATATAAATACGTTCATGCCATCACTGATACTCTCAGACCAACAGTGCAGTATTCAACCCAGAAAAATACACCAACATACACACTTCATTAGAGATATCATCACATACACCCAGCAGAGAGGCTGCTCGTCCTCCCTCTTGTACTGGTGATCTATTCACTCACTGCCAGTTTCAGGATCACAAGATCTGCCATACAAGGGTGTCCACTATCACGAATCATATATATATATATATATATATATATATATATATATATATATATATATATATATATATATATATATATATATATATATATATATATATATATATATACTCACACTTGAATAACTCTTAGAAGCAATCAGACAGAACACCAACATTAAAGGAACTCTTACACAAGGGTTGGGAGAGCGGAAACTAATTGCTTATGCAGATTACACCGCTTTCTTCCATACAACGAACACTTGCCTAACAAACATTTTTCACACCTTTAGGCCGTTTGGTGAAGTCAGTGGGGCCAAGATAAACACATAAAATAATGGGTATGGGAAAGTGGAAGAATAAAGCCTATATTTCCCCAGATCTAACAGTCAATGACAACACGAACATATATGGGATCACATTTCCACGCGATCCCAGACAAACACACACTAATCATCATCATCACGTGCCATGCCAATAAGCGTTGGCGGTCATGTTTCGCCATCTCACTCCATCACCAGAGTCGTGGATCAACTCAGGGATTCCCGTAGGCTACCGGAGGGAAGGAGGCACTATACCTCTCCTTTGATAGAAGATACCACTACCCGGCCGATTGTTGAGGTGCTACACAGAACCTGTACTTTTGTATGGATGTGAAGCGTCGATGATGAGCAGACAAGCTGAAAAAACATCTGCTGGCTGTGGAAATGTGGTTTCTGGGGAAAATGCAAAGAATACCACGGACAGACAGAAAATCCAGTGACAAAGTCCTACAAGAAACAAATGGAAATCGAAAGCTGATCAGATAAATTAGACGTAGACAGTCGACATTATTTGGGCTTGTTATGAGAAGAAATAAACTGGAGAACTTGGTGACAATTGGCAATGTCGAGGGATAGAGAACAAGGGGAAGTCAGAGAAGTAAATACCTGGGTGGCTTAGCCACGTGACATAGTTGACACAGGAACACCGAGCTGGTAAACAACTCTGGTGATCGCGTGAAATGGCGAAACATGACCGCGCAAGCTTATCAGCATGGCCCATGATGATGATATATGTTTAGGTTTAGTCAAATGTGTGCTCGATAATGTCTCACTACAACCATCGTTATTATTCTGCTATTGACAAATGTATCACCGTCATGTGCAATGCTAATACGCGTAGTCAGTCTTGGTTAGCCACCTCACATCGTTGCCAGAGTCTATGGCATGGTCTCTGTTATTGTTCCGATTATGTAAAGCCATCCTGGCATATATCTCTTCGTGTCCACATTCTCTTGTCCCTTCAAGTTTGCAAGTGGTCACTAAGTGTTCAAGTTTATTTCTCATCGTAACATGATTTTAAAAAAAAAAAATACTTGACTGTATGCGTTTAATTTTTCTAATCAATTTACGTTTTTCGTGTGTTCCTTGAAGGACATTCTCATTCGTTTTTCTGTCTGTCCATCCATGGTATTCTTTACATGTTCGTCAGAAATCTCATTTCTACTGCGATTAGATGTTTCCTAGCTTGTCTGTGGTAAAGCTGTAGAAATGTACACAATATAAGATAACACGACGTAGTGCAGTTTTACAGAATACAATTACGGAAAACAAAGGACGTGGAGATGACTAGCCTTCATCAGCCAGTGACGACCAGGAGGCCAGGTCCATTGTAAAATTCAGCCCCGATACAGATTCGAACTCATGACTCCCGAGCCGACATGCGAGCATCTAGCCACTACGCTAACTCGACTTCCGTGTTGAAATCGTACTTACAATTGAAGAAGCCAGATTTCTTGCGTATAGTGAAACATTCTAACGAAATATTTGTGTCCATTGATTTCAGAGGACGAAAATATTGTAAACTAAAGGGAGAAAATGTAATACAGATCAATGGTCTCATTATTCGAAGAGACATAACTCACACAATAGGATTAGAACCGTTTGTTTGTAGGTTCTGACGATAAAAACTTAATATTTAAATAAGATACCTACAGTTCCTATTATATGCAACTGTTGAATGCTAACCGCATTTAATGTCTGCGAGGAATTAATATGTAGAGTAATACATAGCATGCATACAATTAGAGAATCTTGGTGCATTTTATGTCTGGGGGCCTTGTTCTATTTGCAAATATAAACGGAAAATTATGTATTTTTTACTGCGCCATTACCCTAGTTGGACAACAGTCCCTTCAAATTAACTCTTGGCTAAGATCAAAATGTCAGCCTTTTGGCTAAGGTCGGTCACCAACTACCAAACTGAACTCACTGGCAGCGGGCCTTGGTGGACCACTGTGAGCGAAGGCTCATAGTGGGACTAAGGGGCCCGCAAAAAAAAAAAAAATTCAAATTAGACAATACAGATATCCCCTTGTTATGACATGCCATCGGAGTGTGTATTGGCTGCCTCTGTGAGTTAACTTCTGTCAAGATGTCTTCATTTCTCTTTCTCCAGTACTGCACTTAGTCAGGCCAGGGGCTGAAATGATCAATCAAACCTCACAACTCCTCACAGTAGCTGTGGGCTTGTTGGATCACTGTGGGCAAAGGCTTATAGTGGGACTAAGGGCCCACAATAAAAACAGGGGGACGCGGGGGCCTCAGAGTGTCGCTCTATTATCTGGGGGTACCGCCAACCCTTTAACAACAACAACAACACACACACACACACACACACACACACACACACAAAATAAAAACAAAATTAGACAATGATTATTACTGCCCAGAAAGTAACAGGGAAGCCAAGAAATTCGACGAGCACCTGAACCATGAGCTGTGCAAGGGTAATGACTTCAAGAACAAGCGTGTCCTCATGGAGTTTATTCACAAGAGGGAGGCAGAAAAGATCAGATCCAAGATCCTGAGTTTATTCACAAGAGGGAGGCAGAAGAGATCAGATCCACGATCCTGAGTTTATTCACAAGAGGGAGGCAGAAAAGATCAGATCCAAGATCCTGAGTTTATTCACAAGAGGGAGGCAGAACAGATCAGATCCAAGATCCTGAGTTTATTCACAAGAGGGAGGCAGAAGAGATCAGATCCACGATCCTGAGTGACCAAGCTGAAGCCAGCAGGTACAAGGTCAAGGAGGATCGTCGCTGATGTGAAGAGCGCATTGCCCAGAAAAGGTTGGGTTTGTTGTAGAACATTGAAGAGTCCAAGAAGTAATCCACGCAGCTGTGGACTCTGACATTACAGATACTTTCTCTGGCAGAGAAACATTGTTTGTGCAGAAAATAAACAATTATTACCTGTAAAAATATTTTTAAAAATTCTTTCAAATTAATATCCGTAGTATGGCCGAATGGATAAGAACACTTGTTCTTAAACATCCGGTGTGCTGATGCCGAGGTAAGGGGATTCAACCCCTACACTGGACAGTTGGAATAAAATGTTGACCTATCGTCCTTGACTTGGGGACGTAAATTACAAGTACATCTAAATTCGGAGTGGGTTGACGTGATGGCGAGGGACACTGTTAATAGGGAACGCTATTCCCCACGCAAAATTCAGTCCGGCACTACTAGAAGTTGTATGTATGGACCACGCTTGAGTTGTGTGGGTGGCAACGTGATCAGTTGCTATTTGTGGCTGACTCAGTCTAACGGCTATTAATCTGAGCCAGGGATGGACCCTAATATAACTTCTCTTTGAGCTTGAAAGGGGTAATAGTATAATCTAAATAAAAAACCACACACAATGAACTTTGTGAATACGAAATAAAACCGATTTATAAGGAGTCATATAATCACATTAGATGAAAGAGACATTAACAAAATAACAGCTGATTCAAGGGACATAACTAAAAGTATTATAAATGTATTTTGTGATGTAAATAATTGTGGTATTTATCTTAATCTTTTATTACATTTTCGTAGAATTTCACGACAGTTCTATGCGTTATAAATAATGGGATAATAATGTTAGTTATCTTTAAAGTTTATATAAAAGTAATGACTTTGTTTTACACGCGTGAGAGTCTTATAACTCATTTTCTTATTTGTCCTCAATGTGACATCAAATGTTTTATCCCTTCAATGACCATTAACTGAAATAGAGTTGGAATATAATTTTTGTCCGGCTTGTAAAAGGCCAAACGTTATTAATATAAAGGGTTCTCACAATTGATGAGGAAGCTGTCTGACACAGATTAGCAGACATAACACTTGATTTCAATCAAATGCAAATAGACAACGCACCAGGACCAGATGGACTCAAGTGTTGAAGTTTACCAGCACGTCTTTCCTATCCTAGGCTGCTTCCTTCTAAAACTCTACCAAGAAGCTTTTCACAAACAAGAACTCCCAAACAGTTGCAACATGTCATACATAACACTCATAGTTAAAGACAGTTTAGTTTAGTTTAGTTTAGTTTAGTTTAGTTTAGTCGACAGATCAACATCATGACACCAGGATGTTACCCATAAGTGCTCCGTTCTACTCCTATCTCAAGCATGAGTCCGAAGAATCTCAGCTCCGTGCACGAACTCCATAGCACCGGCGATGATCCTAAAACACTTTCGGTAGATTTTTAACTCCAAATTTTGCCCGGGCAGCGCCGTTAGGCTACTCTTTTTCGATTTCCAACTACCAAGGGATATTTTACGTGTGCCACAATACACACGAGCGTCCGATCTCACTACCCTGAAACCAGGGGACATGTTTGTTACTAGAAAATCACGTGAATAAATCCGGGACTTAAAAACAACACAGACTAAACACATCTGAAAAAGTATAGAACCATCTCATGTTTAGATACAAACTACAAACTTCTACCAAATCACTTGCAAACAAAATAAATACGTTCATGCCATTACTGATACTCTCAGACCAACAGTGCAGTATTCAACACAGAAACATACATACACACTTCATTAGAGATATCATCACATACATAAACCCATTAGAGATAATGTCCATCCTTCCTCTTGTACTAAAGAATCACAAGATCTGTAATACAAGGGTGTCCACTATCACCAAACCTATATGTACTAACACTAGAAAAAACGCTTAGAAGCAATCAGACAGGACACCACGATTAAAGGAACATTTTTACCAGGGTTAGAGGAGCGAAAACTATTGCTCATGCAGATGACACCGCTGTCTTCCATACAACCTACACACCCATGAATAATATACTTCACACATACAGACAGTTTGGTGAAGGAAGTGCGGCCAAAATAAACATACAGAAATCCAAAAAGAGTATGTTGATTTGCAAGAAGCTCACCTCAATGAAATCAGAGGCTACCAATGTTATCGATTTGACCGAAAGGACAGGCGGTGTGGGATATTGACCCATTTAATCACTGCTTCCAACATTGAAGTCTACATGGAAGGGGTTGAGTGTCAGACACTTAAACCTAGGACATCGTCCTTGACCTGCTGACGTAAATTACAATCACCTCTGAAGTCGGAGTTGGTTCGCCTGATGGCGAGAAACACAGTTAAAAGCGAAATTATATCCACACGCAAGGCACAGTCCAACACTACTCGAAGTGGTATGTATGGACTACCCTTTAATTCAAAGCCAGCAAGCGAAAAAAAAATAAATAAAAAAAATAAAAAATAAAAACTTCAGACAGACAATACAGATCTAGACCTGATCAAATAATACTGTCGTAGTGACCACCCACAGGTACTTGACACTACAAATAGAAGAAGGAAACATGATTGTATGTGGCGATTTCGACAACCACTCGCAGAGCTAAGGTTATGCTGAAATGGACCAGAGAGGAGAGAGACTGGAAGACTGGTCGGACTAGAATAGATTCATCTTGATTAACACCCACATATCTTCTACTCGAGATCATGGCACACTACAATTACACCCGACCTGTCTTTTTATTCATGAGACCTGGGAGGAACATTACACGAATTGTTGGAAAACAACTTGCTGGCAGCTACCATCGGCCAGTATATCTAACTGTAGAAAATAAGCTTGTAAGTGAACACAGCACCCTCTCGAGGTGAAACTACAAAAAAGCAGACTGGGCAATGTACAAGCATCTCACCAGCATACTTGTAAGAAATCTGAACACAGATAAAATCATAAATAAAGTAGTTGAAGAGTTCGGGAAATGCATACTACCGGCAGAATCAGTAGCTAATGGAGCTCGTAAGCAATATAAACCATACTGAGTAGTGAACTAGAACATAAGCCGGTATATACATTCAGTCTCACGCTCAGATGGCGGCCTCTATAATATGATATTCCCATTGCGACAAATGCAAGAAATATGCCGGGAACAAAATCAACCACTGTTTATTGCCTTCAGCGACCTCATAAAATCATTTAATTTGGTAAGTCGCGAGGGTCTATTGAAGGCACATAAGAAGATTGACTGTCCACCAACTCTTCTGTCCATTGTGGAATCGTTCCACACAGGCATGAAGGGTATAATCATTTTTGATGGTGCAACTTCAGAAGAGTTCGAAATCAAGAGTGGAGTAAGCAAGGTTGTGTACTAGCCACCACCCTCTTTAGAATATACTTTTCACTTCTACTGAAATATGCCTTTCGTGATCAGGATGCCGGTATATACGTTCAGTCTCACGCTCAGATGGCGGCCTCTATAATACCCAGCGATTGAAGGTTAAGACCAAAATTAGGAGGGTACTGATCAAATAGGTAGGTGCCTTTTGCAGATGATGCTGCAATTACGACCCACTCGGAGGAAGAATTACAACGTTTACTATCTGCATTCCCCAATGCTTGTTCTGAATTTGGTTTAACAATTAATAAAATGAAGACACAGATTGTGTCACAAGGTGCACATGGGGTACCATCAATCTTTATTGACGACGCCGAACTTGAGATAGTAGGCCATTTTACATATCTAGGATCAGAGGTAAATAGCAAATTATCCCTCGATCAGGAAATCAACATCAGGATTGGTAAGGCAGCAACAGCAATAAACATGTTAGCAAAAAGAGCCTGGCAGAACAGGAAGGATACTGCCAAGACAAAAGTCCTTGACTACCAAGCCTGTGTCCTTAGTGCTTGTCTTTATGGCAGTGAAACCTGGTTAACTTACCCACACCAAGAGAAACGTTTCATCAGCTTTCATATGCGGTGTCTTCGAAGAATACTTGGTATTAAGTGGCAAGACAAAATCACAAATACTGAAGTATTGGAAAGATCAGGTTGTGTGACGGTATATTCCATGTTCAGTCTTCGTAGACTTAGATGGATAGGACATGTTAGGAGGATGGATGATGGTAGAATACCAAAGGACATCTTTTTTGGTGAATTACAGACGGGTAGGAGATCTCAGGGTCGGCCAGTACTAAGATACAAAGATATTTGTAAGCGGGTCATGATTGGTACAGGCATTGATAATGCACATTGGGAGCAAGTCGCTGCTGAACATGTTGCATGGAGGGCAATTATTAGGAGTCTCCGTGGCGAAGTAGTCAAGCGGTTTGACTCTGGCTCCGAAGGTTGTGGGTTCGATTCCGGGACGCGTCCTTCGGTTCACGAGTGCAATTTTTCGGAGACCCCTGTGGGTCGCCACTAAAGCTATGGAGTTCGTGCTTTGTCCGACGCTTTCCGTGCTGCAGAAAGAGAACGAGCCATATGGAGGTAAAACCCCGGTGCAATGAAGTCGACACTGTCGACTTTTAAGCGACTTTTTTTAAAGCAACTCTCAAAAATGGAATAAAGACAAAGGAGAAAATGATTGCAGATAAAGTAGACACAGAGCGTGAGAGACTTAAGATGGTGCATTATGGTGGAAATGACCATATTTTCACATGCATCTACTGTGGACGAAAATTTACAGTACGAATTGGCCTTATCAGCCACATTCGTCACCGCCATGGGTTGTAGTTATTATGCATTTTTGAAGGACTATGTACCAAACTATCGTCTGTCAAGACGGCAAGGTGCCCATGAATTTATTTTGTTTGCAAGTGATTTTGCTAGAATTATGTAATCTGTGTTTTAAAAAAGAAATATCTATGTTTAATAATTAGACGGGTCTATAGCTGTTCAGCTGTGTTGTCTTTAGGTATGAGTGTTCAACTTCAGAGGTACTTGTAATTTATGTACCCAAGTCAAGGAAGACAGGTCAACATTTTAGTCCAGCTGTCCGGTGTAGGGGTTAAATCGCTTAACTCAGCATCAGCACAACGGATATTTAAGAACACGCGTTCTTACCCTTTCGACCATGCTGACCTGCAGTGTTATGTATAACATGTTGCAACTGTTTGGGAATTCTTGTTTATGAAAACCTTCTTGGTAAACTTTTGTAAGGAAACTGTCTAGGGTAGAAATAAGTGCTGGTAAACTTCTACATTGAGACCATCTGGTCCTGGTGTGTTGTCTTTTTGCATTTGATTTATTGCATATGTTATGTCTGTTAATATGTGCCAGACAGTTTCTGTATTAATTTTAATAACCTATTTTATTATTGGAGAGTGGAAAAGAAGAAGTAACAAAGACATTTATGATCTGTTTAAGTCCCTGCTAATCACATGGTATCATGAAGGCTAATAGACTACAATGGCTGGGACATATAGAAAGAATGGAAGACAATAGTGAAACAAAACTCGCTTACACTCAGGAAATAAATGACCGTAGTCCCCGAGGTAGCCCAAGAAGACGGTGGAGAGATAATATATATATACAGACCTACAAGCACTTGGAATCAACGACTGTCAAGAGAAGGTCAGCCAGAGAGACGAATGGAGACGGATTGTATCTTCAGCAAAGAACCTCTATGGCTCGGAACGCTGAAGAAGAAGAAGAATTTTATTAAAGAATTTTAGCCTGTTACAGGCCGGACAAAAATTGATTATTTATTACGTCACATCCGTAGCTAAAAAGTGAAACCGTATGAACCGTATGTTGCAATACCTAGGAAGATAAACAAGAAAAATTAGTTATAAGACTCTCACGCTTGTAAAATAAAGCCATTACTTTTACATCAATTTTGATGGCAACTAAACATTATTATCCTATGATTTATAATCCATAAATTTGTCGCTGAATTCTATGAAAATATATTAAAAGATGAAGAAAAACATCAAATTTTTTAAAATTACATAATATATTTATAGTTCTTTTAGTAATGTCCCTTGAAACAACTGTAATGTTTTTATGCCCCTTTCCACGTCTAATTACATAGATTCAATTTAATGTGGTTTTATTTCGTACACAGCAGTGTGTATTCACAATGTGCATTGTGTGTTTTTCAATTTAGAATGTATCATTACCGCTAAAAGATTCAACCCCAAGGAGAAGTTATATTAGGGTCCATCCCTGACTCAGATAAATAATCCTGCGACTGAGTCAGCCGCAAATAGCGCCTGATCACTGTGTCACCCACAAATGATATGCTTGCTTGCTTGCTTGTGTTCGTTGGCTTGAGCTCCAACGCGAAGTCCTGTATGCTGGATGAAGACATCCTGTTGTCCAACATCAGTATGATGTCATACAGGACCTGAGGTTTGCGTGAGTATCCGTTGTCCCCTGCCTGGCTTATTGGTGTGCAGACTGGTGGTTCCTCGCCGTACAGGCAGACACTCTCCGACTTCGGAGGAATCGGCGATCCTACTGACTTTAGCCAGGACCCCGAAGAGACCTGTTGCCCAGGACGCTCGACGAGGACGCGTCAATAGGTCTTGGCCAGTATATAACCCGGCCCTGGTGCCTTGGAAACACCTCTGCGCCCCACCCACACATGATATTAATTTGAAGGGGTTCTTGTCCAAAGAGGGTAATGGCGCGATAATATTATTGTGTGTTTTCGTTAACATTTGCAAATGAATCAAGGCTCCAGACATAAAATGCAGCAATATTCTCTAATTGTTTGTGTAATAACTGCATACTATTTATTTTATTCTATACATTAATTCACCGCAGACATTAAATGCGGTTTGCGTGCAAAAGTTCTATATATAAGGGTCGTTCATTTGAAACCCGTTCCATGGCTTTATTACAAAAGCATGAAGGAAACATTAACAGGTGTGGTAGAATTAAACAGAGCATTCATTTTGAATGAATTATGCACCATGGGTTGGTCAGAAGATGTCGCCGTAGGCATTCAAGCAAGCATCCCATTATTTAGGTAGGCGGCAAATGCCGTCCGCAAAAAAGAATGTGGTTTTTCACTGAACCAAGTGTTTACAGCGTTCATTACGTCTGCATCTGTGTGAAATCGTTGCCCCCTGAGAGCGTATTTTGGACGTCCGAACAAATTAAAATCATATGGTGACAAATCAGGACAATAGGTTGGATGTTGCAGAATTTCCCACTTCTTCCAAGCTAATGCTTCCAGAACAATCTTTGCAACATGTGGTCGAGCATTATCGTGCAACAAAATCACACCGCCAGAAATCATGTCTGGTCGTTTATTCTTGATGGCTTTTTGCAGCTTGTCTAGTGTTTGCAAGTAATTGGTAGAGTTGATGTTGACAGCAGGTTCTTTAAAGTCGGCCAACAATAGCCCTTCGTGGTCACAAAATGCACTCAGCATAACTTTACTAGCGGAAACCTGTAACTTGAATATTTTTTGGGCTTTTGGTGATCCAGCAAGCTTCCATTGCATGCTCTCTCTCTCTCTTTTGCTGCTCGGCTCAAAGTGGTGACATCATGATTCAACGCCTGCCACTATGTGGAAGAGAAATGCATCACCCTCCACTCTGTAACGCAGCAAGTGGTTCAAACACCATTCCATGCGTTCCTTGTTTAGGTGGTCGGTCAACATCTGTGGTACCCACTGTGAACACACCTTCCGAAATTGCTCTTTCTTACGAATGACCTTTTGAATTGTCCCAATTGACTCATCAAATTCTTTCGCTAGCGATCGGATGCTTCGACAACGGTTCATCTGTACTGCTGCACCAATTTTGGCGATGGTTTTTTTTTTTTTTTTGGTTGCAACAATATGCGATTGATCCGGCCGTCGAAGGTATGCCGTGAACTGGCATCCTTTCCGAAACATTCGTGCCCAGTCTGTCACTGTTGTCTTCGACACACATTTGTTACCTTAAGATGCCTGCATTCTTCGATGAATGTCCACTGGTCGACATCCTTCAAATGAAAGAACTTGAATCACCGCTCTTTGAGCTTCTTTGAAAGGATTTTGGATCAACCCGGCCATTTTCTCAACGGTCAGAAACAGAATCAATGCATTATGGGACGATAAGCACGTGCTCTTTTATTCATTAGTCAGTAGTTATCACATGACTAGGACATGATCATGTTCATCTTACGCAATTACGTGCACGAACAGATTTCAAATAAACGCTCCTAATAAATATAAATTGTAGGTATTATGTTGCTATTGTCAGAACCTACAATCAAACGTTTCTAGTCCTATAGTATGAGTTATTACTCTCGGAACAATAAGACTATTTATCTGAATTACATTGTCCCGTTTTAGTTTACAACGCTCGCAGAAGTTGATGTGTCGACCTAACGGCGCAAGAACGCAGCTCTGCTGTAAACAGGCACAACACAGTCACATCAGAAAAACTCTACGGATGAACGCAGAAGAATAGTAGCATAAGTTTACATTTTCGTCCTCTCAAATCCATGGACACAAATATTTCGTTAGAATGTTCCACTATATGCAGTAAAGCTGATCTTTTTCAATTTTAAGTATGCTAACTCGGAAGCCGAGTTGGCGTGTTGGCTGGATGCTCGCCTGTCGGTTCGGGGGTCATGAGTTCGAATCTGTATCGGGGTGAAATTTTACAATGGATCTGGCCTCCCTGGTCGACCTTGGCTGATGAAGGCTTGTCGTCCTTTGTTTTCCGTAATGGTGTTCTTTGAAACTGAATAACTTCGTATTATTGTATATTGTTTACATTTCTACAGTTTTACCACAAACAAGTTAGGAAACATCTAACGGCAGTGGAAATGAGATTACTGAGGATAATGCAACGAATGCGTTGGGTGGACAGAAAAAAATGAATTAGCATGTTTGTTCAAGGAACAAATGAAAAACCTAATCTGATTAGAACAATTAAACGCAGGCAGTCTAGTATTTTTTTTTTTATCTGGTAGGATGAGAAATAAGCATGACATCTTAGTCACCACTAGGAAACGTAAAGGGATTCAACACAGAAACATAAACCAAGATACACTCTTCATTAGAGATATTATCACATAAATACACCCATCAAAGAGACTGTCCATCATCCCTCTTGTACTGTTCAATCCAATCACTCACTGTTAGTTTCAGGATCACAAGATCTGTCAGACTAGGGTGTCCACTATCCCCAATCCTAAATGTACTCACACTAGAACAAACAGTAGTAAGGTAGGTGGTATTTGATTAGTAAATAAGGAGCCGCCGATGGTCGCTGACACCAAGTTGTTTTCCAACAATTCGTGTGATGTTCCACTCCAGGTCTGGTGAATGAAATGGAAAGCCAGTTCATGTGTAGTTGTAGTGTGCAATGATCTCGAGTACAAGATATGTGGGTCAGACGGCATGTTAATCAAGATGAATATATTCTCGTCCTGCCGGTCTTCCAGTCTCTTTCCTATCTAGTCTATGTGATCATAGCCGCAGCTCAGCGAGTGGCTATTGAAATCGCCACAAACAATCACTTTTGTCTTTTAATGGTAGTCTGTCAAGTGCCTGTGGGAGGTAACTAGGACAGTAGTGTGTGATCAGGTCTAGATCTGTATTGTCAGTTTTGGGTTTTTACCCTTTTTTTTTTTTTTACACTAACTCGCTTTAAACCTAAGAGTAATCCATACACACTACTTCTAGCAGTGCTGGGGTGAATTTCGTGTGTGGATTAGCTTTCCATATCAACAGTTTCCCTCGCCATCAGGCAAACTTACTCTGACTTCAGATGTACTTGTAATTTACATCCGCATGTCAAGGACGATGTATTAGATTTAAGTGTCTGATATTCTGCCCCTTCCATGTAACTTCCATGTGGGAAGCAGTGATGTTACTTTTACAAGGTTCAATACCCCACCTTTTCGCCTGTCCATTAGGTCAGATTGGTAACACTGGTGGCGACTGACTTTGAAGGCATTGGTGTCATTGAGGTGAGTTTATTGCAAGAAACATACACTTTCTGGATTTCTGTATGTTTATTTGGCCTTCACCACACTGTCTGATGGTGTGAAGTATGTTTACTATGGATGTATAGGTTGTAGGGAAGAAAGGGGTGGCATCTGCATAGACAATTAGTTTCCGCTCTCCAAAGCCTTGCATAAATGTTCCTTTAATCTTTGTGTCCTGTTAGATTGCTTCTAAAAGTTGTTAGTAGTAAGGTATGTGGTATTTGATTAGTAAATAAGGAGCCGCTCCTTGGAGATGACGTCATATTTTACTACATAAATGTCTAGCTCCGCATAAAAACTGCACGGTGCAAGCATCGCACCAGCATACTGGTTAAAAACCTGAAAAAAGACAAAAACATAATTAAAGTAATTGATGAGTTTTGGAAATGCATACTACAGGCAGCACAAGAATCAGTACCATGAGGAGCTCGTAAATAATATAAACCGTACTGGAGTAGTGAACAGGAACAGATGCGTAATGATATTGAAGTATGTAGAAAGCAAGCAGAGGCCAAACCCAACCAAGAGCAGCACAATAAATACAAGCATGTAAAAGCAAAATTTCAAAGATCCAAATTGCAGGCTAATGGAAAGCTGGCGGGAGAAAACAGAGTCACTAAACTTTGAAACAGACACAAAGAAGTTGTGAAAGCTAATAAAAAATATGAGGGCACCGAGAGAAATTCAAAGATTACACTACATTAAAACAGAAACATCTTAAGAGGAAAGCAAGCAAGAATCTGACCATTTTGCGGACTCATTTTTGTAAGATAGCACCATGGAAATTGGTCCAGACAAACAAATAAAAAACATTCGTATGTCACAGCAGGCTGGCTTTATGCAGTGTTACTCTACGGAAGATAAGACAATCTACCTCTCTCAAGAAATTGAGGATGCATTCCAAAAGAAGGAACTGTTGCTTGTGATGTGAATAGACATAAAGAAAGCCTTTCACAAAGTCTGGAAAGAAGGTCTGATGAAGAAACTGAGAAACTGTAAAGCCAATGGGAGAATGTATAAATGGATGAAAGCATACTTGCACAACAGAAGAACTCGAGTACATATAGACGGATTCGCAGGTCCGCATTGCCGAATTGGTAAGTACACGTGTTCTTAACATTCGTTGTGTTGATGCTGAGGTTAGCAGTTCAACCCCTACACCGGAAAGCTGGACTAAATTGTTGACCATTTTGTCCTTGACTAGGGACATAAATGAAATGGAATTAAAGTGGCAATGTACTCTAATGACCTGGTCCTGTGTGGAGCACAGATGAACATGCATCAGTGGCCACCAGACCGCTACAAATAGCTGTAGATACATTAGTTGCATGGGAAAATAGATGGTGTGTCAGTATAAACACTGACAAGTGCAACGCCAGCCTATTTACCCTATCTCCAAAACAAAAGGCAGGCATCATCCAGATAAATGGGATACCCATAGGAGAAGATAAAAAATCAAATACCCTGGAGTAACATTTGAAAAGAGGTTGACATCGAGAAAGCACTTTAAACAAAGCAGTGGCTAGAGCTAGAATGAAAATAACCATCCTGATAAAACTAAGTGGAACCACATGGGGTAGCCAGTTGGAAAATACTTAGCAAGGTTTATCAACAGAGTTTACGCTCATACCTGGAATACGGGTCAACTGCGTGGTGTTCAGAATAAAAAACCACACTACAAGAGCTGGACAAGGTGCAAAATCAAGCACTTACCACATAAGGGATGAGAAGAATACCTATAATGGAGATGGATAAGACGGGGATGATACAAGCACTGAGAGAGCGCGAAGATACGAAAGTGCTAATACTAGCAGAAAAGATCCTCAGTTTGCCAGTTTGTAATGGACCAATTGTCCGTGACCACCGCTCACTGTCTAAACGGCAGTTGCCGAGTGCGCGAATTACGATATCGATTGGGTCAAAGAGACCAGGAATTTCTCTTGGGCTAGACACTTTGTGTTTGACTGTCGTCGAGAGTGGACAGAAGAAGACTCGTCGTGGCAATGGCACCAGTTATCGTGCAGCCACTTGTTGCTTAACAATTGTATAGATGTAGTTTGCAAATTGACATTGTTTTAGTAAAAGAACCTCGTGTGGTTATATAATCATATGAAGTGTATGAACCTGTAGTGTGGCAATATATATATATATATATATATATATATATATATATATATATATATATATATATATATATATATATGAGGGGGAGGAGGAGGAACAGAAGTAGGGAGAGGAGAGATGGAGGAGGGAGGAGGAGGAGAAGGAGGGGGAGGAGGGAGGAGGAGGAGGGAGGAGGAGGAGGGGAGGAGGGGGAGGAGGAGAAGGAGGGAGGATGGGGAGGTGGAGAGGAGGAGGGGAGAGGAGGAGGGAATAAGGAGAAGGAGGGAGGAGGAGAGGGAGGAAGGGGAGGAGGAGCGGGAGGAGGATGAGGGTGAGGGATGAGTGGAGAAGAGGTGGAGGAGATGGAGGGGGAGAAGGAGGATTGGTAGGAGGAGGGGCGGAAGAGGGGGAGGATGAAGTGGAGATGGGGAAGGAGGAGGGTAAGGAGGAGGAGGGGAAGGAGGATGAGGGGGAGGAGGAGGCGGAGGGGTGGATTATAACGCATATGCCTGTAGATAACTGTAGCGAAAAGGTCCACCTATTTGAGAAATATGCAACAATTTTACATACATAGCAATGCTATTAGAAGTTTTGTCCCCTCACTATATATACATTATAATGTAAATTAAATATTAAATAATAATATTAGATAAATAACTGTTTGTACACTAAAAAAAACTATGACAGTTGGCATCACGGGAATGATTAGAAGATGTGTAGAAAATTTCATCTCAATTGGATGGACCGTGCATGCATACAGACAGACATTCTATTATATATATATATATATATATATATATATATATATATATATATATATATATATATATATATATATATATATATATATATATATATATATATATATATATATAATCGAAAAACCGCACCGGAGTTTGATTGCAACAAGTATCGGTATAGTCGCGTTATTCGCCACGTAGTGGCAAAGTTAAAGTATATCGTGTTAAACTCCAATCCTTTATCATGTCAACTCCTTCGGGCCATTATCCTGGCCAACAGTCTAACCAGCAAAAAAATGATACCGTGGTAAACTATCGTGTTTAAATGAACACAGTCATCCTATTATGGTCTAGCTAAACTTGAGCTCATGGCTACATACATACTTTGTACAAAATACCGACTAGACCCACCTATCTTAGGTCATGTCAAGGCCACCCTATGAAGAACAGATTTCTTCTTCTTCTTCTGCGTTCATCCGGAGTTTTTTTTCCCGGACGTGATTGCGTTGTGCCTGTTTACACCAGAGCTTCGTTCTTGCGCGGTTAGGCTGACACAGCCGACTTCTGAGGGCATTTGTTGACAGGGTTAACCTTCCCGGGAAGAACAGATTTGTAATCCTAGCTATGTGGCGGTTGAAAAGATGCAGTTTTTTCAACCAGGCCAAATGTCTCTAGAAAGAACCCACCCATCTGCCCACATTTGGTATGTCCCCGAAAACTATTCCAGAACGAACTCCATGGAAAGAAGAACATAGACTATCATTACGAATCCAGACAAAAGTTAAAGGAATATTTGACAAGGAAGAACCGAGGTCAGCGCAGAACAGATACTCTCAGCTTCCTTAATGAAGAAGACCCACATGACCTTTGAATCCGAGTCTACACAGATGAGTCAGCACCAAATGCTGTTCAAAGTGGAAGAGCTGGAGTGTACATAAAATACACAAATGATACTAGGGACACGACCATCCATCCTCCTAACATGTCCTCCTATCCATCTAAGTCTACGAAGACTGAGCATGGAATAAACCGTCACACAACCTGATCTTTCCAATACTTCACTATTTGTGATTTTGTCTTGCCACTTAATACTAAGAATTCTTCGCAGACACCGCATAGGAAAGCTGTTTAAACGTTTCTCTTGATGTGAGTAATTTATCCAGGTTTTACTGCCATAAAGAAGAGTACAAAGGACACAGGCTTGATAGACAAGGACTTTTGTTTTGGCAGTAAGCTTCCTGTTCTCCCAGACTCTTTTTCTTAACCTGTTCATTGTTGTTGCTGCCTTACCAATCCGGATGTTGATTTCCTGATCTAGGGATCTAGGATTTGAAAAGTAACATTACTAAATAAAAGCAATGGTTCACAACTTGTAATGCTATTGACAGATGCAAAATCAGTACTTGAGGCGCTCGTGTCTGGCAAATTGGCAGTAGTACTACGGACACAGAACTTGGCAGCCAGCGTAAGGTCACCATACAGTGCATACCATCTCACTGTGGATTGGTGAATCAGCCATGTGCATATGTGGGTTGGCGCTGCAGACAGCAGATTACATACACCAAGCCTGCCCAAAATACGACATATCTAGGCAAACCTTCTTGCCTAGAGAAACAACAGTGGAAGAAAAACTCTATGGACCACTGAATGAACTAAACAAGACAGTAACATTCAAACACGAGACAGCATTTCAGTTACACGTAAATTTCTATCGAACAAAAGAAGCAGAAAATTACAAACAGGTATTTATGGCGTTTTCACGCGCGCGCGTGCACGCGCGAGAGAGAGAGAGAGAGAGAGAGAGAGAGAGAGAGAGAGAGAGAGAGAGCCAGAGAGAGAGCCAAAGAGAGAGAGAGTCAGAGAGAGAGAGAGAGAGAGATGCAAGACAAAGACTGAAGTTAGCTGCATTGGGTAGTAACGTCATCACAGGCACAATGGATTTATTCGGGGTGGTCGGGGTTTGGGTGGAGGTTAAAAGAACTTTTGTCTTGCCCATGGTCATACTCTTCACTTCTCGGATGACAATGACCTTTGACCTATGAGGTACCACATCTTGTTGTGTTGGGTGAACTTTTGTCTCTGACTGTGGTACTATTTGAATAATGAAGACACAAACAATAGATTGCACGATTTATTGCTTAGCTATTTCACTGCATCTCGTATGGCACATATTGCAGAAATCACACAACATAACCAAAAGTAATTAGATATATCTTTTAAGCTGAAATATACACATAATCATACAGTAATTTCAGTTGTCTACCATGGTAATCTATAACTGACTATCATGTCTTTCTGTTTGCACAAACTAAAGCGCATACATAATGAAGTCATGAGGGTGATTCTTGGATGTACAAGGGACACCCCAATAGAGTGTATGTGATACATCCTTGAGCTGTCGACTATTACAGACAGACTCAAGGTTTTGCAGACAAGGCCATACCTCAAGGTAGCTGCGGACAAGGAACACCTCCTACAAGATTCCCTGGATGCAGTCAGTGGTCACAAGCTGTTAAGCAGAAGATCATGGATAGCTCAGGAAGAAGATACCATCAGAGATGTGTACACACTTGACAAGATTAGCAAAGGCAAGGATTGGGTCAGATTGTCGAATAGAAATTCAGACCTGTGTGAGGTTATAATCACAATGGGTCGCAAGTGTAGGGAGTGGCCAGCATGTGCTGCGGAAGAAGAAATTCAGCAATTAATTCACGACTACTCTCGTCCTAGCAATGTGATTATCTATACCGATTGTCACGAAACTGCAGTTTAGTGATTCCTTGATAACTTACATATCAAAATACAATGAAGAAGGAGGGTTAACAATTGTGTACTTCATTCTGAGAGGAGGAATAAAGTAAAGATCATTGACCTCCGAATAGAAAAATAGGATACAGGTACGTGCCGAGGTCAGTGGCTGCCGCTCTTATCGGCCGACGGGAAAACGAACGGACAGAAAAACTGGGAACAGAAAGACGGTGATCAAAGCATAGATTTCTTTGAAGTGCGACCAGCGATGAACGGAAGAACAGCGTAAGAACGGAGAGAAACGAACAACTAACCACTACGTGATTTCACCGCTTTTTGAGGGGAAGGATACGGCAAATTTGATTGTAGATCAAACAATCAGCGTAGGATTGGACACTTGTTATAAATAGTAGCAACTGAGGTTTCTAGTTAGTGTGTGTTCCAAACTGGGCTGAATGAGATATGCTCCTGAGTGGGGAAAGAAATACACGTCCCTAATGGTTTAAAGAAGATGGGATATTAGTGTGTTATTCGCTAGTGTATTTCGATTCCAGGAGGATAAGTGCATATATAAGGTATTAATACTTTAGAGTAATAGTTTAGCATAGGACCATAGATGTGTAAGCATAGCGTTTATCATTGCTTTCTATTAGTGAATAAGTTAGACTTTGATGAATTCATATGTCTTATGTGGGTGTTTTACTTCGGAAGCCTTGTCATTATGGCTGGAGAATGACACTTGCATAAGTAGTATTAAGTGGCAGACACTTATCACTGGATCTGTTATACTTTTCACAGGTTCAACTCCTATCGGGATATAACGAGAAGATAGACACATACTTCGTGTGTGCTGGAAAAGCTTTGAAGATAAAACAAAAGGCATTTCATTTGTGGGGAGAGCAAATACCCCAATAAACCAAGTAATAAATTAGACAGGATCAAAGAAGAAATAAACTATACTTTTAAAGGAACTTTGAAAAAGAAGATCCAGATAACTAACGTAATAAGGAAAAAAGGAATATAAGTTTGCAGAAAACAAAGCAGAATAAAAATACCTACGTCTTGTAGGCATAGACAATAGACAAGTAAAAACATTGCTACTCATAGAGACAATATGCTGAACTGTGGTGATGTGGTGTTTTTCAATGTCGGATAAATACTTTCATGAAACAGACTCGGGCGAAGTCATAAACTGAATGGATTATTATTACTGTACAGTGATACAGCGGTGAACAGTTTTGTTTCATTCAATAACGGATTTACCGTCAGACTCGAGCATACGGATCATCCAGGGTGAGATCTTTCCTGTTTGATGTGCTGTCCTGTGGTTTTGCATAATGAGTGGGCGAGATGTGACACCGCTGCTAGACATTCAGAGTTCATTCTGGCACCAACAATAGAATACACTATCAACTACGCTTACACAGTCCATACATACACCAGACATAGTTTTTATTAATAAATCTTTTATTTATCGTTGAAAGGAACTGTTGTCGGAGTATGTGTTGAGGGAATAACAGAGAGAGTGAAAGAAATAGATATATGGAAGGGAAGACAGAAGGGAGGAGTGTAGACAGAAGTCAGTCAATAATCCCAACAGATAATAAGTTTGAAGATGTGCTTGTTGATTCCACATTCCTCCCGGGAACACAAGTGACACCGATGGCTCTGTGTAGAGAGGGAATAAAGTGCCGGGGTATTTATAGCAAAAGCAATTGGCCTATGTTTAGTAAAGGAGAGCGTGGCTTATGACACCACAACATTAAGTCTAAGATTGGAGGTGGAGGCGGTTACTTCAGCTCTCATCTGTATACGCTCTCATCTGTGACGGAAGAGTGAGTTCCCTTGAGCAAGATGGCGGGACATTTCTTCGTCCCGTAAAATGGAACGTGTTTTTTCCGAAATGTGTATGGATTAAGTGTTTTTTCGTGGTGAAATGGAGTTCGGACCGTGCAACGGAGTTCGTGCACGCGCGTCCGGTCTTCTTTCGGTGTATCATCGGCGCCCGGTGGCGATAGTTAAGCCTAACATGACGGCCAGACGACCAGCTAGGACACAACGTGGTAAGAGGGCGGGCGCGCGCAGAAGGCGCTTAAAATGTGACAGATTGGGTATCGGAAATGTTCGAGTACTGTACTGGAACTGTGCATCATTTAGTCAACGCCGACCCATTCTTGAAAAACTACTCTACGGAAATGATATTGTAGTCTTGCAAGAAACACACCTCACCGACGGAACAGTCAATGTGGCGGGATTTCAGGGTTTCCTTAACAGGCGGCACCTCGGACAGGCCATTCTGGTCCGCGACAACATACTAGTGTCTGAGATCGATATGTCCGCTTGGAACAGCGATGCCCTGCAAGTGCAGGCATTAAGAATAATGACACCAGTGCAGCTTGTAATCGTTAACGTCTATGCGCGAAATGGGAAGGTCGACGTGCGACAATGGCAGAGTTTGTTCGATATGGATGAAAGGCATATCATCTACTGCGGGGACTTCAATGCCAGAGGCAGTCAATGGGGGAATTGCATCACCAATAGACAGGGAGAAGATTTGGAGGACGCCCTGGCATCTGCTGCCCTAATCTGTCTGAATGATGGGAAGGTCACTAGAATGGCCACTCGACCAGGCGACTCTGACAGCATCATTGACTTGGCTCTGGTGTCGCCCACCATCGCAACAAGGTGCCGGTGGGGCACACTGGGATACCACGATAGTGACCACTACCCTTGTGTCATCCTGATCAAGAAAGACGGGGCCATGAGTCAAAGAAACAAGACCAATGCCTTCCCGTACGACACCACTGGTCAAGACGCCATAAGCAAGATCAGAAGAAGGAAACTAACTTCCTCCCGTAGGAGACAAGAAAGATGGCTGCAGCCACCATGGTGGAATGGAGAGGTCGAGAAGGTGTGGCTGGGAAAGAGGCAGGCTGTCAAAGACTGGCAAAAGGCCAGAAAGGCTAACATGCCACAGGTTGAATTGGCGAACCTGAAGACTGAGGTCGTTAGGACGACGACTTTATTCAAATCCTGCGCCAAACAGGCCAAGGCCGACAAATGGGACGAGTTCTGCAGGAAGGTGTGCTCCGAGCAATCTCTTACGACATTCTGGCGCCTCCACAAGAGCATGAACGGTGCTGCACAACGTAGGGGTATTCCAGACTTTCAAGGCACAGACCTCGCATGGAAAAAGTCGGATGCGGATAAAGGTAAGGCCCTTCTTGCACGCTACATAGAACAGACTGACCAGAAAGACGAGCCCGCCAGACAGAGGACCACAACAACACTCTCTCAGTTGTGCGAGGGGGTCGGGACAGACGAAGAATGGACGATCACAGTGGACATATTGCGTGCGATGCTCAAGAAATCACCTAACACCGCCCCAGGCCCAGACGGCATCCGATATGGTGACCTAATGGTGATATCAGATGATGACATGGAAGAACTGGCCAGAGAATTCAACACCAGTATCCAGAGGGGTCAGGTCAAAGAAGAATGGCTACACAGCTACTTGCTGCCGCTGCCAAAACCGAACAAAGACCACTCCAAGATAAGCGGCTACAGAATCATTACGATGCAGAATACTGTTGGCAAGCTACTGGAGAAAATTGTAGCACACAGACTTGCTTGGGACTTGGAACAGCTCGGCTGCTTCCCGCCCACACTTGGAGGATACAGACGCAACAAAGAGTCATGGCTGAATGCGGCGGTCTTTGCTCAAGATGTTTACGAAGGATTTCAGGTCAGAGAAGAGACATGTGCGGCCGCCATAGACTTAGAGGACGCATATAACAGAGTATCTTTCGAGCACTTGATGCAAACCCTCCTCAGACTGAAAGTGCACCCTCACCTTGTACGATGGATAGCTGCAGTTCTACTCCAAAGGAAGGTGGTGCTAAGATGCGGGAGTTGGTCTTCTGAGCCGATAACGATATGTCCAGGATTGCCGCAGGGTTCACCACTGTCACCAGTACTATTCAACGTGTATACGGTGCCGATCACTGAACAACAGTTGGATGGGAGGGGTAGGACTCTATCATTCGTTGACGACATCCTCGTGTATCGACAGGGTCGAGATAGACAGGCGGTTGCCAACTATATGCAGCGCGAACTAGATCGAATTTCCTCATGGTGTGCTGATGCCGATGCCCTTGTCAACCCTGCAAAGGCAACGGTTACATGGTTCTCACTAAACAACCATATTGTGAAAACAGACCTGCCGGCAGTAAGAATGGATGGGAGCATTCTGAGTAGAACCCAGTCAATGACATATCTTGGCGTGAGGCTTGATCGTAGCCTGTCCTTCAGAGATCATGTCGATTATGTCATAACGAAGGCTCGAAAAGGTTTGGCAGCAATGAGAGTCATGGCGAGTGCCAATATCGAGCAAAGACTGCTATTACTTCTGTTCCAAGGACTTGTGCTTTCACGCATCGAGTATGCCCTGGCCATCCTCACTGTCAGCCCTACACAGATTGGAAGACTTGAAAAGGTACAAAACGAAGCCATGCGCATCATTTTGGGCTGCACGAGAGACACCAGCTGTGTAGCAATGAGATACCTCCTTGACTTCCCGACAATGGAACACAGGATCAAGATCTGGAGAGCTCGTGCATACTTAAAAATAAGTGCAGATGAGCAGCACCCTCTGCATGACGCTGTATTCAGAGAAAAGGGTGACAGGCTAAAGAGGGGCAAATCATGGATGGGTCGGGCGGAAGATGTCGTCGGACAGGTCTGCAGTCTTACCAGTATCAACCCCGGCAAGGAATGGGTGCCGGTGCCTCCAGCTTTTAAGTGTACCTTCTCCTGCATTATCACACTCGACAGACGGTGCAGAGAGCAGAACCCTGCCGCTGTCAATGCAGAGGTTAACGCGCTCATCTATGATCACTCAGATAGCCCCGAAGTGCTCATCTATACAGATGGATCTGTTGGAAAGCAGCAGAGAAGTGCGTGGGCATTTACAGCCCGCTCAGCGGGCCGAACCGTTCAAGAATCCAGTGGTGCCCACTCCATGACCACGAGCAGCATGACGATGGAGGTGATGGCAGTTACACAGGCTTTCATATGGCTGGAATCACAGCATTATACCAACGTGTGTGTACTAAGTGATTCAATGAGCATGATTCAGAAGGTCGAAGCTGGATCTGTACGTAGACAGTGGACTGAGTCGCTGCGGAAGTCTGTTGTCCGCAAAGTCACCTTCATCTTCGTCCCGGGACATGCGGGAGTCGAGGGAAATGAACGAGCTGATAAAATGGCTGGCTCTGCACCCCCTGTAGATGGCCAGCCCATGGATCGTGCCGATGTTATTAACGCCCTTAAAGATATGGCGAGAACAGAGGATTTTGACGCCAGTGATTCCACATCGCTTTCCAGGATGAAAGACCTGGGAGTAAGAATCGGCACAGCCAGACGCGAGAGGTACATCGGGAAAACAAAGCGCCTCGTCAACCAACACAGAACTGGCACTATTAGCCACCGGACGCTGATGCATATGCTGGGGGGAGGATCTGAGCACCTATGGACATGTCCGGAGTGCAACGAAGATACCCCAACTGATAACTAACTAACTAACTCATCTGTATACGCATGTTGTGATTTAACTTATTCACAAAGCATGCTGAGAAAGGTGAATACTGGCATGTTTCGTGCAGAATAACATGAATCAACATTTGTGAGCATTAGCTGGATCTTTTCTTCAGGACATTTTGGTATGGTTGTAAATGAACAGGCAGACAGATTGGCTGGTGCCGGATCCTTAAGATATGATTTGATGCATGATATGGCAGATGTGGTGAATGTCCTCTGGGAGCATGTTATTAATGCAGAAGAACAGATAAAATATCGCGGTCTAGAGAGAATGCGGGAGCAATGGGTGATCTGAGGATCTGCTCGAAAGTCATCACTCAGAGGTAAAGCAGTACGGACATATAAGTAGATTATACCGGGCACCATTAGTATTGGGACCCTTCGCTATTTATTGAAGATGACTACTGAGCGTTGATGGAATTCCCCGATTGCAGTTATGTCGGTTCTAGACTCAACTCAGCTCTGTTTGCACACAACTGGATTCTGCAGATTAATGGCGATTGCTTCTGCCACCTTTATAATGTGAACATTTTGTGTGTTAAACACTATCATACTTTTCACTTCTCGGCTGACACGTGCATTGACCTATGAGGTACCGCCTCCTTTTATGCTGGGTAGCTCAATGAACTTGTGTCCATGACTGTTAGTATTTTCAATACCGAGTAACAAAGAAGGAAAATGTGCTGCTTCATTTACCCCCGTGGTGAGTATTATAAATATGTAAACACAGGATCTACGAACCTGAATATCTCTCAGTTTTAAGAACTGGTTCTTGACGATCATATAAAACATTTTTGTAGTGTGCACTCCTGTATATTTCTAGGGTTATCTGTATATGGAAAGGACAAATTGAAACTAAAGATGGTTAAAAATATAAGTGATGCAATAATACTAAGAATGATTGATTGAGGACAGTGGTACACAGTTGGAATATAGAACTATCTGTGCAATGCTAATACTCTTAGGCAGTCTTGTTTCGATATCTCACACCGTCGTCAACGTCTATGACCGGGTCTCTCTTATTGTTTCGATTATGCAAAGCCATCCTGGCATATATCTCTTCGTTTCCACATTCTCCTTTCCTGTCAAGTTTGCTAGTCACTTTGATTTCATGTTCATTTCTCATTGCACCAAGATGTAAAAAAAATACTTGACTGTCTGCGTTCAATGTTTTTCATTTGTTCATTGAAGGACATTCTCATTCGTTTTTCTGTCCATTCATGGCATTCTTTGCATTTTTATCAGGAATCTCATTCCCACTGCCACTAGATGTTTTTTCAATTGTCAGCGCTAAAGTTGTAGAAATGTAAACAATATAAAATAAATGGAAGTAGTGCATTTTTTTTTTATACAGAACACATGTATGGTAAACAAAGGATGTTTCGACGACAAGCCTTCATCAGCCTGGTACGACCAGGGCGGCAGGATCCATTGTAAAATCTCCACCCCGATACAGATTCAACTCATGACCCCCCGAGCTAGCAGGCCAGCATCTAGCCACCACGCTAGCTCGGCTTACTTGTTGAAAGCGTACTTACAATTGAAAAAGATCAGCTCTCTTGCGTATAGTGAAAATATTTGTGTCTATGGATTTGAGATCACGAAAATGTTGTAAACTAAATGTGGACAATCTAATTCAGATAAATAGTCGTATTGTTTCGAGAGAAATAACTCATACTATAGGACTAGAAACGTTTGATTGTAGGTTCTGACAATACCAACTTAATGTTTGAATAGGATACCTACAATTCCTATTTATATGCAACTTTTGTATGCAAACCGCATTTATTGTCTTCGAGGAATTAATGTATAGAATAATAAATAGTATGCAGTCATTACACAAACAATATGAGAATGTTGCTGCATTTTATGTCTGGGGTCTTGTTGTATTTACAAATATAAACGAAAGCATACAATAATATTGTCGCGCCATTACCCTCTTTGGACAGCAACCCATTCAAATTAATATCCTCTGTGGTTGACATTAAAAGGAAGTCATGTAGTTATAATTATTGGAAGGGACATAACGACAATAGAGGTGTTTCAAGGGACATTACTGAAATTAGTATAATATATAAAGTAATTTAAATAATTATGGCAATTATCTGAAATCTTTATTAATTTGTCATAAAATTTAGCGACAGTAACATACACAATAAAGAGTAGGGTAAAAATGTTAGTTATATTCATTATTTGTGTAAAAGTAATGAATTTATTTTAAAAGCGTGAGATTCTTATAACTAATTTTTCTATTTTCCCTCAATATTACATCTGTTGTTTTATCCTTCGCCTCGATAACAATTTAGTCCTGTTTATTCAAACATTTTTTGTCCAGCCTGTGAAAGGCCAAATATCATTAATAAAATAGGTATTTACAATTTATAAAGAAGCTAGCTGACACAGTTAATCAGACTTAACAAGTGCACTCAATCAAATGTAAAAAGACAAAACATCAGGATGGACTTAGTGTAGAATTCTACCAGCACTTCTTTCCTATCCTAGACAGTTTCCATCTAAAAGTCTACGAAGAAACTTTTCAGAAACAAGAACTTCCAAACAGTTGCAATATGTCATACATAACACTCATACCTAAAAAGCAGCACAGACAAAACACAACTGAAAAACAATAAACCCATCTCATTATTAAACACAAAATTCTAGCAAAATCACTTGCAAACACAATAAATACATTCATGTCATCATTGATACTCTCAGACCAACAAAGAAGTTTTCATCACAGAAATATAAAACCAACATGCACAATTCATTAGAGATATCCCATACATACACTAATCAGAAAGACTGTCCATCCTCCCTCTTGTACTGGTGAATCATTCACTCACTGTCTGTTTCAGGATCACAAGATATGTCAGACAAGGGTGTTCACTATCACCAATTCTTTATGTACTGATACTAGAACAACTCTTAGAAGCAATCACACAGGTCACCAATATTAAAGGAACATTTATACAAGGATTAGGGGAGAGACAAATAAATGTTCATGCAGATGACACCGCTGTCTTCCCTACAACCAACACATCCATAGTTAATATTCTACACACCTTCAGACATTTTGGAGAAGGAAGTGGGGCCAAAATAAACATACAGAAATCCAAAAAAGTGTATGTTGCTTGCTTGCCAGAAGCTCACCTCATTGAAAACACAGCCTTAAAAATCAGAGGCTACCAATGTTGTCGATCTGAACGAAAGGACAGACGATAATTGGGATATTGAGCCTTGTAAAAAATAACATGACTGCTTCCCACATTGAAGTTTACATGGAAGGAGAAGAATATGAAACACTTAAGCCTAAGACATCGTCCTTGACTTGGAGACGTAAATTACTAGTACCTCTGAATTCGGAGTGGGTTCGCCTGATGACGAGGCCTACTGTTAATAGGGAAAGTTAATCCACACAATAAAATACAGTCAGCACTACTATGTATGGACTACTCTTGAGTTCAAAGCAAGCAAGCGCAAAAAAAAAAAAAAAAAAAAAACTTAAGACAGACAATACAGACTAGACCTGATCAAATAATACTGTCGTAGTGACCACCCACAGGTACATGACACAATACCATTATAAGAAGAAAATGATTGTGTGTGGCGAGCTCAACAACCACTCGCATAGCTGGGGCTATAATCACATGGATCAGAGAGGAGAGAGACTTGAAGACTGGCAGGACGAGACTATATTTATCTTGATTACTAAGCCGTTGACCCACATATCTTCTACTCGAGATCATGGCACACTACACCTACATCCAACGTGGCTTGTTATTCATCAGACCTGGGTGGAACATTACACGAATTGTTGGAAAACAACTTGGTGGTAGCTACCATCGGCCAGTCTATATAACTGTAAAAAATGAGTTTGTAAGTGAACACAGAACCTTCATGAGAAGGGGGAGGGGAGAGAGAGAGAGAGAGAGAGAGAGAGAGAGAGAGAGAGAGAGAGAGAGAGAGAGAGAGAGAGAGAGAGAGAGAGAGACTACAAGAAAACAGACTGGGCAATGTACAAGCATCGCACCAGCATACTGGTAAGAAATCTGAACACAGATAAAAACATAAATAAAGTAGTTCAAGATTTCGGGAAATGCATACTACCGGCAGAAGCTCGTAAGCAATATAAACCGTAATGGAGTAGTGAACTAGAACATAAGCATAATGATGTAGAATTATGTAGAAAGCGAGCAGAGGTTAAACCCAACCAAGAGCACCACAATAAATACCAGCATACACAAATAAAATTTAAAAGGGCCAAACTTCAGGCGGAAAGGCTGGCAGGAGAAAACAGAGTCACTGAACTTTGAAAGAGACACAAAAAAATTGTGAAAGCTAACAAAACAACTTAGCGATGGAAGAACATCCCGAAATTCAAAGATTGCACTACATTAAGACGAAAACATCTTAACAGGAAAGCAAGCAGCTAACCATTTTCGGACTCATTTGCGAAACATAGCAACATCGAAATTAGTCCAGAAAAACAATACGTAAAACATTCTTGCGCCACAAAAGGCTGGCTTTATGCAGTGTTACTCTATGGAAGATCAGACAACCTATCTCTCTCAAGAAATTGATGATGCATTCCAAGAGAAGAAACTGTTGCTTGTGATGTGAATAGACCTAAAGAAAGCCTTTGACAAAGTCTGGAAACAAGGTCTGTTGAAGAAACTGAGAAACTATGAAGTCAATGGAAGAATGCACAAATGGGTGAAAGCATACTTGCACAACAGAAGAGCCGGAGTACATATAGACGGAGTCAAGAGCAAGAAAGAGCTGCTGATTCATGGTGTTTCCCATGGTGGAGTCCTGTCCCCGGCATTTTTAAAGTCTTCATCAATGATCTTGTTACTAAACTACCACATGAAATTAAAGTAGCAATGTACGCCAATGACCTGGTCCTGTGGAGCAGGCATGAACATGCGCCAGTGGCCACCAGATCGCTACAAAGAGCTGTGGATACATTAGTTGTATGGACAAATAGATGGTTTGTCAGCATAAATACTGACAAATGCAGCACCACCCTATTTATCCCCTCTCCAATACAAAAGGCAGGCATCATCAGTGAAGCTGAGGCCATGGGTCGGTCAAACACCAGTAGGAGCTCCTCTTCAGACAGGGCAGAAGGTAATCCTGGAATGTATTGTAGACAATAACGTGTATGACGACCGTCCAGCAGCTCTGGTTTATAAAATCAGGAAAACTCAACTATATCAGCACAACGTCAGCAAGATCAGTTTCTTGTCAACAAGACCATCCCACACTCAGTTATATCCTGGAACTCTCTCTCTCTCTCTCTCTCTCTCTCTCTCTCTCTCTCTCTCTCTCTCTTTCTCTCTCTCTCTCTCTGTCTGTCTCTCTGTCTCTCTGTCTCTCTCTCTCTCTACTCAATTCGCGGTAAGACTATGGACAGGGCTAGTGCTCAGTCTCTGAAATATACTGACTGACACCAATCCCTCATTAGTAACAATAAATCCTTCAGTAGTTATCAATCCTTCAGAATGGCAGGCAAATCCTTACAGACACAATGAAAATACATCTCCTCTCTCCATATTAATAATCCAGTGGCATAAGGAACAAGATATTGTAATCAACCTCCTGGGGTTTTAACATAGGATTTTTTCATCTTCTGGAATTTCGCTGATATAAACTGACAGTTGAGCACTTAGGGGATATCTATCCTGGTATACCAAGCCCAAGGGTGTTGAGGCAGGGCCAACAGTCTTGACACAGGAATCTACTCTTGGGGGACCCACAGAGGGGAATCTCTCAGCTCCCCCAGAATGATGACGACTGTGCCTTTCATGCCGATAAAGTATATGAGCATCAGAATCTCGTACTCCACCGGTTGGTCTGATTACTTATGATAGTACTCCAATGGCAATTGTTATGACAGATGAAAAGATGTTGGCTTCCCTTGAATATGCTGTGTGACTATGAGGCGGGTTTCCTTTCTGAGTATAATCATTCTTCATGCAATCGTTCAGACGGTAATGTCGGGCTTCCTGATATAAACGTAGATAATGAAGTAACTGAAGACTCCCCTACAAATCAGGTTTAAAGCTCCGACACTTTCATTGGTCCCAATAGCAATTCAGTAGGTCTACTTCCAGGAAGTCCAGGCCATTCCACACCATCCATCGCTCCCGTCAATATAAAAGTGCAAAAGCCCCTCTATACTTAATTGCAATACAACCACAGGTTATTAAAAGTACAATCTCACACACATCAAGACAAAAGAAAAAAGTTTTGAAGAAAGGAAAATATTATTAGGTCACCCATCCCGCTTCTCCGGCGATGGAGCTCAATCCATCCCTGATGTAGCGTGAGTGGCATTTGCACATGGATCACTCCTGTTCTCCATGGATGTCATGATGTCATAATAATATAACTAACGACAGACCAGGAGCGCAAGATAAGATAAGGTCATATGAATAAGACCAGGTTGTCCTGTGTGACAGAGTTTTGTGGTATCAAAGGCAGATTGTGATAGAAATATCCGGTTGTGATAAGGTCTTCCTGTTGAGAGAGATGCATCCAGTTGAGACGATGTCATCCAATTAAGACACAGGTATCACGATAAAACAAAAGGCATATTGAGACAAGACATGTTAAGATCAGGTCGGTATGATAGCTTATCATTCCACGTCCTTAACACAAAGCCGGTTTTTATTCTCCTCAGTTGAGGCCCGGTTCACCTCAATACTCAAAATCCCTTTACCCTCTATCTCTGTCTCTGGGAAACTTTGAACTCCTGTCCCAGCAGTTATGGTGATAATTAATAAATCACCTGCACATGTGAACTAAATTCACAAGAAAACAAAACATATAATCAATACATGAAATAAGATAGGATCCATCAAATGGATATTCATCAATATCAACTCAGATTCGAACACAAAACCACACTGTCCCGTTTCCACCCTGACTTTTGGAAAGAGGGGGTTGGTGAACACTTAATGCTAACCGATCAAAAGTTGCAAACATAACACATGCATAACTTCACGAATACAAGGTATTTAGGCCATTTCCAAGAACGCCCCTGGCGACTAACTGAATATAAACTTGTGTCCAGTCATCAATAATCATTTGTCAATTTGAGTACACATTTTGCTTATGGCGTGTCCCTCTTACTTCTCCCATGAGAGTATATCTCACAAAAGTACATGACATTTAGTTACATACTCCCAGCCCCTTTATGATTGATTGATTGATTGATTGATTTAGGAACCTACATCACAGCCCTTTATGATATAGATTACATGTCCAATTACACATGCTTAACACAAGTGTTGTAAAATGCAGACTCTCAAGAACTTTCCACATCTGGAGAAAGATTGTTCAATGGTGTTCGTCCATAGGGAGGGAACAGTCCTACAGCACACAGAAAAGGCAGAAATGCAGTGAGAGTGTGATTACATTCACAAAGCATACAGCAACTAATCCTATCATCCGAAACACTAAGCATGGTAAAACTCAGTGGAACATGCAGGTCATGCCTGCGGAAGGCGAGTAAATCAGGCTATCCTCTAAATGAAGTTCTGATTTCTCAATCACACCATTCACGCCCAAAACACTCATACCTGCACTCCCCTGCATATACAAGCACTGTCATGGCATCCGCAATGAATTTAGAAACATACCTGAGACATTATAGAGCGAAGTTGGGCATTATGGGAAAATCCTCCCCTTGATTAGGCGAGGGACTTGTCAAGCTGACATTTTCTGGGCGAGTGACAAGTAAGTTTCGGACGGGTTTTAGCAAGCCTTGGCCGGAAATCGAACCAACCAAAGGTCTGGTTCCCTTTAGGAACCCAGTCCATATAAGAAGCCTCTTGTTTCTACTTTTCCAGTAAATCGGTGAAGGACTAACCATCTATGTTACAAGGTTAAAAGAGCTTTTGTCTTGATCATGGCCATGCTTTGCACTTCTCGGATGAAAAAGACCTTTCACCTATGAGGTACTGCTTTCATTTGTGTTGGGTAGATCAATGAACTTTTGTCCCTGACTATGGCAGTATTTGAATAACGAAGACACAAACAATAGATTGTACGATTTATTGCCTGGCTATTTCGCTGCATCTCGTCAGATGCATATTGTCGAAATCACACAAAATAAACTAAAGTAATTAGATAAATCTTTGAAGCTGAAATATAAACACATTGAAACAGTAATTTAAATTTATATCCCTGTAATTGTAAACTGACTATCATGTCTTTCTGTTTGCACAAACTAAAGCGCATACAGAATGAAGCCATGCGGATGATTCTGGGATGTACAAAGGACACCCCAATAGTGTGTATGCGATACATCCTTGCGCTGCTGACTATTGCAGACAGACTCAAGGTTTTGCAGACAAGGCCATCCCTCAAGGTAGCTGCGGACAAGGAACGCCTCCTACAAGATTCCCTGGATGCAGTCAATGGTCACAAGCTGCTAAGAGGAAGATCATGGATCGCTCAGGCAGAAGATACCATAAGAAAAGTGCGCACACTTGACAAGATTGGCAGAAGCAAGGATTGGGCCAGAGTGTGGAATAGAAATTCATAATTGTGTGGGGCCATAATCACAATGGGTCGTGAGTGTAGGGAGTGGCCAGCAGGTGCTGCGGAAGTAGAAATTCAGCAATTAATTCAGGACTACTCTCGTCCTGGCAATGTGATTATCTGTACAGATGGCTCTGTGTTAAGAGGCAGAGTGCCGGGGTATTTACAGAAAAAGCAACTGGCCTATGTTTAGTAAAGGAGAGCTTGGATTATAACACCACAACGTTAAGTCTGAGAATGGAGGTGGAGACAGTTATTTCAGCTTTCCGCGGTATACGCATGTTGTGATTTAACTGATTCACAAAGCATGCTGACAAATGTGAAGACTGGCATGGTTCGTGCAGAATGGCATGAATCAACATTTGTGAGCATTAGCTGGATCTTTTCTTCAGGACATTTTGGTGTGGTTGTAAATGAACAGGCAGGCAGAATGGCTGGTGCTGGATCATTAAGATATGATTTGATGCATGGTAAGGCAGATATGGTGAAAGTCCTCTGGGAGCAAGTTATTAATGTAGAAGAACCGGTGGACTATGGAGGTCTAGAGAGAATGCGGCAGCAAGTGGTGGCCAGAGGATCTGGTCGACAGTCATCACCCAGAGGTAAAGCAATACGGACATATAAGTAGATTATACCGGGCACCATTAGTATTGGAACTCTTCGCTGTTTATTTAAGATGACTACTGATCGCTGATGGAATTCCCCGATTGCAGTTGTTTCGGTTCTAGACTCAACTCAGCTCTGTTTGCACACAACTGGATTCTGCAGATTAATGGCGATTGCTTCTGCCACCTTTATCATGTAACCATTTTGTGTGTTAAACACGATCATACTTTTCACTCCTCGGCTGACACATCCTTTGACCTATGACGTACCGCCTCCTTTTATGCTGGGTAGCTCAATGAACTTGTGTCCATGATTGTTAGTATTTTCAATCCCGGGTGACAAAGAAGGAAAATGTGCTACTTCAATTACCCCAGTGGTGAGTATTATAAATATATAAACACAGGACCTACGAACCTGAATATCTCTCAGTTGTAAGAACTGACCATATTAAAACATTTTTGTAGTGTGCACTCCTGTATATTTCTGGGGTTATCTGTATATGGAAAGGACAAATTGAAACTAAAGATGGTAAAAATATAAGTGATGCAATAATACTAAGAATGATTGATTGAAGACAGTGGTACACAGTTGGAATATAGAACTATCTGTGCAATGCTAATACTCTTAGTCAGTCTTGTTTCGATATCTCACACCGTCGCCAGAGTCTATGGGCGGGTCTCTGTTATTGTTTCGATTATTCACAGCCATCCTGGCATATATCTCTCCGTTTCCACATTCTCTTTTCCTGTCAAGTTTGTTAGTGTCACTTTGATATCATGTTTATTTCTCATTGTACCACGATTTAAAAAAAAAATACTTGATTGTCTGCGTTTAGCTAAACAGGATACAGAAACAGAATGGAGAGCCCTAAAGGACACAATTTACAACACTGCTATGGAAATCCTGGGTCCAGCCCCCCGAAAGCATAAAGACTGGTTTGATGAAAATTCCGAAGACATCAACCAATTGCTGGCCGAGAAACATCTTCTCCTCAAGGCACATTTGAATGACCCAAAGTCAACATAAAAAAAAGATGCTTTCAAGAACATTCAGAGAGTAGTGCAGCAGAAACTTCGGCACATGCAGGACTCCTGGCTGAGCAGCAAAGCTGATGAAATTCAGGGCTTTGCTGACAGACATGATATGAAAAACTTCTACGACTCACTGAAAGCGGTCTATGGTCCTTCATCACCAGGCATAGTTCCCCTCCTCAGTGCAGACGGGGGAACATTGGTCACCGATAAGAAAGAAATCCTCCAACGCTGGGCAGAGCATTTCAGCAAAATCTTAAATGCAACTTCCTTCTTCGATGATGAAACCATCAACTGCCTTCCTCAAGTTCCCACCAATGAGACACTTGGTGACCTGCCAACCATAGTGGAAATAAACAAAGCCATCCAGCAACTCTCCAGCGGCAAGGCACCTGGTCCTGACTCCATCCCAGCAGAGATATACAAGGCAGGTGGGCCGGTCCTAACAGAGCAGCTTCACCAAGTCTTCACAAACATATGGATGAACGAGACCATGCCACAAGATTTTAAGGACGCGTCAATAGTCCACCTTTACAAACGTAAAGGAAACCGCCAATCCTGTGACAACCACCGAGGCATCTCCTTGCTTTCAATTGCAGGGAAGATACTCACCAGAATTCTTCTCAATCGCCTCACAGCCCATCTCGATCAAGGTCTTCTTCCTGAGAGTCAATGTGGCTTCAGAAAAGAACGTGGAACTGTTGACATGATTTTCGCTGCAAGGCAGCTGCAAGAGAAATGTCAGGAACAGAACTGCGAAATGTTCTCCACTTTCATTGACCTTACCAAGGCTTTTGATACAGTCAGCAGAGAAGGACTGTGGAAGATTATGGCAAAATATGGCTGTCCATGAAAGTTTGTCCAAATAGTGCGGCTATTTCATGACGGCATGCAGGCAAGAGTACAGGAAAATGGTGAACTGTCTGAACCCTTTCCTGTAACCAATGGAGTGAAGCAAGGATGTGTCCTGGCACCAACACTGTTCAGCCTCATGTTTTCAGCCATGTTGATGAATGCCTTCGAGAACGACGACATTGGAATAGACATCAACTACCGTATGGATGGAAAGTTATTCAATCTCAGAAGGCTGAAAGCTAAAACCAAAATTGACAGCGGCACTGTCAGAGAGCTCCTGTTTGCTGATGATTGCGCTCTATACGCCAACTCAGAGGCGGACATGCAACATAATGTTTCAGCTTTCTCACATGCCTGTGCCAACTTTGGGCTCAATATCAACTTGGAGAAGACTGTAGTTATGTACCAGCCAGCTCCAGGGAATAATCACACTGTGCCGAATATCAAAGTGAATGATCATAGACTAAGTGTTGTGGACAAATTCACCTATCTTGGCAGCACTGTGTCACAAGCTGCCACAATCGATGACGAAGTGAATGCAAGAATCTCCAAGGCCAGTGCAGCCTTTGGCAGACTGTACAAGAATGTATGGGACAGAACTGGAATAAGCCTGCAAACAAAGCTAAAAGTCTACAAAGCAGTTGTATTATCCACACTGCTATATGCTTGTGAAACCTGGACTGTTTATCAGCGACACGCTAGGAAATTAAACCACTTCCACACAGTCTGCCTAAGGAAGCTACTGAAGATTAAATGGCAATACAAGATTCCAGACACTGAAGTCCTAGAAAGAGCATCCATGCCCAGTATCCACACTCTACTGATGAAGAATCAGATTCGCTGGGCTGGTCACTTGACCCGCATGCCAGATCACAGGCTCCCTAAACGAATCTTCTACAGCGAACTGCGTTGTGGTAAACGCTCCCAAGGTGGCCAGAGGAAACGCTTTAAAGACACTGAAAATCTCACTGAATGCTTTTGGAATTCATCATGACACCTGGGAGGCTGCAGCCAGAGACCGAAATTCGTGGCGTGCATCATTGCGCAAAGGTGCAGTCATATGTGAGGCAGCCAGGACTGCAAGAGCTGTGAAGAAAAGGCAGAACAGAAAAACCACTGCAGGAAATCCTCCTCCAGAGACGTCAAGCATTCTTTGCCCACATTGTCAAAGAACATTTCGAGCCAAAATAGGCCTTATCAGCCATCTCAGAACCCACGGCTCCACACCTTCAACCCCACTGGATGAAATGAATGGTCATCATCATTCTTGATGGACAAACAACACAAACACAACACATCATATGTGTATATGAATGCTTATGTTTTATTCGCACATGTGTCACTTAACATTAACAAACGGCACCGCTCTGTGACACACACACACACACACGCACACACACACACGCACACACACACACACACACACACACACACACACACACAAACACACACACACACACACACACAAGAAACACACATAAAACCTCCTAAACACTCACTGCTTTGTATAAAATACAAGTTTTTAAAAACATCGTAGAACGAAGTCCGCTACCCCGATGGGTGAGGGAAGGGAGTCCCCTACATCGGAACATTGGACAAATCATACTTTGGTTGGGTTGACGCCTACGATCCTCCCAAATGTGAGTGACTCGAGTGTGTAATTCTTTCGTGAGGGGGACTGCATTCATGCTATCCCCTCAAAATAAATTGAGATGACTGTTGATATGTTTATAATATTTACTAATCCTATACATGTTTATGACACAGATTGTGGTTGTCACTAAGAAGAATGAAATACACAGTGAATCGGCATATTCATAAGAAAGTGAATCGGTAAAATTATCTCGGAACAGTCATAATATCTGATGGGAGATGCCTTGAAGAGATAAGAACAAGAATCGCCATGGCGAAGGTAGCCTTTTCCAAGATGAAAAACATACTGACCAATAAAATTATGTCATTTGCAACGAGAAAATGAGTGTTGAGGTGCTACATAGAATCTATGCTTTTGTATGGATGTGCAGCGTGGCCAATGAGCAAACAGGCTGAAAAACATATGATGGCTATAGAAATGTGGTTTCTGAGGAAAATGCAAAGAATACAATGGACAGCCAGAAAGACCAATGAACAGGTCCTTCAAGAAACAAACGAAGATCGTAAACTGATTAGAGACATTAGACGCAGAGAGTCAAAATTGTTTGGGCATGTTATGAGAAGACATGGATTGGAGAACTTGGTGACAACTGGTAAGATCAACGGGAACAGACCAAGAGGAAGACCTAGAAGCAAATACCTGGATGGCTTGACCTCTTGACATGGTCGAGACAGGAACACGGAGCTGATCCACGACTCTGGTGATCGAGTGAGATGGCAAAACATGACCGCCCACGCTTACCGGCATGGCACATGATGGATAGATGGATGGATGTAATTTAGAATATTGGAACGGGACATAACAGCATTAAAGTTATTTCAAGGGACTTTATTGAAAGTAGTTTAAATGTGTTATGAGGTTTAAATAATTGTGGTATTTATCTTAATCTTTTATTACTTTTTTTTTAGAATTTAGCAAAAGTTATTTACATCATAAACAATGGGATAAAAATGTTTAATTAGCTTCAAAGTTTCTGTAAAATTTCTGGATTAAATTTTGTATGCACGGGAGTCTTATAACTCATTTTTCTATTTTTCCTCGATATTACATCAAATGTTTTATCCAAGTTATGAACATTGTTACAGATGCCTACTATCATTAAACAAATTTTTGTCCGGCCTGTGAAGGGCCAAAAATCCTTAATAAAATATGTTCTTACAATTTATAAAGAAACTGTCTGACACAGATAAGCAGGCATAACACATGCACTCAATCAAATGTAAAAAAGATACAATACCAAGATCAGATGGACTCACTGTAGAATTCTACTAGCACTTCTTTCCTATCCTAGGCAACTTCCTTCTAAAAGTCTACCAAGAAGCAAGAACTCCCAAACAGTTGCAACATGTCATACATAACACTCATACCTAAAGACAATACAAGCAAAACATCTGAAAACGATAGACCCATCTCATTATTAAACAAGAATACACAATTCTAGCAAACTCACCAGCAAACAAAAATACGTTCATGCCATCCCTGATACTCTCAGACCAATAGTGCAATTTTCAACACAGAAACATACACCAACATACACACTTCATTAGAGATATCATCACATACACACGCCCACCAGAAAGACTGTCCTTCCTTCTTCTTGGACTGGTGAATCATTCACTCACTGCCAGTTTCAGGATCACAAGATCCAGTGTCACCAATCCTGTATATACTCACACTAGAACCACTCTTAGAAGCAATCAGACAGGACACCAAGATTAAGGGAACATTTACACAATAGTTAGGAATGCGGAAACTAATTGCTCATGCAGATGATACCGCTGTCTTCCCTGCAACCACCACATCCATAATAAATATACGTCACACCTTCAGATAGTTTGGTGAAGGAAGTGGGGCTAAAATAAACATACAGAAATAAAAAAAATAAAAAATAAAAACTGGGTCTGGGAAAGTTGAAGAATAAAGCGGATTTCACCCTACATCTAACAGTCACAAACAACATGAAAATATATGCGAATCACATGTCCACGCTATCCCAGAAATCACACACAGAAATATGGCATTCACTGACAAAACAAATTATATACATATTATTTTTTCTTCGCATATCCTTTACAGGACATCGCTGTCAACATCAGCATCTTTCAGCTGATTGTTGATTTCTTGGCAAGATTACGCTCAGTAGTTTACCATTGCTTTCTGAGCGGCCGGCTCACATACCCCGTAAGTCACAAACACGGCGAGAAACGCTACCGATTCCCGCGCAAGTTACGGTCCTCACCTGGATATACGGGATTACGGATCGCTAACACCCAGGCCAGGGAGACCGACATATAGATACCACATAGGTATAAATACATCAACAATTTTTGGAAGAAGCACAGTTGTAAACACCTTCATCATTCCTAAGATAATATATTTAGATACAGTAGAACTTGGTTGCCGGTCTCTCTGGCCGAGGGGTTACAACACTTTCTCCGTAATCCCGTTTATCACGCAGAGTCTCGTAGCAGGGCGAGAGCTGGGAGCGGTTCGACCCCCGCTGGTGACTTGCAGGATAACTCAGCCGGCCGCTCAGAAAGCAATGGCAAACTACTGAGGGTAATTGTGCCAAGAAATCAACATACAGCTGAAAGATGCTGATGTTGACAGCGATGTCCTGTAAAGGATATGCAAAACATTTTAAGATCTTGGTTAGATGCCCCATGTCGTGTCCTCCTTTAAAGTGTCGTCCCTGGAGTGAGGAGAGTCAACACCCACTTTATAATTTTTCTTTCCTATCAATATCCTGGAGAATCCACCAGCTTCCGTCCAACACACTCCATCAGCCCGTGGACACCTTTTCCTATCACTCTCTCACTGTCGTACTATGCCCCCTCTCATACTTCCTCAACGCAACATATTCAACAACTCTTGCTTCTAAAAATTAATAAAGATTAATTTATTAAAAGAAAAGTGTAACGTATATGAGACGTGTATGCGAAGAAAATGTGTGATGTGTTCTATAATGTGTGTAGGATCGGACTCTCAGATAATAGCATAGTCAGTTCATCCTTGCAAGGACACACCACAGCACGTTAAGTCAGAACAAGTCCACCTCACCCGGTACTGTATGTCTCCTGCCGGACACGACTGTCATCTGTAGCTACCTGGTAATCCATCTTCCTAATCATCCGAAATAGATACTGTTTGTAAATTACAGCTGATCATGGACCGGTTGACCAATGCACATAATTTCCTATCGTTCTTAAAGAATGCACAAATCCTTTGCAGTGAGTATTTAGGTATCACTGTTATTGGTAATATACCTGAACCTAACTAGTGTCTATCCAGGCTCAGGTATCAGGTCTTTTGAACTATTTCACTAGAATATATCACACCATGTGACTATTATATTGATGTTCTTGTTTAGGTACCAATGTTCTTATGCTGTGTGATGCATCAACAATCATCACCCATCTTAGGTGAACCATCTTTCTTCTCGGGCGTTATTCCTTTTTTTGTAAGAAACATTTTTGTGTCCAACTGGTGTTATGTCTAATTGACGTTGCACTTCATCAAACCCAGTGTTGAACTTCCTCGTAACTGGTATGGAACCTGTGAGAGAAACAACACATCTTGTGATAGTACTAGTCACTGATCCTACCTGCTGAGTGTAAGTTTATTGCCTTGCTCAGTTATTTTATAGCTAACTTAACTCTGTCATAGAGCAGAGTAGCTCCTCACCTACGTCCGAATCAGGCGATGACAAGGAAAGACCCATAAACAGAGTGCACAACTTCAGTGGGCAAACCATTGAAAGATCCCCCCATTGGACACTTTCCCCATCTTAAATCTCTCCAATTATCACCCCTCTATCCTATTCATCCTAGCAGAGCCAATTATCACTTCACTACTCTAACTAGTTTTCAACTAACAGTGCTAATCATCACACTCTAGTTTTAACAAGACTACTGCCTATATTAATTAGGCCTAAATAGACTATATTGACTACCGTATGCAAAACCGCCTCATTCCGGGATGGCTGCTACACTTTGCCATAACGACACATGCTAGTTAATATAAAATTAATCTAACACTGTAGAGCTCTCCCACAAACACGTCCATCATAATCCACGGTTTTGGTCAACACTGTTTCTCCCAATCATGGTTTATGGCAAAACCTAAAATTGGTCACGTGACGGTATTCTTCCTGTCCACACAGGTGTTATTTGGGCACATCATCCATTGTCAAGAATCTATCCTCCCTGGCTCAATCAATGTCAGAGTTGCCATCACTTGTTTTGACTCCCACAACAAGCTAGCGAGTTCCTGTATGCTCCCAACAACGGGTTTCCACAACAAACCGCCAATCTTCTTGATGTCCTGAAACTGTAAATGACAGACGGACTGTTTTCTTCCGAGCTGAGTACTTCCGCTCTCAATCCAACCTGTTTATGAACTGTCAAAGCGATGTATGGACTCATCTCACTCACTTCCAAATGTTCCCATGTTGTCGACCCAATGTAACCCCGTGCAGCTGCAACTATTTACCGTCCTGGGGATTTTGACATCCAATTTGTTTTTTCTGTTAGTTAAAATAGTTTTGGCTTTGCAGATAGGCCGGTTAATCAGAAAGTCTCTATAGTAATCAACTGGTTAAACGCAGGGTTTTATTTTTGTGACATAGGCCCCCTCTTAAGAGAGTTGTCCATCTCACTCTTCTCGACCGTAAGTTTAATCCAGATGATTCATTCCTCTTCTTCAGGAGCTGGGTGTCTTGACAAGAAGTCCGCTCCAACATATTCCTTCCCAGGAATGTATTCCACTGTGAAATTATAGGGTTGAAGTAACAACGACCACCGCATCAAACGGGCGTTGAGCTTCTGAGAAGTAGCCAGGAACATCAGGGGCTGATGATCCGACTGGACTCGAGACGTAACTCCATACAAATATGGCTGGAATTTTTGCACTGCCCATACGAGAGACAAGCACTCTCTCTCGACGGTCGAATAATTCCTCTCCGCCTGGAGTAGTTTCTTGCTTGTGTATGCCACAGGTTTCAAAACCGAAGCATCGTCTTTTCCTTCCTGTAACAAGGCTGCCCCAATCCCAATCGCACTCGCATCCGTTCTCAACACAAATGGTTTGGAAAGGTCAGGGAGCTGTAATACAGGTTTGCTGACCAAGGCCTCCTTTAACTGATTATATGCAGTCTCACATTCTGGTGTCCAAATGATTTGGTCCGGGAATCCCTTTTTCAAGGTTTCCGTCAATGGAGCTCCCAGTTCAGTGAAATGTGGGATAAATTTGTGGTAGAACCCACACAACGAGAGAAAAGATCGCACATCCTTCTTCGTTTTTGGCATTGGTGCATTTCTGATTTTCTCCAGGTTCTTTTCTTCTGGGACAATGTGTCCTGGGGTGATGGTGTGACCTAGAAATTCCAGAGTCTGGAAACCAATCATGCACTTGGTTGGACGAGCAGTAAGCCCTGCTTCCTTGAGCCTATTAAACACTCTCTCCAAGGATTGCAAGTGGTCATCCAAGCTGTCACTGGAAATCAGAATATCATCCATGAAAGAGATGATGGACGGATCCTGTAAAGGATCAAGTAAAGTCCTCATCATGCGTGTAAACACACTGGGTGCATTGCTGAGTCCAAAGGGCATGACCTTGAATTCGTAGTGTCCACTGGGTGTACTGAAAGCCAACAGTGGTCGAATCTCCGGTTTGACTGGTATCTGATAATACCCCCGACTCAGATCTACCTTTGAAAAGTACCGAGCCTTATGGAGCCTAGCGAATAACTGCGTTGGATTCGGCAAAGGTTCCACCTGAAATTGTGTGTGACGGTTCAGAAGTCGGTAGTCTATACACAACCGGGGTTCTCCACTTGGTTTCCGTAACAGAACTACCCCTGCATTGTATGGGGATGTGGGTGCTGCAATCACGTCATCCTCCAGCAGTTTCTGTATTTCCTCCTCCAGGGCCTTTTCCTTAGAGAATGGCACTGGGTAAACCTTTTGACGAACAGGTTCCTGCGTGGTCAAAGTCATCTCGAACTCCGCCAACCTCGTTCGTCCTGGTTTATCAGTCAGTATCTCCTTATGAGACTTGAGAACCTGGGTTATCTTTTCCCTCTCCTGGGAGGTCAGATCAGGGTTCACTTGCACATCCCTATAGGTTTCCTGGTGTACCAAGGGATATTCCCTGCCCTCGCTGGTTCCCACTTCAGTCTCCACTGCAACTGCCATTGCCATGAGGTGTGCTGCCTTGTCTCCCGGTCTCTCTTCATATTTCCGCAAGAGATTGATATGGAAAATCTTCGACCTTCCCCGGATCCGGATCTGATAGTTGGTTCTGGATATCACCCTTTCCACGGGAAATGGTCCTTGCCAACCTATCTCCAGTTTGTTTTTTCCCGTTGGGAGTAGCAACAAGACTTTGTCTCCCACCTCTAGAGATCTTTCTTTAGACCTACGGTTGTAGTAAGCCCCATGTCTTTTCCGGCCTTTTTCAAGTTTTGATTCGCCAGAGTCCATCCCTTGTGGAGTTTTTCTTTCAGTTCCTCCACGTATTTATAGGATGAGATCACTTCTTCTGACGTCCCCTCTTCAGTCCAACTCCTCAACATGGCTTCCAACGGTCCTTTTATTGGACGACCAAACAGCAACGTAGCGGGTGGTAGTCCTTTTGAGCCATGAGGAACTTCCCGATAGGCAAAGAGGGCTGCTGGGATATATTCATCCCACCTATCAGGTTTTTCCTGCGCTAGTTTCCTGAGCATTGTCATCAACGTGCCGTTGAAACGCTCTACTTGTCCATTGGCTTGAGGGTGGTAAGGGCTGGTATGTATGTGGTTAGAGTGAAACACCTTAAATACCTCCTCCATGAGTTTTCCACAAAACTGAGACCCATTGTCCGTCAGAATTTGATCAGGAAAGCCTAATCTTGTAAACGCCTCCATCAGTGCGTCCGCCACTCTTTTTGAGTCAATCGTGGTCAACGGTATGGCTTCACCCCACATTGTACAGCAATCCACCATGGTGAGTATGTACATGTTCCTCTTCCTAGTCCTAGGAAGTGGACCCACAATATCGATGGCTACCCTCTCGAAAGGAGAGTTCATGATGGGCATTTCACCCAAGACCACCGGCGCTGTCCAGTGTTTCGGTGCCACCCTCTAGCACTCAGGGCATGACTTCACATACCGACGCACATCACCTGTCATTCCCGGCCAATAGTCTCATCTCATCTCATCATGTTCCTCTTGTACCTTGCGGTGTCGAGGTGAAGTATAAACTTCGTGAGAGTGCCCGGTTATGGGCTTCGTATATCGACATTCCCATGGATTCTGTTATTCCCTCCGTCCAGCGTTTACGTGGTCGGCCTCTTCCTCTGTTTCCATCTGGTCTGTACGTCATTGCCTGTTGTGGCATGCTGTTGACTGGTAGCCTACTTGCATGGCCAAACCATTTGACTTGCTGCTTTCTAATAAAATCTAGAGCAGCTTTAACCCCCACTTTAGTCCTGATTTCTTCATTTCTGATCTTATCTCTTCTTGATACGTTGAGTATTCTTCTCAGGAACCTCATTTCTGTTGTTGTGATTTTTCTTTTCTCTTTTTCTGTCATTGTCCAGGTTTGGCATTGGTAGCACAGAGTTGGTAGGAAGATTGTGTTGTAAAGTGCTTTCTTAGTAGTTATTGATACATGTTTGTTCTTTAGTATTGGTGCCATTTGTCCAATGAGTTGATTTGCCTTATTGCACCTATTTTCGATCTCGTCTTCTGATCTGCCATTTGATGATATTATACTTCCTAGGTACTTGAAGCTCTTTACTTGTTTCAAGGGATGTTCGTTTAGGTGAATTGTTGCTGTTTGTTCTTCTTTAGTTATAGTCATTACCTCTGTTTTGCTTGTGCTAATTTTCATGTTATGTTCCCTACACATTTCGTTTAGACTATTCATGTGGTCTTGTAATTCAGCTTCTGATTTTGCTATTAGAAGCAATAGTAATGGCAGGAAATTCGCTGCATCGTGGCGGCAATACCCATATGCCCACTGAATGAGATGGTATGCCCCAAATGAAGAATCTGGGACCGGTGAGCTTTCGGGACGACCAACTGACCGTATAGGTTGTCTCCCCTTCCTGCTCTCCTGTAGAGTATCCTATTCTTCATGTAGTACTGCCCCCGTCCTGGTGGATCAGCACTTTTCTGCAGCTTTTTGTAGCAAGGACGTAAAGTATCATCCTCACTCTGGGCAGTTCGTAGCTCCCCCGGCAATGGGTTAGTCACAATTGCTTCTCCCTCTTCCTTTCTCGTCTGAGAGCGAGTCTGCATTGCTCCCATATGGATTGGATCCCTGGGCATTCCCAGAAAGACATACCGGCAACCTAGGATTACTGGGAAAATGGGATCGGTCAATACAGCGGCCTTGATGGTGCCGGTGACGTACCTTGACCGAATCTCCACATTAGCAATGGGCAACTTCATGGCCACAGCACTCTTCTGTGCAGGCTGTATCTCCATGGTCTCACCTGTGAATTGTTCTGGATGTACCAGATCCGCAGAAATCACGGCCTCCCCGTCCAGTCCTGTGTCGTACAAACACTCCACTTGACGACCGTTAACCTCTACCAATTCCACTACAGGTGGTTTTTCCTGGTCTGGAGTCTCTTCCTCGGCCTCGACCTGTTCGGTGGGCTCCACCTTAGGTTTCCCGGGGCACACGACGAATTTAGAGTCTCCTGACTTTCCCCTGCAGTCAATAGCATTGTGCGTATTTGACTTGCATTGGTTGCACCATTTCCCTGTCCTAGATTTGCTAGTACCGGACTTGAGTGAGCTCTTCTGGTGACGAGCTTCCTTGTTGACCTTGGCATTTTCCGTGACAACCTCCTTGGAAGTCACTTGACATGCCGCGAAGTGAGGGTTCTTAGCCTTCGATTTGCAGTACCTCGTATTGTGAGAGGGTGACTTACAAATTGAACACCACTTCTCCGACCATGGTCGTTTAGGTGTAGAGCTTGAAGTGCTCTTGCTTCCCTCCTTCTTCTTCTCTGAACTATCCTCTGATTTTGCACATAAGGTTCCCACTTTTTGGTTCCTGAGTTTTTGGCTTTCTTCTTGTCATATTTCTCCTGACTTTTGGTGTTAGTGGAAAGGTTTTCCCTTGCCTCCCCATGTACCTCGACGAACCGTTCTGCTAATTTAGTCACGAGGTCAATACGTTCCACTCCTTGTTCTCCCAGGAACGTCCTGAGAGGTTTAGACATTTGCTTCTTCAACTAGTCGACCACCATGAGCTCTTCCAGACTCTCATAGTCATTTGCGAACCCAGCCAAATCCATCCACTTATGGAGATACGATTTTAGACGCAAACTATAGGCGGCAAACAACTCCCCCGGTTCTCGTTTCGCTGCTCGAAATTTTTTCCGGTAGGTATGTGACGTAACCTCGAATCGTTTCAGCAGAACCGTCTTCAATTCGTCATAATTGTTCTCATGTCCTGGTGGCAGGCGAGAATAAACCTCGCCGCGTAAACCTTGGGATAGCTTAAGATTCCATTTGTTACGCTCCAGACCCATAGCCACGGACATTGCCTCGAAGCGCTGAAGGTACTGGTCAATCTTCTCTTTGTCCTCCTCGTAGACCGCTAAAGGAAACTTCATAGCATTGTAACCATGTCCACCTACTGGTGTTGAACCTGGGATGGAGGAACCTCCATCTGCTCCCTCAGTTTCCCCATTAGATTGACTCTTGAGCTCGAGTTCCCGCATCCGGTACTCGTGCTCCCTTTTCTGTGCTTCCTGTTCAGCTTCTAATTTCTTAGCAGCCTGTTCAGCTTCAAGTTTCTTAGCAGCCTGTTCCGCTTCAAGTTTCCTAGCAGCCTGCTCAGCTTCAAGTGTCCTAGCAGCCTGCTCTGCTTCAAGTTTCCTAGCTTCTTGTTCCAACTCTATCCTTCTCAATTCCAACTCGGCCTTTCGATCTTCCCTTTCTGCTTGACGATACTCTCTCTCCACTTCCTGTATGTAATCCGTTAGAGCAGAACTCGACAATCCAATTTCTTCCCCTTTTGCCTTTAATTCTGCAGTGGTTAGTTTAGGAGTGGCCATTTTACAGAGAGGTAAGCTAGCAGGTCGAGTACAATATAACTGCAAATTACTATACAGATATATGAACAAGTACTATAAATCTAGATATTACCACACACAGCACATTCACTCAGTGACAAGAGTAGAATCAGGACCACAGACCTATGCAGACGTGTGAAGTGTAAACAGGTAAGATATTGGTCCTAACCCCTATCCACATTCACTCTAGCTGGATTCTCCAATATGATGTTTCCGTCTTATAACTAAGGATCCCGTTTACGAGAGATCCCGCTGTCCAAGGATTCCGATTACGAGAGATCCCGCTGTCCAAGGATCCCGTTATCGAGAGATCCCGCTGTCCAAAGATCCCGTTTACGAGCCCCCAATAATGTCGTGTCCTCCTTTAAAGTGTCGTCCCTGGAGTGAGGAGAGTCAACACCCACATTATAATTTTTATTTCCTATCAATATCCTGGAGAATTCACCAGCTTCCGTCCAACACACTCCATCAGCCCGTGGACACCTTTTCCTATCACTCTCTCACTGTCGTACTATGCCCCCTCTCATACTTCCCCAACGCAACATATTCAACAACTCTTGCTTCTAAAAATTAATAAAGATTAATTTATTAAAAGAAAAGTGTAACGTATATGAGACGTGTATGCGAAGAAAATGTGTGATGTGTTCTATAATGTGTGTAGGATCGGACTCTCAGATAATAGCATAGTCAGTTCATCCTTGCAAGGACACACCACAGCACGTTAAGTCAGAACAAGTCCACCTCACCCGGTACTGTATCTCTCCTGCCGGACACCGACTGTCATCTGTAGCTACCTGGTAATCCATCTTCCTAATCATCCGAAATAGATACTGTTTGTAAATTACAGCTGATCATGGACCGGTTGACCAATGCACATAATTTCCTATCGTTCTTAAAGAATGCACAAATCCTTTGTAGTGAGTATTTAGGTATCTCTGTTATTGGTAATATACCTGAACCTAACTAGTGTCTATCCAGGCTCAGGTATCAGGTCTTTTGAACTATTTCACTAGAATATATCACACCATGTGACTATTATATTGATGTTCTTGTTTAGGTACCAATGTTCTTATGCTGTGTGATGCATCAACAATCATCACCCATCTTAGGTGAACCATCTTTCTTCTCGGGCGTTATTCCTTTTTTTTTTGTAAGAAACATTTTTGTGTCCAACTGGTGTTATGTCTAATTGACGTTGCACTTCATCAAACCCAGTGTTGAACTTCCTCGTAACTGGTATGGAACCTGTGAGAGAAACAACACATCTTGTGATAGTACTAGTCACTGATCCTACCGGCTGAGTGTAAGTTTATTGCCTTGCTCAGTTATTTTATAGCTAACTTAACTCTGTCATAGAGCAGAGTAGCTCCTCACCTACGTCCGAATCAGGCGATGACAAGGAAAGACCCATAAACAGAGTGCACAACTTCAGTGGGCAAACCATTGAAAGATCCCCACATTTGACACTTTCCCCATCTTAAATCTCTCCAATTATCACCCCTCTATCCTATTCATCCTAGCAGAGCCAATTATCACTTCACTGCTCTAACTAGTTTTCAACTAACAGTGCTAATCATCACACTCTAGTTTTAACAAGACTACTGCCTATATTAATTAGGCATAAATAGACTATATTGACTACCTTATGCAAAACCGCCTCATTCCGGGATGGCTGCTACACTTTGCCATAACGACACATGCTAGTTAATATAAAATTAATCTAACACTGTAGAGCTCTCCCACAAACACGTCCATCATAATCCACGGTTTTGGTCAAACACTGTTTCTCCCAATCATGGTTTATGGCAAAACCTAAAATTGGTCACGTGGCGGTATTCTTCCTGTCCACACAGGTGTTATTTGGGCACATCATCCATTGTCAAGAATCTATCCTCCCTGGCTCAATCAATGTCAGAGTTGTCATCACTTGTTTTGACTCCCACAACAAGCTAGCGAGTTCCTGTGTGCTCCCAACAACGGGTTTCCACAACAAACCGCCAATCTTCTTGATGTCCGGAAACTGTAAATGACAGACGGACTGTTTTCTTCCGAGCTGAGTACTTCCGCTCTCAATCCAACCTGTTTATGAACTGTCAAAGCGATGTATGGACTCATCTCACTCACTTCCAAATGTTCCCATGTTGTCGACCCAATGTAACCCCGTGCAGCTGCAACTATTTACCGTCCTGGGGATTTTGACATCCAATTTGTTTTTTCTGTTAGTTAAAATAGTTTTGGCTTTGCAGATAGGCCGGTTAATCAGAAAGTCTCTATAGTAATCAACTGGTTAAACGCAGGGTTTTATTTTTGTGACACCCCAAAACAGACAATCACAGACATAAGCAAACACATCAGACATTTAATCTTCAGCAACACAATTCACAGTACAACCCAAAACACTAATGCATGATAAGAAACAAGGAGGACTACACTATAAGACCTACACACAAAACTACAAGCATTCAGAATCAACCATAATGAAACATCATCAATCATCCAGACAAGGGGTCAACAAACTACGGCCCGCGGGCCGGATTCGGCCCGCGACGTCATTTCATCCTGCCCGCCGTCGGTACTCGAACTTGCTTGATAAAACTATGAAACACGAGACGTTGTGATACAATTTAAATGTAAATATTATGTTTAGAATAATAGGAGATCTTCACACGTGCGGAGACCTCTTGGCTGCACTAGGTTGTTTATTTAGGTGGCCCTATTTATAAATTTTGCAAACCTTATTATGAGATAGATTCTATTACCACATGAAGCCGCCTGCCGCGGCTCTACAAGAGTATGGAGTAGCATATCCCTTGATACCCGGGTAAAAAATGTATAAGATGCTGGTAAGTTGTGTTGGCGTGCCTATAACAGCCCAGTAAAGCCATGTTCCCGCCTCTTTGGCATTGGGAACAACTTAGGCCGAAGAGATGCTGATGTCTAATTTTCAGCAGAGGGTTTGAACTTAAACCCCTGAGCCACTACCAAGTAGATGGGCGAACATGCCCCAGGCATGGCCTAGCGAAGCCACTGTTTTTCCAGACCGCAGTTGAGAGGGTAGTCAGGCCCTGTGAAGATCCAAAAGATCCAAGAGGATCTTGATTGTGAATTGACGATTATCTTCTGTGGGGTGAGTTTTGAACGAACCTTCATAGTTTAAATAGGAATATAGGAATATAATAGCTATGTCTGTGCCTGAGAACAATAATGGAGGGATATATGCCTGGGAAGAGAGGAAGAGGAAGGCCAAAGATAAGATGGGTGCAGGATTGGCGGATAATCTCCAGATGGATGTATCTGAAGCGGGAAATCTTGCTTATGATCGAGAGGTTTTCCGGAAGGTTGTTATGGGAGCGAGGTTCTGCAAAGGACATGCTACTGAATGAATGACCTTTGTTCTATCTTGTTGTCTGATAATTGCTGGTGTTGTGTATCAGACTACAGTTACAGTGTTGGATGATTATCCATGCTGTGATGAGGATCACTGGTACTGTGTTGGATGACTACCCATGCTGTGATGGAAGATCACTGGTACTGTGTTGGATGACTAACCAAGCTGTGATGGAATATCAATTGTACTGTGAAGGATAATCATATGTATGTATATTCATGGGGATGCCTATTTTGTCGTTGCATCTAATCATGAATTTTATTTTTTAGGGCATTGGCATTATTAATCAGATGTTGTTGCATCTTTACAATTACATTATTCTGATGCCCTGTACACTGACCTGAATTTCTTCTGATATCTCTAAATCGTTGTTTTTTCTTGTTAGCCGTAGAGATAGAATCAGATTCTCTTTGTCTTCTTATTCCTCTCTTCTTCTACGGCCCATGAACTGTCGGCGTTGTGCTATTATCTTTATCATCTCTGTGCGATTACACAAAGGTACCTATAAACTGTATATGTACCTTTGATGAGCTGTAGCTTCACCAGTGACCCCTAGTCCTCTGCCTTTCTTGTGTTTCATTAGGATTTTAATCATGTTTCTAATGTAATGTCTTTTTCATTTTCAGATCCCGTGTACTTTACCCTTAATTATGGCTAGTAGGAAAAGAAAAGTGGACGCCGAGTGAGGAGTAAAGTACTTCTTTGTGGAAACTAAGGACCAGAAAACCAGCTGCGTAATATGCAGCGAAAGTGTTGCCGTTTTGAAAGAGTACAATCTTCAGCGTCACTACGAAACAAAACATCCATCAACATATTACAAGTTTTCTGGAAAATTACGCGCTGGGAAATATGAGACCATTAAACGTGGTTTTGAAACGCAAAGAAATCTCTTCACGAGAAAATTTGCTGAAAATGAATCTATGACTCATACAAGTTACAAAACAGTGCATAAGATGGCAGAATGAGGAAAACCGTTTACTGATGGCAACGTCATTAAAGAGTGTGTGTGATTGAAGCAGCAAATGACTTGTGTCCTGAGAAAGCCGATTTGTTTGGAGCTATCAGCATTTTGGCAAGTACAGTTCTGCGGAGAACAGAAGAACCTGGAGAGAACATAGTGATACAGATACGCGAGAAAGCTAGGAACTTGTAGTATTCTCTGGCGCTGGATGAGTCTATTGATCTCTCGAGTACGTCACAACTTCTCGTGTTCATTTGTGGTGTCAATTTGGACTTTCAGATAACGGAAGAGTTGGCGTCCGTTTGCAGCATGCATGGTACAACAGCTGGGAAAGTCATTTTCGTGGAAGTGCAAACAATTTTCCAAGACTATAATATTCGGTCAACCAGAGAGACGAATGGGGACGGATTGTATCTGCAGCAAAGAACCTCAATGGCTCGGAACGCAGAAGAAGAAGAAGAAGAAGAAGAAGAAGAAGAAGAAGAAGAAGAAGAAGAAGAAGAAGAAGAAGAAGAAGAAGAAGAAGAAGAAGAAGAAGAAGAAGAAGAAGAAGAAGAAGAAGAAGAAGAAGAAGAAGAAGAAGAAGAAGAAGAAGAAGAAGAAGAAGAAGAAGAAGAAGAAGAAGAAGAAGAAGAAGAAGAAGAAGAAGAAGAAGAAGAAGAAGAAGAAGAAGAAGAAGAAGAAGAAGAAGAAGAAGAAGAAGAAGAAGAAGAAGAAGAAGAAGAAGAAGAAGAAGAAGAAGAAGAAGAAGAAGAAGAAGAAGAAGAAGAAGAAGAAGAGGAAGAAGAATAACCTTCGATGGAATCAGCTTCGAGGTGTTACAGTTGATGAGGGAAAAAACATAACTGGAGTGAGGAAGGGTCTGTTGGGGCAGATCAGGTCTCATTTGGAAGATTTGCAAATTCCAGGCGCTCTGTTCACACACTGCATCGTACATCAGCAAGTACTCTGTGGGAAAAATGTATGTATTTCTTGTGTACTGAAACCAGTAGTTTCTGCTGTGAACTTCATTCGGGAACATGCACTCATTCGCCGTCAGTTCTAGGCTTTTTTTGAAGAAACTGATTCTGAATTCTGTGACTTGCCTTACCACATATCAGTCAGGTTGCTCAGCTGCGGTAAAGTCCTGCTTCGTTTTTACAAGCTCCGAAACGAAATAGATGTTTTCCTCACTGAAAAAGATAAAGCTGATTCACAGCTGTCAAATCCTACCTGGCTGTCAAAGTTGTCAATTTTGGTCGATATGAATGAACTGAACTTGAAACTTCAGGGAAAGTATTACCTCGTCTGTGATCTCTACAGACCCATCAAAGGATTTCGAAGAAAGCTGTCATTGTTGGAAGCACAACTGGAAGGAGTGTCGCGGAAAAACTTGATGGTTCGATCGATGAAAAAAAAAAGGAGACATTCGTCTGCACAAACACCGGCAATCCCTTTGATGTTGTATAGACTGAGGAACAAAATACGTCGCGTCAAATGTCTACCCCGGTCGGCAATTTGTTAACAAGTTGTTGCTCGCGACGAACATTAACGCCAGACGTCTGCCAAGGCGGTTGTTAGCCTTTGAAGTGTAGACGAAATGTCTGAATACACGTCGGTTGAATTGTGTGATGTAGGGGACATGATTCCCCAGATCCCAGACTAGCGGGACTCTCGGAAGTGCCAGGATCTTTGTTGTATGAGACAAACAATTTCCTAGATGAAAGGGGACACCAGCCAGATGTTCACATTGAGTTGGGAAAAATAAAGAGAAAAACAACTTCTCGACGCCTCTGCGTCTAGACAAATTGGTGACGTCACTCAAGCCCCGATATAAAACCAGTTGAGGTAAACAAGTTGGAGGAGTCGACCAAAAATTCTGAACTGTTAAAGATCGGCGCAGTATTCCGAGTTGTGTTAATTGAAAGAGACTATAGTGTCAAAGTGTTGATAATGTATCGGCGGACATAGATCCAGTCTGTGATTGCATAGTCCGAATCATCAACCGGAATAGGCATATGGTAATCTATTGATCATATCTAACTTAGAGTATGATTAGGAATAGAGTACAGTACTGTGCGGTGATAGAATGTTCTATAAGTGCGGTGCTAGAAAGTATTATAGGAGCGTCGGCACCAGTGTCCTATTGTATGGCTTTAACTAGCTTGTGTGATATATCATTTTACTCGGGGAGTTGAGGACAATGTAGTGGGATGATAATTGGAGAGATTGAGGATGGTTGGGAGGGAGGAAGGGAATGTGAAAAGGTAGGATCTTCCAGTAGGGCATCTGCTGGGTTTCTACCCGTTCTTTTATTCTTTCCTGGTGTTGCCATGTATCAGACCAATGTGATGAGCTATTTGGCCGTATGACAGAGATCGGATCTCCGTTATAGATCTTAGTGCTGCTATTGGCCTACACTCACCTAATTACGGTCAGGATTGAGTTGCTCTCACCATGATGTTCTCTACTCAACAGGTTCCTCTTGAGTGTAAGATGATTTATTACGAAGAAGCAGTTTCAAAGTTTTATACAATGATGGCTCACGGAATGAAGACAGGGGCTACTGAGAGGTTTTTACACGGGGCTCAGAACCTAGTTGGTCTGCAGAAACCTGGCTTCTGCTGAGCCGGACTTGATGAACATAAATGTAGTGTTTACTGAGTGATAAGCTTCATCACCGAAGATTCATAACTCATATACCAAGGACACACACACACACACACACACACACACACACACATATATATATATATATATATATATATATATATATATATATATATATATATATATATATATATATATATATATATATATATATATACATCTGCCTAGAAACATTAATGGGTTGTTTGTTAAAGAGGGGGAAAATCTTATAATCAGAGACTTGTGAACAGTAGATTTTCCAAAGTGACCTTTCAGTTAATTGAAAGATTCTCTGTTCAACAAACATTATTAAACAGAGTAACTTCACCGTGTTTGTTACAGTGAAGACCAAGATCGAACAGTGTCTAACTGATGACAAGCATCCTGTTTGTTCGAGCGTTATCTGAGAAAGTCGTCACGTGGACGGAGAAGCAACTTCTGGGTGAGGTTCACTGTCCGGAATACATGGTGCTGTTGTGTGCTCAGCACAGTGATGTAACAGACTTTGCTCCTGATTCACTGGTCTGATTCTACATACACATTAGTATATTCGACACACATTCTACACATTACACACACACACCTCTCACACACATACTCTTTGTTTTAATAAATTAATTGTTGTATTTATTTGTTAAAGCTAGAGTTGTTGAGTATGTTGTGTTGGGGAAGAATGAGAGGGGGCATGATCCAGGGGTGAGTGAGAGTAAGAAAGAGGTGTCTACCGACTGAGGGAGTTTTGTGGACGGATTCTGATGGTTTCTCTAGGACAATAATATTGGGTTAAAATTGTGGGTGTTGATTCCCCTCACTCCAGGGACGACACTAAAGTAATAAAGGATTACAACGACAAGGAGAACACCTTTCTCATTTTCACTGTTTCAAAGAGTTTGGAGAGATTTTCAGATCTTGACAGATTTGAGAGTGACATCCTTCTGTTCCAGAATCCGTTTGATTGTAACCTTAATGGTGTGCCAGTTGAATTACAGTTGGAGCTCATTGAGAAGGAAGTACCGCTGCTTACCTGATGTTGAGTTTCCGAAACTGAAGAAATTTGCCGCTGGTATGACATCATTGTTTGGAACAACATATGTCTGTGAGGCAACATTTTCAACAAGGAAGTCTGTGAAGTCACCACATCGAATGAGATTGACTGATGAACATTTGAAAGCAATTCTCTTGATTGGATGCAGCAATTCCAAACTAAACATTGATGGTATTTTGAAAGCCACTCGTCAGTTTAACAAAACTCACTATCCTCTTTTGCTGCTTAGTTTGTGAGATTCGGATATGTGCACAATATGTCTGATGTAACTATCTTTTTGCTAACGTCGCCTTCTTTGATAACTTTGTTTAGTAAATAAATATAAATATGTTGATTGTCTTTGTTTGTTTGTTTGTTTGTTTGTTTGTTTGTTTGCATTGCACGCCCTTTCCATGATTAACTTAGTTTTTCCTCTTTTTTCCCAGAGGTTCCGTTCTAGCTTGCAATTATTGTTAAAGTTAGCTGCATATACTTTACAGGACGTTTGCAGTCAACACCAGCATTGTTTGCTGTTGTTGATGTCTTGGCAAGTTTATGTTCAGTAGTTTACCATTGCTTTTCGAACGACCGGCACCCATAACATAGCGTAAAAACCAGCGCAACGTTGTCTGCTGCCAAATCGCTCGCAGTTGTATTTCGAACGTGGGTATACGGGATTACGAACCGCGTCCGTAAGACCTTCGCCACGGAGACCTGCGCAAGTATTGTACAGAATGAGTATCCGGCCTGCGCTCGTCATTTTGTCAGTTATCTGGCCCGCGCTCGTCATTTTGTCAGTTATCCGGCCCGCGCTCGTCATTTTGTCAGTTATCCGGCCCGCCGTGAAAAAAGTTTAGTGACCCCTGTTCTAAGGCATTGATCATTTCTACTGTGATGTTATCATTGTTATCTGTACCCGGGGTCTTGTCGGTTTTCATATAGTTAAGAGCATTCTAAACTTCCATCTTTAAAATTGCTGGTCCTTCATTATTATTCCGATGATCATATTGTTCTTCTCTTTTATCATCATAAAGGTCTTTTACATAATCTGACCACGCATGTAAAATCTGATGTTTTTCTATTATGATTGTGCCATCTTTGGTTTTTAGGCAACCCGTTGATAAGTGTGTTCTTTTGTTAGTTTTTTTTTCCCCCGCGTTTCCATCCTGTTTCAGGATATTGCGGTCAACACCAGCATCTTTCAGCTGTATGTTGATTCCTAGGCTAGATTACGCTCATCAGCACGCCACGACTTTCTCAGCGACCGGCTCCATACTCTCGTAAGTCACTGGCGCGACTCGAACCCCTTCAGTTCTCGTGAGTTCGCGTCAACCACGAGAGTATTGGGGGTTACGGAGAAAGCTGCTAATTGTTAGTAATGTCATTAATTCTTTTGTGCATTAATTTGGTATTCCGAGTGTTGTGTTGGTGTTCAATTTCCTTGCAATTTTCCTCAAGTCATGTTTCTTTTGCATCTTTGCATAGTTTCCTAATTTTCCAATGAATCTCTTCATATGTTTCCTTGTTATTTTTGTTATTTCTTCTTACTTCCATGAGTTTTAAGATGCCTTCTGTCATCCATTTCTTGCGTCCTATTATCTTTATTTTTGGGATGGATTTTTCTGCAGCTTGGTTGACTGATTTCTTTAACATTTCCCATTGGTCACTGAAGTCTTGAAATAATATTTCCATATCGGACAATGCATCGAATCTTTTTTTTTACCTCTACGTTGAATTTATCTTTTATGTCTTCACTCTTCAGTGCTTGTAGATCGAATTTTGTGTTTCTTGGTGAATATTTGACTTTCTTTAATTTTATATGTAAATTGCTTAAGATTAATCTATGGTCACTGTAGCAGTTTTTGCGACTTTTAAGATATTTCGAAATCTTCCGTTGATGAGGATGTAATCAATATGATTTCTAATCTTATGATCAGGACTCCTCTATGTCCATAATCTCCGTGGGTACTGTTGAAACCAGGTGTTTCCAATAATAAAATCGTGCTCTTTTGCCCACTGTACTAGTCTGCAACCTCTTTCGTTCTGTTCCCCTAGTCCATACTTGCCCACTATGCATCCGTCCTGTTGATTTCCAACTTTGGCATTCAAGTCACCCATTATGATAGTTACTTCAGAATTCTTGCATTTCTTGAAGGCTTTCTCTAAATCACTATAAAATTCATCGATGCTGTCATCACTACTGTCTGCTGTTGGTGCATTAACTTATATGACGTTGACATCAAAAGGTCTTCCACTCAACTTCACCAGTAACACTCTGTCTGATACAGTCCAATATCCTTTGATCGATTTTTCTCTCTCTGTATCCATTATAATTGTTACTCCTCGCTGTTGTTTCTCTCCATCAGAATAGATTATTCTATATTCCTCAGATGTCATAATGCCCATTCCTGTCCATCTGGTCTCACGTACTCCTATGGAGCACCCATTTACGCCGTTTCTCTGATTATCGATAAGACTGCAGTACATGATATTCTTGGCATCTGTAAAGAAGGTAGTTTGCCATTGCTTTCCTTCCTAGCAGTGGCCATACTGGTCAATTACCGTAGCTAATGTCTCCCAAAAAAAGAGATCATCTGCCTTCCGTCGTGAAGCTGGAGACCATAACCTACAACTATCTGTCGGCTGCTCTTCAACTTCATCCACCACCTGCACCCATGGCTTCACGTAACCCTGATCGGGAGGCTAAACGGGTACTCCACCTTACCCAAGGGTGTCCCATAGGCTAGCGGGGGGAAGGCGGCACCCATCAAAGCATTATTATGCTATTTTAAATATTCTCTATGCAAACATAATTGCACCAACAATTGGGGGAGGGGGAGGAGGAGGAGGAGGAGGAGGAGGAGAGAGAGAGAGAGAGAGAGAGAGAGAGAGAGAGAGAGAGAGAGAGAGAGAGAGAGAGAGAGAGAGAGAGAGAGAGGAGGGAGAAAGAGTTGGGGGGGGGGGGGACGACTATTTGTAATATTTGTCAACATAAGCCCCATAAGCTTGCACGGCCTTTCGCCAGTGCGAAAATAAGTGCATGCAGGCCTTGATTGTGCCAGACCAGTTTTTGTCCTACTCACTTCGCCTATTAATCGTCATCTCTCTCATTCCTATCACCTAGACCAGGTGTAACCAAACTAAGGCCCGCTCCAAATTCTAGACTGATTCGATTTGTCCCAGAACGGATCTAATCTTCTCACTGTGTCATGCAGGAACGGAATGACGAACAACTGTACTTAGACAAAGACAGTAGATCTAGGTATTCCTGCTACTCTGTCTGACTAATAATTGATCCCCCAAATCTAATCCAATCTCACTAACACGGAGATAGACAGATTAACATATAAAGTCACAATCCGTTTGCCTCGTCTAGCAGTCTATTTATAATAATATTATTTACTATGATAAAAAACTCGGTTGATTGAATTTTAAAATCTGAAAAACTAAATTTATTAGTAAAAGCACTACGGGTGATCCACAGGATTCCACCCTGACACAAATAGGGTTTAACACATTTCCTTTGATTCCTAAAGTTCGATATTGATAACTCTAATTCCTGTCCTGCTATTCTATATTGTCCAGCTATCAACAAGAGTAATGATCGACCTCAGTTGTGTTGAAATAGTGATTTAATATTCTATAGTAGTGTTAGTAGTACAATTCTTAACCAAGTGGATAATTTTAAATACCTAGGACATTTATAACATCAAACGGAAGGTGCACAACAACGATGTTAAATATTTATAAATGTATTGTATTAAGTTGCATGTCCCTCACAGAACGTAGCAGTCAACCCCAGCATTTTAGCTGTTCGTGATTCCTGGGCAAATTTTACGTTCAGTAGTTTGCCATTGCTTTCTGAACGACCGGCTCCTATACCTTTTTCGAAAAAACCAGAACAGCCGTGTTTCGAACCCGGGTAGACGGGCTCACAAACAGCGTTCGCAAGCCCTTAGCCCAGAGACCGGTGATTTAAATACTTGCAGTATTTATCTGAATCAATTTTGATATTTTTATAGAACTTAGCGACAGTTATATGTAGCATAAATAATGATAAATAATTTTAAGTCATCATCACCGTTTGTGTAAAAGTAATGACATTATTTTACATGTATGAGAGTCGTATAACTAATGTATCTATTTCTCATCGATATTACTATAAATATAATATAATAGTAATAATATATATATATATATATATATATATATATATATATATATATATATATATATATATAATGGATGGCTTGGCCACGTGGCATGGGCGAGACAGGAACACAGAGCTGATCCACGACTCTGGTGATCGAGTGAGATGGCAGAACATGACCGACACGCTTATAGGCATGGCACATGATGGATGGATGGATGGATATATAAAATAACTTCTCTTTGAGGTTGAACAGGGTAGGGGTTATGGTATAATCGAAATAGAAAACCACACAAATCAACTTGTAAATACACACTGTTTTGTACGAAATAAAACCACATTATAAGGAAGACATGTAATTAAAATAGTGGAAAAGGACATAACAACATAACAGTTATTTCCAGGGAAATTACTAAAAGTAGTATAAAAGTCTGCTTAATACAATATATGATACTGGAAACATACCTCATGAGTTATGTAATTCTGTATTTATGGCAATCCCAAAGAAATCAGGAGCCTTGGAATGTGATCAACATCGAACAATTAGTATAATGAGTCACATCACGAAGATTTTGCTAAGAATTATCATGCAAAGAGTTAGGAGGAAAATACAACCTGAAATAGGAGAAGAACAATGTGGGTTTGTAGTAGGCAAGGGTACAGTAAATGCTGTGTATATACTGAGAACCGTAATCGAACGTTCTATAGAAGTAAACAAAGATCTACACCTTTGCTTCATTGACTACACAAAGGCTTTTGATAAAGTGAGACATGTCAACATGATAAGGATGCTTGAAGATCTACAAATTGATGGGAAAGACCTTAGACTTGTAAAAAACATATATTGGAAACAACAAGCTGCCATAAGAGTTGATAATGAAGTAAGCCAATATCAGCCTATTAAGAGAGGTGTGAGACAGGGATGTGTAATGTCTCCAGATCTGTTTTCCCTGTACAGTGAAAATATTTTCAGAAATATTGAAAATATGGAAGGAATCAACATTGGGGGACGATGCATCAATAACATTAGATATGCAGATGATACGGTCTTGATTGCAGACAATGAACAGGACCTGCAAAACTTAGTAGATGCGGTTGTTACACATAGTGAACAACAAGGGTTAGAATTAAATTGTAAAAAGACACAGATTATGGTCGTCACTAAGAAGAACGAAATACCACAGTGTAATATACAAGTAAATGGGAATACTCTTCAACAAGTGAATAGGTACAATTACCTCGGAACAGTAATAACATCTGATGGGAGATGCCTTGAAGAGATTAGAACAAGAATCGCCATGGCAAAAGTAGCCTTTAGCAAGATGAAAAACATACTGACCAATAAAAAGATGTCAATTGAAACGAGAAAAAGAGTGTTGAGATGCTACATAGAACCTGTACTTTTATATGGATGTGAAGCTTGGACAATGAGCAGCCAGGCTGAAAAATATCTGATGGCTGTAGAAATGTGGTTTCTGAGGAAAATGCAAAGAATACCATGGACAGCCAGAAAGACTAATGAACAAGTCCTTCAAGAAACAAATGAAGATCGTAAACTGATCAGAGACATTAGACGTAGACAGTCACAATTTTTTGGGCATGTTATGAGAAGAAATGATTTGGAGAACTTGGTGACAACTGGTAAGATCGAGGGGAACAGACCAAGGGGAAGACCTAGAAACAAGTATCTGGATGGCTTGGCCTTGTGGCATGGTCGAGACAAAAACACGGAACTGATCCACGACTCTGTTGATCGAGTGAGATGGCAGAACATGACCGCCCACGCTTACCGGCATGGCACATGATGGATGGATGGAGTATAAAAGTATTGTGTGATTTAAATAATTGTAGTCTATATCTAAATCTTTTACAAACGTTTTATAGAAATTAGCGACAGTTACATGCAACATAAACATTAGGAAATAATTTTAAATCATCTGCACAGTTTGTGTAAAATTATAGCATTATTTTACATGTATGTAAGTCTTATAACTATTTTTCAGTCTTATCGATATTACATTAAATTTTTGTTTGTCTTTTTCATAAAAACTATGAATGGAGGCCTTCTAAAATATTTTTTTCCGGCCTATAATAGGCCATAATTAATTCAACCGGTAAATTTCAAGGATACACTGTTTGCTTTCGTCTGGAATTGATATTCTAAAGGATACAGTGTGTTTTTCTTTGGAATTATTATTACCAAACAAAACAAGTTGTCTATATGTATTCAAATATCACCACAATTGCCGTTCCAAGGGGCGACTACGAAGTTAAGCTGCTTCACCGGTCTGGTACTATAGACTATAGTTTGTTCTATTACTGGTCCTGGGGTTGCTGCTAAATCAACACCAGCATTTATTGTTAGTTAGTGCCTTAATTGGTCTAGGAGGTGTACTTACTGTGTAGTAGTGAGGAATGTCTTTTTCAGCTAGTTGTGGTGCCGCACCACAAAAACTCGATGGGATTTTTCTTTATATGATACTACTAAACTGACCCTACTGACGGACCTATGACGTCACAATCTAGCACCTTAAATATTAATAATGCAAGGGGAAGATGACTTGTGGTTTTAACAATCGATTTTGTTTTGGCGGATATTATTGTTTTTTGTTTGGGCGTTGTTCAGTGTCTTGCACTTTGTAGGTATAAACATGATAATAGAACTTCGTGTTTATGGTGGGTAGGTTGTATTTGAAAAGTGACCGCTTTTTTATTATGTCTGTTGTGGGCTTGGTTTAGTGTATAAACAACAACGCATATAGACGACATTACATCACATATCGACAAAAATAATCGACAACACAGTAGGGTTATAAATGGATTCATTCTAATGTAATTATAACTAAAGTATGAATATGTTTTGGTGGTGTCATGTGGTGTAGATGATCAAAATGTGTCGAGTGATCAAGAGAAATTGGTGGGGCTAAGACACAATCATTGGTGGGTGAGACTGGGTGAATATTGCTCCGGCTTCTATTACACCGTAACATTGCCGCCCGAGCTTGGTTAAGAACAATGTAATGAGCTGATCTGTGGTTAGAGTCCGTGCCATCACGACCGACACATGAGCATTTACTAAGTCCTCAAAATGTTCACTCAAGCACAATTCTTTGTCAACATCGTAGTTTCCAACACAATGACCAGAGAAAGGATTCGTGTTTCAGGTCATTTTTTTTCATCTGTAACCGTACTTATTTATTTAATCGACAAGAGAACAAACAAAAATAAACATTTCTGAAGATGCCGGGGTTCAAACCAGGGACCTTTCACGTGCAAAGCGAAAGCTTTACCTCTGACCTACATCCTATATCCAAAAATACTACATCGATGCAGTTAAATCCTTGTCCTAATCCTTGTCAAATGTGAGTGAAGTTTTAAAAATAAAGATAATTAGGTTCCACTGTAATTGCCTTCCGTGAAACATGTTCAGCTAGTTGTCTTAATATACTGTGTTGACCATAAAGTGGAGCCAGTCTGAATACTAATCAATAAACAATATACGCTATGCAGATGACACGGTATTTGCGGCAGGATAATTCAACAATCTACGAGAATTGATAGGACATTGTAGTAACAGAGGGTGCAAAAAGAGGACTCTCTTTAAATATCAAGAAAACAGTAAAAATTGTGATATCAAAGAAAAAGGTGTCACCAAAATGTGAAATGGACATATAATAGAAAATTCTTAACCAAGTGGATAATTTTAAATACCTACGGGCATTTATGACATCAGACGGAAGGTGCACAACATAGATTAAGAACAGAATAAGACAAGCAAAAGTTGCATTTCAGAAAATGAAACGTATCGTAAGCAATAAATCACTATCATTGAATGTAAGACAGAGAGTGCTGAAATGCTATATAGAACCTGTTTTGCTGTATGGCAGTGACTCTTGGAATGTAAATGAACAAATTAGGAAGAACTTGGAAACAATAGAGCTGTGGCTCCTAAACCGAATGTTGCAATTCATTGGACTACCAGAGGAACTAACGACGATAGCCTGAAAGAGGCTAACGAAACTATAACATCATATAAAAAAATAAAAAATAGAGAGACAAACAGCTTTCTTTGGTCATGATGTGAGAAGAGAGGCATTGGAGAACGTGGTGACAACTATAAAGATCTAGGGGACGAGAGGCAGAGGTCGACAAAGAGAAAGAATGCTGGATGGACTGAGACGGTGGCATGGAGGAATATCAGCAGCAGAGTTGCTCCAGAACACCAAAGACTGAGACATGTGGAGAGATATAAACGACAAATCCAGCTGGCATGGCACTTGATGATGATGATGATGATGATGATGATGATGATGATGATGATGCATCTTATGTCTGCTGCCTCGTTGTATTTGCAAATGTAAAGGAAAACACAATTATATTATCGTGCCATTACCCTATTTAGACAACAATCAACATCAAATAAATATCCTGTGTGGATGAAACTATGATCAGCCGCTATTTGTGCTGACTTATCAGTCGCAGGATTATTAATCTGAGCCGAGGATGGGCTCTAATATAACTTCTCTTTGTGTTTGAGCGGGTTAGTGGTAATTGTGTAATCAAAATCGAAAAACACACAATGCACCTTTTGAATACACACTATTTTGTTAGTAATAAAACCACATTATAAGGAAGTCTAATCTCATCATGTTCCTCTTGTACCTTGCGGTGTCGAGGTGAACTATAAACTTCGTGAGAGTGCCCGATTATGGGCTTCATATATCAATATTCCCATGGACTCTGCTATTCCCTCGGTCCAACGTTTACGTGGTCGGCCTCTTCCTCTGTTTCCATCTGGTCTGTACATCATTGCTTGTTGTGGTATGCTGTTGACTGGTAACCTACTTGCATGGCCAAACCATTTAACTTGCTGCTTTCTAATAAAATCTAGTGCTGCTTTAACCCCCACTTTAGTCCTGATTTCTTTATTTCTGATCTGATCTCTTCTTGATACGTTGAGTATTCTTCTCAGAAACCACATTTTTGTTGTTGTGATTTTTCTTTTCTCTTTTTATGTCATTGTCCAGGTTTGGCATTGGTAGCATAGAGTTGGTAGGAAGATTGTGTTGTAAAGTGCTTTCTTAGTAGTTATTGATACATGTTTGTTTTTTAGTATTGGTGCCATTTGTCCAATGAGTTGATTTGCCTTATTGCACCTATTTTCGATCTCGTCTTCTGATCTGCCATTTGATGATATTATACTTCCTAGGTACTTGAAACTCTTTACTTGTTTCAATGGATGTTCGTTTAGGTGAATTGTTGTTGTTTGTTCTTCTTTAGTTATAGTCAGTACCTCTGTTTTACTTGTGCTAATTTTCATGTTATGTTCCCTACACATTTCATTTAGACTATTCATGTGGTCTTGTAATTCAGCTTCTGATTTTGCTATTAGTGCTTGGTCGTCCGTAAGCAGAAGTTAACTAATGGTTAGATTTGCAGATGATTCTTCTTCTGTGTTCTCGTCATGCGGTATTCTTGCTGTCTCTGCTTGGCTGGTTTCTTTACATCTGTTGTCTATATATGTTATCTCACGAATCTCATTTCTGTTTTTGTGATTTTTCTTTTATCTTTTGCTGTTATTGTCCAGGTTTGGCACTGGAAACATATAGTTGGTAGGAAGATTGTGTTATGAAGTGCTTTCTCCTTAGTTATTGATACATGTTTGTTCTTTAGTATTGGTACCATTTTCCCAAGGAGTTAGTTTGCCTTTTTTCATCTATTTTCGATCTCGTCTTCTGATTTGCCATTTGATGATAACATAACAGTTTATTCAAGGGACATTACTAAAAGTAGTATAAATGTATTGTGCGATGTCTAAAAAATTGTAGTATTTATCTGAATCTTTTATTTAAAAATTTTTTTTTTTATAATAGAAATTAGTGACAGTTACATGCAGCATAAATACTGGGAAATAATGTTATGTAATCTTCTCAGTTTGTGTAAAAGTAATGACATTATTTTACATGTATAAGAGCCTTATAACTAATTTTTCTATTTCTCATCAATATTACATTAAACTTCTAAATCCCAATAAATGTAATAGTATTCTTTGACGTCTTGACATATTTTTGCCCGGCCTGTAAGAGGCCATATTTAATTCAGCCGGTAAATGTCAAGGGTACACTTCATTTTTGTCTGGAAGTGATATTCTGAACGATACTTTGTCCTTTACTCTATAAATGTATTTACAGTAGTGGAAAAGGGCATAACAGTTATGTCAAAGGGCATTACTAAAAGTAGTATAAATGTATTGTGTGATTTAAATAATTGTAGTATTTGTCTGAGTCTTTTATAAATTTTTTTTATAGAAATTAGCGAACGTTGCATGCATCATAAATACTGGGAAATCATTTTATGTCATTTTCACGGTTTGTATAAAAATAATGGCATTATTTTACACGTATGAGAGTCTTATCACGAATTTTTTTTTAATTTCTCATCAATATTACATTAATTATTATTTTTTTATAAATTCTTTTGATGAATGCAATTTGGATAGCTGCATTCTAATTCTAAACACATTTTTGTCCAGCCTGTAAAAGGCCATAACCTGTATACAGAAGGCAGTACATATACAGTGACCTAACGTGAGATCTCAACCGGAAACAGTTATATTAACTTAAAGTTAAGACATTGTGGTGCATTATTCTTTGGAATTGATATTCTAAAGGAGACTGAATTTTCTGTGGAGTTATTATTACCGAAAACAACACGTTACCGACATGTATCCCAATATTACTTCATTTGCCGTTCCAATAGACGACTACGAAGTCCAGTAACTTCGCCAGACTGGTACGATAGTTTGCTCGATTACTGGTCCTGCATTTATTGTTAGTGCCTTAAGTGGTCCAGGAGGTGTGCCTCCTGGGGGAATCGTCGACATTGCATAGGTCCGAGGTTCCCACTAGGTGGTACTTTCACCTGTCAACAGAGGCGCAGAAAGTCGTGTATGAAAAGTTACACTGTAATAGGTTCTCTTTAACAAGCCTAGGGATAGACATATCACTAGAGCACTTAGAGAAAGAAAGAAACAGGTCGACCATTCACTGGTTACCTGTCACGATTACTTCCGAAGGAGTTTAAAAAAATAAACTGGTGCACAGTATTACAGGGGATGACAAGGCTGAGGTTTTCAGGCTTAAAAAGGGGTCAGGCAAGTGGGGTGCACACTCTGCAACTCGAGAAATGAAGTCCCCACTACATACGGATCTACACTCCTGGTAATACGAACAATAATCACAGAGTGTTGATCAAGATGCCGGGGAGAAAGACCAGTTGCCGGCATGTGGCAAGACAACCACTGGGCAAATAAATGTCCTAGTAGACGATAACCGATGACACCAACGGCAGCAGCAATTGGTGAACAAAGTCAATAAGATTTCCCACCACTCGTAAGATAAACTCCTCCACAGAAAAGATGAGAACTGACACAAACTTTCTATAGTCAAATCAACACACAAGAAGACAGGAACACACGAGAAAAAATCACACACGAAAACAATCCAAAACAGGAAGACTCTGACGGTTTTCAAATCGTCAGCAATTCAGTGAAGAGAATAAGTGCAGACAGAAGACTTCCGCAGTCAATACATAACTTTGACACAGTAACAGACGTTTTATCACCGACTAGATACATATCGAAAATGAACAAAAGAATCAAAGACAAAGAGAAATTAACAAGAAGAAAAAAAAGGAGAAACAAGTGCAAGACAAAGAGGAAGCATACAGCATACCAGACACTCTCTGTCTAGACACCAACACAAGTGATAAGAATGAGCTTCAAGATGATCCTCTGGCATAAACATGTTTTTACTGAAAACATGCTCGCCTAGACGTGCCCATCATGGATAACAACTTGGCGTGGGGATTTATATATAAATTATATATCATTTGTTTGTTTTTGCTAAAATTACAGTGACTAGTGATTTATTTATTTTTACTTTAAACATTTGTGGTGGATTACGTACCTAATTACAACACATCATCACACCCTTGCGCAAACACAAGTCCGTTTTTATACTGCTATAAGAAACAATCATATGTTCAAAAGCTTTCGCACAAGAAATCACCACACAGATAGGTCTAACAAAACATGCATGCATTAGTTTAGGCATACACAAAATCGGGTCAGGTGGGATCAGACATGTGGGATATTATTAGAGTACACATGGATGACCAGGAACGTATCTGCATAATACAGGTTAAAAACACTATACATGCATACACCATATTGAGCATACATGAACCACCAAATTACAATCATCAACCAAGTGTTTACCAAGAATTAGATACCCTGCTAAAACAAACAAACGAACAAACAAACAAACAAACAGAGGGCAAAATGTTAATCTTGAAGGGGACTTCAATTGTGTACTCTCATATTTGGATATTGTAGGGGGGAGAAAGGAATCAAGACAAAATTAAGGAGAAGGACAGGAATGCAATACTCAAACTGGATATACTGCAAAATACCATAGACACAAACAATTTAACAGACGCTTTCAGACACAAACACAATAATAACATTGCAACAACACAATAAATATAGGGCTCACAACAGATCAGCCTGACTAGACAGAATATACACACCTGCAACACACCACATAATACACACAAAGCACATACAATAATCATAATAATACACAGAACCTACAGGGAAAAAAAAAACCTCCACACCTTACTGAGGATTCGAACCCAGGTTTCTCGAAGGAGAATCCGACATTCTAGCCACTCAGCCAGCCGCTCCTCTCAGTACTACACTGACCTATATAAAGCAGAACTAGCCAACATACAAACACAAAATAGGTTCTTACAATACACAAAGAAACTGTCTGATAGAGATAAAGACATACGAGACATAGAGCTTACAATAGCAGACATAACATATGCACTCAGTCACATGCAAAAAGACACACCACCAGGGCCAGTGGTCTTACTGTAGAATTATATAAGTTAGTTGCATATCCTTTACGGGATGTAGCAGTCAACTCCAGTTCTTCTGCTTCTTTCGTTCGCTTGAAATATGTCTATAACTGCAATGTTGTATCTTGTATGAATTCAACTGTCCTTTTTAGTTCACTAAGTGGTCCATAGAGTTTATCTTCCGCTGTTGTCTCTCTGGGCCATAAGGTTTGCCTAGATATGTTGTATTTCGGGCAGTCGTCTTGGAGTTTGTGCGTCTGCGACGCGAATCCACGTGTGCACATGGCTGATTCACCAATCTTGAATTCTGGATACATGTGGTTGCGTAATCTATTGTGTCCTGTTCTGAGGCACAGAATAATGACTTGTTCTGGTCTGTCCATAATGTGGTAGTCGTCTTGAGGGGGGTAAGGGGTGTCATGCATTGGTAGTACCTTTGGTAAGGATGTCTCATGTCCTTTTCAGGACCCATCCAAAACTGGTCCAAGCCTGACACCCAGCTCGTGCCTGTGGCTCCTAGTAGCTGTCAGCATGCGACAGCGGCCACCCCGCGGGCAACAGCTGTGAGAGGCTTGCTAAACCAGGCATGGGTATCCGATTTGGTGGAAAACCAAGAGGTAAACTAGGGTATGCCTACCCAGCATGTGAAGACAGGATTCGGCAGACTGCGCGGAAGAAATCATTCCTGATTCAACGGGCAAGACGGCGTTTACCTGCAAAGCGTCGTGGAACGTAATGAGCACGGCAAGGCACGTAGAGCGCCCTGGTCATCCACTGCACCTGTATTCGTCTCCAGTCGTCTCGACTAGTCTTGCCACTGGACTCAGATGGACTCAGGCGAGAGAGTGAGGTCGACGAATTGCGCAACTCTTCCTCACTTTAATCCAAGTCATCGCGCAAGTCATTCTTCATCCAACGTCACATATCACCTTCAAGCCATGTGGCGATGGGCGAGCGGCGAAGCGGCAGGCGTGGGTACGCTGGCAGCCGTTGTCGCAGACCCGCACACAGGCGGCTCAGGCCATATGGTCGTCTTCTACTGACCGGAGCAGCAGTGGGATTCGGCAGCCCCCTGAGCGACTGAGCAGCCCTCTATAGGAACACACTGCTCACCTCCATAGCATGAGGAAGAGGCTAGAAAAGGTGCCCTAAACATTGTCTTCTTCATCACTACCTAATCAGCTAGCCGCGGTTGGTTGGTACCCTAACTGCGGTCGACATACAAAGAAAGATAAAACAAGCAAAGCTAAAAGAGTAAACCATATTCCCTTAACAATTGGAACTTGGAATGTACGCACCCTACTTGACAGAGACGGCGTGTCGGGTCCAGAGAGACGAACAGCACTGATTGGGAGAGAGCTAGGCAGGTACAACATCGACATTGCAGCCTTGAGCGAGACACGACTTGCAGAAGAAGGCCAAATCTGTGAAATAGGTGCCGGCTACACATTTTTCTGGAGTGGAAGGAAAAGCGAGGAAAGACGCCAATCCGGTGTGGGATTTGCCATTAAGTCGGCCCTGGTCGGCAAATTAGCTGGATTTCCAAAGGCTATAAACGACAGGCTCATGACCATGAAGTTGCCCCTGCTGAATGGAAGGAAGCATGCAACCATTGTGAGTGTCTACGCACCAACTATGACCAACGAAGGTGATGTCAAGAACAAGTTATATGAGGACCTGCACAATGTATTAACATCTGTTCCCAAAGGAGACAAACTTATACTCCTTGGGGATTTCAATGCCAGAGTAGGCACGGACACCACCTCTTGGAGTGGCATTATTGGAAAGCATGGAGTCGGAAATTGTAACAGCAATGGACTCCGCCTCCTTCAGACATGTGCCGAACATGATCTCCTGATTACGAACACAATTTTCCGTCTCCCCATGAGAAATAGGACATCGTGGATGCACCCTCGCTCGAAACACTGGCACCTCATTGACTATGTCATCGTCAGGAGGGGTGACAGACAAGAAGTTCTAGTGACAAAATCCATGTGTGGTGCCGAATGTTGGACAGACCATCGTCTCATTGTCTCGAAAATAAACATCCACATCAGGCCACCACGGCGTCCTCAAGGGGCGAAAATGCAAAAATAGCTAAATGTCACCCGCCTAAACAGCAAGAAAATGCAGCAGTCAAGCCCAATGCTGCAGCTAAACAAGATACAGAAACAGAATGGAGAGCCCTAAAGGACACAATTTACAACACTGCTATGGAAATCCTGGTTCCAGCCCCCCGAAAGTATAAAGACTGGTTTGATGAAAATTCCGAAAACATCAACCAATTGCTGGCTGAGAAACATCTTCTCCTCAAGGCACATTTGAATGACACAAAGTCAACATAAAAAAAAGATGCTTTCAAGAACATTCAGAGAGTAGTGCAGCAGAAACTTCGGCACATGCGGGACTCCTGGCTGAGCAGCAAAGCTGATGAAATTCAGGGCTTTGCTGACAGACATGATATGAAAAACTTCTACGACTCACTGAAAGCGGTCTATGGTCCTTCATCACCAGGCATAGTTCCCCTCCTCAGTGCAGATGGGGGAACATTGGTCACCGATAAGAAAGAAATCCTTCAACGCTGGGCAGAGCATTTCAGCAAAATCTTAAATGCAACTTCCTTCTTCGATGATGAAACCATCAACTGCCTTCCTCAAGTTCCCACCAATGAGACACTTGATGACCTGCCAACCATAGTGGAAGTAAACAAAACCATCCAGCAACTCTCCAGCGGCAAGGCACCTGGTCCTGACTCCATCCCAGCAGAGATATACAAGGCAGGTGGGCCGGTCCTAACAGAGCAGCTTCACCAAGTCTTCATAACCATATGGATGAGCGAGACCATGCCACAAGATTTCAAGGACGCGTCAATAGTCCACCTTTACAAACGTAAAGGAAACCGCCAATCCTGTGACAACCACCGAGGCATCTCCTTGCTTTCAATTGCAGGGAAGATACTCGCCAGAATTCTTCTCAATCGCTTCACATCCCATCTCGATCAAGGTCTTCTTCCTGAGAGTCAATGTGGCTTCAGAAAAGAACGTGGAACTGTTGAAATGATTTTCGCTGCAAGGCAGCTGCAAGAGAAATGTCAGGAACAGAACTGCGAAATGTTCTCCACTTTCATTGGTAAGGCTTTTGATACAGTCAGCAGAGAAGGACTGTGGAAAATTATGGCAAAGTATGGCTGTCCACGAAAGTTTGTCCAAATAGTGCTGCTATTTCATGACGGCATGCAGGCAAGAGTACAGGAAAATGGTGAACTGTCTGAACCCTTTCCTGTCACCAATGGAGTGAAGCAAGGATGTGTCCTGGTACCAACACTGTTCAGCCTCATGTTTTCAGCCATGTTGATGAATGCCTTCGAGAACGACAACATTGGAATAGACATCAACTACCGTATGGATGGAAAGTTATTCAATCTCAGAAGGCTGAAAGCTAAAACCAAAATTAACAGCGACACCGTCAGAGAGCTCCTGTTTGCTGATGATTGCGCTCTATACGCCAACTCAGAGGCGGACATGCAACATAATGTTTCAGCTTTCTCACATGCCTGTGCCAACTTTGGGCTCAATATCAACTTGGAGAAGACTGTAGTTATGTACCAGCCAGCTCCAGGAAGTAATCACACTGTGCCGAATATCAAAGTGAATGATCATAGACTAAGTGTTGTAGACAAATTCACTTATCTTGGCAGCACCATGTCACAAGCTGCCTCAATTGATGACGAAGTGAATGCAAGAATCTCCAAGGCCAGTGCGGCCTTTGGCAGACTGTACAAGAATGTATGGGACAGAACTGGAATAAGCCTGAAAACAAAGCTAAAAGTCTACAAAGCAGTTGTATTATCCACACTGCAATATGCTTGTGAAACCTGGACTGTTTATCAGCGACACGCTAGAAAATTAAACCACTTCCACACAGTCTGCCTAAGGAAGCTACTGAAGATTAAATGGCAAGACAAGATTCCAGACACTGGAGTCCTAGAAAGGGCATCCATGCCCAATATCCACACTATTCTGATGAAGAATCAGATTCGTTGGGCTGGTCACTTGACTCGCATTCCAGATCACAGGCTCCCTAAACGAGTTTTTTACAGCGAACTGCGTTGTGGCAAACGCTCCCAAGGTGGCCAGAGGAAACGCTTTAAAGACACTCTGAAAATTTCACTGAATGCTTTTGGAATTCATCATGACACCTGGGAGGCTGCAGCCAGAGACCGAAATTTCTGGCGTGCATCATTACGCAAAGGTAGTCATATGTGAGGCAACCAGGACTGCAAGAGCTGTGAAGAAAAGGCAGGACAGAAAAACCACTGCAGGAAATCTTCCTCCAGAGACGTCAAGCATTCCTTGCCCACATTGTCAAAGAATATTTCAAGCCAAATAGGCCTTATCAGCCATCTTAGAATCCACGGCTCCACACCTTCAACTCCACTGGATGAAATGAATGGTCATCATCATTCTTGATGGACAAACAACACAAGTCGTCTAGAACAGGTTTTGGTGGCTTTCTGACTGATTTGATCATTCTTTACTTTTGAAGGTATGTAACGAGCACATCAGGTTGTTCTTCTTTTGCTCCTTCCTTAGCTAATCGGTCAGCTCTCTCATATCCGGGTACTCCACAGTGGGATAGTATCCACTGTATGGTGACCGTATGCTGACTGCTAAGTTCAGAAAATAGTGTCCTTAGTACTGGCAATTTCCCAGATAGGAGTGTCTCGAGTACTGATTTTGCATCTGTCAATAGCACACAGGTTGTGTGCCATGGCTGGTATTTGGTAATTTCTTTGTTGTTATCTTGATTGCCTCAATTTCTGCATCATAGATATGGTAGTACTTTCCTGTCGGTACTCTGGCCGTGTCCCTGGTATTATTTGGGTATTCTATGTACACTCCATTTCCTCCATTTCTATGTATCCTCCATTTCAAACAGCATTTCGCGCTGACCCATCTGTGTAGACTCCGATCCAGAGGTCCTGTGGGTATTCTTAATCAAAGAAGCTGAGAGTGGCTGTTCTGTGCTTTACACAGTTCTGTTCTTCGTCGTCAAATATTCCTCGCACTTTTGTTTGGATTTGTAGTGATAGTGTATGTCCATCTTTCCATGGAGTTCGCTCTGGAATAGTTGTCAGGGGTATACCAACGGTGGATAGATCGGTGGTTTCGATGCAACGTCGATTGGCCTGGTGGATAATACTGCTTGTTTTCAACCGCCCCATAGCAAAGTTTTCAAATCTGTTCTTCATAGTGTGGCTTGACAAGCTAAAGAACTTTTCTGCTTGAATTAGAGTTTTCGTATCTCTGCGCTCTCTCAGTGCTTGTGTCCTCCCCATCTTCTCCATGTCCACTATAGGGGTTGATCTCATCCCTCCTGTGGTGACTGTAACAGCTTCATTTTGCACCTTGTCCAGCTCTTGTAGTGTGTTTTTTTTATGCTGAACACCACGCAGTTGATATGTATTCCAGGTGTGATCGCATGATCTGTTGAAAAACTTTGCTAAGTATTTTCCCACTGGCTCCCCATGTGGTTCCACTTAGCTTTCTTAGAATGGCTATTATCCTTCTGGATTTTGCTACTGCTTTGTTGATGTGCTTTTTCCATGTCACCCTGTCATCGAATGTTACTCCTAGGTATGTTGGTTCTTTATCTTCTCTTATGGGTGTTCCATTTATCTGGATGATCCCTGCCTTTTGTTTTGTAGAGAGGGTAAATAGAGTGGTGCTGCTATTGTCAGTGTTTATGCTGACACACCATCTATTTGCCCATGCAACAAATGCATCTACGGCTCTTTGTAGCGATCTGGTGGCCACTGATGTATGTTCATTTGTGCGCCATAGAACCAGATCATCAGCGTACATTGCTGCGTACATACATGCGGTAGGTAAGCAACAAGGTCATCGATGAAGATTAGAAAAAACTTGGAGGACAAGACTTCGCCCTGGGGAACACCTTGACGCAGTAGTACTTTCTCGTTCTTGAGCCGTCTATCTGTACTCTGGCTCTTCTGTTGCGCAAGTTTGCTTTCACCCATTTGTACATTCTTCCATTGACTTTACAGTTTCTCAGTTTCTTCATCAGACTTTCTTTCCAGACTTTATGAAAGGCTTTTTTCAGATCTATCCATGCCGCAAGCACCAGCTTCTTCTCTTGGAATGCATCCTCAATTTCTTTAGAGAGGTAGGTTGTCTGATCTTCCGTAGAGTAGCACTGCCTAAAGCCAGCCTGCTGTGGCACAAGGATGTCTTCACTTTCAATGTACCACTGTAGCGATTGATGACGCGTTCCATTGTTTTGCAGAGACAGCTGGTGAAACTCATTGGTCTGTTGCTGGAGGAATGGAACTGTCTTTCCCAGATTTCAGGAGGGGTATCATGATTGCTTCTCTCCAGGTTTGTGGAACACTGCCTAAGGTCCAGGTGTTATTGAAGATCTGTAACAGCGTTGCTTTGGCCTCTGTTTCTAGGTTCCTGATCATTCGTTGGAGATACCATCAGCTCCTGGTGACTTTCTAATTTTCAGTTTTGATATGGCTAGCTCCAGTTCACTGATTGTGATAGGTGCCTCCATAACCTCATGTAATATTTCATTCTGTACTGTATGTTGCCATTTCACTCGAATCTCTTATTGTTTCTCTGGACTAATTTTGATATTTTTATCTTGTACGAATGAGTCCGCAAATGGTAAGCTGCTTGCTTTCCTGTTAAGATGTTTCCATTTTTATGTAGTGCAATTTTTGAGTTTCGCTCTGTGCCCTCATCGTTAAGTTGTTTTATTAGCTTCCACAACTTCATTGTGACTCTTTCAAAGATCAGTGACTCTGTTTTCTCCTGCCAGCTTTTCCGTTTAGCCTGCAGCTTAGCCATTTTAAATTCAGCTTCTGCGAGCTGGTATTTATTGTAGTGCTCTTGTCTGGGTTTGGCCTCTGCTGGCTTTTTACACACTTCCACATCATTATGCAACTGTTCCAGTTCACTACTCCAGTTATAGGGTTTATGGGCTCCTACTGGTACTATTTCTCGTGCTGCCTGTAGTATGCATTTCCCAAACTCTTCAACTACTTTATTTATGTCTTTCTAAGTGTTCAGGTTTCTAACCAGTATGCTGATGCGATGCTTGTTCATTGCCCAGTCTGCTTTCTTGTAGTTCCACCTCGAGAGGGTGCTGCTTTCTCTTAGAAGCTCATTTTCTACAGTTAGAAAAACTAACCGATGGTCACAGCCACCAAGTTGTTTCCCAACAATTCGTGTAATGTTCCACTCCAGGTCTGGTGAATGAAAAGCCAGGTCAGGAGTAGTTGTAGAGTGGCATGATCGCGATTAAAAAGTGTATGGGTCAGAAGGATGTTTAATAAAGATGAATCTATTCTCATCCTGCCAGTCTTCCTGTCTCTCTCCTCTCTGGTCCATGTGATCATAACCCAAGCTCTGCGAGTGGCTGTTGAAATAGCCACACACAATCATTTTTTTTTTTCTTTTAATGGTAGTGTGTCCAGTGCCTATGGGCGATAACTTGGACAGTAGTAATTGATCAGATGTAGATCTGTGTTGCTTGTCTTAATTTTAAGAGTCTGATACTCAGCCCCTTCCATGTAAACATCAGTTTTGGAAGCAGTGATGTTATTTTTTTTTACAAGGGTCAGTATACCACCCATTCGCCTGTCCTTTCGGTCAGATCGGTAACATTGGTGGTCTCTGATTTTGGATGCTATATTTTCGTTGAGGTGAGTTTCTTGCAAGCAACATAGGCTTACGTTTTATTGGTCCAAGATATTTTCTAGTTCTATTTATTTTTTAATCGTTGTTGCTGACCTCTTCGCATTCCAGTGCATTATTTTTAGTCTTTGTTTGGTATGGCCAGACGCTCTATTCTCAGGACTCCACGGGACATCTGAGAAGGACCTCCAGTAGTTGGGGTTGGACCCTTTCGAGGCATAGGGCCCGGCACTGCACCTGCCTGGGGGTCCAAAGCAGGGCGAGCAACATAACATTTAGCAGTAGTCGACATATTTCATAGCGTAATTGCGTGGCATACTGATTTCTGTGGTGCGCCTCCTGGCTGGTTGCCTTCGTCTTCAGCACTGTCCCTTTGCTAGAGCAGACTGTGGTCTTACTCGTGATTAGATGTGTAGGCACGCACACACGTGTCTGCACATGCATGTACGTGCATACACATCTAGAGCATACTGGCTATTTTTCGGCGCCAGAGACTCGCTGCCGCCCCTTCTCCTGTTAGTTAAAACAGTTCCGCTACGTCAAGGCCAGGAGTTGGACTTTTGCTGCAGAGGCGATGAATGCACGAGCCATTGAGGTATTTATGCAAGGTTGGGCGCTCATCAAAACTCTGCGCCCCGGTTACAACATTTGGAACCGTTATCCCCAATATTTTTCGGTTATTCGTGATTCCTGGGCAAGTTTGCGTTCAGTATGTTCCCTTTGCTTTCTACATGATCAGCACCCATACCATTTCATTAAAGAAACCAACGCCAGGCGATCTACTGCCATATCTCCCGAATCTGTGTTTCGAACGCAGAATTCGGGACTTTAAACTGCGTCCCTAACGCCTTCGCCACCAGGACCAGACAGACTCATTGTAGAAGTCTACCAGCATCTCCTTCCTATCCTATGCAGCTTCCTTCTAAAAGTCTATCAAGAATCTTGTCACAAATAAGAAATCTCCAACCATTGGAATATTTCGTACATAACACTCATACCTAAAGACAACAAAGACAAAACACAGCTGAAAAACTATAGACCCATCTCATTATTAAGCACAGACTACAAAATTCTAGCGAAATCACTTTCAAACAAAATAAAAACATTAATGTCATAACTCATACACCCAGACCAACAGTGCAGTATTCAACACAGAAACACACACCAACATACACACTTGTTTAGAGATTTCATCACATACACTGACCAGAAAGACTGTCCATCCTCCCTCTTGTTGCTGGACCAGGAGAAGGCTTTTGACAGAATTTCGCACTCATATTTACACACAGCACAAACACTCTGCAACATATGGCAGCACTACAGAGAATGGATACAAATCTTGTATAAAAATCATAAAAGTAAGGTAATTGTGAATCATTCACTCACTGCCAGTTTCATGATCTCAAGATCTGTAAGACAAGGGTGGCAATATCACCAATGTGTAATCACATTTTGAAAATGAAAGGGGGGGGGGGGTCATATTGCCATGAGCCACACAAGGATAGATAGAAGAGAGGAAGTAGTCTAAGGTAATTAACCCAGAATTATAGGAGAGAACTGACATTTCATCCCAATACAGTTATATAAGCAGAGGAAAAGTAGACAAGGGAGACAAAACAAGAACACGTGAGCAAGAGTTAGATTCTCTTGCATAGGATTACAGAGTGTGGTAAGGACAGTTCAAATACATCTTGTGTTAACACACGGATAAAGGGAACGGCTGACGGACAGTTCAGGAGTGGAAAGGAGTTAAACACTCACTCAGTGGCTTAGGGTCAGACTGGAAACATCGAAAGCTCGACGCTGATGAAATTACGACCACAAACTATTTCCATGTTAAGGAATCAGTTCATTTATCAACTTGATTCTATGGGACGTTGTGATATTTTGTTATTTGGGAGAACAAAATGAATGTGCATAGGACAGTGTTTCAGATACCGACACTCGTAAGTAGATTTGTTGTTTAATACATTTGGCAGCGCTTTTGTTAACAAGTGATTAGTACCTTGATGACAGACGAGAGTAAACTAAGGTCGCCTCTGATATGCCATCACGACTTAGGCAACTGGGAGTGTTGTGCAGAGAGCAAGGCACCACTTGGTCAGTATGATGCATGAAAAGTGAGGTGTGTTAAATGAAAGTTGCAATCGCTGGGACGCAGTCCTTCTTCAGTTGTTCTTCAGTGTGTTAAACGCGCCATGAGTTGTTAATTGTACTAGCCAGAATTGAAGGAAAGCACACACCCCTAAGAACACCATGGCACATGTGTCACTTAACAGTAACAAACGGCAACGCTCTGTGATATATAAACAAATTGAACATACATTACACTTTGTAAATACACACTGCTTTGTATGAAATAAACGTTTTTAAATACATCACGAAAGGAAACCCTACCCCGGTATGGGAAGGAAGTGAGTCCCCTACACGGGAGCATTGGACAAACCATATTTTGGTTGGGTTAACGCCTGCGATCATTCTAAATGTGGGTAACTCGAGTGCGTAATTCTTCTGTGAGGGGACTTCGTTCGCGATGCTAATACGCTTAGGTAGCCTTGATTCGCCATCTCACACCGTCGTCAGAGTCTATGGCCGGGTCTCTGTTTTTGTCTCGATTATGCAAAGCCATCCTGGCATATATTTCTTCTTTTCCACATCCTCTTTTCCCGTCAAGTTTCCTAGTGGTCACTAAGATTTCAAGTTTATTTATCACGCTACCACGATTTACAAAAAAAAAAAAAAAAAAAGAACTAGACCGTCTGCGTTTAATTGTTCTAATTAGTTTATGTTTTTAATTTGTTCATTGAAGGAACATTCTAATTCATTTTTATTATGGTCCATCCATGGCATTCTTTGCATTATCCTCAGTAATCTCTTTTCCACTGACGTTAGACGTTTCCTAACTTGTCTGTAGCAAAGCTGTAGAAATGTAAACATGATAAAATAACACGAAGTAGTGCAGTTTTACAGAACACAATAACGGAAAACAAAGGAAGATGCGATGACTAGCCTTCATCAGCCAGGGACGACCAGGAAGGTCAGATCCATTGTAAAATTCCGCCCCGATACAGATTCGAACTCATGACTCCCTAGTCGACGGGCGAGCATCTAGCAACCAAGCTAGTTCGGCTTCCGTGTTGAAAGCATGCTTTACATTGGAAAAGAACAGCTTTCTTGCGTATAGTGGAACTCATTTCATCTCATCTCGTTCCTCTTGTACCTTGCGGTGTCGAGGTGAAGTATAAACATCGTGAGAGTGTCCGCTTATGGGCTTCATGTGTATAGTGGAACATTCTAACGAAATGTTTGTGTCCATGGATTTGTGAGGACGAAAATGTTATAAACTACAGGGGGGATAATCTAATTAAGATAAATGGTCTTATTGTTACAAGAAAAATAACTCACACTGTAAGACTAGAAATGTTTGATTGTAGGCTCTGACAATAAAAAATTAATGTTTGAATAGGGCACCTACAATTTCTATTTATATGCACTTGAATACCAACCACATTTAATGTCTGCGGGGAATTAATGTATAGAATAATAAAAAGTATGCAGTCATTAGACAAACAATTAGAGAATATTGCTGCCTGTTACGTCTTGGGCCTTGTTTTATTTGCAAATGTTAACGAAAACACACAATAATATTATCGCACTATTACCTTACCCTCTTTGGACAACAAACCCTTCGAATTAATATTCTGTGTGGGTGATACTTGTGGCTGACTCAGCCGCAGCATTATTAGTTGCGTTGAGTTGAGCTAAGTATCGACATCACTGCACTCAGAATATTCCCATACCCGCTCCGTCCCCTCGTTCAACAGCCAGTGAAGAGTCACATTACTAATCGTTCCCACCGCTATCTGATTGAACGTTCTCCCATTCTTCCCTCACAGTTTAGAGATTCTACCAGACTCCTGCCAACCCCCGCAATCTCATCCTTTCCACATACGGGTTCTCAATCTGTTTCTCCACCTTCTCAACCTGGTCCTACAGGAGCACGACCACCTCTCCCTTATCCACAGGTAATATACCACCAAGAAGTGCATTCCCTGTCACCCTAACAGCCTGTTCATTCCCGCATGGCCAGGGCAAAACATCCATACAATTCCCACAATCTGTGACCTCTGAAGCGATGATAGCCATTCCAAATGAAACATTACTTTCTCCATCTTACTAAGCATTCTCTTTGAATCCGTAATGAATACAATGTGTGTTGCAGTAGTCTTCTCTAACCAATGGAATACCGCTGTGACTGCTTCCACCTCCATTCTCATGATGGAAGTCGTAGCCTTATATGCCAGACTCTCCTTTTTTAAGAATCGTGCATTAGCCCTCGCAATGAAACCCCAACCACTCCTTCTGTTTCTCACCACTGACCCAACAGTATAGATCAATATGTCACCTTGATGTGAATTACTCTGGATCTGTTGTTGCACCTCGCTCTCTGTGCGGCCCGCTGCCCATTCTCTGCACTCACGACCCAGTGTTACTATTACACTGTGCTAGTCCTTCATGTCTGCCGGTACGTCAACCAATACTTTTTCACGATTGATGGTCTCTAGATCATACACCGGACTAGATATTTCCGCCTGTGTCACCCAGGACCTGCCTCGTCTTAGTCTATGACCCTTGACCATATCCATGGCTGCATGCAGGGGGTGATAACTATCTACAGTAACGCTCAGGTACCATTTGACCTGAAGGACCGTATGCCTATCCGTCATTGTTGGTAGCGCCAGAATATGCCTCATGCATATAATTGGTGTGTCCTGTGTGCACCCCAGAATCACCCGCATGGCCGCATTTTGTATGCTCTCCAACCTTTCAAGCTGGCTCTTTGATACTGTCAGCAGCCACACACCATACTCAATGACAGAAATTATTGACTGCTGAAAGAGCCTGTAAAGCATCCTCTGATCTACCCCGGTTGCTGCCATCTCCCTCAAAGCATTAAGTCCTCTACCAGCCTTCACCACCAAAGCCTCCATATGTTCTTTAAAAGACATACACCTGTCGAACGTGATAACCAAGTACTTCAATGTACTCTCTCTCTCTCTCTCTCTCTCTCTCTCTCTCTCTCTCTCTCTCTCTCTCTCTCTCTCTCTCTCTCTCTCTCTCTCTCTCCTAAGAGGACATCCATTCAATATAATACATGGGACATCTGCCTTCACAGTTCGGTTATCCAGGGAGTACCACATAACCGATTCCTTGTCTGGGTTTATAACGGCTCCTGCACCCCTGCACCACTCTGCCACCCTGTTTACTGTCACCTGTAAATCTGTAGCCAAACTTTCCCTATCTCTGCCCTGTCTGTACACCAGCACATAGATTAATAATCTTGAGCCAGGGATGGGTCCTTATATAACTTCTTTTTAAGGTTGAACCGGGTAGGGGTAACGTCATAATCGAACTCGAAAATATACACAATGCTTCTTGACGAAGTAAGATCACATTATAAGGAAGACAAGTAATTAAGAATAGTTCAAAGGGACATAACAAAATCAATGTTGTTTCAAGGGACATTATTAAAAGTAGTATAAATGTATTCTGTGATTTAAATAAATGTGGTTTCTGTCTAGTCTTTTATTAAATTTTCATAGAATTTATCAAAAGATATTTGGGTCATAAATAATGTGATAATAATTGTTAGTTATCTTCACATTTTGTGTAAAGTAATCGTTTTAGTTTAAATGCGTGAGAGTCTTATAACTCATTTTTTTCTTTTTCCATTAATATTACATCAAATGTTTTGTCCTGTTATTTGAACACAGTGCATAAACTTGCTAAGTTGAAAAAATTTTTGTCCGGCCTGTAAAAGGCCAAAAATCTTAATAAAATAGCTCTTATAGTTCATAAAGAAACTGTCTGACACAGATAAGCAGACACAACACAAGCAATAAATCAAATGAAAAAAAGACAACACACCTGAACCAGATAGACTCATTGTAGAATTCTACCTGCACTTATTTCCTATCCCAGGCAACTTTCTTTTAAGTGTCTACCAAGAAGCTTTTCACAAACAAGAACTCCCCAACACTTGCAACATGTCATACATAACACTCATACCTAAAGTCAACACAGACAAAACACAGCTGAAAATCTATAGACCCATCTCATTATTGACTACAGACTATAAAATTCTAGCAAAGTCACTTGCAAACAGAATAAAAACTTTCATGCCATCACTCATACACCCAGACCAACAGTGCAGTATTCAACACAGATACATACACCAACATACACACTTCATTAGAGATTTAATTACAAACACCCAGCAGAGAGACTGTCAATCCTCCCTCTTGTACTGGTGAATCATTCACTCACTGCCTGTTTGGTTCCAAATTGCTGTATGTAGCCGGGGCGCAGTGTTGGGGTGAGCGCCCAACATTGCCTAAATACCCCAATGGCTCGTTAATACACACCTCTGCAGCAAAAGTCCAACTCCTGGCCTTCACGTGGCGGAACTGTTTTAACTAACAGGAGAAGGGGCGACGGCGAGTATCTGGCGCCGGAAAATAACCAGTGTGCTCTAGATGTGTATACACATACATGCATGTGCAGACACGTGTGTGCGTGTGTACACATCTAAACTCGAGTGAGACCACAGTCTGCTCTAGCAAAGGAAAGGTGCTGAAGACGGAGGCAACCAGCCAGGAGGCGCACCACAGAAATTAGGATGCCACGCAATTACGCAAAATGGAATATGTCGACTGCTGCTAAAAGTTATGGTGCTCGCCCTGCTTTGGACCCCCAGGCAGGTGCAGTGCCGGGCCCTATGTCTCGAAAGGGTCCAACCCCAACTACTGGAGGTCCTTCTCAGATGTCCTGTGGAGCCAGGGGACATGAGAATAGAACAGCTGGCCATACTAAACACAGACTTAAAATAATGCACTGGAATGCGGAGGGAGTCAGCAACAAAAAAGTAGAATTAGAAAACATCCTGGACAAAGAAAAAGTAAGCATATGTTGCTTGCAAGAAACTCACCTTGTATACATGTGGTTGCGTAATCTATTGTGCCCTGTTCTGAGGCGCAGAATAATGACTTGTTCTGGTCTATCCATAACGTGGTAGTAATCTTGAGTAGGGTTTGGTGGCTTTCTGACTGATTTGATTATTCTTTTCTTTTCGTGGTACGTAACGGGCACATCAGGCTGTTCTTCTTTTGCTCTTTCCTTAGACAATTGATCAGCTATGACGTTTCCGGGTACTCCACAGTGGGATGGTATCCACTGTATGGTGACCTTATGCTGACTGTGAAAGTGATGTCCTTCGAACTGGCAATTTCCCAGACAGGAGCGCCTCTATTACTGATTTAGCATCTGTCAATATCACCACAGGTTGTATACCATGGCTGGTATTTTGTAATTTCTCTGTTGCTATCTTGATTGCCTCAATTTTAGCATCGTAGTTATGGCAGTACTTTCTTGTTGGAACTCTGGCTGTGTCCTTTGTATTATTTGGGTATTCTATGTACACTCCAACTCCTCCATTTTAAACAGCATTTTGTGCTGACCCATCTGTGTAGACTCTGATCTAAAGATTCTGTGGGTATTCGTCATCAAGTAAGCTGAGAGTAGCTGTTCTGCGCTGTTCACTGTTCTGTTCTTCCTTGTCAAATATTCCTCTCACTTTTGTCTGGATTTGTAATGATAGTCTATGCTCATCTTTCCATGGAGTTCGCTCTGGAATAGTTGTTAGGGAGATACCAACTGTGGGCAGATCGGTGGTTTCTCTGCAGAGTCGTTTGGCCTGGTGGATAAAACTTCTTCTTTTCAAACGCCCCATAGCTAGGTTTTAAAATCTGTCTTCATAGGGTGGCCTGGCAAGCTGAGGAACGTTTCTGCTTGTATTAGCGTTTTCGTATCTCTGCGCTCACTCAGTGCTTGTGTCCTCCCCATCTTCTCCATTTCCACTATAGGGGTTGATCTCATCCCTCCTGTGGTGACTCTAAGTGCTTGATTTTGCACTTTGTCCAGCTCTTGTAGTGCGGTTTTTGCTGCCGAACACCATGCAGTTGACCCGTATTCCAGGTGTGGTCGTATGCTCTGTTGATAAACTTTGCTAAGCATTTTCCCACTGGCTCCCCATGTGGTTCCACTTAGCTTTCTCAGGATGGCTATTTTCCTTCTGGCTTTTGCTACTGCTTTGTTGATGTGCTTTCTCCATGTCAGCCTGCCATCAAATGTTACTCCAAGGTATGTTGGTTCTTTATCTTCTCATAGGGGTGTTCCATTTATCTGGATGATCCCTGCCTTTTGTTTCGGAGAGAGGGTAAATAGATTGGTGCTGCGCTTGTCAGTGTTTATGCTGACACACCATCTATCAGCCCATGCAATAAATTATCTACAGCTCTCTGTAGCAATATGGTGGCCACTGATGCATGTTCATTTGTGCTCCATAGAACCAGGTCATCGGCATACATTGCCTCTTTAATTCCATCCGGTAGATTAGCAACGAGATCATTGATGAAGATTAGAAAGAGTGTGGGGGACAATACTCCGCCCTGGGGAACACCGTGACGCAATAGTACTTTCTTGCTCTTGAGACCGTCTATCTGTACTCGGGCTCTTCTGTTGTGCAAGTATGCTTTCACCCATTTGTACATTCTTCCATTGACTTTGCAGTTTCTCAGTTTCCTCATCAGACCTTCTTTCCAGACTTTGTCAAAGGCTTTCTTCAGATCCATCTATGCCGCAAGTACCAGCTTCTTCTCTTGGAATGGATCCTCAACTTCTTGAGAGAGGTAGGTTGTCTGATCTTCCGTAGAGTAGCACTGCCTAAAGCCAGTCTGTTGTGGCACAAGGATGTTTTCACTTTCAATGTACCACTGTAGTCTGTGATTGATGACGCGTTCCATTGTTTTGCAGAGACAGTTGGTGAAGCTCATTGGTCTGTAGCTGGAGGAATGGAACTGTTTTTGCTTTGGCCTCTGTTTCTAGGTTCCTGATCATTTCATTGGAGATACCATCAGCTCCTGGTGACTTTCTCATTTTCAGTTTTGAAATAGCTAGCTCCAGTTCCCTGATTGTGATAGGTGCCTCCATAACCTCATGTACTATTTCCTTCTGTCTTGTATGTTGCCATTTCTCTCGAATCTCTTGTTGTTTCCTGGACTAATTTCGATATTGTTATCTTGTGCGAATGAGTCCGCAAAATGGTCAGCTGCTGGCTTTCCTGTTAAGATGTTTCCGTATTTATGTAGTGCAATGTTTTAGCTTCTCTCTGTGCCCTCATCGTTAAGCTATTTTATTAGCTTCCACAACTTCCTTGTGTCTCTTTCGAAGTCCAGTTACTCCGTTTTCTCCTGCCAGCTTTTCCGTCTAGCCTGCAGCGGTGCCCTTTGAAATTTGGCTTTTGCGTGCTGGTATTTATTGTGGTGCTCTTGGCTGGGGTTAGCCTCTGCTTGCCTTCTACACACTTCCACATCATTATGCAACTGTTCCAGTTCACTACTGCAGTACGGTTTATATTGCTTACGAGCTCCTCTTGGTACTGATTCTGCCTGTAGTATGCATTTCGCGACCTCTTCAAGTACTTTATTTATGTCTTTGTCCGTGTTCAGATTTCTTACCAGTATGCTGGTGCGATGCTTGTACACTGCCCAGCCTGCTTTCTTGTAGTTCCCCCTCGTGAGGGTGCTGCTTGAACTTACAAGCTCACTTTCTACAATTAGAAAGACTGGCCGATGGTAACTGCCACCAAGTTGTTTTCCAACAATTCGTGTAATAGTCCACTCCAGGTTTGATGAATAAAACGCCAGGTCGGGTGTAGTTGATGTGTGCTATGATCTCGTGTAGAAAGTATGTGGGTCAGACAGCTTGTTAATCAAGATGAATCTATTCTCACCCTGTCAGTCTTCCAGTCTCTCTACTCTCTGGTCCATGTGATTATAGCCCCAGCTCTACGAGTGGCTATTGAAATCGTCACATACAATCATTTTTCCTTATAATGGTAGTGTGTCCAGTGCCTGTGGGCGGCCATTTGGACAGTAGTAATTGATCAGGTGAAGGTCTGTATTGTCTGTTTTAAGTTTAAGTGCCTGATACTCAGCCCCTTCCATGTAAACTTCAATGTGGGAAGCAGGGGTGTTATCTTTGACAAGGGTCAGTATCCCACCCTTTCGCCCGTCCTTTCGGTCAGATCGGTAACATTGGTAGTCTCTGATTTTGAAGGCTATATTTTCGTTGATGTTAGTTTCTTACAAGCAACATACGCTTACATTTTTTTGGGCAAGATTTTCTAGTTCTATTCTTTTTTTTTTTTTTTACACCCTCTGCATTCCAGTGCATTATTTTATGTCTTTGTTTTGGACGGCCAGACGCTCTATTGTCAGGCCCCCTGGCTCCGCAGGACATCTGGGAAGAACCTCCAGTAGTTGTGGTTAGACCCTTACGAGGCATAGAACCCGGCACTGCACCTGCCTGGGGGTCCAAAGCAGGGCGAGCACCATAACATAAAGCGTAGTCGACATATTTCATTACGCGTAGTTGCGTGGCAGCCTGATTTCTGTGGTGCGCCTCCTGGCTGGCTGCCTCCGTCTTCAGCACCTATGTTTTGCAAGAGCAGACTATGGTCTTACTCGACACGAACTTCTTCAACCAAAAACGATGACGTCATCGCCAGTGCACAAAAGCTTTAGTTACTGGGTCAGAGAGTACTCTACAAGTAAAGTTAATTATAGGTAATGACGTATTTACAAGAACCGTTTCCATGAAAATCCAAAATATACAACGAAGAAGCACATGATTAAATAATTTAGTCCATGATTCTGTCTTTCTGTTCTGCTGAATCAAAATTCTTCAATCCCGAATACATAAATATTATGAACAGATGCTATTTAGTACTTTTGAATTCCTTCATCAGACGCTCCTTGACCTTTACCGCAGAATGTTCTGTGCAAACAGAAGCATTTTACATTGTTTCCGCATTTCATTTTCGAATCAAACATACAAACAACCGCGGACAGATGTAAAAGCACTCCACTACCAGTATAAAATGAAGAAAATGCATAAGCAAACCGTAGCCACAAGCAAAATACTCCAGAGGCCATAACAGCACAATCACATATCCTCCATATTGGATGACTATATTTACTCACTAGAGACATAAATGGCGCTGCTCACAGTTTGCCACCGCCATGACTCGCATCGCAGCCAAACCTCGCTTGGCCTTTGTTATCACCCGGTCTATGTGCTCATGATACTCAAGACTTCGATCAAAACGTATCCCTAGGTAATTCATTGCCTGCGTTCTTTCCACCGTCTCTGGACCCAGATTTACAGTTGGTGTTGGAGTTTTGACAATATGGTTATTCAAAGACAGTTACATAAATAAACACACATAGTATTGTTTGGCGCTCACAGAAGGAGAAAAATGAAGTAGAGAATAGAGGACGCACTGAACAACCTAAAATTTGAAAGCTATATTTACCGACCGGGATTCGAACCTGTCACCTCCAAATGGCGACATCGCCTCGCTGAAGGAACAAGTGTACTTCGACGCACGACCAACTAGACTATTCTAACTGAAACGAGATAAAGAGTCTTGAAGTGCTACATAGAACCTGTACTTTTGTATGGATGTGAAGCGTGGACAATGAGCAGTCAAGCTGAAAAACATCTTATGGCTGTGGAAATGTGGTGTCTGGGGGAAAATGCAAAGAATACCTTGGACAGACAGAAAAACCAATGAACAAGTCCTTCAAGAAACAAATGAAGGTCGAAGGCAGTGGATTTATTCGGGGTGGGCGGCGTTAGAGTTGAGTCTAAAAGAATTTTTTTGTCTTGATCATGGTCATGCTCTCCACTGACAAAGACCTTAGACCTATGAGGTACGGCTTCCTTTCGTGCTGGGTGTTCAATTCACTTTTGTCCCTGAATGTGGTAATATTTGAATAACGAATATACAAACAAGAGATTGCACGATTTATCGCTTGGCTATTTCGCTGCATCTCGTCAGGTACATATTGCAGACATCACACAACATAAACTAAAGTAATTAGATAAATCTTTGCAGCTGAAATATACACATATTCACACGGTAATTTAAAATGTCTACCACTGCAAATTTTATCTGACTATCATGTCTTTCTGTTTGCACAAAATAAAGCCTATACAGAATGAAGCCATGAGGGTGATTCTGGGATGTATAAGGAACACCCCAATAGTGTGTAAGCGATACATCCTGGCGCCACCAACCATTGCAAACAGGCTCAAGGTTTTGCTCGCAATGCCATACCTCAAGGTATCTGCGGACACGGAACATCTCCTACAAGATTCCCTGGATGTAGTCAAGGGTCACAGGCTGTTAAGAGGAAGATCATGGATCGCTCAGGCAGACGATATCATCAGAGAAATGTGCACACTTGACAAGATTGGCAGAGGCAAGGAGTGGGTCAGAGTGCCGAATAGAAATTCAGACTTGTGAGGGGGTTATAATCACAATTGGCCGTGAGTGTAGGGAGTGGCCATCAGGCATTGCGAAAGTAGAAATTCAGCAGTTAATTCAGGACTACTCTCATCCTGGCGATGTGATTATTTATCTATACCAATGGCTCTGTGTTAAGAGAATAAAAAGTACCTGGAGATTCATAGCCGTTTAGTCGTTTAGTCGTTGGATCAACATCACGGCACACGGTTTAACCCATAAGTGTTCCGTTTTCCTCCTAACTCAAACCTGAGTCTGGAGAAACTCAGCTCAATGCACGAACTCCATTGCATCGGCGAGGATCCTGAAATACTTTGGGTAGATTTTTAACTCGAAATTTTGCCCGGGCAGCGCCGTTAGGCTACTCTTTTTCGATTTCCAACTGCCAAGGGATTTTTTACGTGCGCAACAAATACACACGGGCGTCCGATCTCACTACCCAGAGACAACAATACACACGGGCGTCCGATCTCACTACCCAGAGACCAGGGGAAATTTTGTTACTGGAAGTCCAGCTGGATTTTATAAATAAATCCCGGTCCTCACTAGGGCCTGAACCCGGGACCTCCAGCACTCGAGGCGGATACCATACCTCGAGACCACTCAGCCAATGGTCAATGTTTAGTAAAAGAGAGCTTGGTATATGACACCATAACCTCAAATCTGAGAATGGAGGTGGAGGCGGTTACTCTGGTTGGAGGACAAACTATTTACACGTGTCGTGATTGTGACTGATGTACAAAGCACGCTGACAAAGGTGAATACTGGTATGTTTCGTGCAGAATGGCATGCATCAATTTAGAGGTCGCGGGTTGAGAGCATTCGCGGGATCTTTTCTCCAGGACATTTTGATGTGGTTGGAAATGAACAGACAGGCAGGTTGGCCGGTGCCGCACCATTAAGGGGTGATTTGATGCATGATAAGGCCGATGTGGCGAAGGCTCTCTGGGAGCACGTTATTAATGCAGAAGAACAGATAGACTATCATGGTCTAAAGAGAATGCGGCAGCAAGGGGTGGTCAGGGGATCTGGTCGACAGTCGTCAATTAGAGGTAAAGCAAGACGGACATATAATCAGATTGTAAAGAGCACCATTTGTATTGGAACTCTTCGCTGGTTGTTGAAGATGAGGACTGAGTGCTGATGGGAATGCCCCGAATTCAATGATGTCGGTTCTTGACTCAACTCAAGTCAACTCTGTTTGCAAACAACTGGCTTCTGAAGATTAATGGTGATTGATTCTGCCACTTTTAACATGTGACCATTTTGTGTGCTAAACATGGTCATGGTCATAATATCCACTTCTCGGCTGACAAAGACCTTTGACCTATGAGGTACCGCCTCCTTTTGTGATGGGTAGCTCAATGAACGTGTATCCCTGAATGTGGTAATATTTCCCAATCCCCGATGGCAAAGAAAGAAAATGTGCTAGTTTATTTACACCCATGATGGGTATTGAAAATATGTCAGTCTACTAGCCTAAATATCTCTCATGTTTAAATACTGGTTCTAGACAGTGGTTCTCAACCAGTGGTGAATTCCCCACCGATTACTTAATATTGTTTTCCCTTCATACTTTACGGTTCTGTACGTCTCACCCTTCTTAAATTCATTTTATAACGTAAGTAAACTCGCAAATCACGATTTATGTATACGTCTAGACTTGTTTTAGTATATGCAATTAAGTAAATTTAGCTTCCATTATTACGTATACTGTGTAGGGAGGGGGTATTTTTAGGGAAGAAATACGAGTGGGTGGGGTTATGACGTTCTGAAAATATGGTGAAGGGGGGCACGGGCCAAAAAATGTTGAGAAACACTGTTCTAGACGATATTATTAATACATGTTTGTAGTGTGCTCTCCCTTATATATGTTGGTTATTCTTTAGATGGAAAGAAAAATTTAAACTAAAGATGGTAAAACATAAATAATTACAATAATACTAATAATGAATGATTAAGGACTTTAGTACATTTTAGGAATATAGACCAATCTGCACAATTCTAATACGTTTAGACAGTCTTGTTTCGCTATCTCACACCGTCGCCAGAGTCTATGGCCGGGTCTCTGTTTTTGTCTCGATTATGCAAAGCCATCCTGGCATATGTCCCTTCGTTTCCACATCCTCTTGTCTCGTCAAGCTTGCTAGTGGTCACTGAGATTTCAAGTTTATTTTTCATCGTACCATGATTTAAAAAAAAATACTTTACTGTATGATTTTAATTTTTTTAATCAGTGTTCGTTTTTCATTTGGTCATTAAAGGACATTTTCATTCTTTTCTGTCCATACATGGTAGTCTTTGCATTTTCCTTAGACATCTCACTTCTACTGCCATTAGATGTTTCCTAGCTTGTCAGCGCTAAAGCTGTAGAAATGTAAACATTATAAAACAACACGAAGTAATGCAGTTTTACATAACACAATTACGGAAAACAAAGGGCGTTTCGACGACGAGTCTTCATCAACCAGGGACGACCGGGGAGGCCAGATCCATTGTAAAATTTCGCCCCGATACAGCTTCGAACTCATGACCCCCGAGCCGACAGGCGAGCATCTAGCCACTACGCTAGCTCGGCTTCCGTGTTGAAAGCGTACTTACAATTGAAAAACATCAGCTTTACTGCATATAGTGGACAAATTTGTGTCCATGAATTTGAGAGGACGAAAATGTTGTAAACTTAAGGGGGCCCGTTTAATGCAGATGAACGAATGGTCTTATTGTTCCGAGAGAATTAACTGAAACTTTAGGACTAGAAACAATTGATGTTAGGTTATGATAATAAATACTTAATGTTTGAACAGGATACCTACAATTCCTGTCGGGGGCAAAAAGACAATTCTAACCTTCACAGTTTGTGGCGACTGCACTAGCCAGGCGGCCTCAATTCCTCATGCTCAAAGACCCCCCTGCCATACACTGAAAGGTACTATACTGGCAGTAAATGGCAGTTTATGACCTACAATTCCTATGTAATGTATATGGAACCTTTGAATGCAAACCACGTTTATTGTCTCGGAGTAATTAATGTACAGAATAATAAACAGTATGCAATTTACAATTAGAGAATATTGCTGCATTTTATGTCGGGTGCCTTGTTTTATTTGCAAATGTAAACGAAAGCACACAATAATGTCGTCGCGTCATTCAATACCCTCTTTGGACAACAACCCCTTCAAAGTAATATCTTATGTGGATGAAATCGTAATGAGCCGCTATTTGTGGCTGACTCAGCCACAGGATTATTAAACTGAACTAGGGGGGGACCCTAATATAACTTATCTTTGAGGTTTAACGGGATCGGGGTGATGATTTAATCGAAATCGAAAAATACACAATGCATCTTGTGAATTACATACCGTTGTGTACGAAATAAATCACATTATTAGGTGTAGTGGAAAGGGACATAACAATATTAAAGTTGTTTCAGGGTACATTACTAAAATTAGTATAAATGTTATTTAAATAATTGTGGTATTTATCTTAATCTTTCATCAAATTTGTATAGAATTTGTATGACGCTATTTGGCTCATAAGAAACGATAAGAATGTTTAGTTATCTTCAAAGTATATGTAACAGTTTGGCTTTATTTTTCATGCATAAAAATCTTATAACCCATTTTTGTTATTTCTCTTCGATATTACATCAAATGTTTTATCCTTATGACGACCACTGATTAACTTACTTTAATTAATACAACAATTTTTGTCCGGCCTGTGAAAGGTCAAAAGTCCTTAATAAAATAGGTTATTACAATTTATAAAGAAACTGCATTCCTCTTCCTCTCTCCCCGGGGTATGCCTGGGAAAAGAGGAAGGCCAAAGAGAAGATGGGTGCAGGACGTGGTGGATGATCTCCAGATGGGTGTATCGGACGCGGGACATTTTGCTTGTGATCGAGAGGTTTTCCGGAAGGTTGTTATGGGAGCGAGGTTCTGCAGATGACATGCTACTGAATGAATGTCTGACACCAGACAGATAGACTCCCGTAGAAATCTACCAGCACTTATTTCCTATTCTAGGCAGCTTCCTTCTAAAAGTCTACCAAGAAGCTTTTCACAAACAGAAACTCCCAGTTGTTGGGTTGAGCAGTGTTGCCACTTTTCTTTGACAGAAAACATCTAGAAACGGAAATAACAACTTGAATAACAAAGACACAAACCATATATAGTACGATTTATTGTCTGGCACATTTCGCTGCATCTCGTCAGGTACTTACTGCAGATGTCACACAACGTAAAGTAAAATAACTAGATTCATCGTTCAAGCTGAAATATACACATGTTCGCACAGTAATATCAGTTGTTTACCATGGTAATTTTAAATTGACTATCATGTCTTTCTGTTTGGATTGGATATCCAATGAGACGTAGAGCAGACGGCACAATTCAAAGATCGGTGTACCACAAAGAAATGGACTGGCCAATACTTACATTTTCATAGCTTCGCACCTGTCCAGTACAAACGGGGCTTAGTGAGAACCTTGTTTGACCGTGCTAGGAAGACATGCACCCAGGACACACTGACGGAAGAAAGTGAAACTCTGAAGAATGTCTTACACCTGAATGGGTACTCGACAGGATTTAAAAAGCGCCACTGCCAACAGCCGAAACAAAAATCAGACGTAACTACGGTCCCTAAGCTCAAGGTATCTATACAGCTAACCTTACGAGGGGATGACGTAATGCAACGTCTACATGACCGGCTCATTACAGCAATTGGCCGAACATTCTGTGCTGCAACTCCAGTTACTAGGTACAGAACCACACATATTCCGATCCCAGAAATAAAAGAATCTACCCCTCTGTACGCCACATCTAATTGCATTTACCAATTCACTTGCAGGTGCGAGTCCACCTACATTGGCCGTACAGAGAGGCAGCTACACACCAGGATTGCTGAGCACATACCAAAAATGGGTTGATAAGAAACTACACACAAGCAATGGGATCATGGGAAGTGTGACACACCACAATTATAAACTTCTGGCGTCGTCCATTGCACGTCATGTCTTGGAAACTGGTCATGTCATTGACAGAGTGCTTTTCGCGTGTTGTTTCAGACACAAAATAGTCGTTTGTTAAAGTTTGCGGAAGCGATAATGATCCATCTGCACAAGCCTATTTTGTGCAAACAGAAAGACATGATAGTCAATTTAAAATTACCATGGTAAACAACTGATATTACTGTGCGAACATGTGTATATTTCAGCTTGAACGATGAATCTAGTTATTTTACTTTACGTTGTGCGACATCTGCAGTAAGTACCTAACGAGATGCAGCGAAATGTGCCAGGTAATAAATCGTACTATAAATGGTTTGTGTCTTCGTTATTCAAATTCACTACGGGAAAACATTGTTTTGATTTTCTGAAAAACAACATCTGGAAATATCTAGACTGTTCCAATGGAACATCTAGAAAAACATCTAGATGAAAAAGTAAGAAATTACATAGATATCGATGTGACTTTCCCTATAGAATCATGTCCTCATCTTCACTGATGTCTGTCTCACAAGATCCACAGGATAAACTTAGCTTGGATGATGAAGATGAAACTTTAGGTTCAAAATGACTTTGGTATGCTTTAGCTGTTCCAATTTCTTTTAATACACGATCAGGGAGCTGATAATTTGAACAGTACTTTCCTACTCTCATTAGGCCAAATGTTATTGTCAAGATAGTATTTAAGTGGTCAAGTTTCATCCTATTTCTTAGTTTAGAGTTTATATAACCCATAGCACTGAAAACTATTTCTACATCAGCATTTGAATGGGGTAATATCATGGCAGACATCGCACATTCAAAGAGCTTACAGAATGGACTGTTTCCTAGGGCATCTTTAGATTGTCTTACTTCCCTCCAAAAAGCTTCAGTTTCTGTTTTTTTTTTTTTTTGTCCAGTCAACCAAATTTATTTTGGTTAACTGATATTCTGTTTCCGCCACACTATTATCAGTAGTCCCTAACAATTTAATAACTTGACAATATTTAGGTATGTACTTTACTGGCTGAAGACGTATATTGCTAACAGAAAAGAGTTCCTCCGAAGCCGGAGAGTATCTGCCTGCATGGCGAGGAACCACCAGTCTGCACACCAATAAGCCAGACACGGGACAACGGATACTCACGCAAACCTCAGGTCCTGTATGACATCACATTGATGGTGGACAACAGGGTGTATTCATCTGACATACAGGACTTCACGACTGCGAACACAAGCAAGCAAGCAACAGAAAAGAGTGACATAATTTCTATACAACTAAATTTTTAGGAATCCTCTGCTTCAGTTGCTTGAATAATGAGACAAGAAAATCTTGACAGCGCTTTCTTAAGTTGTCCTCTACATTTTCTATTAACAGTTCATTTGTTTTTAAACCATCAATTTTTGATTCGATTTGGTATCCCAGGTGTGGCTTAGGAGCCAAATAGCTCTCTATAATGCAAGTGAACAAATCAGCTCTAGAAATTGACAATATTAGTCTTTTACCAACTGAGTAAAATTGCAAAGTGAGATCATTAAGTCTCATCTCATCTCATCATGTTCCTCTTGTACCTTGCGGTGTCGAGGTGAAGTATAAACATCGTGAGAGTGCCCGATTATGGGCTTCATATATCGATATTCCCATGGACTCTGCTATTCCCTCCATCCAACGTTTACGTGGTCGGCCTCTTCCTTTGTTTCCATCTGGTCTGTACATCGTTAAGTAATTTAACTTTATCAACATTTTTAGATTCAAACAGTTTGTTAACTTTTTGCACTTCACTTAGAATGGATTGTGAAAAGAGAAGGAATGCCAATTTTTTTCTTCATCACTATACATTCCATATATTATTTCAGCTGTGTAGCACTTTTCACTTTGTCATGTTATTTCGAAGTGTGTCTTCAAATCCAACTATTGGTTCACATTTATTTAAACAGCTGGTTGAATTGATAACCATCTAGATTTGCAATATGACAGAATTTTTAGCCGTGAGGAACTATCATTTAATGCTTTATACAAATCACCGTATTGCTGTTGTCTGACATATGATTTGGAGAACCAGTTATGTGTTTCAGCAATAAGGAATTCCAAATTCCTTGGCAAACATTCTGATGAGGCATCCGCTAATGTTAGCTGCAAGTAATGACACGCATATTTTATGAGGATTAAAGATCTTCCTTCAATTTGGCATAAACGCCATGGTTGATACCAACCATTGCCGAGGCATTATCGGTACCAATTGCAGCCAAGTCTAAATTTTTACCGACCAAATGTTTCTTCAGTGCCTGAACTATACTTTCTATATCACACTTTTCCAAGTGAACTAGTCCAAGATATGTAGAAACTACTTTGTCTTTGCTGTTGCTATAATATATTATACATACACCAAGCACTTTCAGAACTGAAATGTCATTCGATTCGTCCAATGATAAACTATATTTGTTTGTAGAAATATCACTGATCAAATCTTTTTAAAAGTGAGAAAACAAAGTACTTCTTATAATATGCGTACACTTGCTGCGATGCATTGTTACGCCATTTAGAACTTTACTGTCAGAAATAATCAGTCAGTCAGTCAGTCAGTCAGTCAGTCAGTCAGTCAGTCAGTCAGTTATTTATTTAGTTAGTTAGTTAGTTAGTTAGTCGCGGTTCCAGCTTCACGGCAACGGATCGTCCCCAATATGCTCCGTTCCTGTACCAGTGAATATCACACACAATGCTCCTTACTGCCCACAAACAGACAGGAGTCTCGGCAAGCCAACAGCCCGCACAGGTACACTGTGCATAAAGCCGCCGCCAGAATGCCAACACAAAAATCCACCACGAAAATACAGTTCATCGTCGATGGAACCGGCAATCACAGACAGACTTCATTGACCCGGGTTTTATCTCACTATGCTCGATATCTGTCCGCAGGGCGACCCGCCGAAAGTACCGCACGAAGCACGAACTCCGTAGCTCCAGATTCCCAGTAGTCTCCTGAAAAGTGCACTCGTGAACCGAAAAGGCAAATCAGTCAATTTAGCGACAGCAACAATGGCCGACTGTCAGAAATAGTGTTTTTTAACACATCAATCAAATGGTCACAGTTCGTAATTGCACAATGACACCTTAAAAACAGTGCGACACATCCTTTAAATTTTGATGATTATTAATCTGTCTAGTTCTGAAAACAGATGTCAACGATGTACTATCCCTTAATGGCACTACATTTTCGTGGTTTTTAGTCTCTGTATGATTCTTCAAGTCTTGTATTTTCGCTTTCATTTCGCACTTGCAGTACTTTACTACGAGCCTTAGTCGCATCTCCATGAACTACCATCACGCAGTCTTTAATTATGTCATCCTGCAGCCACTCTTTCCGAAATTTTTGTTCATATTGCTTTACTTTTGGCATGTTGAAAGATTTGTTAAATGTGGAAGACACATATGAAGGTGAGCAATTATAACAAAATATCACATGAAAAAGAATCACAAAGTCGGCATACAGCAGTAATTCGCAACACAGTGAGTTTACAGTTCAAATAATGTTACTATCATTTACGCTCGCTTTCAATCAATACAGAGGCGTGCCAGATTATTGATCATTGACCCATGTCAGTTCAAAGTTTACATAATAGCAGTTACCACAATTTACGCGCGTCCAGACCAAACAAAAAAATGGGTAATAAATAATTTATACAGTAATAATTAAATGACATAGAAAGAAAAGAAAAATCTATAAAATATCTAACTCCTAATTAAAAACATTTAGAATTACATCTACCTAACATCTGGGCGTAAAAAATGTAAAATATCTAGGATTGCAACCCTGGAGTTGAACTAAGAATTGACATCACTGCACTCATGACATTCCCATATCGGTTCCGTCCCCTCGTTCAACAGTCAGCAAAGAGTCACACTACTAATCGTTCCCACATCTATCTGATGGAAAGTTCTCCTGGTCTTCCCTCTGAGTTTTGAGATTCTACCAGAACCCCTGCCAATCCCCCGCAATCGCTTTCTTTCCACAAACGGGTTCTCAATCTGGTCCCACAGGCGCACGACCACCTCATCCTTGTCCATAAGTAATCGACCAACAAGAGGTGCATTCCCTGCCAGCCTATCAGTCTTTTCTTCCCCCGCATGGACATAGCAACCCCCCCCCCCTTTCCCCCTCCACATAATTCCTACAATCTATTACCTCAAGCGAAGTGAACTATTCCACACGAAACCTCCTTTCTCCACTTTACTAAGCATACTCCTTGAGTCCTCGATGAAGACAGTGTGTGCAGTAGTTGGCTCCTCTAACCAACGGAATGCCGCTGTGACTGCTTCCACCTCCATTCTCATGCTGGAGGCCGTAATATCAATAAATCAAGGACTCCCAAACAGTTGCAACATGTCATACATAACATTTATACCAAAAGAAAATACGGACAAAAAAAAAAAAAACTGCTGAAACCTATAGACCCATTTCATTATTAAACACAGAAAACACGATTCTAGCAAAATCACTTGCAAACAAAATAAATACGTTCATACCATCACTGATACTCTCAGACCAACTGTCAAAGACTCAGGGAAGACCACCCTGAATGAGTGGTCTACCTCAAGTAGATTAGAGGTAACCCAGTGCTCCTACATGAGGGCAGGGGAGGAGTAGGGAGTAGATAGGAAGGGGAACTATCAAACAGTTCTCTCATGAGACACGGAGGTGTCAACCAGAGAGTAAGCACTCTGGCCACGGCATAATCACGCCAACGTGATAGACACGGAGAACTAGAATGAAACTCAAGAGAGGCCACTACTCCAAGCGTGCAGAATGATGCAGCACGCAAAAGCCGAAGTACGCACAAGGTCCCTCCGCGTACTGTGTAGTCAGCACGCGGAGAATAGTCAGACAGGGGACAGACTTCGTAGGGAACACATCGCTTAGCGTCGATGCGTATTTCTTTAGCCGAGTAGATAGATTTAGCAGTAGGGTTAGGAATGACTAGTGATAGGCAATTCTGTGTATTCATGTGTGAGTTAATAGCGACCGTTTTTGTGCATTGATGTAATGTAAAGAGCCAGTGGCAATAAAATGTGTAATCAATTCCTCTCGTACGACTGACAAATCTTTTTGTGTGGTGCGAGAGAAGTTTATCCCGTAATGCCTGAAGCATCGCTTGATGACACCAACAGTGCAGTATTCAACACAGAAACACACTACAACATACACACTTCATTAGAGATATCATCACATACATACACCCACCAGAGAGACTGTCCATCCTTTTTCTTGTACTGGTGAATCATTCAATCACATACCTATCTCATCCCTCTCCCAAAACCGTTAAAGAATCATTCAAAGCTTAGCGGCTTTAGGATTATCACCCTTCAAAATACATTTGGGAAGGATTTAGAGAAGATAGTCGCTGTCAAGCTGCAAGAGTTTTTGGAAAGGGGGAAGCTTCTTCCAAGAGTTCTGGGGAGCTACAGGCCAGGAAAAGATGCCTGGTCAAATGCAGCCACTTTTATTTATTTAAAAAATCCACCCGAACTTCCAGTAATAAAATTTCCCCTGATCTCTTGGTAGTGAGATCGGACGCCCGTGTGTAGTGTTGCGCACGTAAAAAAAACCTTGGCAGTTGGAAATCGAAAAAGAGTAGCCTAACGGCGCTGCCCGGGCAAAATTTCTAGTTAAAAATCTACCCAAAGTATTTCAGGATTCTCGCCGATGCAACGGAGTTCGTGCATTGAGCTGAGTTTCTCCAGACTCAGGTTTGAGTTAGGAGGTAAACGGAGCACTTATGGGTTAAACCGTGTGCGGTGATGCTGATCCAACGACTAAACTAAACTAAACTAAGCCACTTTTGCCTTTGACATTTATGAGGGGTTCCAGAGTTTAAAGGAAACGATGGCGGCAGCGCTTGATCTCGAGGATGCGTACAATAGAGTTCGCTATATTTTGATAACCGCACTGATGGAGAAGGGGGTCAATCCCTGGTTGGTGAATTGGAAAGCAGCCGTCCTGCATTCTCGTCGGGTTGCTCTCCGTCTGGGTGCATGGACCTCAGAGCCACATATTTTAACCCCGGGACTGCCACAGGGATCTGCAATCACACCGGTGCTCTTTAACGTGTATGCGAGCAAGTTTGCAGATCTAGAAGCACCAGGGGTTAGAAGGATACTGAATTCATATGTAGAGTAAGTAATACATAGCATGCAGTCATTACACAAACAATCAGAGAATCTTGGTGCATTTATATCTGGGGCCTTGTTCTATTTGCAAATGTAAACGGAAACGTATGTATTTTACCGCGTCATTACCCTCTTTGGACAACAATCCCTTCAAATTAACTTTTGGCTAAGATCAAAGTGTCGGCCTTTTGGCTAAGATCGGTCACCAACTACTAAACTGAACTCACTGTCCACTAACACTGGCAGCAGACCTTGGTGACAACTGTGGGCGAAGGCGTATACGTTATAGTGTGAAAAAAAAATCATTCAAATAAGACAATGCAGCTTTCCCCTTGTTATGACATGCCATCGGAGAGTGTACTGGCTGCCTCTGATGCGAATGACCAGTTTCCGGTGTAAGCTAACTACTTTCAAGATATCCTCATTGCTCTTTCTCCAGTACTGCACTTGGTCAGGCCAGGGGCTGAGATGATCAATCAAACCTCACAACTCCTCACAGTAGCCGTGGGCTTGGTGGACCACTGTGGGCAAAGGCCACAATAAAAACGGGGGGTGTCGCTCTATTATCTGGGGGAACCGCCAACCTTTAAAAAATTTTTGAAAAATTAAACAATGATGTTTACTGCTGTGCAAGGGTAATGGCTTCAAGAACAAGCGTGTCCTCATGGAGTTTATTCACAAGAGGGAGACAGAAAAGATCAGATCCACGATCCTGAGTGACCAAGCTGAAGCCCGCAGACACAAGGTCAAGGAGGCTCGTCGCTGATGTGAACAGCGCATTGTCCAGAAAAGGGAGGAGTTATTGAAGAACATTGAAGAGTCATAGAAGTGATTCACACAGCTGTGGACGCTGAAATTATAGATAATTTCTCTGACACAGAAACATTGTTTGTGCAGAAAATAAACAATTGTTACTCGTAAAAATATTTTTTTAAAAAAGTTCCTTTCAAATTAATAACCATAGGTCAGTATGGCCGAATGGTTAAGAACGCGTGTTCTTAAATATCCTGTGTGCTGATGTCGAGGTAAGGGGTTTGAACCCTACACCGGACAGTTGCAATAAAATTTTGACCTATCGTCCTTGACTTGGGGACGTAAATTACTAGTATGTCTGAAGTCGGAGTGGTTTCGCCTGATTGCGACAGACACCGTTAATCAATCAATCAATCAATCACGTGCCATGCCGGAAAGCGTGGGCGGTCATGACTCGCCATTTCACTCATTCACCAGAGTCGTGGATCGGCCCAGTGTTCCTGTCTCGTCCATGCCATGTGGCCAAGCCATCCAGGTATTTTCCTCTCGGTCTTCCTCTTGGTCTGTTCCCTTCGATCTTGCCAGTTGTCACTAAGTTCTCCAATCCATTTCTTATAACATGTCCAAAATATTTTGACTGTCTACGTCTAATCCACACGTGACATTCTGTCCAGCACTACCTGAAGTAGTGTGTATAGACTACGCTGAAGTTCAAAGCGAGTGAGCGCGAACAATAAAATTAGTTTCCTGTGTGGTTATGGGACACCCTTGGACAAGGTGCAGTACCCGTTTAGCCACCCGATCAGGGTTACGTGAAGCATGGGTGCAGGTGGTGGATGAAGTTGAACAGCAGCCGACAGATATGGTTATGGTCTCCAGCTTCACGACGGTAGGCAGAGGATCTCTTATATTGGAGAGACAATGGCTACGGTCATCGACCAGTATGGTCACTGCTAGGAAGGAAAGCAATGGTAAACTAACTTCTTTACAGATGCCAAGAATATCATGTACTGTAATCTCATCGATAATCAGAAAAAGGGCTTAAATAGGTGCTCCATAGGAGCATCCTCGCCCGGTAGGCGTAGTCATGTGCACCAGGAGACTCCAGACCGTCAGCAGGCGACTGAGTCCAAAATAGTATCAACATTGAAAGTAGGAACTTGGAATGTAAGAACTATGAGTGAGGATGGGAAATGTGACTAAATATTAACCTGTTAGGTATATGTGAGATCAGATGGACAGGAATGGGCATTATGACATCTGAGAAATATATAATAATCTATTCTGGTGGAGAGAAACAACAGCGAGGAGTGGCAATTATAATGGATACAGAGAGAGCAAAATCGATCAAAGGATATTGGACTGGATCAGACAGAGTGTTACTTGTGAAGTTGAGTGGAAGACCTTTTGATGTCAACATCATACAAGTTTATGCACCAACAGCAGACAGTAGTGATGACAGCATTGATGAATTGTATAATGATTTAGATAAAGCCTTCAAGAAATGCAAGAATTCTGAAGTAAATATCATAATGGGTGACTTGAATGCCAAAGTTGGAAATCAACAAGACGGAGGCATAGTAGGAAAATATGGTCCAGGGCAGGGGTCACCAAACTTTTTGCACGGCGGGCCGGATACAAAATTCTGTACAATACTTGCGCCGGTCTCCGTGTACCCACGTTCGAAATACAACTGCGAGCGATTTGGCAGCAGTCAACTTTGCGCTGGTTTTTATGCTATGTTATGGGCGCCGGTCGTTCGAAATCGTATACTACTGAACATAAACTTGCCAAGACATCAACAACAGCAAACAATGCTGGTGTTGACTGTAAACGTCCTGTAAATGATATGCAACTAACATTAACAATAATTTTAAGCTAGAACGAAAGCTCTGGGAAAAAAGACGAAAAACTAAGTTAATCATGGAACGGGCGTGCAATGCTCACAAACAAACAAACAAACAAACAAACAAACAAACAAACAAACAAACAAACAAACAAAGACAACCAACATATTTATATTTATTTACTTAACAAAGTTATCAAAGAAGGCGACGTTAGCAAAAAGATAGTTACATCAGACATATTGTGCACATATTCGAATGTCACAAACTAAGCAGCAAAAGAGGATAGTGAGTTTTGTGAAACTGACGTGTGGCTTTCAAAATACCATCAACGTTTGGTTTGGAATTGCTGCATCCAATCAAGAGAATTGCTTTCAAATGTTCATCAGTCAATCTCATTCGATGTGGTGACTTCACAGACTTCTTTTTTGAAAATGTTAGCTCATAGACATGTGTTGTTCCAAACAATGATGTCATACCAGCGGCAAATTTCTTAAGTTTCGGAAACTCAACATCAGGTAAGCAGCGGTACTTCCTTCTCAATGAGATTCAACTGTAATTCAACTGGCACACCATTAAGGTTACAATCAAACGGATTCTGGAACAGAAGGATGTCACTCTCAAATCTGTCAAGATCTGAAAATCTCTCCAAACTCTCTGAAACAGTGACAATGAGAAAGGTTTTCTCCTTCCAGTTGTGCTTCCAACAATGACAGCTTTCTTCGAAATCCTTTGATGGTTCTGTAGAGATCACAGCCATGGTAATACTTTAACTGAAGTTTCCAGTTCGGTTCATTCATATCGACCAAAATTGACAACTTTGACAGCCAGGCAGGATCTGACAGCTGTGAATCAGCTTGATCTTTTTCAGTGATGAAAACATCTATTTCGTTTCAGAGCTTGTAAAAAACGAAGCAGGACTTTACCGCAGCTGAGCCACCTGACTGATATGTGATAAGGCAAGTCACAGAATTCAGAATCAATTTCTTCAAGAAAAGCCTAGAACTGATGGTGAATGAGTGCATGTTCCCGGATGAAGTTCACAGCAGAAACTACTGGTTTCAGTACACAAGAAATATCTAAATCTTTCCCACAGAGTACTTGCTGATGTACGATGCAGTGTATGAACAGAGCGCCTGGAATTTGCAAATCTTCCAAATGAGTCCTGATCTGCCCCAAAAGACCCCTCCTCACTCCAGGTATGTTTTTTCCCCTCATCAACTGTAACACCTCGAAACTGATTCCACCGAAGGTAATAGTCTTGGAAAATTGTTTGCACTTCCACGAAAATGACTTCCCCAGGTGTTGTTCCATGCATGCTGCAAACGGACGCCAACTCTTCCGTTATCTGAAAGTCCAAATTGACACCACAAATGAACACGAGAAGTTGTGACGTACTCGAGAGATCAATAGACTCATCCAGCGCCAGAGAATACTACAACAAGTTCCTAGCTTTCTCGCGTAACTGTAGCACTATGTTCTCTCCAAGTTTTTCTGTTCTCTGCACAACTGAACTTGCCGAAAGGCTGATAGTTCCAATCAAATCGGCTTTCTCAGGACACAAGTCATTTGCTGCTTCGATCACACACACTCTTTAATGACGTTGCCATCAGTAAACGGTTTTCTTCGTTCTGCCATCTTATGCATTGTTTTGTAACTTGTACGAGTGACAGATTCATTTTCAGCAAATTTTCTCGTGAAGAGATTTCTTTGCGTTTCAAAACCACGTTTATTGGTCTCATATTTCCCAGAGCATAATTTTCCAGAAAACTTGTAATATGTTGATGGATGTTTTGTTTCGTAGTGACGCTGAAGATTGTACTCTTTCAAAACGGCAACACATTCGCTGCATATTACGCAGCTGGTTTTCTGGTCCTTTGTTTCCACAAAGAAGTACTTTACTCCTAACTCGGCGTCCACTTTTCTGTTCCTACTAGCCATAATTAAGGGCGAAGTACACTGGATCTGAAAATGAAAAAGACATTATATTAGAAACATAATTAAAATCCTATTGAAACACAAGAAAAGCAGAGGACTAGGGTTCACTGGTGAAGCTACAGCTCATCAAAGGTACATATACAGTTTATAGGTACCTTTGTGTAACCGCACAGAGATGATAGAGATAATAGCACAACGCCGACTGTTCATGGGCCGTAGAAGAAGAGAGGAATAAGAAGACAAAGAGAATCTCATTCTATCTCTACGGCTAACAAGAAAAAACAACGATTTAGAGATATCAGAAGAAATTCAGGTCAGTGTGCAGGGAATCAGAATAATGTAATTATAAAGATACAACAACATCTGATTAAAAATGCCAATGCCCTAATATATAAAATGCATGATTAGATGCAATGACAAAATAGGCGTCCCCATAAATAAACATACACATGATCATCCTTCACAGTACCATTGATATTCCATCACAGCTTGGGTAGTCATCCAACACTGTAACTGTAGTCTGATACACAACACCAGCAATTATCAGACAACAAGATGAAACAAAGGTCATTCATTCAGTAGCATGTCCTGTGCAGAACCTCGCTCCCATAACAACCTTCCATAAAACCTCTCGATCATAAGCAAGATTTCCCGCTTCAGATACATCCATCTGGAGATCATCCACCACATCCTGCACCCATCTTCTCTTTGGCCTTCCTCTTCCTCTCTTCCCAGGCATATATCCCTCCATTATTGTTCTCAGGCACAGACATAGCTATTATATTCCTATATTCCTATTTAAACTATGTAGGTTCGTTCAAAACTCACCCCACAGCAGATAATCGTCAATCCACAATCAAGATCCTCTTGGATCTTTTGGATCTTCACAGGGCCTGTCTACCTTCTCAACTGCAGTCTGGAGAAACAGTGGCTACTCTCGGCCGTGCCTGCGTCATGTTCGCCCATCTACTTGGTAGTGGCTCAGGGGTTTAAGTTCAAACCCTCTGCTGAAAATTAGACATCAGCATCTCTTCGGCCTAAGTTGTTCCCAATTCCAAAGAGGTTGGAACATGGCTTTACTTGGCTGTTATTGGCACGCCAACACAACATCCCAGCATCCTATACATTTTTTACCAGGGTATCAAGGGATATGCTACTCCATACTCTTGTAGAGTCGCGGCAGGCGGATTCATTTGGTAATAGAATATATCTCATAATAAAGTTCGCAAAATTTATAAATAGGGCCACCTAATTAAACAACCTAGTGTAGCCAGGAGGTCTCCGCACGTGTGAAGATCTCCTATTATTCTAAATATAATATTTACATTTAAATTGTATCACAACGTCTCGTGTTTCATAATTATATCAAGCAAGTTCGAGTACCGACGGCGGGCCGGATGAAATGACGTCGCGGGCCGGATGAAATGACGTCGCGGGCCGGATCCGGCCCGCGGGCCGTAGTTTGGTGACCCCTGGTCTAGGTGATAAGAATGAGAGAGATGACGATTAATAGGCGAAGTGAGTAGGACAAAACCTGGTCTGGCACAATCAAGGCCTGCATTGCACTTATTTTCGCACTGGCGCAAGGCCGTGCAAGCTTATGGGGCTTATGTTGACAAATATTACAAATAGTTCCCCCCCCCCACTCTTCCTGTCTCCCCTCTCTCTCTCTCTCTCTCTCTCTCTCTCTCTCTCTCTCTCTCTCTCTCTCTCTCTCTCTCTGTCACGAAAAATCTTGGAGTTGTCGATGGATGAAAGAATGTCACGCCATTTGTCTACAAGCAGCCGTCATTCTTTAATGTGTTGTTGATCGAGGAAAGATTCGTCTGCAGGCGGCAGCCATCCTTTGATGTGGTAGACAGACTGTCCGAGTAAAAATCGGCAAGATCTTTTGTTGTGGGGGGAAAAGTTCTCTAGATCACAGACAGGAGACAATTTCCCGGATGAAAGAGACAGCCAGTCAGTTGTTTACATCGAGTTTGGAAAAGGAAAGAAAACATAGCTTCTAGACGCCTATGTCAGGACAGTTTTGTGACGTCATTCAGACACCGTATTGAAACAGTCTGGATAAACAACTTTGGGGGAGTCGATCAAATGTTGTGAAGCGATACGGACGTGTGCGATATTCCTAGTTTGATTCTGGAGAGAGAGAGACTACAGTGTCTATTGTTGATTTATATCGGCGGACATTTATCCAGTGTGTGATTTCGTAGTCTCAATCTAAAACAGGAATAAATATATGGTTCCACTATATTTTACCACCAGCTAGAAGAAAGGTCATGGCTCGAGCATTGAAGGCAGAGTTTACTAAGAAGCTTTTGCACTGGGCCCATAACCCAGAGGGTCTGCAAGAATCGGGCCTCTGCTGAGCAGGAAACGATGATTATATAAGTGTGTTTCCTAAGTGATAGTTTACATCACAGTAAAATAAAGACATTGACAATAACACCTGTACCAGGAGCACTAGTAGATATATATATACCTGGAAAATTAACATTGTGTGTTACAATTGGTGAATTCCTATTATTACCAATTAACAGTGTGTGTTACAATTGGGGAATTCTTATGAACAGTTAAATACTAACATTCAGTTTTCCAAAGTGACAGTAACATTATTTTAGGATTCTCTGATCACAGAACTGTTATGAACAGAGTAATTACACTGTGTGTGTTAGACTGATGGTCAATAGTGGACTATTTCCACTATTGATGACCAAGCATCCGGACTGTCCAGGAGCTATTGGAGGAAGTCGACACTTGGCAGGAGAGACACATCATTTGGGTGAGGTCTTCTGTCCTTGATATATGGTGCTGTTGTGTGGCCAGTACAGTGATGAAACAGACTTTGCTCCTGAGCTATTCGGTCTGACTCTACATACACACTAGATGATACAACAGACATTCTACACATACACTTTGCACATACATAACACTTTCTCTATTAAATTAATTTGTTGTTGTGTTAGAGCCAGTGTTGTGTAGTGTGTTTACTTTTTTTTGGAAAAGAATGAGAGGGGGCATGGTCCATTGGTGTGAGAGAGAGAGAGTGAGAGAGAGAGAGAGAGAGAGAGAGAGAGAGAGAGAGAGAGAAAGAGAGAGAGAGTGAGAGAGAGAGAGAGAGAGAGATCCAGGGACTGACGGGGTGTTGTGGACAGAAGTCAAGAAGATCCTCAAGATAATGATATGAGGTCAAAGAATGTTGGTGTTGATTCCCCTCACCCCAGGGACGACACAAATATTACGACTCTCTCTCTCTCTCTCTCTCTCTCTCTCTCTCTCTCTCTCTCTCTCTCTCTCTCTCTCTCTCTCTCTCTTCTAAATGCTGGTGCAATTACGTTTGCTTAGAGAATATTTCAAATATCATAATAACATGATAGAAATGCCTTGTTTGATCACTACACTTATGTTCAAGCATTCTGCGGAATTATTTTTTCGCATATCCTATTTACATCGCTGTCAACAACAACATTTTACCGCTGTTGTTGATGTCTTTGCAAAATAACGCACAGTATTTTGCATTGCTTACTGAGCGACAATCTCAGATACCCCTGTAAGTAACCAACGCGACCCGATTCCCTACCGATTCTCGCTCAGCTGTTTCCCCACACGTGGATATACGGGATCATGGAGAAAATCGTTAACACCTTCGCCAGGGAGAACGGCTCCGCGGAATTGCTAGATATCTAAAAGAAAAACACCCCGACAAACAACATTGATGGTCCTTCATTATTATTCTGATGATCATATTGTTCTTGTCTTGTATCATCATAAAGGTTTTTCACATAATCTGACCACGCATGTAAAATCTGATCTTTTTCTATTATGATTTTACCATCTTTGGTTTATAAGCAACCTGTTGATGTGTCTGTTCTTTTGTTAGTGATGTCATTAATTCTTGTGTGCATTAATTTGGTATTCTGGGTGTTGTGATGGTTTTCAATTTCCTTGCAATTTTCCTCAAGCCATGTTTCTTTTGCCTCTTTGCATAGCAGTAGCTTCCTAATTTTCCTGTGAATCTCTTCGTATATTTCCTTGTTATTTTTGTTATTTCTTCTTATTTCCATGAGTTTTAAGATGTCTTCCATCATCCATTTCTTGCGCCCTATTATCTTTATTTTGGGGATTATCATTGTTGTTAGTGCAGCTTCTTGACTGATTTCTTTTATATTTTCAATTGGTCACTGACGTCTTGAAATAATATTGCATTGCCATATCGGACAATGCATCGAATCTGTTCTTTACCTCTACGTTGAATTTACTTTTATCTCCTCACTCTTCAGTGCCTGTAGATCAAATTTTGAGTTTCTATTTGTATATTTGACTTTCTTTAAGTTTATATGTAAATTGCCTAAGATTAATCTAAGGTTGCAGTAGCAGTCTGCGCTTGGTAGGGGGACATAAACATCTAATATTGTTACAAGGGAGGTTACTAGAGCTTGAAAAAGAAAATGGTATACCTAGCTACAATACCTACAACTAACATCAATGTGTTTTATTTTTATCTGAGAAATAAAATAACATACACTTCAGCCAATTTTTGAAATTCTGAGAAAAAAGCTTTTAAAACTTTTAAACAACATTTGTTTAATCTTTTCATACTTACATTTTATTATCAACTTTTTCAATTCTACGTTTATGTTTAATTTTTAAAACTGTACTTTTAATGATAATATCTTTTCCTCATCGATTCCATTTCCCCTCTGTGGGGAAAAAACATTTTTTTACTGGCCTTTTAAGGCCACCCACAATTTAAAGACAATTTACTTACATTAACGGCTAAAGACCTTGGAAGTCTATGGGGTTTATGTTGATAAATATTTTTAAAGGAAATGTCATTTATGTTTGTAAATTTCATTCAATTTGAACAAATAGTTCTCTCTCTCTCTCTGTCTCTCTCTCTCTCTCTCTCTCTCTCTCTCTGTCTGTCTCTCTCTCTCTCTCTCTCTCTCTCTCTCTCTTCTCTCTCTCTCTCTCTTTCCCAAATGCTGGTGCAATTACGTTTGCTTAGGGAATATTTAAAATATCATAATAACATGATAGTAATGCCTTGATGGGGTGCCCCCTTCCCTCTGCTAGCCTATGGGACACCCTTGGGCAAGGTGGAGTACCCGTTTAGCCTCCCAATCAGGGTTACGTGAAGCCATGGGTGCAAGTGGTGGATGAAGTTGAAGAGCAGCCGACAGATAGTTGTAGGTTATGGTCTCCACAGCTTCACGACGGAAGGCAGAGGATCTCTTTTTTGGGAGACATTGGCTACGGTCATCGACCAGTATGGTCACTACTAGGAAGGAAAGCAATGGCAAACTACCTTCTTTACAGATGCCAAGAATATCATGTACTGAAGTCTTATCGATAAACAGAGAAACGGCGGGAATGGGTGCTCCATAGGAGCAGCATCGCCCGATAGGGGTAGTCATGTGCATCAGGTGACTCCAGATCGTCATCATGAGACTGAGTGCAAAAGAATATCAACATTGAAAGTAGGAACTTGGATTGTAAGAACTATGAGTGGGGATGGGAAATTTGATAACATTATGAATGAAATGTGAAGATTAAATATTAACCTGTTAGGTGTACGTGAGACCAGATGGATAGGAATGGGCATTATGACATCTGAGGAATATAGAATAATCTATTCTGATGGAGAGAAACAACAGCGAGGAGTAGCAATTATAATGGATACAGGGAGAGAAAAATCGATCAAAGGATATTGGACTGTATCAGACAGAGTGTTACTGGTGAAGTTGAGTGGAAGACCTTTTGATGTCAACGTCATACAAGTTTATGCACCAACAGCAGACAGTAGTGATAACAGCATCGATGAATTTTATAGTGATTTAGAGAAAGCCTTCAAGAAATGCAAGAATTCTGAAGTAACTATCATAATGGGTGACTTGAATGCCAACGTTGGAAATCAACAGGACGGATGCATAGTGGGCAAGTATGGACTAGGGCAGGGGTCACCAAACTTTTTTCACTGCGGGCCGGATAATTGACAAAATGACGAGAGCGGGCCGGATAACTGACAAAATGACGAGCGCGGGCCGGATACTCATTCTGTACAATACTTGCGCCGCCAATGTGGAGAAGATCTTACTGACGCGGTTCGCAATCCCGTATACCCACGGTCGAAATACAGCTGTGAGCGATTTGGCAGCAGACAACGTTGCGCTGGTTTTTACGCTATGTTATGGGTGCCGGTCGTTCGAAAAGCAATGGTTATCTATTGAACGTAAACTTGCCAAGACATCAACAACAGCAAACAATGCTTTTGTTGACTGCTAACGTCCTGTAAAGGATATACAACTAACTTTAACAATAATTGCAAGCTAGAACGAAAGCTCTGAGAAAAAAGACGAAAAACTAAGTTAATCATGGAAAGGGCGTGCAATGCACACACAAAAAAAAAACAAACAAACAAACAAACAAAAAAAACAAACAAACAAACAAAGACAACCAACATATTTATATTTATTTACTAAACAAAGTTATCAAAGAAGGCGACGTTAGCAAAAAGATAGTTACATCAGACATGTTGTGCACATATTCGAATCTCACAATCTAAGCAGCAAAAGAGGATAGTGAGTTTTGTGAAACTGTCGTGTGGCTTTCAAAATACCTTCAATGTTTGGTTTAGAATTGCTGCATCCAATCAAGAGAATTGCTTTCAAATGTTCATCAGTCAATCTCATTCGATGTGGTGACTTCACAGACTTCTTTTTTGAAAATGTTAGCTCACAGACATATGTTGTTCCAAACAATGATGTCATACCAGCGGCAAATTTCTTAAGTTTCGGAAACTCAACATCAGGTAAGCAGCGGTACTTCCTTCTCAATGAGCTCCAACTGTAATTCAACTGGCACACCATTAAGGTTACAATCAAACGGATTCTGGAACAGAAGGATGTCACTATCAAATCTGTCAAGATCTGAAAATCTCTCCAAACTTTTTGAAACAGTGAAAATGAGAAAGGTTTTCTCCTTCCAGTTGTGCTCCCAACAATGACAGCTGTCTTCGAAATCCTTTGATGGTTCTGTAGAGATCACAGACGAGGTAATACTTTCCCTGAAGTTTCAAGTTCAGTTAATTCATATCGACCAAAATTGACAACTTTGACAGCCAGGTAGGATCTGACAGCTGTGAATCAGCTTGATCTTTTTCAGTGAGGAAAACATCTATTTCGTTTCGGAGCTTGTAAAAACGAAGCAGAACTTTACAGCAGATGAGCCAGCTGACTGATATGTGATAAGTCAAGTCACAGAATTCAGAATCAATTTCTTCAAGAAAAGCCTAGAACTGTAGGTGAATTAGTGCATGTTCATGAATGAAGTTCACAGCAGAAACTACTGGTTTCAGTACACAAGAAATATCTAAATCTTTCCCACAGAGTACTTGCTGATGTACGATGCAGTGTATGAACAGAGCGCCCGGAATTTGCAAATCTTCCAAATGAGTCCTGATCTGCCCCCAACAGACCCTTCCTCACTCCAGTGATTTTTTTTCCCTCATCAACTGTAACACCTCGAAGCTGATTCCACCGAAGGTTATAGACTTGGAAAATTGTTTGCACTTACACGAAAATGACTTTCCCAGTTATTGTTCCATGCATGCTGCAAACGGACGCCATCTCTTCCGTTATCTGAAAGTCAAAATTGACATCACAAATTAACATGAGAAGTTGTGACGTACACGAGAGATCAATACTCATCCAGCGCCAGAGAATACTACAACAAATTCCTAGCTTTCTCGCGTATCTGTAGCACTAAAATTCCTAGCTTTCTCGCGTATCTGTAGCACTATGTTCTCTCCAAGTTCTTCTGTTCTCCGCACAACTGAACTTGCCGAAAGGCTGATAGTTCCAAACAAATCGGTTTCTCAGGACACAAGTCATTTGCTGCTTCGATCACACACACTCTTTAATGACGTTGCCATCAGTAAACGGTTTTCCTCGTTCTGCCATCTTATGCACTGTTTTCTAACTTGTATGAGTGACAGATTCATTTTCAGCAAATTTTCTCGTGAAGAGATTTCTTTGCGTTTCAAAACCACGTTTAATGGTCTCATATTTCCCAGAGCATAATTTTCCAGAAAACTTGTAATATGTTGATGGATGTTTTGTTTCGTAGTGACGCTGAAGATTGTACTCTTTCAAAACGGCAACACATTCGCTGCATATTACGCAGCTGGTTTTCTGGTCCTTTGTTTCCACAAAGAAGTACTTTACTCCTAACTCGGCGTCCATTTTTCTGTTCCTACTAGCCATAATTAAGGGCGAAGTACACTGGATCTGAAAATGAAAAAGACATTATATTAGAAACATAATTAAAATCCTATTGAAACACAAGAAAAGCAGAGGACTAGGGTTCACTGGTGAAGCTACAGCTCATCAAAGGTACATATACAGTTTATAGGTACCTTTGTGTAACCGCACAGAGATGATAGAGATAATAGCACAACGCCGACTGTTCATGGGCCGTAGAAGAAGAGAGGAATAAGAAGACAAAGAGAATCTCATTCTATCTCTACGGCTAACAAGAAAAAACAACGATTTAGAGATATCAGAAGAAATTCAGGTCAGTGTGCAGGGAATCAGAATAATGTAATTATAAAGATACAACAACATCTGATTAAAAATGCCAATGCCCTAATATATAAAATGCATGATTAGATGCAATGACAAAATAGGCGTCCCCATAAATAAACATACACATGATCATCCTTCACAGTACCATTGATATTCCATCACAGCTTGGGTAGTCATCCAACACTGTAACTGTAGTCTGATACACAACACCAGCAATTATCAGACAACAAGATGAAACAAAGGTCATTCATTCAGTAGCATGTCCTGTGCAGAACCTCGCTCCCATAACAACCTTCCATAAAACCTCTCGATCATAAGCAAGATTTCCCGCTTCAGATACATCCATCTGGAGATCATCCACCACATCCTGCACCCATCTTCTCTTTGGCCTTCCTCTTCCTCTCTTCCCAGGCATATATCCCTCCATTATTGTTCTCAGGCACAGACAAAGCTATTATATTCCTATATTCCTATTTAAACTATGTAGGTTCGTTCAAAACTCACCCCACAGCAGATAATCGTCAATCCACAATCAAGATCCTCTTGGATCTTTTGGATCTTCACAGGGCCTGTCTACCTTCTCAACTGCAGTCTGGAGAAACAGTGGCTACTCTCGGCCGTGCCTGCGTCATGTTCGCCCATCTACTTGGTAGTGGCTCAGGGGTTTAAGTTCAAACCCTCTGCTGAAAATTAGACATCAGCATCTCTTCGGCCTAAGTTGTTCCCAATGCCAAAGAGGCGGGAACATGGCTTTACTTGGCTGTTATTGGAACGCCAACACAACATCCCAGCATCCTATACATTTTTTACCAGGGTATCAAGGGATATGCTACTCCATACTCTTGTAGAGTCGCGGCAGGCGGATTCATTTGGTAATAGAATATATCTCATAATAAAGTTCGCAAAATTTATAAATAGGGCCACCTAATTAAACAACCTAGTGTAGCCAGGAGGTCTCCGCACGTGTGAAGATCTCCTATTATTCTAAATATAATATTTACATTTAAATTGTATCACAACGTCTCGTGTTTCATAATTATATCAAGCAAGTTCGAGTACCGACGGCGGGCCGGATGAAATGACGTCGCGGGCCGGATGAAATGACGTCGCGGGCCGGATCCGGCCCGCGGGCCGTAGTTTGGTGACCCCTGGTCTAGGTGATAAGAATGAGAGAGATGACGATTAATAGGCGAAGTGAGTAGGACAAAACCTGGTCTGGCACAATCAAGGCCTGCATTGCACTTATTTTCGCACTGGCGCAAGGCCGTGCAAGCTTATGGGGCTTATGTTGACAAATATTACAAATAGTTCCCCCCCCCCACTCTTCCTGTCTACTCTCTCTCTCTCTCTCTCTCTCTCTCTCTCTCTCTCTCTCTCTCTCTCTCTCTCTCTCTCTCTCTCTCTCTGTCACGAAAAATCTTGGAGTTGTCGATGGATGAAAGAATGTCACGCCATTTGTCTACAAGCAGCCGTCATTCTTTAATGTGTTGTTGATCGAGGAAAGATTCGTCTGCAGGCGGCAGCCATCCTTTGATGTGGTAGACAGACTGTCCGAGTAAAAATCGGCAAGATCTTTTGTTGTGGGGGGAAAAGTTCTCTAGATCACAGACAGGAGACAATTTCCCGGATGAAAGAGACAGCCAGTCAGTTGTTTACATCGAGTTTGGAAAAGGAAAGAAAACATAGCTTCTAGACGCCTATGTCAGGACAGTTTTGTGACGTCATTCAGACACCGTATTGAAACAGTCTGGATAAACAACTTTGGGGGAGTCGATCAAATGTTGTGAAGCGATACGGACGTGTGCGATATTCCTAGTTTGATTCTGGAGAGAGAGACTACAGTGTCTATTGTTGATTTATATCGGCGGACATTTATCCAGTGTGTGATTTCGTAGTCTCAATCTAAAACAGGAATAAATATATGGTTCCACTATATTTTACCACCAGCTAGAAGAAAGGTCATGGCTCGAGCATTGAAGGCAGAGTTTACTAAGAAGCTTTTGCACTGGGCCCATAACCCAGAGGGTCTGCAAGAATCGGGCCACTGCTGAGCAGGAAACGATGATTATATAAGTGTGTTTCCTAAGTGATAGTTTACATCACAGTAAAATAAAGACATTGACAATAACACCTGTACCAGGAGCACTAGTAGATATATATATACCTGGAAAATTAACATTGTGTGTTACAATTGGTGAATTCCTATTATTACCAATTAATAGTGTGTGTTACAATTGGGGAATTCTTATGAACAGTTAAATACTAACATTCAGTTTTCCAAAGTGACAGTAACATTATTTTAGGATTCTCTGATCACAGAACTGTTATGAACAGAGTAATTACACTGTGTGAGTTAGACTGATGGTCAATAGTGGACTATTTCCACTATTGATGACCAAGCATCCGGACTGTCCAGGAGCTATTGGAGGAAGTCGACACTTGGCAGGAGAGACACATCATTTGGGTGAGGTCTTCTGTCCTTGATATATGGTGCTGTTGTGTGGCCAGTACAGTGATGAAACAGACTTTGCTCCTGAGCTATTCGGTCTGACTCTACATACACACTAGATGATACAACAGACATTCCACACATACACTTTGCACATACATAACACTTTCTCTATTAAATTAATTTGTTGTTGTGTTAGAGCCAGTGTTGTGTAGTGTGTTTACTTTTTTTTGGAAAAGAATGAGAGGGGGCATGGTCCATTGGTGTGAGAGAGAGAGTGAGAGTGAGAGAGAGAGAGAGAGAGAGAGAGAGAGAGAGAGAGAGAGAGTGAGAGAGAGATAGAGAGAGAGAGATCCAGGGACTGACGGGGTGTTGTGGACAGAAGTCAAGAAGATCCTCAAGATAATGATATGAGGTCAAAGAATGTTGGTGTTGATTCCCCTCACCCCAGGGACGACACAAATATTACGACTCTCTCTCTCTCTCTCTCTCTCTCTCTCTCTCTCTCTCTCTCTCTCTCTCTCTCTCTCTCTCTCTCTCTCTCTCTCTTCTAAATGCTGGTGCAATTACGTTTGCTTAGAGAATATTTCAAATATCATAATAACATGATAGAAATGCCTTGTTTGATCACTACACTTATGTTCAAGCATTCTGCGGAATTATTTTTTCGCATATCCTATTTACATCGCTGTCAACAACAACATTTTACCGCTGTTGTTGATGTCTTTGCAAAATAACGCACAGTATTTTGCATTGCTTACTGAGCGACAATCTCAGATACCCCTGTAAGTAACCAACGCGACCCGATTCCCTACCGATTCTCGCTCAGCTGTTTCCCCACACGTGGATATACGGGATTATGGAGAAAATCGTTAACACCTTCGCCAGGGAGAACGGCTCCGCGGAATTGCTAGATATCTAAAAGAAAAACACCCCGACAAACAAAATTGATGGTCCTTCATTATTATTCTGATGATCATATTGTTCTTGTCTTGTATCATCATAAAGGTTTTTCACATAATCTGACCACGCATGTAAAATCTGATCTTTTTCTATTATGATTTTACCATCTTTGGTTTATAAGCAACCTGTTGATGTGTCTGTTCTTTTGTTAGTGATGTCATTAATTCTTGTGTGCATTAATTTGGTATTCTGGGTGTTGTGTTGGTTTTCAATTTCCTTGCAATTTTCCTCAAGCCATGTTTCTTTTGCCTCTTTGCATAGCAGTAGCTTCCTAATTTTCCTGTGAATCTCTTCGTATATTTCCTTGTTATTTTTGTTATTTCTTCTTATTTCCATGAGTTTTAAGATGTCTTCCATCATCCATTTCTTGCGCCCTATTATCTTTATTTTGGGGATTATCATTGTTGTTAGTGCAGCTTCTTGACTGATTTCTTTTATATTTTCAATTGGTCACTGACGTCTTGAAATAATATTGCATTGCCATATCGGACAATGCATCGAATCTGTTCTTTACCTCTACGTTGAATTTACTTTTATCTCCTCACTCTTCAGTGCCTGTAGATCAAATTTTGAGTTTCTATTTGTATATTTGACTTTCTTTAAGTTTATATGTAAATTGCCTAAGATTAATCTAAGGTTGCAGTAGCAGTCTGCGCTTGGTAGGGGGACATAAACATCTAATATTGTTACAAGGGAGGTTACTAGAGCTTGAAAAAGAAAATGGTATACCTAGCTACAATACCTACAACTAACATCAATGTGTTTTATTTTTATCTGAGAAATAAAATAACATACACTTCAGCCAATTTTTGAAATTGTGAGAAAAAAGCTTTTAAAACTTTTAAACAACATTTGTTTAATCTTTTTATACTTACATTTTATTATCAACTTTTTCAATTCTACGTTTATGTTTAATTTTTAAAACTGTACTTTTAATGATAATATATTTTCTTCATCGATTCCATTTCCCCTCTGTGGGGAAAAAACATTTTTTTACTGGCCTTTTAAGGCCACCCACAATTTAAAGACAATTTACTTACATTAACGGCTAAAGACCTTGGAAGTCTATGGGGTTTATGTTGATAAATATTTTTAAAGGAAATGTCATTTATGTTTGTAAATTTCATTCAATTTGAACAAATAGTTCTCTCTCTCTCTCTCTCTCTCTCTCTCTCTCTCTCTCTCTCTCTCTCTCTCTCTCTCTCTCTCTCTCTCTCTCTCTCTCTCTCTCTTTCCCAAATGCTGGTGCAATTACGTTTGCTTAGGGAATATTTAAAATATCATAATAACATAATAGTAATGCCTTGATGGGGTGCCTCCTTCCCTCTGCTAGCCTATGGGACACCCTTGGGCAAGGTGGAGTACCCGTTTAGCCTCCCAATCAGGGTTACGTGAAGCCATGGGTGCAAGTGGTGGATGAAGTTGAAGAGCAGCCGACAGATAGTTGTAGGTTATGGTCTCCACAGCTTCACGACGGAAGGCAGAGGATCTCTTTTTTGGGAGACATTGGCTACGGTCATCGACCAGTATGGTCACTGCTAGGAAGGAAAGCAATGGCAAACTACCTTCTTTACAGATGCCAAGAATATCATGTACTGAAGTCTTATCGATAAACAGAGAAACGGCGGGAATGGGTGCTCCATAGGAGCAGCATCGCCCGGTAGGGGTAGTCATGTGCATCAGGTGACTCCAGATCGTCATCATGAGACTGAGTGCAAAAGAATATCAACATTGAAAGTAGGAACTTGGATTGTAAGAACTATGAGTGGGGATGGGAAATTTGATAACATTATGAATGAAATGTGAAGATTAAATATTAACCTGTTAGGTGTACGTGAGACCAGATGGATAGGAATGGGCATTATGACATCTGAGGAATATAGAATAATCTATTCTGATGGAGAGAAACAACAGCGAGGAGTAGCAATTATAATGGATACAGGGAGAGAAAAATCGATCAAAGGATATTGGACTGTATCAGACAGAGTGTTTCTGGTGAAGTTGAGTGGAAGACCTTTTGATGTCAACGTCATACAAGTTTATGCACCAACAGCAGACAGTAGTGATAACAGCATCGATGAATTTTATAGTGATTTAGAGAAAGCCTTCAAGAAATGCAAGAATTCTGAAGTAACTATCATAATGGGTGACTTGAATGCCAACGTTGGAAATCAACAGGACGGATGCATAGTGGGCAAGTATGGACTAGGGCAGGGGTCACCAAACTTTTTTCACTGCGGGCCGGATAATTGACAAATTGACGAGAGCGGGCCGGATAACTGACAAAATGACGAGCGCGGGCCGGATACTCATTCTGTACAATACTTGCGCCGCCAATGTGGAGAAGATCTTACTGACGCGGTTCGCAATCCCGTATACCCACGGTCGAAATACAGCTGTGAGCGATTTGGCAGCAGACAACGTTGCGCTGGTTTTTACGCTATGTTATGGGTGCCGGTCGTTCGAAAAGCAATGGTTAACTATTGAACGTAAACTTGCCAAGACATCAACAACAGCAAACAATGCTTTTGTTGACTGCTAACGTCCTGTAAAGGATATACAACTAACTTTAACAATAATTGCAAGCTAGAACGAAAGCTCTGAGAAAAAAGACGAAAAACTAAGTTAATCATGGAAAGGGCGTGCAATGCACACAAAAAAACAAACAAACAAACAAACAAAAAAACAAACAAACAAACAAAGACAACCAACATATTTATATTTATTTACTAAACAAAGTTATCAAAGAAGGCGAGGTTAGCAAAAAGATAGTTACATCAGACATGTTGTGCACATATTCGAATCTCACAAACTAAGCAGCAAAAGAGGATAGTGAGTTTTGTGAAACTGTCGTGTGGCTTTCAAAATACCTTCAATGTTTGGTTTAGAATTGCTGCATCCAATCAAGAGAATTGCTTTCAAATGTTCATCAGTCAATCTCATTCGATGTGGTGACTTCACAGACTTCTTTTTTGAAAATGTTAGCTCACAGACATATGTTGTTCCAAACAATGATGTCATACCAGCGGCAAATTTCTTAAGTTTCGGAAACTCAACATCAGGTAAGCAGCGGTACTTCCTTCTCAATGAGCTCCAACTGTAATTCAACTGGCACACCATTAAGGTTACAATCAAACGGATTCTGGAACAGAAGGATGTCACTATCAAATCTGTCAAGATCTGAAAATCTCTCCAAACTCCTTGAAACAGTGAAAATGAGAAAGGAGTTCTCCTTCGAGTTGTGCTTCCAACAATGACAGCTGTCTTCGAAATCCTTTGATGGTTCTGTAGAGATCACAGACGAGGTAATACTTTCCCTGAAGTTTCAAGTTCAGTTAATTCATATCGACCAAAATTGACAACTTTGACAGCCAGGTAGGATCTGACAGCTGTGAATCATCTTGATCTTTTTCAGTGAGGAAAACATCTATTTCGTTTCGGAGCTTGTAAAAACGAAGCATAACTTTACAGCAGCTGAGCCACCTGACTGATATGTGATAAGGCAAGTCACAGAATTCAGAATCAATTTCTTCAAGAAAAGCCTAGAACTGTAGGTGAATTAGTGCATGTTCATGAATGAAGTTCACAGCAGAAACTACTGGTTTCAGTACACAAGAAATATCTAAATCTTTCCCACAGAGTACTTGCTGATGTACGATGCAGTGTATGAACAAAGCGCCCGGAATTTGCAAATCTTCCAAATGAGTCCTGATCTGCCCCCAACAGACCCTTCCTCACTCCAGTGATTTTTTTTCCCTCATCAACTGTAACACCTCGAAGCTGATTCCACCGAAGGTTATAGACTTGGAAAATTGTTTGCACTTACACGAAAATGACTTTCCCAGTTATTGTTCCATGCATGCTGCAAACGGACGCCATCTCTTCCGTTATCTGAAAGTCAAAATTGACATCACAAATTAACATGAGAAGTTGTGACGTACACGAGAGATCAATACTCATCCAGCGCCAGAGAATACTACAACAAATTCCTAGCTTTCTCGCGTATCTGTAGCACTATGTTCTCTCCAAGTTCTTCTGTTCTCCGCACAACTGAACTTGCCGAAAGGCTGATAGTTCCAAACAAATCGGCTTTCTCAGGACACAAGTCATTTGCTGCTTCGATCACACACACTCTTTAATGACGTTGCCATCAGTAAACGGTTTTCCTCGTTCTGCCATCTTATGCACTGTTTTCTAACTTGTATGAGTGACAGATTCATTTTCAGCAAATTTTCTCGTGAAGAGATTTCTTTGCGTTTCAAAACCACGTTTAATGGTCTCATATTTCCCAGAGCGTAATTTTCCAGAAAACTTGTAATATGTTGATGGATGTTTTGTTTCGTAGTGACGCTGAAGATTGTACTCTTTCAAAACGGCAACACTATCGCTGCATATTACGCAGCTGGTTTTCTGGTCCATTGTTTCCACAAAGAAGTACTTTACTCCTCACTCGGGGTCCACCTTTCTTTTCCTACTAGCCATAATTAAGGGTGAAGTACACGGGATCTGAAAATGAAAAAGACATTACATTAGAAACATAATTAAAATCCTATTGAAACACAAGAAAAGCAGAAGACTAGGGGTCACTGGTGAATCTACATCTCATCAAAGGTACATATACAGTTTATAGGTACCTTTGTGTAACCGCACAGAGATGATAGAGATAACAGCACAACGCCGACTGTTCATGGGCCGTAGAAGAAGAGAGGAATAAGAAGACAAAGAGAATCTCATTCTATCTCTACGGCTAACAAGAAAAAAAACAACGATTTAGAGATATCAGAAGAAATTCAGGTCAGTGTACAGGGAATCAGAATAATGTAATTATAAATATACAACAACATCTGATTAATAATGCCAATGCCCTAATATATAAAATTCATGATTAAATGCAATGACAAAATAGGCATCCCCATGAATAAACATACACATGATCACAGTACCATTGATATTCCATCACAACTTGGGTAGTCATCCAACACAGTACCAGTGTTCTTCCATCACATCATGGGTAATCATCCAACACAGTACCAGTGATCCTCGTCACAGCATGGATAACCATCCAACACTGTAACTGTAGTCTGATACACAACACCAGCAATTATCATACAACAAGATGGAACAAAGGTCATTCATTCAGTAGCATGTCTTTTGCAGAACCTCGCTCCCATAACAACCTTCCGGAAAACCTCTCGATCATAAGCAAGATTTCCCGCTTCAGATACATCCATCTGGAGATCATCCGCCACATCCTGCACCCATCTTCTCTTTGGCCTTCCTCTTCCTCTCTTCCCAGGCATATATCCCTCCATTATTGTTCTCAGGCACAGACATAGCTATTATATTCCTATATTCCTATTTAAACTATGAAGGTTCGTTCAAAACTCACCCCACAGCAGATAATCGTCAATCCACAATCAAGATCCTCTTGGATCTTTTGGATCTTCACAGGGCCTGTCTACCCTATCAACTACGGTCTGGAAAACAGTGGCTACGCTCGGCAGTGCCTGGGGCATGTTCGCCCATCTACTTGGTAGTGGCTCAGGGGTGTAAGTTCAAACCTTCTGCTTAAAATTAGACATCAGCATTGTCAGAATCTCCAATAAGGGTTTAGAGAGTTAATAAGAGTTAAGACAAGTCTAGTAGGGAGACACCAGACAGGAGACACACCAGCGCTATAAATAGCTTCACAAGGAGACACATTTGTGTCAACCAAGGGAGCACTAAGGACAGTTGAGCGAGAGCTTCCCCAAGCCATTGGGAAGCTTGGCCTTACGAGTAACCGTGGAGTACCCGGTTACTCAAGTTCACGAGCCAGCGTGCTTGGGACTATATGCACGCAAGACTCGCTAATGCACGGAGGAGACAGCGTCCGTGCTTGACCACGCAATGTGTAGCGTGTGAACAGACCCGACTGGAGACGATTAGAGAGTAGACGTGTTCTTGACAAATGCTATAAGTTTCTTGGCAATAGTTAATATTAGGCTTTAGATTTAGATTGTGATTACTAGTATCATTTCTCACCACTTCATTACATCCATGTTGTTTAATGTCAATGATGCATACCGCTCGCAGAGCTTATAAATTGCCAGCTCTAAATAAATTGCATTCCTTTTGCAAATGACACGAGTTGTTATTTCGTGCGGTGCAAAAGTAGGGGAGTCCTGAAAGACCTGTCGCAAGCAAGTTGCTGACAGGCAGGACCCCAATTGGTGTCAGAAGTCACTGAACCAACGTCAACAGGCTATTGGTATCAGAAAGTTCTGAACCAGCTTCAACAAGCACGATTCAACATCATTGCTGTGTTAAATTATTTGAAAGTAATGTAAATTTGTTTGCATATATGGCAGAAATAATTTTCTCTTGTGAATTATTACGATCATACCATTTGTGGAGCTTGAACCACAATGAAGCAAAATTAAATTACAAATTGTGAGATTCTACGAAAATTAAGTTAGAAAGTGTGTTATTCTACGGAAATTAATGAAAATGTATACAGTCATCAGTTTATTTTGTCAAGCAAACCATCGTGTACATTTCATTTTGTGTGATACAGCCATCAATGTCACCATTCTTCATATTCAATAAATAGATTAGCTACTGAACTGAAGCCTTAGAACGAAGTTATACCAAACTAGTCAGAAAGTGAAGACAAGACGACATCGACTGTCATACGACGAATCATCTTACGAATCATGACAATCATTCAGACTATCATAACATTCATTCATTAACACCATTTATCATTATCTATCACATTTTTTCATTCATCAGCCGCATGAAAGATAATTTTGTATTTACAACATATGCATGTGTCTAAATTATTGATGCTCTACTAAACAGAAGCATCCATTGTGTTCTCAAGTCAATCATTTTGTGAGTGTGGAAGACAGCGGTGGAACATCCCATGAACCATATTTTCCAAAGAATTAGATGAGTATATTTTCAGAATATTTTGGTATGCTCTAAATTAATCATGCATCTTCTTTTTCAGTAAAGATGTATATTTACTAACACATAATTACAAACCATTGTGTGAATATTACTGTGAGATCATTTTGAACTAACATTAAGCCACAAAATGGCGTCACTAAGTGATTGTATCCAGGCAGGAATGGGCCACACTGGAGAGAAATTAGAGAAGTGGGCGGATCAAAAATATAAAGAAGAAATACCCCGACAGAGAGAAGAAACAGAAAGAAAAACTGCTCTACAGAGAGAAGAGACAGAGAGAAAAGCTGCTCTAGAGAGAGACGAAAGAGCACTAGAAAGACAACACCAAAAAGAAATGAAAGACATCGAGGAAGCTACCAAACAGAAACAGTTAGACTTAGATCATGCCAACAAACAAGCAGAAGAAGCTACCAAACAGAAACAGTTAGAATTAGATCATGCCAACAAACAAGCAGAGGAAGCCACCAAACAAAAGCAGATACAAGTAGAGTCAGAAACTAAATTAAAGATGAAGGAAATGGAGGTAGATTCAAACATACAGATAGCCTCTAGCAAACAAAAGAGCCAAGAAGAACAGAACAAATTTAGTAAGTATAAAGGCCTTATCAAACCATATAGCGTAGGGGATTCAATTACTGAGAATATAGAATTCCAACTAAAGACTCAGAAAATACCTTTGGATGACTGGTCAATGATCTACATGAGAAACCTCAGTGGAGAGCCGTTAAAAGTAATAGAATACATACCTACAAAGCTAAGGAACAATTACCAGTACATCCTCGAAAGGATCATGCAACACTTTCTTTTAGACGCCACTGGGTACCAAATTCAGTTCTCCCAAATTAAGCCAAAAGCAACTGAAACCTTCTTAGACTACATCTCTAACGTGCAGAGCACATTTAAAAAATGGACTAGGGCGGCGAAAGTGGGTAACAACTATGAAAAATTAGAAGATCTTATGGTAATGGACAAGGTGATATCTACCGTTCCTACCCCTTTTGCGAAGTTTCTCCAACAGTCAGATATTGAATCCATTCAGCAATTAGAAAAACGGGGGTCAGCATATTTTTCATCTTATCGGGACATATTTAAATCTACAACACATGATACAGAAATCACTGCTTTTGCAAACAAGGTACCTGATAGATCTTACAATCAGAAAGATTATCGTAAGAAAGACAAACCATATCAGAAGCCACCTCGATGTGAGTATTGTAGTTTGTTTCTTCCTAGCCACTCTATGTGTGATAAAATCCCAGCATATCCTTCAGACTTAGAAGCAGTATTAATGAAGCAAGAAAGCAGAGGAACGTCATTTAAACGTGCTGTTAAATGTTACTTTTGTTCCAGCTATGGCCACTATAGTAGTAAGTGTCTTGGTAGGCAACGAATGAAGGCAAATAATGCAGCACTCATCGATACGTCATCAGACGATGAGAGTGACATTGATTCGGAACTTGTGAATGTTTTACCAACGAGTGAATGTGAGAGTGTAGCAGCAGTAACAGACATATTAGACTTTAAGAAATGTGACATATGTCACCAGTTTCATGCGGATGGTAAATTGAAATGTGGGCACGTAATACCATGTTCCAGTGAAGATGCTAACGCAGCTAGTGCCTCCAGAGGTAAACTTAAGTTCTACGATGCACTTGTCAATGATCAACCATGCCAATGTTTAATTGATAGCGGGAGCACTCTACTGGGTTTAAGGAAAGAACTTGCTAGACCAGAAGATTACACGGGTGAATTTGTCAAATGCCGTACTTTCTCTGGAACCATTGAGAAATACCCACTGGCAAAAGCGCATATCAATACCCCGTTCCTTACCGGCACATTTACTTGCGCAATCCTGCAAGATCCATGCACGGATCTCATTTTAGGATGCCTAGATTCATTGAAACAATGTACAGACGACGACATAAGAGCCTGGAAACATACACACGTGGCTAACGCTGTAACAAGGTCAGATACACAAACACACTATACTGACTTACAAAATGAAATGCTACAGCTATTAACACCAAGTGGTGCCGATACCAACACTACTCGACAGAAATTTATCGAGGCACAAAGCACCGACCAAACAATCGCACCTTATTTTAAATTGTTAGGTGAGCGAGCGAAAGTGACTGAAAATGCATCTTGGTATTTTAGAAAACATAACGGAATTCTCATGCGTTATTACACAAATAATAACCATGAAATTCAGCAGACGGTGTTACCTGTAACATACCGACAAAATGTGCTAAAGATCGCACATGAGTCACCGTTTGCTGGACATTTGGTCTATGATAAAACGCGAGCCAGAATTTTGTCACACTTCTACTGGCCTAAATTCTGTACTGACATAAAAAAATTTCTGTCGTTCGTGTACTATTTGTCAACATCTTGTACGAAAGGGAAAGCATGTGACGGCCGAAGTTCAACGGTCATTATTAGCATCTAGACCATTTGAGTGTGTAGCGGTCGATATTGTTGGACCCCTAAATCAGGTGTCAAGCAAAGGAAACCGATTTATACTTACTCTCGTGGATCTATGCACCAGGTGGATCGAAGCTATTCCACTGAAATACATCACCTCCAAAGATGTGGCAAATGTATTTTTGCACCTATTTTCTCGTTTTGGCTTCCCACGATCTATTTTATCAGATCGGGGAACGCAGTTTATTTCGGCTGCGACGCAAGCCTTAACAAAATTGTTAGGAATAGAGCAGCATTTCTGTACCCCGTACCACCCAATGAGCAACGGGATCATAGAGAAAATAAACGGGGATCTCAAACACATGCTGGCTAAAGTAACAGCGGAGAACCCATCTGATTGGGACACACTATTTCCAGCAGTGCTATTTGCCCATAGAGAAATTCCGCACTCGAGTACGGGTTTCTCACATTTTGAGTTACTTTATGGGGCGAACCCTCGAGGACCCCTAATCATTTACCATCAGCTAATTACTAGCTTACCAGACAATCCAACAGCAGTAACACCGTATGAGATGGTAACGGAGACACGCGATAGAATAATGAAAGCGTGTGTAATAGCCAAGGCATCTTTGGAGAGGAAAGGACAGATGTACAGCGACTATGCAGATAAGGGTGCTAAAACTATACACCTTGAACCAAATCAGAAGGTTTTGCTTCTACTACCTGATAAACGTAATTTGTTACTAACATCTTCGCGAGGGCCATTCAAAGTTGAACGTAAAATATCAGATGTCGATTATGAAATATCGATAAAAGGAAAATTAAAGATATTTCATATCAACATGCTGAAACCATACCTTTCACGACAAGAACAACAGACAGACGAACAAAATGCACCAACACCAAGTAATCGGACGACAGACGTACACAACACAACTACACTAGGTAGGGCGACACACGACAGCGACATCGCAAACACACTTAGCCAGGTAACAGCACACGCAGCTAGTACCACAACAGTATTGAACGAGACAGACGAAGACGAGATGGAATTACCAGTCCCTACTGTAGACACGACTGCGACCATTGACAGCATAAAGATGGAAACCAAACTTACAGACGATCAACGACGACAGATGATAAAGTTAGTGACGGAATACAGAGACATTTTCTCCGACATCCCAGGAAAGACAGACAGAATAGAACATTCTATTATTCTGACTGACAACACACCAATCAAGTGTTGACCTTATTCCATCCCTCTAAACTATAGGTCGAACCTCGACAAAGAATTACTATCTCTCGAGTCGAGTGGAATTATTCAGAAATCTCAGTCAGCGTATTCTTTCCATATCGTCCTTGTCGCCAAAAAGGACTCAACTATTCGACTCTGCGTCGATTATCGACGGTTAAACAAAATAACTAAAATTGATGCTGACCCAATCCCAGCATGCGAGGATTTGATCTTGGACAGGTCTACATCTCGCATATGTAGCAAGCTTGACCTCACGAAAGGTTATTGGCAGGTCCCGATGCAATTAAATTCTATTCCTTTAACAGCTTTCTCCACTCCTTTAGGTCTATATGAGTGGCGTTTTCTTCCTTTTGGCCTTCGTAACGCTCCAGCAACTTTCGTCCGTCTAACTAGGGATCTTGTCCATGGAATGACCAATATTTCTAAATATATAGATGACATATGTATTCATACGGAAGACTGGACATCACACCTACTGAAACTACGACAAGTCTTCGACAGGTTGCGAGTATTTGGGCTTACAGTCAAGCCTACCAAAGTAGAGTTGGGCATGGAACAGATTGACTTCCTAGGTCATACCATCTGCAGGGGCCAATTAAGAACAGATGACAGAATCGTGACCAAGATTCTGAATTTGACAATGCCAACGACCAAGAAACAGGTCCGAAGTTTACTAGGTCTTGTAAATTACTATAGTAAATTTATTCCAAATCTGGCGGAAATCACCAGTGTTTTTTCTAACATCTTAAAAGCTTCGGCTAAATTATCTGTACAAGATGCAGGATTAATTAGCGCGTTATCAAAACTGAAATATCTATTTAGCGTTCCACCTATCCTGCGTTTGCCTAATCAAAACCTTACCTATTTTTTACGTACAGATGCGAGTGCCATCTCCATATCTGGGATACTAGGACAGTTCTACGAAGGGAAGTTCCACCCAGTAATGTACGTAAGTCGGAAAATTAGCCCTGCTGAATCCAGATACTCAGCATCAGATTTGGAGGGCCTCAGCTTAATCTATTGTGTTAAGAAATTTCATAGATTTTTGGCAGGAGCACAGTTTGTGATCGAAACCGACAATTCGCCATTGTCTGTGATGCAGTCTGGCATTCCCAAGAATAACAGAGTCTACAGGTGGGCTTTGATTCTGCAGAACTATACATTTGCCATCCAGCATTTAAAGGGAAGATTGAACTCTTTGGCAGACACTTTGAGTCGACCGTCAACCATTGAAATACCTGATTTGCAAGAAGATCGACCAGAGATCACCAGAAACAGTGACACTGTAAATGTTAAGTAAATCAGTGCCGTATGTGGTGATTAAGATACACTGTAAGTGCGTTATCATCGCCAAACATGTAAACTGTGTGAAAGGAACAGTGCCATGAAGAGTGAAACGAACAGACGCAGAAGTAACATGCGCTGATGCACACATAAGCTATATTAACGTTGAAGTGTTAGCTGTGAACCTACATAAGTTAGTAGGGAACGATATTTATACACTATCCAGGAAGGAGAGCATAGAAGACTTTGGCGAAATGAACTATGTTATAAGAATAGTCTACAAAGAACATTGCTCCATCTTCACACCTGAAAGGAGGACTTCAGTTAGTGTAATTACATATATAAATGTAACTGTGAGATATATATATATATATATATATATATATATATATATATATATATATATATATATATATATATATATATATATTAGTATTTTATTAACAATACACATTACTTCATTTTTCTATGAATAATTGAATTGCAAAATGTGCAAATGCATATATAACTTTATTTATGTCATATGGTAGTTAGAAATCACCATCATTTAGTTAATAAACCATTTAATGTAACACCAATGATAGAAATACAATTGTTAGATATTACATTAGTTTATCACCACATAATCATAATCATTTATAAATTCATTTATCTAAAATATCATTTCTAAACTAACCCAACGATTTAGGAATTAACATCATTTCATTTACCAATAACAATTTAAGGTAGTTAACTCAATTCTCTTAAATGAAATTAATTAGTTAGATTATTTCCCTTAGGATAATTTAGAACAGCACACCAAATTATGTTAGTTACTATTACAGGATCGGTGACCAACCATCCTTACAACCGTGTATATTTTGTATAGGTATGATACGTGCAAACAAACCGTACAGTCATTTGGCGTGAATACTTTTATAATTCAGCCAATCATTTATTGTAAATATGTAATGTTCATTTATTTGATGCTATGAAAGTGAATGAAAGTGAGAGTATGAAAGTGAATGAAAGTGGATGAAAGATGTATAAATGAGAGAAGAGAATGTGAAAATTAGTAAACATTGAAAGAAAGAGAGAGAAAGAGAAAGGTAGCGGCAAATTTTTTTTCACCGCTGAAAACGTCTTGTTGTGACTTGTCTGTGTCAATCTGTGTAACCAATGTGTTGTCAAGTTTTATGTGTGTTACTGCCATACTTTAATAGATTAGATAGGGAATATACTTTGAGCATCTTGAAGCGGAGTTGTGGTCATAAATAAGAATAACAAACATTTGTAACCACAATAAACCGATTTACGGCGATCGAAGGAATACACACATTTAATACCCTAACGCATACACAGGTTAGCAAGTTAAGTACACTGTAGTTTATTAGAAAACACGCAAACAAACAGGAAAACAAACACATAAAAGTTGCACACACTATTTGTTTCAAAGAACAACAACTTAAATTCAGGGGACACAATAACTTCTTAAAAACCTTAATGTAACATTGAAAATATCATTTCACGAGCGGAAGCGTATTTGGGTTGTCATTTCGGGCAATATGAGGACAGGTCGAGACATAAGTCAACGGGTGAAAGTCAAAAGACATAGGGTCAAACGACGGAAACCAGGACATAAGTCATAAGACAACGGATCCGGTTCAAAACAATTCCCAAAGATATCTATAGAACCAACTATACTGATACAAGGGCTACTCAATTAGCCGAGTGAAAAGATAGAACAGTGTGAGTAAAGGAAGAAGAGAGTTGTTCTATCCCCAAACGAAAGATTTACAACTTATTGGATCTCTGACAAAATTGGACATCCAATTTTTCTTTGTGACCATACGTGTTACAAACATGAGTTAAAGGGGTGTAACACTTCACAGAGAGGAGGGAAGCATGTCCGAATCTTCAATAAGGGTTTAGAGAGTTAATAAGAGTTAAGACAAGTCTAGTAGGGAGACACCAGACAGGAGACACACCAGCGCTATAAATAGCTTCACAAGGGGACACATTTGTGTCAACCAAGGGAGCACTAAGGACAGTTGAGCGAGGGCTTCCCCAAGCCATTAGGAAGCTTGGCCTTACGAGTAACCGTGGAGTACCCGGTTACTCAAGTTCACGAGCCACAGTATTTTGCATTGCGTACTGAGCGACAATCTCAGATACCCCTTTAAGTAACCAACGTGACCCGAATCGCTACCGAATCTCGCGCAGCTGTTTCCCCACACGTGGATATACGGGATTACGGAGAAAATCGTTAACACCTTCGCCAGGGAGAACGGCTCCGCGGAATTGCTAGATATATAAAAGAAAAACACCCCGACAAACACAATTGATGGGCCTTAATTATTATTCTGATGATCATATTGTTCTTGTCTTGCATCATCATAAAGGTCTTTCACATAATCTGACCACGCATGTAAAATCTGATATTTTTCTATTATTTTTTGCCATCTTTGGTTTATAGGCAACTTGTTGATGTGTCTGTTCTTTTGTTAGTGATGTCATTAATGCTTGTGTGCATTAATTTGGTATTCTGGGTGTTGTGTTGGTTTTCAATTTCCTTGCAATTTTGTCAAGCCATGTTTCTTTTGCCTCTTTGCATAGCAGTCATCATCATCATCATCATCATCATCATCATCATCATCATCATCATCATCATCATCATCATCATCATCATCATCATCATCATCATCTTCCACTTCTGCCGTCAAGCGTCGTGGGGAGGAATAATCTTTGCATAGCAGTAGCTTCCTAATTTTCCTGTGAATCTCTTCGTATATTTCCTTGTTATTTTTGTTATTTCTTCTTATTTCCATGAGTTTTAAGATGTCTTCCATCATCTATTTCTTGCGCCCTATTATCTTTACTTTGGTTATTATCATTGTTGTTAGTGCAGCTTCTTGACTGATTTCTTTTATATTTTCAATTGGTCACTGACGTCTTGAAATAATATTGCATTGCCATATCGGACAATGCATCGAATCTGTTCTTTACCTCTACGTTGAATTTACTTTTATCTCCTCACTCTTCAGTGCCTGTAGATCAAATTTTGCGTTTCTATTTGTATATTTGACTTTCTTTAAGTTTATATGTAAATTGCCTAAGATTAATCTAAGGTTGCAGTAGCAGTCTGCGCTTGGTAGGGGGACATAAACATCTAATATTGTTACAAGGGAGGTTACTAGAACTTGAAAAAGAAAATGGTATACCTAGCTACAATACCTACAACTAACATCAATGTGTTTTATTTTTATCTGAGAAATAAAATAGCATACACTTCAGCCAATTTTTGAAATCATGAGAAAAAAGCTTTTAAAACTTTTAAACAACATTTGTTTAATCTTTTTTTACTTACATTTTATTATCAACTTTTTCAATTCTAGGTTTATGTTTAATTTTTAAACTGTTCTTTTATTGATAATATCTTTCTATTTCCATTCTGTGGGGAAACAACATTTTTTTTTTACTGGCATCTTAAGGCCACCCACAATTTAAAGACAATTTACTTACATTAACAGCGAAAGACCTTGGAAGTCTATGGGGTTTATGTTGATAAATATTTTTAAAGGAAATGTCATTTATGCTTGTAAATTTCATTCAATTTGAACAAATAGTTTTCTCTCTCTCTCTCTCTCTCTCTCTCTCTCTCTCTCTCTCTCTCTCTCTCTCTCTCTCTCTCTCTCTCTCTCTCTTTCCCAAATGCTGGTGCAATTACGTTTGCTTAGGGAATATTTAAAATATCATAATAACATGATAGTAATGCCTTGATGGGGTGCCTCCTTCCCTCCGCTAGCCTATGGGACACCCTTGGGCAAGGTGGGGTACCCGTTTAGCCTCCCGATCAGGGATACGTGAAGCCATGGGTGCAAGTGGTGGATGAAGTTGAAGAGCAGCCGACAGATAGTTGTAGGTTATGGTCTCCAGCTTCACGACGGAAGGCAGCTGATCTCTTTTTTGGGAGACATTGGCTACGGTCATCGACCAGTATGGTCACTGCTAGGAAGGAAAGCAATGGCAAACTACCTCCTTTACAGATGCCAAAAATATAATCTACTGAAGTCTTATCGATAATCAAAGAAACGGCGTAAATGGGTGCTCCATAGGAGCAGCCTCGCCCGGTAGGGGTAGTCATGTGCATCAGGTGACTCCAGACCGTCATCAGGAGATTGAGTGCAAAAGAATATCAACATTGAAAGTAGGAACTTGGAATGTAAGAACTATGAGTGGGGATGGGAAATTTGATAACATTAAGAATGAAATGAGAAGATTAAATATTAACCTGTTAGGTGTACGTGAGACCAGATGGACAGGAATGGGCATTATGACATCTGAGGAATATAGAATAATCTATTCTGATGGAGAGAAACAACAGCGAGGAGTAGCAATTATAATGGATACAGAGAGAGAAAAATCGATCAAAGGATATTGGACTGTATCAGACAGAGTGTTACTGGTGAAGTTGAGTGGAAGACCTTTTGATGTCAACGTCATACAAGTTTATGCACCAACAGCAGACGGTAGTGATGACAGCATCGATGAATTTTATAGTGATTTAGAGAAAGCCTTCAAGAAATGCAAGAATTCTGAAGTAACTATCATAATGGGTGACTTGAATGCCAAAGTTGAAAATCAACAGGACGGATGCATAGTGGGCAATTATGGACTAGGGTAACAGAATGAAAGAGGTTGCAGACTAGTACAGTGGGAAAAAGAGCAATATTTGATTATTGGAAACACTTGGTTTCAACAGCACCCAAGGAGATTATGGATATGGAGGAGTCCTGATCATAAGATTAGAAATCAGATTGATTACATCCTCATCAACAGAAGATTTAGAAATGTCTTAAAAGTCGCAAAAACTATACCAAGCGCAAACTGCTACAGCGACCATAGATTAATCTTAAGCAATTTACATATAAAATTTAAAAAAGTCAAATATTCACCAAGAAACACAAAATTTGATCTACAAGCACTGAAGAGTGAGGAAATAAAAGATAATTTCAACTTAGAGGTAAAAAACAGGTTCGATGCATTGTCCGATATGGAAATATTTTTTCAAGACGTCAGTGACCAATGGGAAATGTTAAAGAAATCAGTCAACCAAGCTGCAGAAAAATCAATCCCAAAAATAAAGATAATAGGACGCAAGAAATGGATGACGGAAGACATCTTAAAACTCATTTTTATCTGAGAAATAAAATAGCATACACTTCAGCCAATTTTTGAAATCCTGAGAAAAAAGCTTTTAAAACTTTTAAACAACATTTGTTTAATCTTTTTTTACTTACATTTTATTATCAACTTTTTCAATTCTAGGTTTATGTTTAATTTTTTAAACTGTTCTTTTATTGATAATATCTTTCTATTTCCATTCTGTGGGGAAACAACATTTTTTTTTACTGGCATCTTAAGGCCACCCACAATTTAAAGACAATTTACTTACATTAACGGCGAAAGACCTTGGAAGTCTATGGGGTTTATCCATCCATCCATCATGTGCCATGCCGGTAAGCGTGGGCGGTCATGTTCTGCCATCTCACTCGATCAACAGAGTCGTGGATCAGTTCCGTGTTTCTGTCTCGACCATGCCACAAGGCCAAGCCATCCAGATACTTGTTTCTAGGTCTTCCCCTTGGTCTGTTCCCCTCGATCTTACCAGTTGTCACCAAGTTCTCCAAATCATTTCTTCTCATAACATGCCCAAAAAACTGTGACTGTCTACGTCTAATGTCTCTGATCAGTTACGATCTTCATTACTTGTGCAAATTGAAAACTGACAAAGAAATACAAGATAATTTTAACATAGAAGTAAAGAACAAATTTGATTTATTGTCTGATCTAGAGATCCTATTTCAAGATGTAGATGATCAATGGGAAATGCTGAAGAATTCAATCAGTTGTGCAGCAGAAAAAACTATTCCAAAAGTAAAGAAAGTTGGCCGTAAGACATGGATGACTGAAGAAATTTTACAACTAATGGAAACAAGAAGACAGAACAAAAATAATCCTGCCAAATATGAAGAAATTCACAGAAAAGTCAGAACCTTATGTAAGGAGGCTAAAGAAACATGGCTTGAGAAAAATTGCAGAGAAATTGAAAAACAACACAACAGTAAAAAAAAAAAATGGGGTTTATGTTGATAAATATTTTTAAAGGAAATGTCATTTATGCTTGTAAATTTCATTCAATTTGAACAAATAGTTCTCTCTCTCTCTCTCTCTCTCTCTCTCTCTCTCTCTCTCTCTCTCTCTCTCTCTCTCTCTCTCTCTCTCTCTTTCCCAAATGCTGGTGCAATTACGTTTGCTTAGGGAATATTTAAAATATCATAATAACATGATAGTAATGCCTTGATGGGGTGCCTCCTTCCCTCCGCTAGCCTATGGGACACCCTTGGGCAAGGTGGGGTACCCGTTTAGCCTCCCGATCAGGGATACGTGAAGCCATGGGTGCAAGTGGTGGATGAAGTTGAAGAGCAGCCGACAGATAGTTGTAGGTTATGGTCTCCAGCTTCACGACGGAAGGCAGCTGATCTCTTTTTTGGGAGACATTGGCTACGGTCATCGACCAGTATGGTCACTGCTAGGAAGGAAAGCAATGGCAAACTACCTCCTTTACAGATGCCAAAAATATAATCTACTGAAGTCTTATCGATAATCAAAGAAACGGCGTAAATGGGTGCTCCATAGGAGCAGCCTCGCCCGGTAGGGGTAGTCATGTGCATCAGGTGACTCCAGACCGTCATCAGGAGATTGAGTGCAAAAGAATATCAACATTGAAAGTAGAAACTTGGAATGTAAGAACTATGAGTGGGGATGGGAAATTTGATAACATTAAGAATGAAATGAGAAGATTAAATATTAACCTGTTAGGTGTACGTGAGACCAGATGGACAGGAATGGGCATTATGACATCTGAGGAATATAGAATAATCTATTCTGATGGAGAGAAACAACAGCGAGGAGTAGCAATTATAATGGATACAGAGAGAGAAAAATCGATCAAAGGATATTGGACTGTATCAGACAGAGTGTTACTGGTGAAGTTGAGTGGAAGACCTTTTGATGTCAACGTCATACAAGTTTATGCACCAACAGCAGACGGTAGTGATGACAGCATCGATGAATTTTATAGTGATTTAGAGAAAGCCTTCAAGAAATGCAAGAATTCTGAAGTAACTATCATAATGGGTGACTTGAATGCCAAAGTTGAAAATCAACAGGACGGATGCATAGTGGGCAATTATGGACTAGGGTAACAGAATGAAAGAGGTTGCAGACTAGTACAGTGGGAAAAAGAGCAATATTTGATTATTGGAAACACTTGGTTTCAACAGCACCCAAGGAGATTATGGATATGGAGGAGTCCTGATCATAAGATTAGAAATCAGATTGATTACATCCTCATCAACAGAAGATTTAGAAATGTCTTAAAAGTCGCAAAAACTATACCAAGCGCAAACTGCTACAGCGACCATAGATTAATCTTAAGCAATTTACATATAAAATTTAAAAAAGTCAAATATTCACCAAGAAACACAAAATTTGATCTACAAGCACTGAAGAGTGAGGAAATAAAAGATAATTTCAACTTAGAGGTAAAAAACAGGTTCGATGCATTGTCCGATATGGAAATATTTTTTCAAGACGTCAGTGACCAATGGGAAATGTTAAAGAAATCAGTCAACCAAGCTGCAGAAAAATCAATCCCAAAAATAAAGATAATAGGACGCAAGAAATGGATGACGGAAGACATCTTAAAACTCATGGAAGTAAGAAGAAATAACAAAAATAACAAGGAAACATATGAAGAGATTCATAGGAAAATTAGGATCCTATGCACAGAGGCAAAAGAAACATGACTTGAGGAAAATTGCAAGGAAATTGAACACCAACACAACACCCGGAATACCAAATTAATGCACAAAAGAATTAATGACATTACTAACAATTAGCAGCTTTCTCCGTAACCCCGAATACTCTTGGGTTGACGTGAGCGCACGAGAACTTGAAGGGGTTCGAGTCGCGCCAGTGACTTACGAGAGTATGGAGCCGGTCGCTCAGAAAGTCGTGGCGTGCTGATGGGCGTAATCTAGCCTAGGAATCAACATACAGCTGAAAGATGCTGGTGTTGACCGCAATATCCTGAAACAGGATGGAAACGCGGGAAAAAAAACAAAACAAATAACAAACAAAAGAACACACACATCAACGGGTTGCCTAAAAACCAAAGATGGCAAAATATAATAGAAAACGATCAGATTTTACAAGCGTGGTCAGATTATGTGAACGATTTTTATGATGATACAAGAGAAGAACAATATGATCATCGGAATAATAATTAATGACCATCAATTTTGAAGATGGAAGTTCTGAATGCTCTTAACCATATGGAAACTGGCAAGACCCCGTTACAGATAACATCACAATAGGCATGATCAATGCCTTAGAACAGGGGTCACCACACTTTTTTCACGGCGGGCCGGACAACTGACAAAATGATGAGCGCGGGCCGGATACTCATTCTGTACAATACTTGTGCCGCCCTCCGTGGCGAAGGTCTTACGGACGCGGTTCGTAATCCCGTATACCCACGTTCAAAATACAGCTGCGACCGATTTGGCAGCAGACAACGTTGCGCTGGTTTTTACGCTATGTTATGGGTGCCGGTCGTTCGAAAAGCAATGGTAAACTACTGAACATAAACTTGCCAAGACATCAACAACAGCAAACAATGCTGGTGTTGACTGAAAACGTCCTGTAAAGGATGTGCAACTAACTTTAACAATAATTTTAAGCTAGAACGAAAGCTCTGGGAAAAAAGACGAAAAACTAAGTTAATCATGGAAAGGGCATGCAATGCACACAAACAAACAAACAGACAAACAAACAATCAAACAAACAAAGACAACCAACATACTTATATTTATTTACTAAACAAAGTTATCAAAGAAGGCGACGTTAGCAAAAAGATAGTTACATCAGACCTATTGTGCACATATCCAAATCTCACAAAGTAAGCAGCAAAAGAGGATAGTGAGTTTTGATAAACTGACGTGTGGCTTTCAAAATACCATCAATGTTTGGTTTGGAATTGCTGCATCCAATCAAGAGAATTGCTTTCAAATGTTTATCAGTCAATCTCATTCGATGTGGTGACTTCACAGACTTCTTTTTTGAAAATGTTAGCTCTCAGACATATGTTGTTCCAAACAATGATGTCATACCAGCGGCAAATTTCTTAAGTATCGGAAACTCAACATCAGGTAAGCAGCGGTACTTCCTTCTCAATGAGCTCCAGCTGTAATTTAACTGGCACGGCACTTGATGATGATGATGCTTTTTATGTCTGCGGCCTTGCTGTATTTGCAAATGTAATGGAAAACATACAATTATATTATCGAGCTATTACCGTCTATGGGTAGCTACAAATTTATTCTGTGTGGGTGGAACCTTACATATCCGACATTTGTGGCTGACTCAGTAACAGGATTATTAATTTCAGCCTGGTATGGGCCCTAATATAACTTCTTATTGAGTTTGGACAGGGTAGGGGTAATAGTACGATCTGAGTTGAACACACAATAATAATCATTACGCTTAATCATGCCATTACCCTCTATGTACAACAATTTCTTTCAAATTAATATCCTGTGTAGTTGAAACAGGGATCAGCCACTATTAGTGGCTGGGTCAGTCGCAGGATTATTAATCTGAGCCAAGGATAGATCTTAATATAACTTCTCTTTGAGGTTGAACAGGATAGGGGTAATGGTATAATCGAAATAGGAAAACACACAATTCACCCTGTGAATACACACTGTTTTGTAATAAATAATACACGTTATAAGGAAGACATGGAATTAAAATAGTTGAAAGGGACATAAAAACATACCAGGTAATTCAAGGGACATTACTACAAGTACTATAAATGTAATGTGTGATTTAAATAATTGTAGTATGTATGTGAATCTTCTACAAAATTTTAATAGAAATTAGCGGCAGATATAGGCAGCACGAATAATGGGAAATAGTTTAACGTCATCTTCACAGTTTGTATAAAAGTAATGGCATTATTTTACATGTATGAGTGTCTTATAATGAATTCCTCTATTTCTCATCGATATCTCATTAGTTCTTTTTACCCTTTAAGTGAATTACATGGTAATTACATCGTCACAAAATATTTTTGTCTGGCCTGTATAAGGTCAACATTAATTCAACTGGTAAATTTCAAGGATGTAAGGCGCGTATTTGTCTTTGCAATTGATATTCTAACGGATACTGTGTGTTTTTCTTTGGAATTATTATGACCAAAAAATAACTAGATATCGATGTGTATTCAAATATCACTTTATTTGCCGTTCCAAGGGACGACTACGAAGTTAAGCAGCTTCACCAGCCTGGTACTATAGGCTGTAGTTTACTCCAATCCTGGTCCTGGGACTGCTAAATAAACACCAGCATTTATTTTTAGTTAGTGCCTTAACTGGTCCAGATGGTGGTACTTTCTGGGGGAATCTTCGACCTGTTTAGGTTCGAAGTTCCTACTAGGTGGTACTTTCACCTGTCAACAGAAGTGCCGTAAGTCATGTATGAAAAGTCACACGGTAAAATGATTTCTTTACAAAGCTTCGGGATAGACTTATAACTAGAGCATCTCGAGAAAGAAATAGACAGGCTGACCATTCACTGTTTGACTATCACGAGTACTCCTGAAGGAGATAAAACACTGGTGTACAATGATGACAAGGCTGAGGTCTTCAGGCTGAAAAATGGGGCTGGCAAGCGGGGTGCACTCTGCAACCAAATAAAGGAAGTGTCCTATTACATATGGATCTACACACCTGCGATGACTAACAATAATCACAGAATATTGATTACAATGCAGGGGAGGAGGTCCAATTGCCCTACGTGAGTAGTGAGTAATGTTGTTTGTTTGTTTGTTGTTATTGTTGTCGTTTTTTGCGGTCGCTTGCTTTGAACTCAAGCGTAGCCCATACACATTACTTCTAGTTGTGCTAGACTGTATTTTGCATGTGGATTAGCTTTTCCTATTAACAGAGTTCCTTGCCATCAGGTGAACCCACTCCGACTTCAGAGGTACTTGTAATTTATGTCCCCCAAGTCAAGTACGATTCGTAACCATTTTAGTCCAACTGTCCGTGTAGGGGTTGAACTCCTTACTTCGGCATCAGCACACCGAATGCTTAAGAATACGCGTTCTTATCCATTCGGCCATACTGACCTACAGTAACGTCATTTTCAGGTAGAATTTCTGGTGCCGCACCACAAACATCGATGGGATTTTTCTATTCATGAGACTACTAAACTGATTCTGCATTCGGGCTGATGACGTCACAAACTAGCACCTAAAAAAAAAAATCAATAATGCAGGGCAGCTAAATTTTGTTTTTAACACTCGATATTGTTTTTAGCGGGTATTACTGTTGTTTGTCTGGGCGTGGTTTAGTGTCCTGTGCATTGTGGGTATAAACAACATAATCATACTTCATTGTCTTGGTGGTTGGGTTGTATTTGAAAAGTGACAGCTTTTTCTTTTGTCTGTTGTGGGCGTGGTTTAGTGTATAAATAACAAGACATATAGACGACACAATAGCACACATCGACGAAAAGAATCGACAACACAGCAGGGTTATAAATGAATTTAATCTAATGTAATTATAACTAATGTATGAATATGTTTTGGTGGTGTCGTGTAGTGTAAATGATCAAAATGTGTGGAGTGATCTAGAGGAATGGGTGGGTCAAAGACACAAGCATCGGTGGGTGAGACTGGGTGAGTCTTGCTCCGGCTTCTCTTACACCGTAACTCATGCCGTTTGGGCTTGGTTAAGGACAGTGTGATGAGCTGATCTGTGATCAGAGTCCGTGCCATCACGGCCGACAAATGAGCATTTACTAAGTCCTCAAATCGTTCACTCAAGCACAATTCTTTGTCAACACCGTTATTTCCAACACAATGCCAAGAGAAAAGATTCGTGTTTCATATCCTTTTTTCATCTGTAACCGTAATTATTTATTGAATCGACAAGAGAACAAACAAAAATAAACATTTCTGAAGATGCCGGGATTCGAACCAGGGACCTTTCACGTGCAAAACGAACGCTTTAACACTGACCTACATCCTATATTCCAAAATACTACTACATCCATGCAGTTAAACTAATCCTTGTCGAATGTGAGTGAAGTTTAAAGAAAAGATAATTAAGTTCCTTTATAATTGCCTTCCGTGAAACGTGTTCAGTCAGAAGTCTTAATATTATGTTTTGACCATAAATCTGTGCCAGTCTCAATACTAATCAGGGGTTATTATATAAACAGTATACACTATGCAGATGACACAGTAATGGTGGCGGGATAAAGCAAAATATCTACATGAATTGTTGGACATTGTAGTAACAGAGAGTGCAAACAGAGGAATCTCCTTGACTATCAAGAAAGCAGTAACAATGGTGATATCAAAGTAAAAGGTGACACCAAAATATGAAATGAATATAGAATGACAAATTCTTAACCAAGTGGATAATTTTAAATGCTTAGGGGCATTTATAACATCAGATGGAAGGTGCACAACAGAGATTAAGAACATAATTAAAAAAAAATGTTTTGCATATCCTTTACAGGACATCGCTATCAACATCATCATCTTTCAGCTGATTGTTGATTTCTTGGCAAAGATTACGCTCAGTTGTTTGCCATTGCTTTCTGAGCGACCGGCTCCATATTCTCATAAATCACTGACTCGACTCGAACCTCTTCCAATTCTCGTGCGCTCACGTCAACCACGAGAATATTCGGTGTTACGGAGAAAGCTGCTAACTCCTCGAACTGGGAGACCGGCAAGAACATAATAGGGCAAGCAAAAGCTGCATTTCAGAAAATGAAGCGTATCCTATGTAATAAGTCATTATCATTAAATGTAAGGAAGAGAGTGTTGAAATGCTATATAGAACCATCTTGCTGTATGGCGGTTAATCTTGGAATATAAATGAATAAATTAGGAAAAACTTGGAAGCAATAGAGCTGTGGTTCCTAAGACAAATGTCGCTAATTCCTTGGACTGCCAGAGTAACTAACGACGATTGCCTGTAAGAGGCTAATGAAACTAGAACATTATATACAACAATAAGAAAGAGACACACAGCTTTCTTAGCTTTCTTTGGTCATGATATGAGAAGATAGGCATTGGGGAATATGGTGGAGACTTTAAAGATCGAGAGGGAGGAGAAGTAGAGGCCGACTAAGAGAAATGTTGCTGGATGGAAGGAGACGTGGCATGGAGGAATATCAGCAGCAGAGTTGATCCAGCACACCACAGACCGAGGTATGTGGAGAGACATGAACGCCTTCATCAGCGGACATGACACTTGGTGATTATTTTTATGTCTATCGCCTCGTTGTATTTGCAAATGTTAAGGAAAACACACAATTATATTATCGAACTATTACCCTCTTTGGACAATAATCAACTACAAATTTATCCTGTGTGGATGAACCCGTAATCAGCCGCTGTTTGTGGCTGACTCAGTAACAGGATTATTATTTTGAGCCTGTGATGGACCCTAATATAACTTCTCTTTGAGGTTAAACGGGGTAGGAGTTATGATATAATCAAAATAGTATTCGAAGACCCAATAATCATCACTATCTTAATCACGCCATTACCCTCTATGTACAACAATTTCCTTCAAATTAATATCCTGTGTGGATGAAACCGTGATCAGCTGCTATTTGTGGCTAACTCAGTCGCAGGATTATTACTCTGCACCGGGGATGGGCCCTAAAATAACTTATCTTTGTCTGTTGTGGACTTGGTTTAGTGTATAAACAACAACACATATAGACGACATAACGTCACACATCGACGAAAATAAATGACAACACAGCAGGGTTATAAATATATTTATTCTAATGTAATTATAACTAAAGTATAAATAGATTTTGGTGGCGTCGTGTAGTGTGGATGATCAAACTGTGTGGAGTGATCAAGAGGAATGGATGGGTCAACGACACAAGCATCGGCGGGTGAGGCTGGGCGAGTCTTGCTCCGGCTTCTGTTACACCGTAACACACACTCGCCTGAGATTGTTTAAGGACAGTGTGATGAGCTGATCTGTGGTTAGAGTCCGTGCCATCATGGACGACAAATGAGCATATTCTAAGTCTTCAAATTGTTCACTCAAGCACGAGACTTTGTCAGCATCGTAATTTCCTACACAATGCCAAGAGAAATTATTCGTATTGCAGATCCTTCTTTTTTCATTTGTAAAAGTGCTCATTTATTTAATCGACAAAAGAACAAACAAAAACTAAACATTTCTGAAGATGTCGGGGTTCGGACCAAGGGCCTTTCACGTTCAAAGCGAACGCTCTGCTACTGACCTACATCCTGTATCCCAAAATACAACATCCATGCAGATAATCCAATCCTTGTCGAATGTGAGTGAGGTTTTAAACAAACGAGATAATTTGGTTCCTATATAATTGCCTTCCGTGAAACGTGTTCAATCAGAAGTCTTAATATATTGTGTTCACCATAAAGATGTGCCAGTCTGAATACTAATCAGAGGTTATAGTATAAACAATATACGCTATGCAGAAGACACAGAATTGATGGCGAATAATGCAAAAAATTCCACAACAATTGTTGGACATTATAGTAACAGAGTGTGCAAGCAAAGAACTCTCTTTGATTATCAAGAAAATAGAAACAATGGTGTTATCAAAGAAAAGAAAAAGTGATACCAAAATGTGAACTGTAAATAGAATGGAAACTCCTTAACTAAGTGGATAATTTTAAATACCTGGAGGAAATTTATAACATCAGATGGAAGGTTCACAGCAGAGATTCAGAACAGAATAAGGCAAACAAACGCTGCATTTCAGAAAATGAAACGTATCTTATGCAATAAGTCACTAACATTGAATGTAAGAAAGAGAGTGTTGAAATGCTATATGGAACCTAATTTGCTATATCAGTGAATCTTAGAATGTAAATGAACAAATTAGGAAGAACTTGGAAGCAACAGAGATGCGATTCCTCAGATGAATGTTGCGAATTCCTTGAACTGCCAGAGTACCTAAAGACGATTGCCTAAAAGAGGCTAATGAAACTAGAACATTGTATACAACAATAAGAAAGAGACAAACCGCTTTCTTTGGTCATGTGATGAGAAGAAAGATATTGGAGAAAGTGGTGACGACTATAAAGATCGAGGGGATGAGAGACAGGAACGCTTACGCCAGCTGGCATTACACTTGGTGATTATAATGTTGCCTTTTATATTTGCGGCCTTGTTGTATTTTCAAATGTAAAGGAAAACACACCATTATATTATGGCGCCATTGCCTTCTTTGGACAACAATCAACTTCAAATTTATCCTGTGTGTGTGAAACCATAATCAGCCGCTATTTATGGACTCAGAAACACTAACAGGATTATTAATCTGAGCCAGGGATGGACCCTAGTATAACTTCACTTTGAGGTTGAACTGGGTAAGGGTAATGGTATAATCTAAATAAAAAAAATAATGCTCGCCAGGGTGATGTGATTATCTACACAGATGGTTCTGTGTTGAGGGTAGTAGAAGTGCCTGGAAGTTCTTGGCAAAGGCTAATGGTCGACGTTTGGTGCAGGAGAGCCCGGCATATGATATCACAACATCTAGCTTAAGAATGGAGGTGGAGGCAGTCAGTGCAGCTTTCCGCTGGATGGGGAATACCACACACACACACACACACACACACACACACACACACATACACACATACACACACACATACACACACGCACACACACACACACACACACACACACACATCGTGATTGTAACTGACTCAGAAAGCATGCCGAGTAGGGTGAGGACAGGCAGGCTTCGTGCAGAGTGGCTTGCTTCGCTTCGGAAGTCACGGGTGGCAAGCATCACCTGGATCTTTTCTCCTGAGCATGCTGGTGTGCTGGGGAATAAACAGGCAGACAGATTGGCTGGCTCTGCAAAACTTGGTGGAGTATTGATGCATGACAAGACAGACGTGGTTGCGGCCTTGTGGTAGCACGTGTACATCTCGGAGGAGCAAATGGATCACCATGGTCTGGCAAGAATGCGACAGCAAGGGGTGACGAGGGGATCTTCCCGTTGCTCGACGCTTAGAGGAAAGGCCAGGCGCACATATAATCAGATTGCTACTGGTACTATTGGGGTTGGACCTCTTCGCTGGCTTCTGAGGATGGGGACGGAGCGCTTATGGGAATACACCGAATGCTGTGATGTCGGTTCCTAAATCAATCAATCAATCGATCAATCAATCAATCTAAATAAAAAACACACAATGAACCTTGAGAATACACACTGTTTTGTACGAAATAAAACTGATTTATAAGGAATCATATAATCACATTAGATAAAAGAGACATAACAACATAACAGTTGATTCAATGGACATTACTAAAATTATTATAAAGGTATTTTGTGATGTAAATAATTGTGGTGTTTATCTTAATCTTTATTACACTTCCATAGAATTTAACGAAAGTTATGTGCGTGATAAATAATGGGATAATAATATTAGTTATCTTGAAGGATTGTTAAAAAATAATGGCTTTATTTTAAGTGCGTGAGAGTCTTATAACTCATTTTCTTATTTTTCCTGAATTTATCCCTTCAATGACCACAGCTTGTTTTTTTAATATGACCAACACATTTTTGTCCGGCTTGTAAAAAGCCAAATGTTCTTAATATAATGGGTTCTTACAATTCAAAAGGGAAATTGTCTGACAGATTAGCAGACATAACACATGCAATCAATCAAATGCAAATAGACAACGCACCAGAACCAGATGGACTCAATGTAGAAGTTTACCAGCACTTCTTTCTTATCCCAGGCAGCTTTCTTCTAAAATTCTACCAAGAATATTTTCACAAATAAGAAATCCCAAACAGTTGCAACATGTCATACATAACACTCATACTTAAAGACAGATTAGTTTAGCTTAATTTAGTTTAGTCAACGTATCAACATCGCGGCACACTGGTGTAACCCATAAATGCTCCGTTCTACTCCTAACTCAAGCCTGAGTCCAAAGAATCTCAGCTCATTGCACGAACTCCGTAGCACCGGCGAGGATCCTGAAATACTTTGGGTAGATTTTTAACTCGAAATTTTCCCCCCGAAAGCGCCATTTGGCTACTCTTTTTTCGATTTCCAACTACCAATGAAATTTTTTATGTGTGCAAAAATACACACGGGCGTCCGATCTCACTACCCAGAGACCAGGGGAAATTTTGTTACTAGAAGTCCACGTGAATAAATCCCGGACTTGAAAACAACACAGACAGAACACATCTGAAAAAATATTGACCCATATCAATATTAAATACAAACTACAATTTTTTTTAGCAAAATCACTTGCAAACAAAATAAATACATTCAAATCATCACTGATACTCTCAGACCAATCGTGCAGTATTCAACACAGAAACACACTCCAACATACATACTTCATTATAGGTATCATCACACTCATACACCCACCAGAAAGACTGTCCATCCTTCCTCTTGTACTGGTGAATCATTCACTCACTGCCAGTTTCAGGATCACAGTATCTGTAATACAAGGGTGTCCACTATCACTAATCCTATATGTACTCATACTAGAACAACTCTTAGAAGCAAGATTAAGAGAACATTTATGCAAGGGATAGGGGAGCGGAAACTAATTGCTCATGCAGATGACACCGCTTTCTTCCCTACAACATAATGAATATACTTCACACCATCAGACAGTTTGGTAAAGGAAGTGATGCCAAAATAAACAAACAGAAATCCAAAAAGTATATGTTGATTGCAAGAAGCTGACCTCAATGAAAACATAGCCATCAATATCAGAGGCTACCAGTGTTTCCGATCTGACCTAAAGGACAGGCGAAATGGTGGGATATTGACCCTTGCAAAAAATAACATCACTGCTTCCCACATTGAAGTTTACACGCAAAGGGCTGAGTATCAGACACTTAAACTTAAGATATCATTCTTGACTTGGAGACGTAAATGACTAATACCCCTGAAATCGGAGTCGGTTCGCCTGATGGGGAGGGACACTGTTTGTAGGGAAAGCTTATCCACACGATGCCGGTCTCCCTGGCAAATGAGTTAAACGTCTTTCTCGTAATCCCGTATATCCACCTGAGGAACGTATCCTGCGTGAGAATCGGTAGTGGTTCTCGCCGCGTTGGTAACTTAGGGGTATGTGAGCAGGTCGCTCAGAAAGCAATGGCAAACTACTGAGCGTAATCTTGCCGAGTACATCAACAGCAGCTGGAAAATGCTGGTGTTTGCTGCAACGTCCCTGTAAGGGATATTTACAACAACAACAAAAACCCAAGAAAGACAATACGGATCTAGACCTGATCAAATACTACTGTCCCGGTGACCACCCACAGTCACTTAACACACTACCATTAACAGAAAAAAATTATTGTGTGTGGCGATTTCAACAGCCACTCGCAGAGCTGGGGCTATGATCACATGAAACATAGAGGAGAGAGACTGGAAGACTGGCAGGATGAGAATATGTTCATCTTGATTAACAAGCCGTCCGACCCACATATCTTCGACTCGGGATCATGGCACACTACATCTACACCCGACCTGGCTTTTTATTCATCAGACCTGGAGTGGAACATTACACGAATTGTTGGAAAACAACTTGGTGGCAGTGACCACCGGCCAGTCTTTCTAACTGTAGAAAATGAGCTACTAAGTGAATACAGCACCCTCTCATGGTGGAATTGCAAGAAAGCATACTGGGCAATGTACAAGCATCGCAATAGCATACTGGTAAGAAATCTGAAAACAGGTACTGACATAAATGAAGAAGTTGAAGTGTTTGGGATATGCATACTACAGGCAGCATGAGAATCAGTACCAAGAGGAGCTTGTAAGCTCGTAAGTACGATTGTGCAACTGGCTTAACTGGTGCCTGAGTTTATTCAAGAATACCTTTCTTTTTTAAGAAATGGGGTCTTAGTTTATTCAAAAATATTTTTTTTTTTGTTAAATGGGTTCTTTACCTATTCGAACATATCTTTTTAAAATACAAAAACAAAAATAAAAACCAAAAAACATGTTTTTCTTAGTTTATTACTAAACATTTTTTAAAAATTAAATACTTGTTATTTTTAAAATTACCGCGAGTCTGTATATTCAGAAGATTTAAAAAAAAAGGTTCATCAATAAACTTATGTCTTTATGGTTTTTTATTTGTTATTCCTTCATTGAGTCTATTTATATTGTAATGTATGCTTTCACTGTGGATGACACAGCCTTGGTTGCAATCTTTTGTAAGAGAGGGTATTCAAAACAATCCTCTGCCTAAAACAACACTGAATCTTCTGTCTTACTCTTTACGTTTTCTTGTAAACACGGAGCAAGGTGCTAGGGTTTCTCTGTCTTCTTCTTCTTCATCTTTTTCTTCTTAGGTCCTCAAGTGGTCAACGTTGCGCCCTATCTATCTCTATGCAACGGGGCAAAAGGAGTTGCTTTTCATTTTGTCTTTAAATGCTCTGTTTTAGAACTATCTGTGCAACGCTAATACGCTTAGGCAGTTTTGGTTCGCTATCTCACACCGTCGCCTGAGTCTAAGGCCGGGTCTTTGTTTTTGTCTTGATTATGCTAAGCCATTCTGGCATATATCTCTTCGTTTCCACATCCACTTTCCCCATCAAGTTTGCTAGTGGTCACTAATTTTTCAAGTTTATTTCTCATCGTGCCAAGATTTAAAAAATAAACATACTTGACTGTCTGCGTTTAATTTTTTCTAATCATTTTATGGTTTTCATTTGCTCCTTGAAGAAAATTCTCATTGGTTTTTCTGTCCATCCATGGCATTCTTTGCATTTTCATCAGAAATCTCATTTCCACTGCCATTAGATGTTTCTTAGCTTGTCTGTGGTAAAGCTGTAAAGATGTAAACAATATAAAATAACACGAAGCCGTGCAGTTTTACAGAACACAATTAAGGAAAACAATGAACTTTGCGACGACTAGCCTTCATCAGCCAAGAACGACCAGGAAGGTAAGGTCCATTGTAAAATTCCACCCGATGTAGATTCGAACTCACGACCGCCGAGCCGACAGGCGAGAATCTTACCAACATGCTAGCTCGGGTTCTGTGTTGAAAGCATACTTACAATTGAAAAAGACAAAATTTCTTGCGTATAGTGGAACATTCTCACGAAATATTTGTGTCCATGAAAATTTAGAACTCTTTACTCCAGATGAAACGACTGACCCACAGGGAATAAATGAACTTCTATTTGCAAACTATCAGTGCCTGTTTTACAGCGATGAGGGCAGACTACAAAATCATATTACTAATCTGAGTTCAACCTGCAGCAGATACAATATGAGTATAAACACAGCCAAAACCGAAGTAGTGCAAGTTAGCAGATCGCCAGGCCCACTAAGTATACATATAAATAACACACCTCTGAAACAAGTTAAAGAATTCAAATACCTTGGAAGTATGATCACAGAAGATGGCAGATTGGACAGAGAAATTGAAATCAGATGTCAAAAAAGCTAGTGCACTTACATATCAACTATCACCCTTACTGAAACATCCAAACATACCCTTGTCCGCAAAACGACAGATAATAAACAGCATATTCACACCAACCCTATGCTACCAATCCCAAACCTGGACTTTATCCAAATTACACCTTCGCAAAATCAACACCTGCGAAATGAGATGCCTGAGGAGAGCTGCCAACTTAACAATCCGAGACCGAGTAAGAAATGCTACTATCAGACAGACTGTGGGATCAACACCTTGTGCCACATTTATTGAAAGAAAGAAGATCAAGTGGTTTGGCCATGTCGTTAGAATGCAACATCAGCAACTACCATCACTGGCCTTACATCAAAGATCATCTGCGACGAGACCACGAGGACGTCCAAGAAGAAAATGGATTGACGACATCAGAGACATTGTACAGCCACACGGAATGACACTATCCAGTGCCGTCCACCGGGCTCTGGAGCGCAAATTATTCCTCCCCACGACGCTTGACGGCAGAAGTGGAAGATGATGATGATGTTGATGATGATGATGATGATGATGATGATGATGATGATGATGATGATGATGATGATGATGATGATGATGATGATGATGATGATGATAATGATGATGGATTAGAGATGGCGAAAATATTGTAAACTAAATGGGGACAATCTAACATAGATGAATGGTCTCATTATTAAAAGAGAAATAACTCACACTATAGGATGAAAACCGTTTTGTGTTTGTAGGTTCTGACAATAAAAACTTAATGTTTGAATAAGATACCTACAATTCCTGTTATATGCAACTTTTGAATGCTCAATCAATTATGTGCCATGCCGGAAAGCGTGGGCGGTCATGACTCGCCATTTCACTCGATCACCGGAGTCGTGGATCAGCTGTGTTCCTGTCTCGTCCATGCCATGTGGCCAAGCCATCCAGGTATTTTCCTCTCGGTCTTCCTCTTGGTCTGTTCCCCTCGATCGAGTGAGATGGCAAAACATGACCGCCCACGCTTATCGGCATGGCACATGATGGATGTATGGTGTGGGTGCAGTGTTGCCATTTTAGTGCTTTTCGCACTAAATTTAGTGCTTTTTCAAGTCATTTAGTGCGAAATTTTCCATTTAGCGCGGCCGCGCTAATTTGGTGCTTCACAATTTTGTATTGGTGCTTTTTAGTGCTTTTTTGGGTGGCTAAAAATTACTTTAAAAAATCATTTTGGGGACACTAAAAAGCCGAAGTTGAACTGAAGCAAGGGAGTAAAACAGTCTTAGTACATTACCGTGCAATATTCAAGTAATTTAACTTTACGTTTTCTTGTAAACACGGAGCAAGGTGCCTGGGTTTCTCTGTCTTCTTCTTCTTCATCTTTTCCTTCTTAGGTCCTCAAGTGGTCAACGTTGCGCCCTATCTATCTCTATGCAACGGGGCAAAAGGAGTTGCTTTTCATTTTGTCTTTAAATGCTCTGTTTTAGAACTATCTGTGCAACGCTAATACGCTTAGGCAGTTTTGGTTCGCTATCTCACACCGTCGCCTGAGTCTAAGGCCGGGTCTTTGTTTTTGTCTTGATTATGCTAAGCCATCCTGGCATATATCTCTTCGTTTCCACATCCACTTTCCCCATCAAGTTTGCTAGTGGTCACTAATTTTTCAAGTTTATTTCTTATCGTGCCAAGATTTAAAAAATAAACATACTTGACTGTCTGCGTTTAATTTTTTCTAATCATTTTATGGTTTTCATTTGCTCCTTGAAGAAAATTCTCATTGGTTTTTCTGTCCATCCATGGCATTCTTTGCATTTTCATCAGAAATCTCATTTCCACTGCCATTAGATGTTTCTTAGCTTGTCTGTGGTAAAGCTGTAAAGATGTAAACAATATAAAATAATACGAAGCCGTGCAGTTTTACAGAACACAATTAAGGAAAACAATGAACTTTGCGACGACTAGCCTTCATCAGCCAAGAACGACCAGGAAGGTAAGGTCCATTGTAAAATTCCACCCGATGTAGATTCGAACTCACGACCGCCGAGCCGACAGGCGAGAATCTTACCAACATGCTAGCTCGGGTTCTGTGTTGAAAGCATACTTACAATTGAAAAAGACAAAATTTCTTGCGTATAGTGGAACATTCTCACGAAATATTTGTGTCCATGAAAATTTAGAACTCTTTACTCCAGATGAAACGACTGACCCACAGGGAATAAATGAACTTCTATTTGCAAACTATCAGTGCCTGTTTTACAGCGATGAGGGCAGACTACAAAATCATATTACTAATCTGAGTTCAACCTGCAGCAGATACAATATGAGTATAAACACAGCCAAAACCGAAGTAGTGCAAGTTAGCAGATCGCCAGGTCCACTAAGTATACATATAAATAACACACCTCTGAAACAAGTTAAAGAATTCAAATACCTTGGAAGTATGATCACAGAAGATGGCAGATTGGACAGAGAAATTGAAATCAGATGTCAAAAAAGCTAGTGCACTTACATATCAACTATCACCCTTACTGAAACATCCAAACATACCCTTGTCCGCAAAACGACAGATAATAAACAGCATATTCACACCAACCCTATGCTACCAATCCCAAACCTGGACTTTATCCAAATTACACCTTCACAAAATCAACACCTGCGAAATGAGATGCCTGAGGAGAGCTGCCAACTTAACAATCCGAGACCGAGTAAGAAATGCTACTATCAGACAGACTGTGGGATCAACACCTTGTGCCACATTTATTGAAAGAAAGAAGATCAAGTGGTTTGGCCATGTCGTTAGAATGCAACATCAGCAACTACCATCACTGGCCTTACATCAAAGATCATCTGCGACGAGACCACGAGGACGTCCAAGAAGAAAATGGATTGACGACATCAGAGACATTGTACAGCCACACGGAATGACACTATCCAGTGCCGTCCACCGGGCTCTGGAGCGCAAATTATTCCTCCCCACGACGCTTGACGGCAGAAGTGGAAGATGATGATGATGTTGATGATGATGATGATGATGATGATGATGATGATGATGATGATGATGATGATGATGATGATGATGATGATGATGATGATGATGATGATGATAATGATGATGGATTAGAGATGGCGAAAATATTGTAAACTAAATGGGGACAATCTAACATAGATGAATGGTCTCATTATTAAAAGAGAAATAACTCACACTATAGGATGAAAACCGTTTTGTGTTTGTAGGTTCTGACAATAAAAACTTAATGTTTGAATAAGATACCTACAATTCCTGTTATATGCAACTTTTGAATGCTCAATCAATTATGTGCCATGCCGGAAAGCGTGGGCGGTCATGACTCGCCATTTCACTCGATCACCGGAGTCGTGGATCAGCTCAGTGTTCCTGTCTCGTCCATGCCATGTGGCCAAGCCATCCAGGTATTTTCCTCTCGGTCTTCCTCTTGGTCTGTTCCCCTCGATCGAGTGAGATGGCAAAACATGACCGCCCACGCTTATCGGCATGGCACATGATGGATGGATGGTGTGGGTGCAGTGTTGCCATTTTAGTGCTTTTCGCACTAAATTTAGTGCTTTTTCAAGTCATTTAGTGCGAAATTTTCCATTTAGCGCGGCCGCGCTAATTTGGTGCTTCACAATTTTGTATTGGTGCTTTTTAATGCTTTTTTGGGTGGCTAAAAATTACTTTAAAAAATCATTTTGGGGACACTAAAAAGCCGAAGTTGAACTGAAGCAAGGGAGTAAAACAGTCTTAGTACATTACCGTGCAATATTCAAGTAATTTAACTCCCTTTAATACGATTTAGTTGAAGTGAGTGACTGCAACGCGCAGGCAATATGCAAAGCATTAAAAGATTGTTTAAACAAGAATGGACTTGAGTTGCAAAGACTAGTTGCACTCGCCACTGACAATGAATCTGTCATTACAGGTGTAAACAATGGAGAATATACAAAATTAAAATCCGTAGTTCCTCATCTGGTACTAGTTAGGTGTGTATGTCATTCTCTTCAGCTGGCGGTCTCATTGGCAACTTGTTTTCTCACTCAAGTCTTCGTCTAGCAAAGTAGGGGGGGGGGGCTTTTTGCTTTATTAAATTATGGACAACATCCGCTGACGGTTGTTCAATTAAGCCAGACACGGTGGATGTCCATTCAATCTGCCATTGTCAGAATATTGCAGCAGTGGATCGAGCTCAGAACTCATTTTGATATAGCAAGACTCAACGAGCGCTGTTATACAGCAGACCTTCTACATTATATGTTTAGCGACATGACTGTCAGAGCCTAACATGGTATAGCTGTGCAGCAACATCGTTGCGACACCCGGCGGACAAGAATTGTCGGCGGACAAGATTGTTACCTGACACGCGACCAGCGGTCAGGCTGACGACAGACGCACGCAGGACACGTGACACCACTAGAGGCAGTGGGCAGTTGGCGTGCTAAGCTCAGACCGAGCTGGGACCGGAGACTGGACGGACATGTGCGATGAGAGCAAGGCGTTTGTGTGAATCTCCGTGATTGAAAGCCGAACGACTGATATCTTGAGCGTCAGACCTATGAGCTGTATTGTGGTTGTGAGCGTCGTGAGTTATATATTGTAGATTGTTGTAATTATCGTTCTGTATTTAATGTGGCAATAAATCCATAGAACTTGTGTTGCTGTGTCTTACGTCGAATCACGTTATACTTGTACTGTCTCACACGTGTTAGCTAACGAGCCAATTATAAGATCCTGACATGTGTGGACGTGGGTTGCTCGTCCTTGTTTAAGAACCTAATATATGTAGACGTGTGTTGCTCGTCTTTGGTATTTAAAACTATAATTCTTGAACTTGTGAAATTTGTCAAGGTTATAGCTATGTAAATGTGATCGTGAAAGTCTCAGTATGATCCATTATTACATTGTTTAAATATGTGTAAAACCATTAGTAAATGTGCAGTACATATTGTTTGATCCTGTAAACGTGTAAAACATTTGTGATTTGTGAAACTTGTCACCGTTTGACCTTGTCGACATTGTTATTTTGTCGCCATTTTGACCTTGTCGCCATCTTGTAAACTTGATGTCTATGTCCTTACTGAATGTCATCTTGATGTAAGTGATGTGTCATCAATGTTATTGAGTGTTCAAATACAGATAGATTGTCTTTGTGCATTGAGTAGGTGGAACGCAAAGAGTTTTGGAAAGAGTGTAATTTCTGTTGAAAGAAACACTGTTGACGACAAATTTACGACATACAATTACACTCGACGCCATCCAAACCTAGTCAACACTTAGTGACTTGCAGGCACACACCAACAAATAGACGCTAACTTATTTTCTTCCAAAAACAAAGCAGGTTTTTTCGTACCATCCATAACCTTGCCGTAGAGGTCATTAGTGGTTCCGAAGTAACGACCCTACAGTTTTCTAGCCCGAGTGTCCAACCATTCTTCACCGTATCCAGGGCACTTGAGTATATTTTTCTATACTTTAACTTTACGTATGCAATAGTAGGCACGCATCGTATAGTAAAATAAATTGTAAATTGTTTATTACTAACCATTTATAACATATTTTGTGTGGTTGATTTTCATTGACGTATTTTCCCCATCATGTCGTCATTATTTGATTTCATCGATATGGGTATTAAATTACATCTAACAGGTGATGAATTAACAAAATGGAGCGAGAACAAATACTCTGAATACCTGCTGGTACAGGAGAAAAATAATGAACGCGAAGAAAGAGCAGCGGAGAGAGCTCTAAAACAAGCAGAAATGGCTGCCAAGCAAGCAGAGGCAGAAACAGCCTTAAAACAGGCAGAGATTGAAACAGCATTAAAGCAAGCCGAAGTAGAAATGGCTGCAAAGACAAAGCAAGCTGAGATAGACAGTGAACTTAAGAAAGCAGAAATAGCAGCTCAGAGTAAGAAAGAAGAACTAGAGTTACAGTTGAAAATGAAACAACTTGACACTGAGACTGCGATGAATAAAGAATCAAAGAAATCTGAAAGACTGGAAAAAGAAAACCAGTATAAGAAGTATCAAGGTATCGTACGTAACTATACCTCGGGTGACTGCATAGCAGCCTTTACTCAAAATTTTGAGACTTTAATGGAACATTACCAAGTTCCACTTTCTGAATGGAATATTCTATATATGAGGAGTCTATCTGGGGAACCTCTTAAAGTCATTGAAACCATCCCCAAAGACCTAAGGAAAGAGTACCATTATATTAAATCTAAGATAATGGCACATTTCATGTTAGACGAGGCAGGTTACAGAGAACAATTCAGTAAATTGAGTCCAAAATCAACTCAAACGTTCTCTGACTACCTCTGTTTAGTCCGAGATGTTTTCAGCAAATGGACTTCAGCAGCCAAAATTAATAAAAGTTATGATAGATTAGAAGATCTCATCAGTCGAGATAAAATCATTTCTTCTATCCCATCATCGTTTTCTAAGTTCTTACAGGAGAATGAATGCACAAGTGTGGAAGAAATTGAAAGACGTGGGTCGGCCTATTACACGGCCAACAAACAATGCTTTGCCACTGAAGCTACTGACAGTAACTGGGTAGCAGCAGCCAACTATGAGAAAAACTATAGTAGGCAAAAACCAAACAGGCCTACCTCTGAGAAATTTAGACATTGCATTCATTGTAAATTTTCTCACCATTTGAACGAGATGTGCGATAAAAACCCAGGGTACCAAACATACTTGCAAAATATGGTAAACAGACAAGACAGAGAACGTAAATCGTTCAAAAGTTTACGTAAATGTTTTCTCTGCAAGGCTTTCGGACACCATCGCATGGATTGTAGAGGCAGGCATATGACCAACAAAGCCAATGCCGCCTTGTTCGATAGCTCAGCGTCAGAAGACGAAAATCCGGAGAAACATCCTGTAAATGCAGCACAGGCTTGTGATGTATTTAGTGCTAACAAATGCACTGTCTGTAACACCTTCTATGAAGATGGTATCTTAACATGCGGGCACGTCATCCCTATTGCCAATGAGGAAGCTAACTTGGTAATAGACTCAAAAGGCAGATTAGACATCCATCACGGGTATGTTAATGGCAAGTTTGCTACAGTACTTCGCGACACCGGAAGTACACTTATTGGCCTGAAAACAACATTCATAACGCCTACAGACTATACAGGCAGACACATCACATGTAGAACATTTTCAGGCAATATTGAAAAATATCCATTAGCATGGGCATACATTGAAACACCATTCCTCACCGGGAAAGTAAAGGTCGCGGCACTTACAAACCCAGTGTGCGATATAATCATAGGAAATTTACCTGAGGTGAATGACAAACCTCATAATCATGATATAACATCACTATGTATTGATGATAACACATCACCATCAAATTTCATCACTGAAAATGTCATATCACCTATTGAATGTATGTTAGCTAATGCAGCACTAAGTTCTCATCACATCATTGACGATATCATTCCATCATCATCTGATGTCATTGAGTGTGTGAACGCAGTAACAAGAGCTACTGCTAGAGTGCAAGATGAAAGTAACCAAACTGAGGCTATACAAATGCTTAGCCCAAAATTACCACCTAGTGACTCTATGAAGGAAACATTCATAACAGCTCAAAAAGCTGATCCTTCACTGTCAAAGTACTTTGACCTGATCGGCAAAAAGGCAAGAGTAACCAAAAATGCGAAATGGCATTTTGCTTTACACAATGATATACTCACCAGGTACTACACCAGAGGTGACATTACAACAAAGCAAACTGTTTTGCCAACTACTTATCGCAAGCAAGCTTTACATCTTGCTCACGATATACCTTTTGCAGGTCATATGGCATATGTTAAAACCAGGTCAAGACTTTTGACACAGTTTCATTGGCCAAAATTTTGCAATGACATAAGAACATATTGCAGAAGTTGTGATACATGCCAGAAACTAGTAAAAAAAGGTAAACACCCACAGGCAAAGTTACAAGTCACTGACTTAGCCAGTCGACCTTTTGAAAAATTATCAGTTGACATTGTGGGCCCTCTTAGTCATACAACTACTAGAGGGAATAAATATATTCTAACTTTTATTGATCAATGTAGTCGCTGGCCAGAAGCGATTCCGCTAAAGAACATTACTGCCAACGACATCATGGAAGTGTTCTTCCATATTTTCTCCCGAATTGGATTTCCAGATACTATCCAGTCTGATAGAGGCACTCAATTTATTGCCGCATCCACCCAAGCTTTCACTAAAATGTTAGGAGTGAAGCAAGTTTTCAATAGCCCTTATCATCCTCACTCTAGTGGGATTATAGAAAAGCTTAATGGGGATCTGAAGCACATGCTTGCCAAAGTAACTCAAGATCACCCCAACAACTGGGATGTATACTTACCAGCTGTCCTTTTTGCTTATCGCGAGGTACCACATTCAAGTACCGGTTTCTCTCCTTTTGAACTAATCTATGGTGCCAAACCACGAGGCCCATTAACAATTTATCACCAAATGTTAACTGATTCTACTCCAATACTGAAACCCATATCATCATTTGTGTATGTAACATCATTGCGTGAAAGGATTATTAAATCATGTGAAATTGCTAAAAATGCACTTAAACTATCTGGTGCTACTTACAGACAGTACGCAGATAAAGGTAACAGAACTATAACATTGACACCTGGACAGGACGTTCTACTACTACTACCTAGTGACAGACAGCTACTGACTGATTCTTGGCAGGGACCTTTTAAAGTGACAAGACAAATCTCACCTGTAGACTACGAAATCCTAATAAAAGACAAACACAAAATATTTCACATAAATATGCTAAGACCATACTACAACAGAGACAACGAACAAGACGATACGACAGCTTGCACCGTGATAATAGATCACGAAGATGACGATTCTAGCGACGAGATTCCAACACCTACATTAGACACGACAAACTGCTTGAATGAGATCAAGATCAATCCAAACCTAAGTCAAGCAGAGACAAACAGTTGCAAACAGTTGATACAACAGTACAACACCATCTTTTCTGACAACCCAGGACAAACAGAATTAGTACAGCATCACATCACACTCACATCAAACACACCAATAAGATGCAGACCATACACAATACCATTACACTACAAAGAACAGTTACATCAAGAAATCATCAACTTAGAAAAAAACAACATCATCAGACGATCCTTATCAGACTTCTCTTCACCCATGGTCATTGTACGCAAAAAGGACAAGACAATACGACTTTGCATCGACTACAGAAAACTGAACAAAATAACTGTTTTAGATCTTGAACCAATGGCAAACACTGACGATCTTCTGACAGAACTGACTGACGCTAAGTTCTTTACGACGCTTGACATGTCTAAAAGTTACTGGCAGATAGCTGTACATGAAGACAGCAGACATCTAACAGCTTTTGCCACGCCTTGGGGACTGTACGAATGGTGCAAACTTCCATTTGGGCTAGTCAATGCCCCAGCCACATTCGTACGCATGACACGACTCCTCCTATCTGACATTCCTAATATCATTTGCTATATTGACGACATCTGTGTCCATACAGAGACAATGACGGAACATATAAAGACACTAGAACAGACACTAGAACGTATCAGACAGCACGGACTGACAGTGAAGCCTTCAAAGGTGAGCATGGCTTACCAAGAGATATCATTTTTGGGGTACAGAATATCCAATGGCTTTGTCATGACAGACAACAAAATTGTCTCCAAAATTCTAAAACTGTCACTCCCGACTAATAAGAAACAAGTCCGGAGTTTGTTGGGACTGATCAATTATTACAGGCAATTCATTCCTGATTTTTCAGAACTGACCGAGGTTTTTTCTAACTTACTAACCAAGGATAAGCCTGAAAAAGTTGTACACGATGAATGCCTACGAAATGCATTTCATAAAGTTTTGACATACTTTTCTGATAAGAATTCGAATAATCTCATCCTTAAATTGCCCAACATTCGTTTACCTTTCAGATTGAGAACAGATGCTAGCTCCGTTGCGATTGGGGCAGTCATGTTGCAGGAATACAACAACATCCTGCATCCCATTTGTTTCATATCAAGAAAACTAAGGCCTCGAGAACGGACATGGTCCATTCCGCAATTAGAGGCACTTGCCTTAGTAGAAAGTGTGACGAAACTATCCAGATACCTTCTAGGACGTCACTTTATCATCGAAACTGACAACAGTCCATTACGGTATATAAATGCCGGAGTACCATCCAACAATATGATTGCTCGCTGGTCCTTGAAGCTTCAAAATTACAGTTTCGAGGTTCGTCATATTTCAGGCAGAATCAATACAATTGCCGACCTTTTGTCCCGTTGTCCAACCGACCCAGTAAGCAATGTCTGAGTGAAGAGTGTACTAATACACTCAGAACAACACAGCCACCAATGAGTGAATGTTGTTTCTATTCACCTACTGTGTAAGGTCTATAATTGAAATTGTGATACGGTTAAAAAAACCGACATGTATAATATACTTATTTTAATCAAGCCATGTAATGAGTGTAGTATAATTGTGTAGTGTGTGTTAGAAAGAGAACATTATTAATTGTAAATATACACCAAGAACAGTGTCACAGACGCTTAACCACTTACCAGAAGCGAACTTTACCATTTAACAGTGACAACTGTGAGTGATTTTCTTCACCGTGATATTTTAACGACGTGTGCAAATGTGGACTGAACAGTGACTTCTACACCACCTCTGCATCGAATTTAATCCAAAATGTTCGACAGTTGAACATCGGAAATAAGAACATTCAATCTTTATCCAGAAGTTGTGAACACATCGGAAATAAGAACATTCCATCATAATCCGATAGTTGTGATACTAGAACATCAAACACGAACTGTGAGAACATTTAACTATCCGTTACAAAATAAAACGGGAGCATTTATGTTCAAACCGTGTAACAGCAACTAAATTTTGCGTTTCGTGTGTACTTCCTGTGTAATTTAAAAAGTATAGCAAAATTAGCAGACGATATACAAATATTCAAAAACTTATGACGATTGTAAAATCCTTTTGAATCTATAAAATATAATACACCAATTGGGTACTTATTTATTTTGATTAGTGTAATCTTAGAATCATACCTTGATTAATGTATTCATATTACCGACTTTTTCTCGTTAATATGAAGAAACGTCAAGCAATGACGCTAAGAAATTAAATAATTATTGTAATTTATTGAATTTCTTGATTGTCAAAATTACTTCCCTTGCATTTACGAATTACACCAAGGGCCATAATTTGAAACATATTCATTAATGTGTATTGTATAAATAGACATTTTGTTGCTCAAATGATTAACACACCGGGTAGGCGTCCACCAAGCATGGCAGAGAGCTGCCAACATTGCATACCAACATAAGAGCTCCTGGCCAAATGAGGTCAGAGTTTGAGTGTTTAATGCGACTTATGTAAAGTCGTATTTCAGTCTGGCTAGATGGCTGTTGCAAAACAACCATATTATTACGTTTTTTTCAAATTGCTGCGAAGTAGATGCGTGAAGCTGGTACTACTGATCTGACTGGGTATTAGTGCAATGGAGGTAACCAGCCATCAGGGGGATGAAACCTGAGTTGTGTTAAAAGTTGTACTTCATTTGTCATTTCAATGCAACTTACATTTTTTGTATATATTTCCATGCCATATATGTATTTTCATGCATAACACTGGGAAAGAGTAGTCTCTGACATGAAGTTAACACTACCCCAGTATATACACACGTCATGAATGAAAGATGACATCTTTCATTGAGGTACCCGGGGAGAATGTCAGAGCCTAACATGGTATAGCTGTGCAGCAACATCGTTGCGACACCCGGCGGACAAGAATTGTCGGCGGACAAGATTGTTACCTGACACGCGACCAGCGGTCAGGCTGACGACAGACGCACGCAGGACACGTGACACCACTAGAGGCAGTGGGCAGTTGGCGTGCTAAGCTCAGACCGAGCTGGGACCGGAGACTGGACGGACATGTGCGATGAGAGCAAGGCGTTTGTGTGAATCTCCGTGATTGAAAGCCGAACGACTGATATCTTGAGCGTCAGACCTATGAGCTGTATTGTGGTTGTGAGCGTCGTGAGTTATATATTGTAGATTGTTGTAATTATCGTTCTGTATTTAATGTGGCAATAAATCCATAGAACTTGTGTTGCTGTGTCTTACGTCGAATCACGTTATACTTGTACTGTCTCACACGTGTTAGCTAACGAGCCAATTATAAGATCCTGACATGGACAAACTATGTGTATCTCATATTTCTCAAGCATATTCTCGGAGAAGTTCAAAGTGTGAATAAGAAATTCGAAGCAGATATACAGGATCCAACAAAACTACTCAGCGATCTTGTCCAACTTACTGATTCTATCATTACAAAGATTGCTATTCCTGGGGAAAAAAATAACAGAAAGTGATGCTGTTAAATATTATTTAGATCCTAATCCCAATCTAGGTTATGAGTTTGGGAAAGAAATAGCAGGCTACAAGTTTCCTGATGAGAAAGAAATTCGTGGAAGGTGCATCCAGTTTTTAATAGAGCTGTTGACACAGCTGCGATTACCTTTGCCCGATAACATTCGAGTTTTGCAGTCCATGTCATGTCTTAGTGGAAGTGAATGTCTACAGCCAATGACGCCCTGTATATTGGATCTTGCTAAAATGTTTGTAGAAGATGCAGCTACTCTCACCCGGATCGATTTCCTGTGGAGAAAACTTCATCATATGCAATGGACACAGACTTCTGACATACTTGGACTGTGGGCAGAAATAGCCTCATACAGGGATGCCACCGGTGAAAATCCTTTCCAAGATCTTACAGATTTAGCTTTAACTGTGCACATTTTACCTCATTCTAATGCGGACGTGGCGCGTATCTTCAGTCAGATGGGAATTATAAAATCAAAATTGCGGAATAGACTGAGCATAAAGAGTTTGACAGCTGTTTTGACTATTAGATATGGAATGAAAAGATATGGCAAATGCTGTCATGATTAAAAACTACCTAAGGATATTCTACGAAAAATTGGATCACAGGAATCATATACACGTTTCTTTCAATCATCACCATCATCATTGCAAGAGCAAACACAGCAGGAAATAGCGACAGAAACTGAAGAGGAGTTGTCTGACTGAGATTTGGCAGATCTGGAATAAACTTCATTCTAATATTCAGTGATAATAATAAATTATAATGTGCTACCTTGTTACATTTGTAATAAAAATAGTTGGTGCTTTTATGTGCTTTCTAAACATTTTTGTTGCTTTTTTGGGTCGATTTTAGTTCTTTTTCATCAAAGGGAAATGGCAACACTGTGTGGGTGACAACGTGATCAGCCGCTATTTGTGGCTGACTCAATCTCAGGATTATTAATCTGAGACAGAGATGGACCCTAATATACGTTCTCTTTGAGGTTGAACCGGGTAGAGGTAATGGTATAATCGAAATCAAAAACACAATGCACCTTGTTAATACACACTATTTTGTACGAAATAAAATCGATATAAAAGGAATACTGTAATTAAAATTGTTGCAAGGGACATAACAATATAACAGTTGTTTCAAGGGAAACTACTGAAAGTAGTGTAAATGTATCCTGTGGTTTTAATAATTGTTGTGTTTGTCTCAATAGTTTATAAAATTGTCATACAAATTATTGACAGTTATATGCACCATAAATAATATTATAATAATATATAGTCATCTTCAAAGTTAGTGTAACAGTAATGGCTTTATTTGCATAAGTAAGAGACATAACTAATTTGTTATTATTTTCTCGATATTACATTAAATGCTTTATTCTTTCAATGATCACTAGGTGTAATAAATCAATACAGAAACAAATTTTTGTCTGGCCTGTCAAAGGCAGAAAATCCTTAATTATTTAAGAAGGTAGAGGCATTCAAGAAGGATAAGAACCCAGATTGAATGTCACACCATGGCGTACAGAGATTCAAAATACTTTCAATAATGTCTTACCTGACTTTGGCAACTAGGAAGTCTACACAGGACAGTCCTGAAACCCTGATGGTTGAGTTGCCATGGTTAAATGGGAGACATCACAGGGAGATGTTAACGGTGTTCCTTTTGTCTACTTCTTCGTTGATTGTCTGAAGGAGGAGAAAGTTTGATGTGATCAAATGAATACTGCTCCACTCTCGCCAAGATCAGCCTCATCTTCAGTCCACCGCCTGCTGATTTGCGAAGCTTCAATTACCAGGAAATGTTTATTGGTTTATATAATTGCATTTAAATTAATAGTGCAAGGGGCAGATGACATTTGTTTTTGACAATCGATTTTGTTTATGCGGATATTATTGTCCGTTTTGCTTTTTGTTTGTTTGTTTGTTTGTTTTTGTTTTTTTCGGGGGTGGGGGTGGGTTGGGGGGGGGGTGGGGGGGGGGTGGTAATTTAGTGTCCTGCGCCTTGTAGGTATAAACAAGATAATGATACTTCGTGTTTATGGTAGGTAGGTTGTATTTGAAAAGTGAACGCTTTTTTATTATGTCTGTTGTGGGCTTGGTTTAGTGTATAAACAACAACACATATAGACGACATTACATCACATATCGACAAAAATAAATGACAACACAGCAGGGTTATAAGTGGATTTATTCTAATGTAAATATAACTAAAGTATGAAGAGCATTTGGTGGTATCATGTGGTGTGGAGGATCAAAAAGAGTGGGGTGATTAAGAGGGATGGATGGGTTAAAGACACAAGCATCGGCGGGTGAGAATGGGTGAGTCTTGCTTCGGCTTCTATTACACCGTAACACACACTCTTCCGAGCTTGGTTAAGGACAGTGTGATGTGCTGATCTGTGGCCAGAGTCTGTGCCATTACGGCGGACTAAGACCTCAAACTGTTCACTCAAGCACGAGTCGTTGTCAACATCGGAATTCCCAAAACAATGCCCATAGTAAGGATTCGTGTTTCATATCCTTTGTTTTCATCTGTAACCGTACTTATTTACTTTAATGATCGAAGGGAAGAGAGGCAGAGGCCGACCAAGAGAAATATTGCTGGATGGATTAAGGCGTGACATGGAGGAATATCAGCAGCGTGGTTGATCCAGCAAACCAAAGACCGAGATATGTGGAGAGACATGAACGCCCACGCCAGCTGGCATGGCACTTGATGATGATGATGTTTTTTATGTCTGCGGCCTTGCTGTATTTGCAAATGTAAAGGAAAACACACAATTATATTATCGTGCCATTGCGGTCTATGGGTAGCTACAAATTTATTCTGTTTGGGTGCAACCGTACATAGCAGATATTTGTGGCTGACCCATTAACAGGATTATTAATTTCAGCCTGGTATGGGCCCTAATATAACTTCTTATTGAGTTTGAACAGGGTAGGGCTAATAGTATAATCGAACACACAATAATCATCACTATTCTTAATCATGTCATTACCCTCTATGAACAACAATTTCTTTCAAATTAATATCATGTGTAGTTGAAACCTGGATCAGCCACTATTCGTGGCTGACTCAGTCGCAGAATTATTAATCTGACCCAAGGATAGATCCTAATATAACTTCTCTTTGAGGTTGAACAAGGAAAGGGTAATGGTGTAATCGAAATCGAATTCCACCTTGTGAATAAATACACACTGTTTTGTAAGAAATAATACCACATTTATAAAGAAGATGTAATTCAAATAGTGGTAAGGGACATAACAACATAACAGTTGATTCAAGGGACATTACTACAAGTAGTTTAAATGTAATGTGTGATTTAAATAGTTACAGTAAGTATTTGAATCTTCTACAAAATTTTTATAGATATTAGCGGCAGTTGCAGGTAGCATAAATAATGAGAATAGTTTTAAGTCACCTTTACAGTTTGTATAAAAGTAATGGCATTATTTTACATGTATGAGAGTCTTATAATGAATTCCTCTGTTCTTCATCGAAATGACATTAATTTTTTTAACGCTTTCAATGCATTAGATAATTCTTCAAACAAGACAAGAATATTTTTGTCCGGCCTGTGTAAGGTCAATATTAATTCAACTGGTAAATTTAAAGGATTTACCGTACGTATTTGTCTTTGTAATTGATATTCTAAAGTAGGGGTGGCCAACCTTTTCAGCAGGCGGGCCAAATTTAAGAAATAATATTTCCTTATATATATATATATATATATATATATATATATATATATATTTCCATATAAATAATATTTAGAACACCAGTATCGCACAACAGCCTCTAAACAGACATGTCCGCTAACCAACGAACACCTTACTGCTTTAAAAGCATTAAAGGCTAACAAAACCCTCGTAATATTGAAACCTGACAAAGGGAGTGGTGCAGTACTGATGGACATGCCAGAATACCAGAGAAAAATGGAAGAAATATTATCAGAGGAATCTAAATTCAGGGTACATCATAAAGTCAACAAGTCGGAGGATCTGGATGCACAATTGAGGAAAGAGATCCAGTCACTTGTGAATGCGGGACTCATCAGTGAGGCCACTGCAAAAACGCTCACACCGCGTGGCTCCCAAACTCCTCAGATGAATGGTCTACCCAAGCTTCACAAGCCCGGCATCCCGCTAAGACCGATCCTGTCCATGGTTAACTCTGCACAACACCGAATGGCGAGATGGCTAGCTGACATCCAAAAGCCAGTACAACAGTCCTTCGATCCAAGAACACTCAGAGGTACATTCGAACTGGTGGAATTATTGGACACTATGGACATACATAATAAACACATGGCATCTATGAATATTCCCTCCTTATTCACCAACGTTCCATTAGATGAGACCGTGAATATAATAAGTGAACGCATTAGAGACAAACAACTAAAACTAGGCATACAATCAGCTATCCTAGAGAGGCTATTAAAATTATGTACCGCCAACATTCAATTCATCTTTCTAAAAACGTCATACTGCCAAATTGATGGAGTGGCCATGGGGAGTCCGCTTGGACCTATTTTAGCAGACATCTTCATGGCACATTTAGAAGAAAATAGATCTTCAAACATCAATAACTTGGCCTTCTACCGTAGTTACGTGGACGATATACTAATTATCACCACAGACAAGCTACAAGCAACGTCGTTCCAGGCCACAATGAACGTGACACATAAAAACATCTCTCTATCTCTGGAACACGAACACAACAAAGCGTTGCCGTTTCTAGATATCCTAATGAGACGTAGAGCAGACTGCACAATTCAAAGATCAGTGTACCGTAAAGAAACATGGACTGGCCAATATTTAAATGTTCAGAGTTTCGCACCTGTCCAGTACAAACGGGGCTTAGTGCGGACCCTGTTTGACCGTGCTAGGAAGATATGCACCCAGGACACACTGACAGAAGAATTTGAAACTCTGAAGAATGCCTTAAACCTGAATGGGTACTCCACAGGATTTATAAAGCGCCACTGCCAACAGACCAAACCTAAACCAGAAGAAACTACAGTCCCGAAACTCAAGGTTTTCAACCAGTTAACCTCCCGAGGAGATGATGTAATGCAACGTTTACAGGACCGGCTCATCACAGCAGCCAGGCGAACATTCTGTGCTGCAACTCCGGTTATGAGGCACAAAACCACACCGAGCCCCATCCCAGCAGTTAAAAAACCTGTAGCTTTGTACACCAAATCGAATTGTATTTACCAATTTACATGTAGGTGCGAGGCCATAAAAAACAGGCTAAAGCAAGAGCACATAATTCAAACTGTAATTCGTCTTACAAAGCAGACTGACAGGAATGCACGACACCTACACACACTAGTAACAATTACAAGAACACCAGCAACACAAATTATGTGGTGCACTCCTTAGAACTACACTCACTACCATATCACATGAAACTTCCAGCAAACAACACCTGTCCATAGAACAAAAGATACAACGCAACAGACAAATAGGAGCAATAATAAACATGCAATGAAACACGTAAACAGAGGCCTCACATATATTAGAAACAATCAATCAATACTACACTGTTTACTGTCACACACACAAAAACTATCATTTACTGCCGATATAGTACCTTGCGGTGTATGACAGGGAGTCTTGAGCCTAAGGAATTTAGGCCGCCTGGCTAGTGCAGTCGCCGCGATCTCTGCAGGTTAGGGATTTCGTTTTGCCCCCGACAGAAAAATAAAACTCCACACATTACCGAGGATTCAAAGCCGGGTCTCCCGAAGGAGAATCCGGCATTCTAGCCACTCGGCCAGCCGCCCCTCTCAGTACTATACTGACTATAATAAAATAAAGCAGAACTAACCAACACACAAACACAAAATAGGTTCTTACAATACACAAAGAAACTACCTGACACAGATAAACACATACGAGACGTAGAGCTTACATTATAGTGCGTTCACGTTTGTTCACCTCCATATAAAAATCAATATCTCAGTAACCAACTGAGGGAAAATTATGAGACTTAGCATATAACCTTATCATCATGTCCACCCAACAAATAATATTTTGTTCTGGAGATTGTACAGCATATTTCAATGTTTGTTTATATGCGGTATATGATTTACGGGTCAGAGATTAAGTTCATAATTTTAGATGTATTACCCCGTCAGCCAGACAATCAGAGTTCAACGTTGAATATTTTGCGTGTTTTACGGGATTGGCATTATGCCAAGAACCCCGCGATGTTTAAATTGGCAGTCTTCAGAGATGTCGTCGAAATGTGGGTTATTTCATGAAACCTGATTACTTTTTTTCTTAAATCTTACTATTTATCGCTAACATTGAAATGTGTGTATATTTTTCAGTGGGATTGAATGCGAAATTGTGTACACTTCAAAGCATCGCTATGAAGTTGTACACATATTTTTTTCCAGATCCACAAATCAGGTTTAAGTAGATGTTTAGACTTGTTTTAGTATGTGCTATTAAATTGAGCTTCAATTATTACGTTTACTGTGTAGGGGCGGGGGAAATATTTAGGGAGGAAATACGAAAGGGGGAATGACGTTCTAAAAATATGGTGAAGGGGGGCCAAAAAAGCTTGAGAACCACTGTGATAAGCCATCCTGACATATATCTCTTCGTTTCCAAATCCCCTTTTCCCGTCACGTTTCCTAATGGCCACTAAGTTTTCAAGTTTATTTCTCACCCTACAACGATTTAAAAAAAAAAAAAGAATTTGACTGCGTGCGTTTAATTGTTCTAATCTATTTACAGTTTTAATTTGTTCCTTGAAGGAACATTCTATTTCATTTTTCTGTCCATCCATGGCATTCTTTGCATTTTCCTCAGAAATCTCATTTTCACTGCCATCAGCTTTTTCCTAGCTTGTCAGTGCTAAAGCTATAGAAATATAAACAATGTAAAATAACACGAAGTAGTGCCGTTTTACAGAACACAATTAAGAAAAACAAAGGGCGTTGCGATGACTAGCCTTCATCAGCCAAGGACGACCAGGGAGGCCAGATCCATTGTAAAATTCCGCCCCGATACAGATTCGAACTCGTGAACCCCGAGCCGACAGGCGAGCATCTAGCCACTAAGCTAGCTCTGCTTCCGTGTTGAAAGCGTACTTACAATTGAAAAAGATCCGCTTTCTTGCGTATAGTGGAACATTCTAACGAATTGTTTGTGTTCATGGATTTGGGAGGACTAAATGGGGACAATCTAATTCAGATAAATGATCTTAGTGCTCCGAGAGTAATAACTCATACTATAGGACTAGAAACGTTTCATTGCAGGTTCTAACAATACCAACTTAATGTTTGAATGGGATATCTACAATTCTTATTTATATGGAACTTTTGAGTACAAACCGCATTTAATGTCTGCGATGAATTAATCTATAGAATAATAAATAGTATGCAGTCATTACACAAACAATGAGAGAATATTGCTGCATATTATGTCAGGGGTCTTGTTTTATTTGCAAATGTTAACGGAAAAAAAACAACAATAATATTATCGCGCCATTACCCTCTTTGGAAAATAACCCCTTCAAATTTATATCCTGTGTGGTAGACACAATGTTCAGCCGCTATTTGTGGTTGACTCAGTAGCAGGATTATTAATCTGAGCCAGGGATGGGCCATAATATAACTTCTCTTTGAGGTTTAACGGGGTCGGGTAATGATATAATCAGAATCGAAAACCACACAATGCACATTGTGAATGCACTGTTGTGTATGGAATAAACCACATTAAAATGAATTCATGTAAATAGAAGTGCAACGGGACATAACAACATTCCAGTTTGTTCCAAGGTACATTACTAAAAGAACTATAAATATATTATGTAATTTAAATAATTTTGGTGTTTTTCTTAATCTTTTAATATATTCTCATAGAATTTAAAGACAGCTTTATGGATTACATGTAATGATTAAGATTGTTTAGTTATCTTCAAAGTTTGTACACAAGTCATGGCTGTATTTTACAGGCGTGAGAATCTTATAACTCATTGTGTGTTTTTTTTCTCTCTCTCGATATGACATCATAAATGGGATCATTTCATTTATATTCTTCCTGGTGTTAGATAGCCAACTTTTTGTCCGGCCTATAAAAGGCCAAATATCCTTACCAAAGTAGGTTCTTACAATTCATAAAGAAACTGTCTGATACAGACATAACACAAGCAATCAACCAAATACAAAAAGACAACACACCAGGACCAGATGGACACAATGTAGAAGTTTACCAGCACTTATTTCCTATCCTAGGCCGCTTCCTTCTAAAAGTCTACCAAGAAGCTTTTCACAAACAAGAACTCACAAACAGTTGCAACATGCCATACACAACACTGCAGGTCAGCACGGTCGAATGGGTAAGAACGCGTGTTCTTAAACATCCGGTGTGCTGATGCCGAGGTAGGCGGTTCAACCCCTTCACCGGACAGCTGGACTAAAATGTTGACTTGTCGTCCTTGACTTGGGGACGTAAATTACAAGTACCTCTGAAGTCGAACACTCATACCTAAAGACAATATAGCTGAAAGATATAGACCCGTCCAATTAAACACAGACTACAAAACTCTATCAAAATCGCTTGCAAGCAAAATAAATGCGTTCATGCCATCACTGATCCCCTCAGACCAACAGTGCAGTATTCAACACAGAAACATACACCAACATACACACTTCAATAAAGATATCATCACATACATACACCCAGCAGAGAGACTGTCCATCCTCCCTCTTGTACTGGTCAATTATTCACTCACTGCCTGTTTTAGGATAACAAGATCTGTCAGACAATGGTGTCCACTATCCCTAATCCTAGATGTACTCACACTAGAACAACTCTTAGAAGCAATCAGACAGGACACCAACATTAAAGGAACATTTATGCAAGGCTTATGAGAGCGGAAACTAATTGCTTATGCAGATGACACCGCTTTCTTACCTACAACCTACACATCTATAGTAAACATACTTCACACCTTCAGACAGTTTGGTGAAGGCCAAAATAAACATACAGAAATCCAAAAAGTTTATGTTGCTTGCAAGAAGCTGACCTCAATGACAACAATGCCTTCAATATCAGAGGCTACCAGTGTTACCGATCTGACCTAAAGGACAGACGTAAAGGTGGAATGTTGACCCTTGCAAAAAATAACATCACTGCTTCCCACATGGAAGTTTACAAGGAAGGGGCAGAGTATCAGACACTTAAACCTAAGACATAGTCTTGACTTGGGGATGTAAATTACAAGTACCTCTGAAGTCGGAGTGGGTTCGACTGATGGCGAGGGAAACTGTTACTATGGAGAGCTAATCCACACGCGAAATTCAGTCCAGCACTACTAAGAGTAGTGTGTATGGACTACGCTTGAGTTCAAAGCGAGTGAGCGCAACAACAACACAAAAAAAAAATAACAGACAATACAGATATAGACCTTGTCAAATATTGCCGTCCTGGTGACCGCCTACAGGCACTTGACAGACTACCATTAAAAGAAAAACAGATATTGTGTGGCGATTTCAACAGCCACTCGCTTAGCTGCAGCTATGATTACATTGACTAGAGAGACGAGAGACTGGAAGACTGGCAGGACGATAATATATTCATCTTGATTAACAAGCCGTCTGACACACATGTCTTGTACTCGAGATCATGACACACTACAACTACACCTGACCTGGCTTTTCATTCATCAGACCTTGAGTGGAACATCACACGAATTGTTTGAAAACAACTTGGTGTCAATGACCATCGGTCAGTCTTTCTAACTGTAGAACATGAGCGTGTAAGTGAAAGCAGCACCCTCTCGAGGTGTAACTACAAGAAAGCAGACTGGGCAATGTACAAGCATTGCACCAGCATACTGGTAAGAAATCTGAAAACAGATAAAGACACAAATAAAGTAGTTGAAGAGTTTTGGAAATGCATACTACAGGCAGTAAGAGAATCAGTACTAAGAGGAGCTTGTAAACAATATAAACCGTACTGGAGAAGTAAACTGGAACAGTTGCATATGATATGGAAGTATGTAGAATGCAAGCGGAGGCCAAACCCAAGCAAGAGAACCACATTATATACCATCATGCACAAGCCACATTTCAAAGGGCCAAGCTGCTGGCTAGATGGGAAAGCTGGCAGGAGAAAACGGAGTCACTGAACTTTGAAAGAGACACAAAAAAGTTGAGAAAGCTAATAAAACAATTTAAAGATGAGGGCACAGAGAGAAATTCAAAGATTACACTACATTAAGACAGAAACATCTTAAAGGGAAAGCAAGCGTCTGACCATTTTGCGGTCTCATTTGCATAAGATAACAAAATCGAAACTGGTCCAGAAAAACAAATGAAAACATTCTATAAAAAGCAGGCTGGCTTTAGACAGTGTTACTCTATAGAAGATCAGAGCTCTCTGATCTAGTCACCTCTCACGAGAAATTGAGGATGCATTTCAAGAGAAGAAGCTGGTGCTTTCGGCATGAATAGATCTGAAGAAAGCCTTTGACAAAGTCTGGATAGAAGGTCTCATGAAGAAACTGAGAAACTATGAAGACAATGGAAGAATGTACAGATGGGTGAAAGCATACTTGCACAACATAAGAGCCCGAGAACAGATAGACGGATTCAAGAGCAAGAAAATACTGCTGCGCCATGGTGTTTCTCATGGTAGAGTCCTTTTTCCGGCATTGTTTCTAATCTTCATCAATGATCTTGTTGCTGAACTACCACATGGAATTACAGTGGCAATGACCTGGTCCGTGGGGCACAAATGAACATGCATCAGTGGCCACCAGATCATTACAAAGGGTTGTAGATGCATTAGTTACATGGGCAAATAGATGGTGTGTCAGCATAAACACTGACAGTGCAGAACCACCCTATGTACCCTCTCTCCAAAACAAAAGGCATGCATCATCCAGATAAATGGGATACCCCTAAGAGAAGATAAAGAATCAAATACCTTGGAGTAACATTTGATAACAGACCGACATGGAGAAAGTATTAAACAAAGTAGTGGCTAAAGGTAGAAGGAATATAGCCATCCTGAGAAAACTAAGTGGAACCACATGGGGAGCCAGTGGGAAAATACTTAGCAATGTTTATCAATAGAGCATACGACCACATCTGGATCAACTGCATGGTGTTCAGAATTTAAAAAAACCACACTACGTGGGCTGGACAAGGTGCAAAATCAAGCAGTTGGAGTCACTACATGATGGATGAGATGAATGCCTATAAAGGAGATGAAGAAGGTGGGGAGGACATAAGCATTGAGAGAGCGCAGAGATACAAAAATGCTAATACAAGCAGAAAAGTGTATCCATTTGTCAGGCTTTCATGGAGCAATTGTCCGTGACCACCACTAATGGTCGAAACGACAGTTCCCGAGTGCGTAAAGCACGATTTCGACCGGATTAAAGAGAACAGAGGTTTCTCTTGGGCTAGACACTTTACGTTTGACTGTCGTCGATAGTGGACCGAGCAAGACCCGTCGTGGTAATGGCACGAATTATTGCGCCGCCACTTGTTGGTTAACGGTTGTATAGATATAGTTTGCAAGTATTTTATATTGGCATTGTTTTAGTGAAAGAACCATTGTGTGGTTATATAATCGTATGAAGTGTATGAACCTGTAGTGTGACAATATATATTATCGAATAACCGCACCGGCGTTTGGTTGCAACAAGTATTTGTGTAGTCGTGTTATTCGTCATGTGGTGTCAAAGTTAAAGTATAGCGTGATAAACATCCAATCCTGTATCACGTCAAATCCTTCGGGCCATTACCCTGGCCAACAGCCTAACCAGCAACATGAGGACACCGGGTTAAACTATCGTGTCTACACCAGCACAGTCATCCTATTATGGTCCAGCTCAACTTGCAGCTCATGGCGACATACCTACTTTGTACAGAATACCGACTAGGTCCACCTATCTTGGGTCATGTCACAGGCCACCCTATGAAGAACAGATTTGAAAACCTAGCTATGGGGCGGTTGAAAAGAAGCAGTTTTATCCACCAGGCCAAACGACTCTGCAAAGAAACCACCGATCTGCCCACAGTTGGTATGTAACTGAAAACTATTCCAGAACGAGGTCCGTGGCAGGATAAACTATCCTTACACATCCAGACAAACGTTAAAAGAATAACTGTCAAATAAGAACAGAACAGAGTACAGCACAGAACAGCCACTCCCAGCTTCCTTGATGAAGGAGACCCCCAATAGGACCCCAGAATCCGAGTCTACACAGATGAGTCAGTACAAAATGCTGTTCGAAATGGAGGAGTGGGAATGTACATAGAATACCCAAATAATACTAAAGACACGGCCAGAGTACCAACTGGAAAGCAGTGATATAACTATGATGCAGAAATCTAGGCATTCAAGGTAGCAACAGTGAAATTACTAAATACCATCCATGGCACACAACCTGTGGTGATATTGACAGATGCAAAGTCAGTACTTCAGGCGCTCGTATTTTGGAAATTGCCAGTAATACTAAGGATACTGAACTTGGAAGCCAGCGTAAGGTCACCATACAGTGGATACAATGTCGCTGTGGAGTACCATATGCATACAACTTTCACATACTCCAGGACTGCCCAAACTACCACATATCCAGGCAAACCTTCTGGCTTAGAGAAACAACAGCGGAAGATAAACTCTATGGACTAAAAAACTAAAAAAGACAGTGACATTCAAACATGAAACAACATTTCAGTTATAGATACATTTTTCTGTGATATTCACTGGCCAGGAACGGAACATAATGGGGGAGACCCGTTGCCGTGAAGCTGGGACCGCAACTAACTAACTAACTAACTAACTAACTAACTAACTAACTAACTAACTAACTAACTAACTAACTAACTAACGAACTACCTAACTAACTAACGAACTAACTAACTAACTAACTAGCTAACTAACTAACTAACGAACTAACTAACTAACTAACTAGTTAACTAACTAACTTACTATCTAGTTAACTAACTAACTAACTATCTAACTAACAAACTAACTAACTAACGAACTAGCTACCTACCTACCTACCTACCTACCTAACTAACTAACTAACTAACTAACTAACTAACACAACATAAACTAAAGTTATTAGATAAATCTTTGAAGCTGAAATATACACAAATTCACACGGTAATTTAAATTTTCTACCATGTAATTTTTAACTGACTATCATGTCTTTCTGTTTGCACAAACTAAAGGGCATACCGAATAAAGCCATGAGGGTGATTCTGGGATGTATAAGGGACACCCCAATAGTGTGTATGCGATACATCCTTGCGCTGCCGACTATTGCAGACTCAGGGTTTTGCAAGCAAGGTCGTACCTCAAGGTGGCTGCGGACAGTGAACACCTCCTACAAGATTCCCTGGATGTAGTCAATGGTCACACGCTGTTAAGAGGAAATCATGGATCACTCAAGCAGAAGATACCATCAGAGATGTGTGCACACTTGACAAGATTGGTAGAGGCAAGGATTGGGCCAGAGTGTCGAATAGAAATTCAGATCTGTGGGGGGTTATAATCACAATGGGTCGTGAGTGTAGGGAGTGGCCAGCAGGTGCTGCGGAAGTAGAAATTTAGAAATTAATTCAGGCCTACTCTCGTCCTGGCATTGTGATTATCTATACCGATGGCTCTGCGTTAAGAGACAAACAAGTGCTGGGATATTTACAGCAAAAGCAAATGACTTATGTTTAGTAAATGAGAGCTTGGCATGTGACACCACAACCTTAAGTCTGAGATGGAGATGGAGGCGGTTACCTCAGCTTTCCTCGGTATACGCATGTTGTGATTGTAACTTATTCACAAAACATGCTGACAAAGGTGAAGACTGGCATGTTTCGTGCAGAATGGCATGCATCAACTTAGAGGTCGCGGTTTGTGAGCATTCGCTGGATGTTTTCTTCAGAACATTTTGTTGTAGTTGTAAATGAACAGGTAGACAAATTTGCTAGTTCCGGATCATTAAGGGGTGATTTGATGCATGGTAAGGCAGATGTGGTGAAGGTCCTCTGGGAGCATGTTATTAATGCAGTAGAACAGATAGACTATCACGGTCTAGAAAGAATGCGTCAGCAAGTGGTGGTCAAATTATCTGGTCGACAGTCATCACACAGAGGTAAAGCAAGACGGACATATAATTCGATTGTACCGGACACCATTAGTGATGGAACTCTTCGCTGGCTGTTGAAGATGACTACTGAGCGCTAATGGAATGCCCTGAGTGCAATGATGTCGGTTCTAGACTCAACTCAACTCAGCTATGTTTGCACATAACTGGATTCTGCAGATTAATGGCGATTGCTTCTGCCACTTTTAACATGTGACCAATTTGCGTGTTAAACATGGTCATACTTTCCACTTCTCGGCTGACACAGTCCTTTGATCTATGACGTGCCGCTTACTTTTATGCTGGGTAGCTCAATGAACTTTTGTCCCTGACTCTTAATATTTCCCAATCCCGAGTGACAAAAAAGGCAAATGTGCTGCTTCATTTACCCCCATGGTGGGTATTGTAAATATGTAAACAAATTATCAACGAACCTATATATCTCTCAGCTTTAAGAACTGGTTCTTGACGATCAAATTAAAACATTTTTGTAGTGTGCACTCCTGTACATCTCTGGGGTATTCTTGATATGGAAAGGAAAAAGTAAAATTAAAGGTGGTAAAAAACAAAAAAAAATAAGTGATGTCAATAATACTAAAAGTGATTGATTGAGGACAGTGGTACACATTAGGAATATAGAACTATCTGTGCAATGCTAATACGATTAGGTCAGTTGTTCTCAACCTTTTTTGGCCCGTGCCCCCCTTCACCATAGTTTCATAACTTCATTTCCCCCCCCCCCTTTCGTATTTCCTAACTAACAATCCCACCCCGCCTCTACACAGTATACGCAATAATGGAAACTAAATTTAATAGCTCATACTAAAACAAGTCTAGACGTCCACATAAAACGTGATTTGTGGGTCTGCTTACTTTATAAATTGAATTTTAGAAGGGTGAGACGTACAGAACCGTACAGTATGAAGGGAAAAACAATATCAAGTAATCGGTTCTTGTATTAACGCGATCTTGAAATAATCTTAATTTCCACACCCCCCCCCCCCCCGGAAACCCTAAAATTCCACCGGGGGGGGGGGGAATTCCCCACCGGTTGAGAACCACTGGTTTAGGTAGTCTTGTTTCGATATCTCACACCGTCGCTAGAGTCTATGGCTGGGTCTCTGTTATTGTTTCGATTATGCAAATCCATCCTGGCTGTCACGAAAAACACCGTGATTAACCAGTTGATGACAATAACGGCAATCTGATTAAACGGGATGTTTTCACAGCCACAACTATTTTAACTAACAGAAAAAACAAATCGGATATCAAAAATCCCAGGACGGTCAAAAGTAACAGCTGCAGATGTTTACTGGGGAGGTAGTGATTGAGATGAATCAATGCGCCGCCCTTGACAGTTCATAAACAGGACGGATTCAAGCGGAAGTGCCCCGCTCGGGAGAAAACAGTCCGTCTGTCATTTAGAATTTCCCGACATCAAATGGAATGGCGGTTTTGCCTGTCACCACATGACAGAAAGTTGTGGGTTTGTTGTTAGAAACATTGGAACACCTGTAGGACATCAACAACGTCGCGTGAACAATTCAAGGCTGTTTCAAAAACCATGATTGGGGGAGACAGTGTAACTCAAACAGTTGATTTAGGCGGACGTGCTTTGGCACTGCAGTTAGGGAGTGGAATAATATCTACCGTGTGCGAATTGGGTTAATTTAATTTTACACGTGCCTGTCATGGCAAATGTAGATGTGATTTGATCTAACTGCGGTGTTGCCTAAGGTAGTCATATTGTATAATTAGTCCTAATTAATTTAGGCAGTAGCATGGTTGAAACTAGCTAGAGTAGGGAAGTGATACTTGGCTCTGTTAGTTGTAAATAGAGTAGTGAAGTGTTGATAAGCTCTACTAGTTGAGAATTGAGTAATGGGGGATAATTGGGATCTTCCAGTGGGTGCTCCCTGGTGGGGGCGGGGGGGGGGCGGGGGGGGGGGGGGGGTTCCGCACGCTGTTTGTTGTTTTTTTTTTTCTTCTTGTCTTGGCCTGATGAAAACCTATGTGTTCAGTTCATCTGTCCCTGACAGAGTTAGGTTCACTGTATTTTTCTGAGTGAGGCCGATGGCCCACGATTATCTAATAAAGATCAGTGACGGGGAGGCTATCACCAGTTGTGTTATATATTTTACAGGTTCCCTCTGGTCGGGATGAAGAACACAGAATGATTGAAAAATCCGATTCCGGATAAAATTTTGGTGCTGGAAAATTGGCCAGCAACTTTCTCAATGGGGCTATGCTAGAAGAAGTTGATAAACATTGCTCGGTTTTGCTGAATGGTAATAGTATCCTACATGAGTTCATACCATTCGTTAACACACCTGAAGTGGTGGATGTTCAGTCCACGTATTACTAGATCAGTAGGAACTGATGTTCACATTAGATAAAACCAAACATTGAAGTGTAGTTGTTCCACGTATCAAGGAAATCATAACTTTCAGACAATATCTAGAAAATAAAGAAATCTATTTTAGTCTAGATACAATGACTGTTTAAGAGTGAAAACTATAGAACATTTCGCAAGAAGGAGAAACGTCATGTTCATAGGGCAGTGTTCCATGATTTTTTCACTGCGCAGGATTTATGAAGTCTGAGTTTCTATAAACTATTAGGAACAGTTGTGTTAGGCACAAAAATAGTATCGTTCACGGATTATATATTTGAATGGGAATCAGATCTCATGGTCATCAGAGCTCTTGGAGGAGGACATGTCTGGAGAGAAGGACACGACTTCGGTGAGGTCCATTGTGGTGATTCTTGTGATGTCGTGTAATCCTTGCCATGAACTCTGTGGTCTGACCTATACATTTACATTAGAATACACGACACACATTTTCTTCGCATACACGTCTCATATACGTTACACTTTTCTTTTAATAAATTAATCTTTATTAATTTTTAGAAGCAAGCGTTGTTGAATATGTTGCGTTGGGGAAGTATGAGAGGGGCATAGTACGACAGTGATAGAGAGAGGAAAAGGTGTCCATGAACTGAAGGAGTGTGTTGGACGGAAGCTGGTGGATTCTCCAGGATCTTGACAAGGGAAAAAATTATAATGTGGGTGTTGACTCCCCTCACTCCAGGGACGACACTTTAAAGGAAGACACGACACTGGCATATATCTCTTCGTTTCCACACCCTATTGTCTCGTCAAGTTTCTTAGTGGTCACTAAAATTTCAAGTTTATTTCTCATCGTACCATGATTTTAGAAAATTCTTGACTGACTGCGTTTATTTTTTTTTTTTGTAATCATTTTAATTTTTAAATTTGTTCCGTGAAGGACATTCTCATTCGTATTTCTGTCCATCCATGGCATGCTTCGCATTTTTGTCAGAAATCTCATTTCCACTGCCATTAAATGTTTCCTAGCTTGTCAGCGCTAAAGCTGTAGAAATGTAAACAATATAAAATAAATGGAGGTAGTGCAGTTTTTTACAGAACACAATTATGGAAAACAAAGGACGTTTCGACGACAAGCCTTCATCAGCCTGGGACGACCAGGGCGGCAAGATCCATTGTAAAATCTCCACCCCGATACAGATTCAACTCATGACCCCCCGAGCTAGCAGGCTAGCATCTAGCCACCACGCTAGCTCGGCTTACTTGTTGAAAGCGTACTTACAATTGAAAAACATCATCTCCCTTGAGTATGGTGGAACATTCTAACGAAGTGTGGGTGTCCATGGATTTGTGAGGACTATAATGCTGTAAACTAAAGCGGGACAATGTAATTCAGATAAATGAATGTTCTTATTGTTTCGAGAGAAATAACTCATACTATAGGACTAGAAACGTTTAATTGTAGGTTCTATAAATAACAACTTAATGTTTGAATAGGATACCTACAATTCCTATTTATATGCAACTTTTGAATGCAAACCGCATTTAATGTCTGCGATGAATTAATGTATAGAATAATAAATAGCACGCAGTCATTACACAGACAATTAGAGAACATTGCTGCATTTTATGTGTTGTATTGGCAAATTTAAACGAAAGCATACATTAATATTATCGCGCCATTACACTCTTTGGACAACAACCCCTTCAAATTAATATCCTGAGTGGTTGACAGAGTGATCAACCACTATTTGTGGCTGACTCAGTCGCAGGATTGTTAATCTGAACCAGGGATGGACTCCAATATAACTTTTCTTTAAGGTTAAACCGGGTAGAGGTAATGATAGTAATCACATTGAGCCGGGAGTGCAGGGAGTGGCCAGCAGGGGCCACGGAAGTGGAAATCCAGCAACTAATTCAGGATAATGCTCGCTCGGGTGATGTGATTATCAAACCAGATGGTTCGGTGTTGAGAAGTAGGAGACGTGCCTGGGGGTTCTTAGCAAAAGCTAATGGTCGACGTTTGGTGCAGGAGAGCCTGGCATATAATACCACAACATCTAGCTTAAGAATGGACGTGGAGGAGGTCACTGCAGCTCTCCGATGGATGGAGAATACGATACACACACATCGTGATTGTAAATGACTCAGAAAGCATACTGAGGAATGTGAAGACAGGCATGCTTCGTGCAGAGTGGCTTGCTTTGCCTGGATCTTTTCTCCGGGGCATGCCGGTGTGCCGGGGAATAAACAGGCGGACAGATTGGCTGACTCTGCAAAACATGGTGGCGTATTGATGCATGACAAAGCAGACGTGGTTGCGGCCTTGTGGGAGCACGTGTACACCTCGGAGGAGCAAATGGATCACCATGGTTTGGCAAGAATGAGGCAGCGAGGTGTGACGAGGGGATCTGATCGATGCTACACACTCAGAGGAAAGGTGAGACGGACACATAATCAGATTGCTACTGGTACTATCTGTGTTGGAACTCTTCGCTGGCTGCTAATGATGGGGACGGAGCGCTTATGGGAATGGCCCGAATGCTGTGATGTCGGTTCCTAAATCAATCAATCAATCAATCAATCGAAATCGAAAAATACACAATGCACATTGTGATACACACTGTTGTGTACGAAATAAAACCACATTAAAGGAAAGTCATTAATTTGAAGATGGATGGGGCATAACAATCTTACAGTTTTTTCAAGGGACATTACTAGATGCATTATAAATATATTATGTGATGTGAATAATTTAGTGTTTTTCTTAATCTTTTATTATATTTTTATAGAATTTATCAAATGTTTTACAGCCTATAAATAATGTGATAAGAATGTTTAGTTATCTTCAATGTCTGTGTAAAATTGCTGGCTTTATTTTACAGACATGATAGTCTTATGACTCACGTTCCTATTTATCCTCGATATTACATCAGTTTATCCTTTCAACATCCAATATCATGCCAAATAATATAAATTTAATTTTTGTCCGGCCTGTAGAAGGCCAAACATCCTTAAAACAAAATACAGTAGGTACTTACAGTTCATAAAGAAACTGTCTGATACAGATAAGCAGACATAACACAACAAATCAATCAAATGTAAGAACACAACACACCAGGACCAGATGGGTTTACTGTAGAATTCTACCAGCACTTACTTTTCATCCTAGACAGCTTCACTCTAAAAGTCTACCAAGAAGCTGTTCACAAACAAGAACTTCGAAACAGTTACAACATGTCATACATAACGCATACCTACAGACAAAACACAACTGAAAACTATAGACCCATCTCATCATTAAACATAAACTACAACATTCTGGCAAAATAATTAGCAAACAAAATAAACACGTTCATGTCATCATTGATACTCTCAGACCAACAGTGCAGTATTCAACACAGAAACATACACCAACATACACACTTCGTTAGAGGTATCATCACATACATACACCAACATACGCACTTCATCCACATATCCAGAAACTAATTCAGGATAATGCTCGCCCGGGTGATGTGATTATCTACACAGATTGTTCGGTGTTGAGAGGTAGGAGAAGTGCCTGGGGGTTCTTAGCAAAAGCTAATGGTCGACGTTTGGATCAGGAGAGCCTGACGTATGATACCACAACATCTAGCTTAAGAATGGAGGTGGAGGCGGTCACTGCAGCTTTCCGCTGGATGGAGAACACGATACACGCACACATCGTGATTGTAACTGACTCAGAAAGTACGCTGAGGAGGGTGAGGACAGGCAGGCTTCGTGGAGAGCGGTTTGCTTCACTTCGGAGGTCACGGGTGGCAAGCATCACCTGGATCTTTTCTCCGGGGCATGTCGGTGTGCTGGAGAATGAACAGGCGGACAGATCGGCTGGCTGCGCAAAACTTGGTGGAGTATTAATGCATGACAAGGCAGACGTGGCTGGGGCCTTGTGGGAGCACGTGTATACCTCGGAAGAGGAAATGGATCACCATGGTCTGGCAAGAATGAGGCAGCGAGGAGTGGCGAGGGGATCTGATCGACGCTCGACACTCAGAGGAAAGGCGAGACGGACACATAATCAGATTGCTACTGGTGCTATTTGTGTTGAAACTCTTCGCTGGCTGCTGAGAATGGGGACATAGCGCTTATGGGAATGCCCCGAATGCTGTGATGTCGGTTCCTAAATAAATCAATCAATTAATCAACGCACTTCATTAGATATATCATCACATACATACACCCATCAAAGAGACTGTGCATCCTCCCTCTTGTACTGGTGAATCATTCATTCACTGTCAGTTTTAGGATCATAAGATCTGTCAGACAAGGGTGTCCACTATCACCAATCCTATATGTACTCACACTAGAACAAGTATTAGAAGCAATCAGACAGAACACCAAGATTAAAGGAACATTTGTACAAGGGTTAGGAGAACGGAAACAAATTGCTTATACAGTTGACACCGCTTTCTTCCCTATGACCTACACATCCATAATGAATATACTTCACGCCTTCATACAGTTTAGTGAAGGAAATGGGGCCAAAATAAACATACATAAATCCAAAATGTGTATGTTGTTTGCAAGAAACTGACCTCAATGAAACCATAGCCATCACATTGGAGTCTACCAGTGTAACAGATCTGACCGAAATGACAAGCGAAAAGATGGATATTGACCCTTGTATAACAATAATATCACTACTTCCCACATTGAAGTTTAAATGGAAGGGGCAGAGTATCAGACACTTAAACCTTAGACCTCGTCCTTGACTAGGAGACGTAAATTACTAGTAACTCTGAAGTCGGAGCGGATTCGCCTGATAGTGAGTGACGCTGTTAAAAGGGAACGCTATTCCACACGCAAAATTCAGTCCAGCACTGCTAGAAGTAGTATGTATGGCTACCCTTGAGTTCAAAGCGAACGAACGAAAAACAGAAGAAAATAATATCGTGTGTGAGTGACAAGGTGATCAGTTGCTATTTGTGGCTGATTCAGTCTCAGGATTATTAATCTGAGTCCAGGATGGACCCTAATATAACTTTTCTTTGAGGTTGAACCGGGTCGGGGTAATGGTATAATCTAAATTTAAAAAAAACAACACACACACACAATGAACCTTGTGAATAAACACTGTTTTGTACGAAATAAAACAGATGTACAAGGAGTCATATAATCACATTAGATGGAAGACACATAACAACATAACAGTTGATTCGAGGGACATTATTAAAATTATTATAAATGTATTTTGTGATGTAAATAATTGTGGTGTTTATCTTAATCTTTTATTACATTTTCATAGAATGTAACGACAGTTATATGTGTCATAAATAAATGGAATAATAAATTAGTTGTCTTTCGCAGTTATGTAAAAGTAATGGCTCTATTTTACATGCGTAAGAGTCTTTTAACTCATTTACTTATTTTTCCTGAATATGGCATCAAACGTTTTATCCCTGAAATGATTACCATCTGTCATTGAATTAGAAGCTAATTTTTGTCCGGCTTGTAAAAGGCCAAACGTTCTTAATATAATGGGTTCTCACAATTGATGAGGAAGCTGTTTGACACAGATTAGCAGACATAACGGGACGCAGAGGTGTTTCCAAGGCACCAGGGCCGGGTTATATACTGGCCAAGACCTATTGACGCGTCCACGTCGAGCGTCCTGGGCAACAGGTCCCTTCGGGGTCCTGGCTAAAGTCAATAGGATCGCCGATTCCTCCGAAGTCGGAGAGTGTCTGCCTGTATGGCGAGGAACCACCAGTCTGCACACCAATAAGCCAGACATGGGACAACGGATACTCACGCAAAACTCAGGTCCTGTATGACATCACACTGATGTTGGACAACAGGATGCCTTCATCCGACATACAGGACTTCGCGTTGGAGCTCAAGCCAACGAACACAAGCAAGCAAGCAAGCAGACATAACACTTCATTTCAATCAAATGCAAATAGACAACGCACCAGGACCAGATGGACTCAGTGTAGAAGTTTACCAGCACTTCTTACCTATCCTAGGCCGCTTCCATCTAAAACTCTACCAAGAAGATTTTCACAAACAAGAACTCCCAAACAGTTGCAACATGTGATACTTATACTTAAAGACAATTTAGTTTAGTTTAGCCGACGGATCAACATCACGGCACACGGGTGTAACCCATAATTGCTCCATTCTACTCCTAACTCAAGCCGAGTCTGGAGAATCTCAGCTCAGTGCACGAACTCGGTAGCACCGGCGCAGATCCTGAAATACTTTGGGTAGATTTTTAAATGGAAATGTTGCCCGGGCAGCGCCGTTAGGCTACTCTTTTTCGATTTCCAACTACCAAGGTATATTTTATACTTCTTAGTTTTTCTACGAGCAGTATGAAGATCCCCTGCCGGCTTGCTAGGCCAGTCGCAGGTTTAGGACACTAATCTGACCACAGGGAGTCCATCCCCTATGGCGAGCCATAGCCCCGTTAGCCCATGACCTCGCGGTCATGGTTGCCCGGTCTGCACCACGTGGAGGTGGGGGTTGACTTGTGTAGTCTGCGGGTCATCGGCAGGCTACTAATTTTCGCTCTTCACCCCTCCTGGGAGAGGCTAGCTGATCCTAACCCTGCTGGCTGCAGGGCCAGGCGCATTCCACACCTTACTTTAGAACCCCAGCTAAGCGAAACGCAGCTTGGATTTAGGAAAAACAAAGGATGCACAGACGCCATTTTTGCTCTTAGACAACTTATAGAAAAATCAATTGAATTCAATGAAACACTCTACTTAGCCTTTGTCGACCAAGAAAAGGCATTTGATAGGGTAGATAGAAACAAGCTGTGGGAAATCCTTAAACAATATGGAGTGAGTACACATCTAACAAACCTATGTAGAAGTTTATACAACAACAGTGAATGCATAGTGAGAGCAACTGGAGAACACTCAGAACCCTTCACCATAAGATCTGGAGTATGACAAGGTTGTGTCCTGTCCCCTCTCTTGTTCATAACATATATAGACAACATATGTAAAGAAACCAGCCAAGCAGAGACAGCAAGAATACCGCATGACGAGAACACAGAAGAAGAACCATCTGCAAATCTAACCATTAGAGAACTCCTGTTTGCGGACGACCAAGCACTAATAGCAAAATCAGAAGCTGAATTACAAGACCACATGAATAGTCTAAACGAAATGTGTAGGGAACATAACATGAAAATTAGCACAAGCAAAACAGAGGTAATGACTATAACTAAAGAAGAACAAACAGCAACAATTCACCTAAACGAACATCCCTTGAAACAAGTAAAGAGCTTCAAGTACCTAGGAATTATAATATCATCAAATGGCAGATCAGAAGACGAGATCGAAAATAGGTGCAATAAGGCAAATCAACTCATTGGACAAATGGCACCAATACTAAAGAACAAACATGTATCAATAACTACTAAGAAAGCACTTTACAACACAATCTTCCTACCAACTCTGTGCTACCAATGCCAAACCTGGACAATGACAGAAAAAGAGAAAAGAAAAATCACAACAACAGAAATAAGGTTTCTGAGAAGAATACTCAACGTATCAAGAAGAGATAAGATCAGAAATGAAGAAATCAGGACTAAAGTAGGGGTTAAAGCTGCTCTCGATTTTATTAGAAAGCAGCAAGTCAAATGGTTTGGCCATGCAAGTAGGCTACCAGTCAACAGCATGCCACAACAAGCAATGATGTACAGACCAGATGGAAACAGAGGAAGAGGCCGACCACGTAAACGTTGGACGGAGGGAATAACAGAATCCATGGGAATGTCGATATACGAAGCCCATAACCGGGCACTCTCACGAAGTTTATATTTCACCTCGACACCGCAAGGTACAAGAGGAACATGATGAGATGAGATGAGAAGGGATATTTTGCCGGTCTCTCTGGCCGAGAGGTTACAACACTTTCTCCGTAATCGCGTTTATCACGCAGAGTCTCGTAGCGGGCGAGAGCTGGAAGCGGTTCGACCCCCGCTGGTGACTTGCGGGATAACTGACCCGGCCGCTCAGAAAGCAATGGCAAACTACTGAGCGTAATCTTGCCAAGAAATCAACAGACAAGATGCTGCTTTTGACAGCGATGTCCTGTAAAGGATATGCAAAAAGAAAAAGAAAAAAAGGGATATTTTACGTGTGCCAAAATAAACACGGGCGTCCGATCTCACTACCCTAAAACCAGGGGAAATTTTTGTTACTAGAAAATCACGTGAATAAATCCGGGACTTAAAAACAACACAGACTAAACACATCTGAAAAACTATAGAACCATCTCATTTTTAGATACAAACTACAAACTTCTGCCAACTCACTTGCAAACAAAATAAATACGTTCATGCCATCACTGATACTCTCAGACCAACAGTGCAGTATTCAACACAGAAACATACATACACACTTCATTAGAGATATCATCACATACATAAACCCATTAGAGATAATGTCCATCCTTCCTCTTGTACTAAAGAATCACAAGATCTATTATACAAGGTGTCCACTATCACCAAACCTATATTTACTAACACTAGAAACAACTCTTAAAAGCAATCAGACAGGACACCAAGATTAAAGGAACATTTTTACCAGAGTTAGGGGAGCGAAAACTATTACTCATAGAGATGGCACCGCTGTCTTCCCTACAATATACTTCACACCTTTAGACAGTTTGGTGAAGGAAGTGCGGCCAAAATAAACATACAGAAATCCAAAAAGTGTATGCTGCTTGCAAGAAGCTCACCTCAATGAAATCAGAGGCTACCAATGTTATCGATTTGACCGAAAGGACAGGCGGTGTGGGATATTGACCCATTTAATCACTGCTTCCAACATTGAAGTCTACATGGAAGGGGTAGAGTGTCAAACACTTAAACCTAGGACATCGTCCTTGACCTGCTGACGTAAATTACAATCACCTCTGAAGTCGGAGTTGGTTCACCTGATGGCGAGAGACACAGTTAAAAGGGAAATTAAATCCACACGCAAAGCACAGTCCAACACTACTCGAAGTGATATGTATGGACTACCCTTTAATTCAAAGCCAGCAAGCGAAAAAAATAAATAAATAAAAAAAAAAAAAAAACTTCAGACAGACAATACAGATCTAGACCTGAATCAAATACTACTGTCGTAGTGACCACCCACCGGTACTTGACACTACAAATAGAAGAAGGAAACATGATTGTATGTGGCGATTTCGACAGCCACTCGCAGAGCTAAGGCTATGATCACATGGACCAGAGAGGAGAGAGACTGGAAGACTGGTCGGACTAGAATAGATTCATCTTGATTAACACCCACATATCTTCTACTCGAGATCATGGCACACTACAATTACACCCGACCTGTCTTTTTATTCATGAGACCTGGGAGGAACATTACACGAATTGTTGGAAAACAACTTGCTGGCAGCTACCATCGGCCAGTCTATCTAACTGTAGGAAATAACCTTGTAAGTGAACACAGCACCCTCTCGAGGTGAAACTACAAAAAAGCAGACTGGGCAATGTACAAGCATCTCACCAGCATACTTGTAAGAAATCTGAACACAGATAAAAACATAAATAAAGTAGTTGAAGGCTTCGGCAAATGCATACTACCTGCAGAATCAGTAGCAAATGGAGCTAGTAAGCAATATAAACCGTACTGAGTAGTGAACTAGAACATAAGCATAATGATGTAGAATTATGTAGAAAGCAAGCAGAGGTTAAACCCAACCAAGAGCACCACAATAAATACCAGCATGCACAAATGCAATTTAAAAGGGCCAAACTTCAGGCGGAAAAGCTGGCAGGAGAAAACAGAGTCACTGAACTTTGAAAGAGACACACACAAAATTGTGAAAGCTAACAAAACAGCTTAGCGACGGGAGAACATCCCGAAATTCAAAGATTGCACTACATTAAAACGAAATCATCTTAACAGAAAAGCAAGCAGCTAACCATTTTCGGACTCATTTGCGAAAGATAGCATCATCGAAATTAGTCCAGAAAAACAACACGTAAAACATTCTTACGCCACAAAATGCTGGCTTTATGCAGTGTTACTCTATGGAAGTTCAGACAACCTACCTCTCTCAAGAAATTGATGATGCATTCCAAGAGAAGAAACTGTTGCTTGTGATGTGAATAGACCTAAGAAAGCCTTTGACAAAGTTTGGAAAGAAGGTCTGTTGAAGAAACTGAGAAACTATGAAGTCAATGGAAGAATGCACAAATGGGTGAAAGCATACTTGCACAACAGAAGAGCCGGAGTACATGTAGACGGAGTCAAGAGCAAGAAAGAGCTGCTGCTTCATGGTGTTTCCCATGGTGGAGTCCTGTCCCCGGCATTTTTTTAAAGTCTTCATCAATGATCTTGTTGCTAAACTACCACACGAAATTAAAGTAGCAGTGTACGCCAATGACCTGGTCCTGTGGAGCAGGCATGAACATGCGCCAGTGGCCACCAGATCGCTACAAAGAGCTGTGGATACATTAGTTGTATGGGCAAATAGATGGTGTGTCAGCATAAATACTGACAAATGCAGCACCACCCTATTTATCCCCTCTCCAATACAAAAGGCAGGCATCATCCAGATAGATGGGATACCCCTACGAGAAGATAAAGAATCAAATACCTTGGAGTAACATTTGATAACAGGCTGTCACGGAGAAAGCACTTTAAACAAATCAGTAGCTAAGCTAGAATGAAAATAACCATCCTGAGAAAACTAAGTAGAACCACATGGGGAGCCAAGTGGAAAGTACTTAGCAAAGTTTATCATCAGAGCGTACGCCTATACTTGGACTACGGGTCAACTGCGCGGTGTTCAGCATCAAAAACAACACTACAAAAATCAAGGAAAATCAAGCACTTAGAGTCACCACAGGAGGGATGAGATCAACCCCTATAGTAGAGATGGAGAATATCGGGAGGACACAAGCACTGAGAAACGCTAATACAAGCAGAAAAGTTTCTCAGCTTGCCAGGCCACCCTTTGAAGAACAGATTTGAAAACTTAGCTATGGGGCGGTTGAAAAGAAGCAGTTTTATCCACCAGGCCAAACGACTCTGCAGAGAAACCACCGATCTCCCACAGTTGGTATCCCCCTGAAAGCTATTCCAGAGCGAACTCCATGGAAAGATGAACATAGATTATCACTACTATCCAGACAAAAGTGAGAGGAATATTTGACAAGGAAGAACAGAACAGTGTACAGCACAGAACAGCCACTCTCAGCGTCCTTGATGAGGAATACCCACAGGACCTCTGGATCCTAGTCTATACAAATGGGTCAGCATAAAATGCTGTTCGAAATGGAGGAGCGGGAGTGTACATAGAATACCCAAATAATACTAGGGACACGGCCAGAGTACCAACCGGAAAGTATTGCCATAACTATGATGCAGAAATCCAGGCAATCAAGGTAGCAACAATGAAATTATTATATACCAGCCCTGGTACACAACCTGTGGAAGTCAGAGAAGTAAATACCTGGGTGGCTTGGCCACGTGACATAGTTGACACAGGAACACCGAGCCGATACACTATTCTCGTGATCGAATAAAATGGCGAAACATGATCAGCATGGCACACGATGATGATGATATATGTTTAGGTTTAGCCAAATGTGTGCTTGATAATGTCTCACTACAATCATCGTTTTTATTCTGCTATTGACAAATGTGTCACCGTCATGTGCAATGCTAATACGCGTAGACAGTCTTGGTTAGCCATCACACACCGTCGCCAGAGTCTATGGCCGGGACTTTGTTTTCGTCTCGATTATGCTAAGCCATCCTGGCATATATCTCTTCGTTTCCACATCCTCTTTTCCCGTCAAGTGTACTGGTGGTCACTAAGTATTCAAGTTTATTTCCCATCGTACCAGGATTTTCATTTGTTCCTTGAAGGAGATTCTCATTGGTTCTTCTGCCCACCCATTGCATTCTTTGCATTTCCATCAGAAATCTCATTCCCACTGCCATTAGCTGTTTCCTAACGTGTCTGTGGTAAATCTGTAGAAATGTAAACAATATAAAATAACACGAAGTAGTGCAGTTTTACAAAACACAATTACGGAAAACAAAGAACGTTGCGACGACTAGCCTTCATCAGCCAGGGACGACTAGGGAGGTCAGATCTATTATAAAATCTCCACCCCGATACAGATTCGAACTCATGCCTCCCGAGACGACAGGCGAGCATCTAGCCATCTCGCTAGCTCGGCTTCAGTGTTGAAAGTGTGCTTACAATTAAAAAAGATAAGCTTTATTGCGTACAGAGGAACATTCTAACGAAATATGTGTGTCTATGGATCTGAGAGGCCGAAAACGATGTAAACTAAAGAAAAATGTTGTAAACTAAAAGGGTAACAGTCTAATACAGATGAACTGACTCATTGTTCCGAGAGAAATAACACACTATAGGAAGAAACGTTTGTTTGTAGGTTTTGACAATGAAAACTTAATGTTTGAATAGGATACCTACAATTCCTAATTATTTTCAATTTTTGAATGCTAACTGCATTTAATGGCTGCGAGGAATTAATTAATGTATAGAATAATAAATAGTATGCAGTCATTAAACTAACAATTAGAGAATATTGCTGCATTTTATGTCCAGGGCCTTGTTTTGTTAGCAAATATACATTGCAAGTATATATACAAGCGCACAATAATAGTATCGCGCCATTACCCTCTTTAGACAACAACCAATTCAAATTAATATCCTGTGTGATGGACATAGTGATCAACCGCTATCTGTGGCTGACTCTGTCGCAGGATTATAAATCTGAGCCAGTGATTAACCCTATTATAACTTCTCTGTGAGGTTGAACGGGGTCGGGTGATGATATAAACGAAATCGATAAAAACGCAAAGCACCTTGTGAATACACATTGCTGTGGTGTACGAAATAAATTAACATTATAAGGAAGTTATGTAATTTAGAATAGTAGAACGGGACATAACCGCATTAAAGTTATTTCAAGGGATTTTACTGAAAGTAGTTTAAATGTGTTATGAGATTTAAATAATTGTGGTATTTATCGTAATCTTTTATTTTTTATTTTTATTTTAGAATTCACCAAAAGTTATTTACATCATAAACAACGGGATAAAAATATTTAGTTAACTTCAAAGTATCTGTAAAATTTCTGGATTAATTTTATATGCACGAGAGTCTTATAACTCATTTTTCTATTTTTCCTCGATATTACATCAAATGTTTTATCCAAGTTAAGAACATTGTTACAGATGCCTACTATCATAAAACAAATTTTTGTCCGGCCTGTGAAGGGCCAAAAATCCTTAATAAAATATGTTCTTACAATTTATAAAGAAACGGTCTGACACAGATAAGCAGGCATAACACATGCACTCAATCAAATGTAAAAAAGATACAATACCAAGATCAGATGGACTCACTGTAGAATTCTACGAGCACTTCTTTCCTATCCTAGGCAGCTTCCTTCTAAAAGTCTACCAAGAAGCAAGAACTCCCAAACTATTGCAACATGTCATACATAACACTCATACCTAAAGACAATACAAGCAAAACATCTGAAAACGATAGACCCATCTCATTATTAAACAAGAATACACAATTCTAGCAAAATCACCAGCAAACATAATAAATACATTCATGCCATCCCTGATACTCTCAGACCAATAGTGCAATTTTCAACACAGAAACATACACCAAGATACACACTTCATTAGAGATATCATCACATACATACACCCACCAGAAAGACTGTCCATCCTTCTTCTTGGACTGGTGAATCATTCACTCACTGCCAGTTTCAGGATCACAAGATCCAGTATCACCAATCCTATATATACTCACACTAGAACCACTCTTAGAAGCAATCAGACAGGACACCAAGATTAAGGGGAAATTTACACAATGGTTATGAATGTGGAAATTAATTGCTCATGCAGATGACACCACTGTCTTCCCTGCAACCACCACATCCATAATAAATATACGTCACACCTTCAGATAGTTTGGTGAAGGAAGTGGGGCTAAAATAAACATACAGAAATCCCCCCCCCCCCCCAAAAAAAAAAAAAAAAAAAAAAACTGGGTCTGGGAAAGTTGAAGAATAAAGCGGATTTCACCCTACATCCAACAGTCACAGACAACATGAAAATATATGGGAATCACATTTCCACGCGATCCCAGAAATCACACACAGAAATATGGCATTCACTGACAAAACAAATTATATACATATTTTTTTCTTCTTCGCATATCCATTACAGGAAATCGCTGTCAACATCAGCATCTTTCAGTTGATTGTTGATTTCTTGGCAAGATTACGCTCAGTAGTTTGTCATTGCTTTCTGAGCGGCCGGCTCACATACCCCGTAAGTCACAAACGTGGCGAGAACCGCTACCGATTCTCGCGCAAGTTACGGCCCTCACCTGGATATACGGGATACGGATCGCTAACTCCTTGGCCAGGGAGACCGGTATATACATACTACATAGGTATAAATACAAAACATCAACAATTTTTGGAAGAAGCACAGTTGTAAACACTTTCATCATTCCTAAGATGATATATTTAGCTACAGTAGAACTTGGCTAGATCCCCCAAAACAGACAATCACAGACATAAGCAAACACATCAGACATTTAATCTTCAGCAACACGATTCACAGTACAACCCAAAATAATAATGCAAGATAAGAAACAAGAGGGATTACACTACAAGACCTACACACAAAACTACAAGCATTCAGAATCAACCATAAGGACACATCATCAATCATCCAGACCAACACTCACTAGAATTATACTACATTGTAATTAGAATACACGGCCTTGAGGAAATAGGCAACACGATACCACATTATTGCGGCACACAACCATAAGGTAGACACCGCAAGGTACAAGAGGAACAAGATGAGAAAATGAGACTACCACAATTCTACAGAAAATTACAGAACGTATATGTAAGCAATACAAGGCAATGAACATTTAACAAAACAGGCAACCAAGCAAATATACAAATACTTAATTAAACAACCAGCACCACCTTACACATGATAATCGAAAGAGGATGCAAACACTACATTAAATAGTATAGCTGTTGTAGTGTAGCGTATGCTACTCGGATAGAGAATTTACCAAAGTAGATACAAATAGTCTTCCTAAGAACAGAAAGACTACTCACAGACGAAGAAGAGACCAAACTGCTCGTAATTCTAGACTGATTCGATAGGTCCCAGAACAAATCTAAGCTAGCGAAGAAAGAGTGAGGAGGAGAAGGCGTGGAAATGGTGTCAGAAGAAGACATAGAAATAGGAGGGCAGGCGCCAGGAGAACAAGACGAAAAGTGGAGAGACTAGGTTTCAACCATGTAAGAGTGGGATACTGGAACTGTCGTAGTGCCAGGCAGAGAGGGCCTGTATTGGAGAGGCTAATATATGATTTTGATGTCCTCATGCTCCAGGAGCTAAATACAGACAAATACCATTGCCCTGGGTACGCCAGTTATATAAACCCCACTGGGCAGAAGAGACACGGGCAAGGTCTGCTGGTGAAGGAAGGAGTGAAGCATGTGGTACTTGACTTGAGCCAGTGGAATCAGAGTGCAGGAGAGGTCCAGGGTATACAAATGGAGATTGGTGGCTTACGTTGGAACATCATAAATGTATATGCCACAGTGAACTGTTTTGTCAGAAAGGAGCATTGGGACTGGCTTAAGGAATTGGAGGAATTACCAGGTGATAGGCTACTCATATTTTGAGACTTAAATGCGAGGAACAGAGATTGGGACAGTTGTGGAGAAAACCGACAGGGAATTGCCCTTGTGGATGCCATGGTGGACTCCGATGTGGCCTGCATAAATGATGGTAGGCCGACTAGAATGGCAATGAGGCCTGGCGATGCAGACACTGCTATTGATTTGGCACTTGTCTCCCAGTCATCAGTCCTTGATGTAAAGTGGACTGTTTTGAATGACCATGGGAGTGATCACATGCCATGCTCAGTCCTGATCTCTAAATCCAGGAAAGTTAAGGCTGGGAGAGTGCGAAAGACTGCCATGGTGAAAAAGGTAGATTTCGGGCATCTGATGTGGATGAATTGAAGTCACCGCTGATGACTGAAGGACACACACGAACTTTGTAAAGTAACGACAGGACGCCGGCTGTTTCAGGAAAATTACGTTTCCCTTCTTACGATTCATATTGCTGCACATGGTCACACAAACATACTATCACTAAATTCACATTAATACTACAACTATCACAACTAACATTTCGGCGGCAATATATAGTTTGCTTTGCCGAATTCATACTTTGGAGCCACGCGTCTGGTACCATGATCCGCTCGAGTCTAACTGATCTATGGTGACGTTTTACGCTTGCACCAAAACGTCTTGCACACTTTTCATGCTTTTGTAACCAATGCTGTGCAAAGTGTGACTTACAATCCTCTCGCATTTCGCGTCTTGTCACAGGACTGTGAAAGACTCTAAGCTACCTGCACTTAATAACCCATAGCCTGACCCAGGTCTATGGCATTCACCCCATTCACATTTTTAAAAAAATGTAGGAATTGAAAAAAAAAATGGCTTCACATTTTAATAAAAAATGTGAAGCCATTTTTTTTTTCAATTCCCAACTTCTATACCTGTACTTAATAAGCCATAGCCTGACTTAGGTCTATGCCAAAGACCTTCCTGTATGAATTGACCGACAGTCTTCTTAGTCGCCTCAGACAGGGGGCATGCAACAGGACTGTTAAAACTCCTTTTTTTACAGTGCAAAAACTGGTAGACCCAAGAAATAGATAATACTTGGAAAGCAAAGAGAGCTGCAGTGAAGCAGCTAGGGAAAGTGCGACAGACACCCCAAGCTCACGAGAGGAAGTGGACACAGCGGAAAATGTCAAGAAAGACAAGGTGGAGGCTTTCAAGCGCTGTGTGGCAGAGGCCACGAAAGTAAAATGGGAATATTTTATGAAGGAGATTGGAGGTGATAAAACACTGCGAAAATTCTGGAAACTGCACAGACAAATGCAAAAAAAAAAAAAGATCGGCCTATGACAGTGGGAAAAATGTATAGAGAGGATGGTGTGCGCGTGACAACAGACAAAGAGAAGGGGGAGGTGTTTCTCCAGAGATGTTTAGAGCAAACCAATCATAATGATGCGGATACCAGGGATGCAGTTAGAGAGGAGTTATCTGGCACAATGGAGAACATGTATTATGAAGATATCATACGGGTTGAAGATGTTAAACATATTTTGAAAAAGACACAGCACCAGGGCCCGATGATGTTAGGTATGGCCACATGAAGGTTTTGAGCGATGTAGACCTGCAGAAGATGACCGACTGCTTTAACCAGAGCATTACGACAGTATCAGTACCGCAGGATTAGTTACATAGCTATCTTATCCCTCACCCAAAACCATTCAAGGATCATTCACAGCTTAGCGGCTTTAGGATCATCACCCTTCAAAATACATTTGGGAAAGTTTTAGAGAAGATAGTCGCTGTCAAATTGCAAGAGTTTTTGGAAAGGGGGAAGCTTCTTCCAAGAGGTCTGGGGAGCTACAGGCCAGAAAAAGATACCTGGTCAAATGCAGCCACTTTTGCCTTTGACGTTTATGGGGGGTTCCAGAGTAGACAGGAAACGATGGCGGCAGCGCTTGATCTTGAGGATGAGTACAACAGAGTTCGCTATGATGTTTTGATAACTGCACTGATGGAGAAGGGGGTAAATCCCTGGTTGGTGAACTGGATAGCAGCCGTCCTGCATTCTCGTCGGGTTGCTCTCCGTCTGGATGCATGGACCTCAGAGCCACATAATTTAACTCCGGGACTGCCACAGGGATCTGCAATCTCACCAGTGCTCTTTAACGTGTATACGAGCAAGATTGCAAACCTAGAAGCACCAGGGGTTGGAAGGATACTAACATTTGCAGATGATATTCTTGCATACAGGCAGGGGAGAGATAAGGAGCAAACAGCCCAGGAGCTACAGGCGACAGTAGACAAAGTGATTCACAGTTGCACTGAAATGAGTGCTGTCATCCACCCTGAAAAGGCAGCTGTTTTGTGGTGCTCTCTGGACAACCGGATTGTGAGAACTGATGTCCCAAGCCTCACGATAGATGGTAGAAGCGTCAACAGAGAGAACAAACTGAAGTATATGGGAATCACATTTGACAGAAGCCTGTCCTCCAAGGACCATGTGGAGTCGGCTGTGACAAGATCTCAAAAGGGACTTAAAACTATGGCTGCAATGGACACAGAGCAGAGCATACTTTTCACACTATACCAGTACTTGATCCTCTCAGTGATTGATTATGGACTAGGACTGCTCACTGTCTCAAAGTGTCAATTGGTGAAATTATAGCACATACAGAACGAAGCTATGCGGGTCATTCTGGGATGCACCAGAGACACCCCAGTAGTGTGTATGCGTTACATCCTTGGTCTGCCTACTGTTGCTGGTAGGCTCAAGGTAATGCAAGCAAAGGCATACCTCAGAGTAGTTGCTGACACAGATCACCCTTTGCACGAGGCGCTGAACGTAGTTAAGGGTAAGAGACTGATAAGAGGGAAATCATGGATGGCTCAGGCGGGGGAAACAATCAGACAGGTGTGCCTCTTGGAGAACATTAGGCGAGGAGAGGAGTGGGTCAGAGTACCAGCGGAGCAGTCAGACTTGTGCAAAGTTATAATCACATTGAGCCGGGAGTGCAGGGAGTGGCCAGCAGGGGCCACGGAAGTGGAAATCCAGCAACTAATTCAGGATAATGCTTGCGCGAGCGATGTGATTATATACACAGATGGTTCGTTGTTGAGAGGCAGGAGAAGTGCCTGGGGGTTCTTAACAAATGCAAATGGGCGCCGTTTGGTGCATGCAAGAGAGCCTGACATATGATACCACAACATCTAGCTTAAGAATGGAGGTGGAGGCGGTCAATGCAGCTTTCCGCTTGATGGAGAATACGATACACACACACACATCGTCATTGTAACTGACTCGGAAAGCATGCTGAGTAGAGTGAGGACAGGCAAGCTTCGTGCAGAGTGGCTTGCTTCGCTACGGAAGTCACGGGTGACAAGCATCGTCTGGATCTTTTCTCCGGGGCATGCTGGTGTGCTAGGGAAAGAACAGGTGGACAGATTGGCTGGCTCTGCAAATCTTGGTGGAGTATTGATGCATGATAAGGCAGACGTGGTTGCGGCCTTGTGGGAGCACGTGTACACCTCGGAGGAACACATGGATCATCATGGTCTGGCAAGAGTGCGACAGCGAGGAGTGACGAGGGGATCTGGCCGACGATCGACGCTCAGAGGAAACGCGAGACGGACATATAATCAGATTGCTACTGGTACTATTAGTGTTGGAACTCTTCGCTGGCTGCTGAGGATGGGGACGGAGCGCTTATGGGAATGCCCCGAATGCTGTGATGTCGGTTCCTATATCTATCAATCAGTCAATCAATCTAATCTTCTGACAGTGTCAGGCAGGAACGGAATGGCGAACAACTGTACTTAGACAAAGACAGTAGGCCTAGGTGTTCCTGCTACTCTGTCTGACTAATAATTGAGCCCCCAAATCTAATCCAATCTCACTAACACGGAGATAGAGAGATTAACATATAAAGTCACAATTCGTTTGCCTCGTCTACCAATCTATTTATACTAATATTATTTACTATGATAATACACTCAGTTGGTTGAATTTAAAATCAGAAGAACTAAATTTATTGGTAAAAACACTACAGGTGATCCACAAGATCCCACCCTGACACAAATAGGGTTTAACACTTTTCCTTTGATTCCTAACGTTCCATATTGATAACTCGAATTCCTGTCCTGCTATTCTATATTTTCCGGATATCATCAAGACTAATGATCGACCTCAATTATGTTGAAATAGTGATGTAATATCTATAGAAGTGGCCAATTTCTTTCCATTTTCAAAACAAAAATTCCAAATTCGACCCCGTTCAACCTGCGTCTTTCAGCTGTGGTTATTGTTGAAGTCCGTGGTTTTTGTGAGTTCATTCACCCTAATTCTTGTCTTGTGCGCTCTTACGAGTTAGTCCTGATTCGGACTGGTTCTGTTTGTTTGTGTCTGTGACTTCAGCTGGGGGATCGGTCGGCGGCTGTCCTTTGTGTTCTTCTCCTTTTGTGGTATCTTTTATTAGTGAAGGCTCCTGGCTCGTCTGGCTTGACTGGTTGTAGTCCTTATAAGGACTTTTTATTTGGTGTTTTGCCTTCTTTTTGTGTATTTTCTGTATGAGCTTTTCGATGTTTTCATTTTCCTCCTTGCGCCTATTTTCTTCTTCGAGTTTGAGCGTCTCTTGCCATTCGCTTTTTTTCCTCTGCGGTCATCCACGGGATCATCTCTCCGTCTTCTATATAGTACGTGTAGCCGGGTCCATCCTCAAAGTCAGTAATTCTATCTGGTTATTCTACCGGTCTCCTGAGTTTATTGGGTTTCTTCTTTTCTCTTTCAATCCAGCACCTTTTGAATTCCTGGTGCCTTAGTTTCTCAATCCTTGCCGACTCTCGTAGCTCCTCCAAGGTAGGCCACCGGGGCCTCTCCGTGACGTCATCAGGGTGCTCATCTCGGTTTTCTTCGGATGTCTGGCGGGATATTGTCGTGGCTGTGCTGCTGGCTTTATCTTGTGGTTCCGGCTCGTCCTCTTGTTGGATGTCTGGCGGGATAATGTCGTGGCTGTGCTGCTGGCTTTATCTTGTGGTTCCGGCTCGGTCTCTTGTTGGATGTCTGGCGGGATAATGTCGTGGCTGTGCTGCTGGCTTTATCTTGTGGTTCCGGCTCGGTCTCTTGTTGGATGTCTGGCGGGATATTGTCGTGGCTGTGCTGCTGGCTTTATCTTGTGGTTCCGGCTCGTCCTCTTGTTGGATGTCTGGCGGGATAATGTCGTGGCTGGGCTGCTGGCTTTATCTTGTGGTTCCGGCTCGTCCTCTTGTTGGATGTCTGGCGGGATAATGTCGTGGCTGGGCTGCTGGCTTTATCTTGTGGTTCCGGCTCGTCCTCTTGTTGGATGTCTGGCGGGATAATGTCGTGGCTGGGCTGCTGGCTTTATCTTGTGGTTCCGGCTCGTCCTCTTGTTGGATGTCTGGCGGGATATTGTCGTGGCTGGGCTGCTGGCTTTATCTTGTGGTTCCGGCTCGTCCTCTTGTTGGATGTCTGGCGGGATATTGTCGTGGCTGGGCTGCTGGCTTTATCTTTTGGTTCCGGCTCGTCCTCTTGTTGGATGTCTGGCGGGATATTGTCGTGGCTGGGCTGCTGGCTTTATCTTGTGGTTCCGGCTCGTCCTCTTGTTGGATGTCTGGCGGGATATTGTCGTGGCTGGGCTGCTGGCTTTATTTTGTGGTTCCGGCTCGTCCTCTTGTTGGATGTCTGGCGGGATATTGTCGTGGCTGGGCTGCTGGCTTTATCTTTTGGTTCCGGCTCGTCCTCTTGTTGGATGTCTGGCGGGATATTGTCGTGGCTGGGCTGCTGGCTTTATCTTGTGGTTCCGGCTCGTCCTCTTGTTGGATGTCTGGCGGGATATTGTCGTGGCTGGGCTGCTGGCTTTATCTTTTGGTTCCGGCTCGGTCTCTTGTTGGATTTCATCTTGCGGTTTCTCTGTGTTCTTTACTGTTTCTTCTGCTGGTTTGATTTGGGTTGGCTCCTTTTCAGTTGTTTGCATTTCTCTTACCGCTTTGATGTCTCGTAGTATCTCTTCATTTATCTTTGTCATTTGCCTCATGTACTCCACCTCTTGTTTGATGTCCCGCAGGATCTCCTTTATTTCAGCAAGAAGTTCCCCATTGTCGCTGGTTGGTGCCGATGTTTACAGTAGCTTGACTTGCTTCTTTAACTCATCAATCTGGCTTTGCAGCTGCTCTTTCTCGGCTTGTGAGATGCAGGTTGCTGTCTCGTAACGCCGCATTGCGTCCTTTCATGGTGTCTTTGTGGTGATGGCGATCTTTAAGATGTCTCTGTGTCTTTGGAGGTACGGACACCCTAAGTATCTTGCTCCATGCTTACCCAGGCAGTTGGCGCACTTTCTTTTGTTGTTGGGTGCTCGGAAGTCCGTGTCCAGCTTGGCCTGCGGACACTCCTTGAAGGTGTGGTGATCGGCGCAGTACCGGCAGATTTCCGTCTTACTGCGACATGTTGCTCTGCTGTGGCCGGCCCTCTGGCATCTTGAACATTGTTTGATCCTTGGGATGAATCTCTCTGGCTGTTGTATTTTCTTGCTGATTGATACTGTGATTCGCATTTCGCTGCCCTCCGAAGTCTCCACTGCCAAGGTTGTTGGTATCTTGGAGTTGGTGAGGAGCCGCTCCGCCTTCAAGAATCGGATGTGAAGATTTTCTTCTCGTAGCTACTTCGGGATTTCTTCGTCTGTCAGCTCCACTTGAATCCGCTTGACAACCCATCGGACTGTTTTTGAGTCGGTGTTCCCGGCTCTGGTATCTTTCTCCTCCTTGTTCTCTGCTTTCTTGGGTCTTGTATGTGGTAGGCTGTCGATCTTCTCCCTCGTGGTAGTTTCAGTAGTAGCTGTAGTTTTATGTTCTTTGATGTATCTAGCAGGCAGGCTCTCCACGTTCGTCTTCTTGACGGTCTTGTCGGCTCCCACGCTGCACATCATGCTTGCAACGTGTCTTTTGGTGTTCTTGCAACGTGCCATTTTCCCCCGTATCAGGCTTCTTGACTTGTTCAGGCGACTTGTCTTGATGACCGATGTGTCCGGCCATTTATCTGCTGAATGTTGTCCTCCTGGCTGGCAAGCGGGTACTTCAAATCTCTTCTCTGCTTCTCCTTCTCTGGTGATGATGACGTACACGAATCTCCGGGCCGGGGAAATGGCTTCAGCTTTTTAATATTAAATTCACTGTTCTTCCTTGGGCTTTAACTTTGCTGAGAAATGTTCAAAATTATTTTGGTATTATTTGGAGCGGTTTTAACAAACATGTCACTAATCTTCTACTCTGAATTATAATGAGAAGAACTAGAAAATAAAAATGGAAATTGGTGAAGAATAGCATGGATTTGTGGAAGGAAAGGTTACAAACAATACAATGTATACATTACGAACACTAAAACATATCAGCAGAAACACAGAAAAATATATATTTGTACTTCATAGAATATACCAAGGCATTTGATAAAGTAAAACAACGATGAACTAATTAAAATGTTGGAAGATATCAACATTGATGGGAAAGATCTAAGAATAATAAAGAATATTAACTGAAATCAAGTAGCAGCAATTAAAATGGGAAATAAAGAGGGTAGTCATGAACAAATAAAGCTAGGAGTAATACAAGGATGTGTTTTGTAACTGGATCATTTCTCCCTTTATAGCGAATACTAATCAGAGGTTTATTATATAAACAATATACTCTATGCAGATGACACAGTATTGGTGGTGGGATAATGCGAAAGATCTATAAAAATTGTTGGACATTGTAGTAACAGAAAGTGCAAACAAAGAACTCTCATTGAATACAGATAAAACAGTAACAATGGTGATATCGAAGATAAAGGTGATATCAAAATGTGACATGAATGTAGAAGGGTCAATTCTTAACCAAGTGGATAATTTTAAATACCCAAGACAGTTATATCATCAAACGGAAGGTGCACAACAGCGATTTTAAATATTTATAAATGTATTGTGTGATTTAAATACTTGTAGTATTTATCTGAATCTTTTATAATATTTTTATGGAAATTAGCGACAGTTATATGTAACATAAATAATGAGAAATAATCTTAAGTCATCTTCACCGTTTGTGTAAAAGTAATGACATTATTATTCGTATAACTAATGTTTCTATTTGTCATCGATATTACTATAAATATAATATAATAGTTATAACACAGAGCTGATCCACGACTCTGGTAATCGAGTGAGATGGCAGAACATGACCGCCCACGCTTATAGGCATGGCACATGATGGATGGATGGATGGATGGTATATAAAATAACTTCTCTTTGAGGTTGAACAGGGTAGGGGTTATGGTATAATCGAAATCGAAAACCACACATTGCAACTTGTAAATACACACTGCTTTGTACGAAATAAAACCACATTATAAGGAAGACATGTAATTAAAATAGTGGAAAAAGACATAACAACATAACAGTTATTTCAAGGGACATTACTAAAAGTAGTATACAAGTATTGTGTGATTTAAATAATTGTAGTATGTATCTAAATCTTTTACAAACGTTTTATAGAAATTAGCGAAAGTTACATGCAACATAAATATTGGGAAATAATTTTAAATCATCTGCACAGTTTGTGTAAAATAGTAGCATTATTTTACATGTATGTAAGTCTTATAACAAATGTGTCTGTCTTATCAATATTACATTAAATTTGTGTTTGTCCTTTTCATAAACACTATGTGGATAACGGCTTTATAAAGTATTTTTGTCCGGCCTATAATAGGCCATAATTAATTAAAACGGTAAATTTCATGGATACACTGTTTGCCTTCATCTGGAATTGATATTCTTAAGGATACAGTGTGTTTTTCTTTGGAATTATTATTACCAAACAAAACAAGTTATTGATATGTATTCAAATATCACTACAATTGCCGTTCCAAGGGGCGACTACGAAGTTAAGCAGCTTCACCAGCCTGGTGCTATAAACTATAGATTGCTCTATTACTGGTCCTGGGGGGCGACTACGAAGTTAAGCTGCTTCACCAGCCTGGTGCTATAAACTATAGATTGCTCTATTACTGGTCCGGGGGGGGGGCGACTACGAAGTTAAGCAGCTTCATCAGCCTGGTGCTATAAACTATAGATTGCTCTATTACTGGTCCTGGGGGGCGACTACGGAGTTAAGCTGCTTCACCAGCCTGGTGCTATAAACTATAGATTGCTCTATTACTGGTCCTGGGGGGCGACTACGAAGTTAAGCTGCTTCACCAGCCTGGTGATATAAACTATAGATTGCTCTATTACTGGTCCTGGGGGGGGGGGCGAGTACGAAGTTAAGCTGCTTCACCAGCCTGATGCTATAAACTATAGATTGCTCTATTACTGGTCCTGGGGAGCGACTACGAAGTTAAGCTGCTTCACCAGCCTGGTGCTATAAACTATAGATTGCTCTATTACTGGTCCTGGGGGGCGACTACGAAGTTAAGCAGCTTCACCAGCCTGGTGCTATAAACTATAGATTGCTCTATTACTGGTCCTGGGGGGCGACTACGAAGTTAAGCTGCTTCACTAGCCTGGTGCTATAAACTATAGATTGCTCTATTACTGGTCCTGGGGTTGCTGCTGCATCAACATCAACATTTATTGTTAGTTAGTGCCTTAACTGTGTCGTAAAAAGTGTCGTCCCTGGGGTGAGGGGAATCAACACCCACATTCTTTTAACTCCATATCATTATCTTGAGGATCTCCTAGATCTCTGTCTACAAAACCCCGTCTCTCTCTCTCTCTCTCTCTCTCTCTCTCTCTCTCTCTCTCTCTCTCTCTCTCTCTCTATTCTTCTTCTTACCACTGGACAATGCCCTCTCTCATTCTTTTCCAAACCATACTACACAACTCTAGCTTCTAACAAAATGACAAATTAATTTAATATAGAAAAGTGTCAGGTATGTGCAACGTGTGTATGTGTAGAATGTCTGTCGTATAATCTAGAGTGTATGCAGAATCAGACCGAACAGCTCATGATCAAAGTCTGCTTTCATCACAGTACCGGCTACACAACAGCACCATAGATCAAGTACAGAAGGACCTCACCAAATAATGCGTCTCTCCGGCCAGGTGTCGACTTCCTCCAGTGGCTCTCGGATAGTCCGGATGCCTGGTCACCAATTGTGGATGTAGTCCAATACTGATCATGAATCTGACACACACACACAGTGTAACTAATATGTCACTGTGATCTGATAACCCTTGTACAGTAAAAATAAATGTTTACTGTCACTTTGAAACAAAATGTTAATTGTTAATTTTTCACAGGAATTCACCACTTGGAAAACACAATGTTAATTGTTAATTTCTCACAGGAATTTACCATTTGGAAAACGCAATGTTAATTGCTAATTTCTCTATATAAATACTATTGTCCCTGTTACTGGTGGTATTGTAAGTATCTTCACTCTAATATGATGAGATCTACCACGGCGGAATCACTCTTACCTGTTGAAGAGAGAACATCCGGTGAGAACAACCCGATTCCGACCTTCATTAGGTGAGTGTAGGCTAAATTCAGATATTTAACAGAGAACTAAACCCTGGCATAAGGCAGAAGAGCTCATCACATCGGTCTGAGTCATGGTAAGACAAGGAAAGACTAAAGGAAAAGCGCAGAAACCCAGTAGATACCCTAATGGAAGATCCTACCATTTGACATTTCCTTTATGCCCCCCCACCACTCTCAATCTCACTGAATATCATCCCACGGCATTAGTTTTACCCTGCCGAGTCAAATGCTATATCACTCGACCTAATTTAAGCTACGCATCAGCCCGCTGCGGCCGACGCTCCTAGAACGAGTTCTCACAACGCACATTACTACGCGCGACTTTTAAGAATCATCCAATTTAGGTCTATTTAATTAAATACCATATATTTATTCCCGTCTGAAATCGAGACCACTAAATAACACAATGAAACAAATGTTCGCCGATGTAAATCAACATAACCCACCGTGGTCTCTTTCCATAATCAGAACAGGAACATCAAACACGTCCTTGTTGCCTCACAACATTTGGTCGACTCCCGCTAAAGGTTTTTGTCCAGACTGTTTTAAAACTGTGTCTGAATGACGTCACAAATCTGACTAGACACTAGGCGTCGAGAAACTATTTTTTTCTCTCCTTTTCCGACTCGATGTAAACAACCGGCCGGCTGTCCCGCTTTGATCTTAGGAATTGTTCCCGGTACTCCAAAAAGTCTTGCCGGCTTGTGATCTGGAGAAATCTTTCCCCCACAACAAAAGATCTTACCGACTCTCATCAGGACAGTCCGTCCCCAACATCAAAGAATGTCGGCTGCCTGTAGACGAATGGCGCAACAAACTGGTCCAGGAGGTGTGCTTTCTGTGGGAATCATCGACCTGTATAGGTTCGAGGTCCCCACTAGTTGGTACTTTCACCTGTCAACAGAAGTGCAGAAAGCCGTGTATGAAAAATTACACGGTAAAATGTTTTCTTTATAAATCCTAGGGATAGACAAATAATTTAATAATTATGTGAAAGAAAGAGACAGGCTGACCACTCACTTGTTGCCTGTCGTGATAACTCCTGAAGGAGTTAAAAAATAAATTGGTGCACAGGGTTACGGGGGATGACAAAGTTGAGGTCTTCAGGTTGTTGAAAAATGGAGCTGGCAAGTAGGTGCACGCTATAACCCCAGAAAAAGAAGAGCCCTATTACATACGAATCTACATACCAGGTGGTGTTCGTCCATCAAGGACGACCTTTCATTTCTTCCAGTGGGGTTGTATGGTTGCAACCGTGAGTTCTAAGACGGCTGCTTAGTACTATTTTAGCTCGAAATGTTCTTTGCCAATTTGGGCAAAGATTACTTGACGTTCCAGGAGGAGGATCTCCTGTAGTGGTTTTTCTGTCCAGTCTTTTTATTTCCACAGTTCTTGCAGTCCCGTTTGCTGCACAAGTGACTGCACCTTTGCGTAATGATGCACGCCACGAATTTCAGTCCTTGGCAGCAGTCTCTCACGAGTCGTGATGCATTTCAAAAGCTTTTAGTGAGATCTTCAGTGTGTCTTTAAAGCGTTTTCTCTGGCCGCCTTGGGAGCGTTTACCACAGCGCAGCTCGCCATAAAAAAAATATTGTTTAGGAAGCCTGTGATCTGGCATGCAAGTCAAATGGCCAGTCCAGCGAATCTGTTTCTTCATTAGTTGAGTGGATGCTAGGCATGGATGCTCTTTCTTGGACTTCAGTTCGTGGGTCCTTGTGTTGCCATTTAATCCTCAATAGCTTACTAAAACAGACTGTGTGGAAATGGTTTAATTTCCTGGCGTGTCGCTAGTAAACAGTCCAGGGTTCACAAACATATAGCAGTGTGGATAATACATCTGCTTTGTAGACTTTCAGCTTTGTTTGCAGGCTTATTCCATTTCTGTCCCACACATTCTTGTACAGTCTGCCAAAGGCCGCGCTGGCCTTGGAGATTTTTGCATTCACTTCGTTATCAATTGTGGCAGCTTGTGACACAGTGCTGCCAAAATAGGGAATTTGTCCACAATACTTAGTCCATGACCACTCAGATTGATATTCGGCTCGGTGTTATTTATCGCTGGAGCTGGCTGTTTCATAACTACAGTCTTCTTCAAGTTGATATTGAGCCCAAAGTTGGCATATGCATATGAGAAAGCTGAAATGTTGTGTTGCATGTTTGCCTCTGAGTTGGCGTATAGAGCTCAATCATCAGCAAACAGGAGCTCTCTGATGGTGTCGCTGGTAGCTTTGGTTTTAGCTTTCAGCCTTCTGAGATTAAATAACTTTCCATCCATGCGGTAGTTAATGTCTATCCCAGTGTCGTTGTTTTCGAAGGCATTCGTCAGTATAGCTGAAAACATGAGGCTGAACAGTGTTGGTGTCACGACACAGTCGTGCTTCACTCCATTGGTGACAGGAAAGGGCTCAGACAATTCGCCATTTTCCTGTACTCTTGCCTTCATACCATCATAAAATAGCCGCATTATTTGGACAAACTTTTGTGGACAGCCATATTTTGCCATAATATTCTGCAGTCCTTCCCTGCTGACTGTATCAAAAGCCTTGATAAAACTCAATGAAAGTGGAGACCATTTCGTAGTTCTGTTTCTGTCATTTCTCTTGTAACTGCCTTATAGCGAAGATCATGTCAACAGTTCCTCGTCCTTTTCTGAAGCCACATTGACTCTCAGGAAGAAGACCTTGGACGAGATGGGCTGTGAGGCGACTGAGAAGAATTATGGCAAGTATCTTCCCTGCAATTGAGAGCAAGAAGATGCCTCGATGGTTGTCACAGGATTGGCGGTCTCCTTTACGTTTGTAAAGGCGGACTAATGACATGTCCTTGAAATCTTGTGGCATGGACTCGTTCATCCATATGGTTGTAAAGACTTGATGAAGCTGCTCTTTTGGAACCATTCCACCGTGTTTGTAGATCTCTGCCGGGATTGAGTCAGGACCAGGGGCCTTACAACTGGAAAGTTGCTGGATAGCTTTGTTTATTTCCCCTATGGTTGGTAAGTCAGCAAGAGTATCATTAGTGGGGACTTAAGGAAGACTGTTGATGGTTTCGTCATCGATGGTGGAGGTTGCATTTAAGATGTTGCTGAAATGCTCTTCCCAGCGTTGGAGGATTTCTTTCTTATCTATGACCAATGTACCCCCATCTGTACTGAGGAGGGGAACTATGCCTGGTGATGTTGGGCCATAGATAGCTTTTAGCGAGTCATAGAAGTTTTTCATATCATGTCTTTCAGCAAAGCCTTGAATCTCATTAGATTTGTTGCTCAGCCAGGCGTTCAGCATGTGCCGAAGTTTCTGCCGCATGACTCTCCGGATGTTATTGAAGGCATCTTTTTTTTCTATGTTGACTTCGGGTCGTTCAAATATGCCTTGTGGAGAAGATGTTTCTCGGCCAGCAATTGGTTGATATCTTCAGAATTCTCATCAAAACCAGGATTTCCATAGCACTGATGTAGAAAATGTCCTTTAGGGCTATCCACTCTGTTTCCGCATTATGTTTAGCTGCAGCATTGGGCTTGAGGCGGCCTTCCAGCATATTTTCAGACGACTGCTGCATTTCCTTAATATTTAGAAGGGTGACATTTTGTTGTTGTTGTTGTTGTTGTTGTTTTTTTTTTGCGCTTTTACCCATTGAGGACGCCGTGGTGGTTTCATGTGCATGTTTATTTTTGAGACAATCAGACGACATCAAGTGCTGTCCAACATTCGACACCACACATGGGTTTTGTCACCTGAAAGTCTTGTCTGTCACTCCTCCTGGCGATGATATTGTCAATGAGCTGCCAGTGCTTCGAGCGAGGGTGATTCCACGATGTCCTATTTCTCATGGGAAGACGGAAAAGTGTGTTGGTAATCAGGAGATCATGTTCGGCACAGATCTGATGGAGGAGGGGTCCAATTATGTTACAATTTCCGACTCCGTGCTTTCCAATAATGTCTCTCCAAGAGGCTGTGCCCTCTAGCATTGAAGTCTTCATTGGTCATGGTTGGCGCTTAGACACTCACCATGGTTGCATGCTTTCTTCCGTTCGGTAGGGGTAACTTAATGGTCATAAGTCTTTCGATTATTTTTGCCAAACAAGGCCGACTTAATGACAAATCCCACACCGGAATGGCGTCTTTTTTCACTTTTCCTTTCATTCCAGAAGAATGTGTAGTCGGCACCTACTTCACAGAATTGACCTTCACCTGCGAGTCGTTCCTCGCTCAAGGCTACAATGTCGGTGTTGCACCTGCCCAAATCTCTCCCAATCGGTGCTGTTCGTCTCTCTGGGCCCGACGCGCCTTCTCTATCCAGTAGGGCAGTGGCTCTCAATTTTTGTTTTTTTTCAGAACGTCATCCCCTCACCCCTTTTCGTATTTCCTCCCAATAAATTCCCCTTCCCCCTGCTCCTACACAATATGCATAAAAGAGGAAGCTAAATCTAATAACACATACTATAACAAGTCTTGACGTCTACATAAAACGTGATGTGCGGGTCTACTTACGTTATAAAATGAGTTTCAGAAGGGCGAGAAGTACCGAAGCGTAAATTATGGATTGAAAAACAAAATCAAGTAATCGTTTATTGTTTTAACGCAATCTTGAAATAATCTTAATCCCCCGCCTTGGAAACCAGAAAATTCCCCAGGGGGGGGGGGGGGGGAAATTCCCCACAGGTTGTTAACCACTGCAGTAGGGTGTGTACACTCCAAGTTACGACGGTTTAGGGACACCAAAGACCGAGATATGTGGAGAGACATGAACGCTAACTCCAGCTGGCATGACACTTGATGATGATGATGCATCTTATGTCTGCGGCCTTGTATTTGTAAATATAAAGTAAAACACACAATTATATTATCGCACCATTACCCTATTTGAACAACAATCAATGTCAAATTAATATCCTGTGTGGATGAACCAGTAATCAGCCGCTATTTGTGGCTGATTCAGTAACAGGATTATTAATCTGAGCCAGAGATTGACCCTAATATAACTTCTCTTTAAGGTTAAATGGGGTAGGGGTAATGGTATATTCGAAATCGGAGTCGAACACACAATAATCATCATACCCTTAATCACGCCATTACCCACTAAGTACAACAATTACCTTCAAATTAAAATGATGTCTGGATGAAATCATGATGAGCTGTTATTTGTGGCTGACTTATCAGTCGCAGGATTATTAACCTGAGCCTGGGATGGGCCCTAATATAACTTCTCTTTGAGGTTGATCTAGGTAGTGGTAATGGTGTGATGGAAATCGAAAATACACACAATGCAACCTATGAATACACATTGTTTTGTACGAAATAAAACCACATTATGAGGAAGACATGTGATTAAAATAGTGGTAAAGGACATAACAACATAACAGTTTATTCAAGGTACGTTACTAAAAGTAGTATAAATATGTTGTGTGATTGAAACTTTTTTTTTAGTATTTATCTGAATCTTTTATTTAAAAAATATTTTTATAGAAATTAGCCACAGTTACATGCAGCATACAATAATGGCAATAAAATTGTAAGTTATCTTCACAGTTTGTGTAAAATTAATAGCATTATTTTACATGAACGCGAGTCTTAAAACTAATATGTATATTGTTTATCGATATTACATTAAATTTGTTATCCTTTTAATAAATGCGACATGCTTGACAACCTTCAAAAATAATTTTGTCCGACCTGTAATAGGCTATAATTGATTCAACCGATCAATTTCAAGGATACGCTGTGCGTTTGTGTCTGGAATTGACTTTCTAAAGTAGAGGTGTCAAACTCAATCGCTCAGCTGGCCAAAACTCAAATCACACGTGGGGTTGCAGGCCGGACAGGATAACCATTCAATAAGCCGAAAATTAAACCTTTTTTAAAACATTAATATAAATTACAACGGAAAATTGTTTTAATAATAACACATCATTGGTATGTCAATCTTATGTCAATTTGTCAGAGCACGATGTGTTGCTTCTTTTCTCGGCTACAAGTTCGTTTATGTTGAGAGTAATGTTTTGTGTCATTGTGATTCTCATGATGGACTGCAAGTGTTCATCAGTGAGACGACTCCTGTGTGATGTTTTGTTAATCCTCGTCACAGAAAACAAGTGCTCACACAGATATGTGCACCTAACATGCTCAAAATTCGAGCCGCATGTAGACAAAGCCGGGGCATCTCTTCAGGAATGAAACGAGCAGACCCCACAGTGTCGTACTTTGCCTTTAGTGTCCCATTGCACTGCAGCTCTATTAACTCCATCTGCAAATTTACAGGTGCAGTTTCCACATCTATGGCAAATGGATTACGAAACAGCTCGAAATTATTTTTCATATATTCAGCCCCCTCCCCCCCCCCCCCCTCCCCCAGCGGCCTTGAAAGGCTCTGTTTTTAGAATCAACTTTTTTCTTGGCCATTTTAAAGGCTAGCTTTGATTTTAAAAGATTGTGCTTCTACCGACAGACGCTTGATTGATATCAGGTTTGCCGTAGCGGGAAAAGGTGATTTAATATCCGGGCATTACACTACTTTCATTTTTTATGCGCTAATCCAAAACAAGCATCTGAACGTTGCTAGGTAACCATAACGACGAAAACTACCTCACTACACAACTTTTATTTTCGCTTATTCTGATCGAAGCGAGAACGCTATCACGTAGCCTATCATTCGGAAGGCTGCTAATTAGGGAATTTAATTTCCACTTTATACCGTGACCATAAAAAAATATTCTTGCCTAAAATTCTCTCTTGGGCCGAATATATTTGTACGTCGGTAGAGAACTCTCGGGTCTGATATGATTTTACGGCGGGCCGGATGTGGGCCGCGGGCTTTGAGTTTGACACGTGTTCTAAAGGATACTTTGTGTTTTCCTTTGGACTTATGACTACCAAACATAACATGTTATATATATATATATATATATATATATATATATATATATATATATATATATATATATATATATATATATATATATACATATATATACTAGAGGACCCGGCCTGTCTTCGCCCAGCCCCTGGCTGGGATCTATCTATCTATCTATCTATCTATCTATCTATCTATCTATCTATCTATCTATCTATCTATCTATCTATCTATCTGTCTGTCTGTCTGTCTGTCTGTCTGTCTGTCTGTCTGTCTGTCTGTCTGTCTGTCTGTCTGTCTGTCTGTCTGTCTGTCTGTCTGTCTGTCTGTCTGTCCAATGCTAATACGTTTAGGCAGTCTTGTTTCTCTATCTTACACCGTCGCTAGAGTATATGGCTGGGTCTCTGTTATTGTTTCGATTATGCAAAGCCATCCTGGCATATATCTCTTCGTTTCCACACCGTCTTGTCCCGTCAAGTTTCCTAGTGGTCACCAAGATTTCAAGTTTATTTCTCATCGTACCATGATTTTAGAAAATACTTGACTGTCTGCCTTTAATTTTTTGTAATCATTTTACTTTTTTAAATTTGTTCCTTGAAGGACATTCTCATTCATATTTCTGTCCATCCATGGCATGCTTCACATTTTTGTCAGAAATCTCATTTCCACTGCCATTAGATGTTTCCTAGCTTGTCAGCGCTAAAGCTGTAGAAATGTAAACAATATAAAATAAATGGAAGTAGTGCAGTTTTTTACAGAACACAATTATGGAAAACAAAGGACGTTTCGACGACAAGCCTTCATCAGCCTGGGACGACCTGGGAGGCAAGATCCATTGTAAAATCTCCACCCCAATACAGATTCAACTCATGACCCCCGAGCTAGCAGGCGAGAATCTAGCCACTACGCTAGCTCGGCTTAAGTGTTCAAAGCGTACTTACGTGCCAGGAAAATATCAGCCACCTAGAGAGGCAAGGTGTTTTCCCACCTACCCTGGTAGGGTACCGTCCAAAAAGAGAAACCTGGACGAATGCATCAGTTTTTGCCCATGATGTCTATGATGGTTTCCACTCAGGCATTGAAACCTTTGCTGCAGCGATTGATCTTGAGGACGCATACAACAGAGTACCATTGGATTTTTTAATGCTTCAGCTTCTTGAACTAAAAGTAAGTCCATTACTCCTTAGTTGGATCGCTGCAACCCTCTTCTAACGGAAAGTAGTTTTTAGATGTGGCAGTTGGACTTCGGAACCAACAACAATATATCCTGGCCTACCACAGAGATCACCATTATCTCCGGTACTGTTCAACGCCTACACAGTGAGAATCACCAGTGAGCAGATCACTGGACCTGGCAGGACATTGTCATATGCCGATGATGTTTTAGTGTATCGTCAGGGTAAGGATAGAGAGCAGGTTGTTGTGGAACTACAAACCGAACTCAATCGCATAAGTACTTGGTGTAATGAAGCTGGGGCAATGGTCAACCCAACAAAGGCAACGGTGACTTGGTTCTCGTTGAATAATTATATTGTCAACACCCCAACACCAACTGTAATGCTGTGTTCAGAGACGGTGGAAAGAACGCAGGCAATGAATTACCTGGGGATACGGTTTGATCGAAGCCTTGCTTATAATAAGCACATAGACCAGGTGATAACAAAGGCCAAGCGGGGTTTGGCTGCGTTGCGGGTGATGGCGGCAGCAAACTGTGAGCAGCGCAATCTATGTCTTCTGTACGAGGGGCTGGTCATGTCTGTTTTGGAGTATACAATGGCAATCCTGACTCTCAGCCGTAAGCAGATAGAAAGGATGGAAAGGATACAGAATGAAGAATTATTCTTGGATGTACAAGAGATACAGCATGCAGGGCGATGCGCTACCTTCTTGATTTTTCAACCATTGAAGAGAGAATACAAGTTTGCAGGGCACGCGCCTACCTCAGAGTTAACGCAAACACATAACATCCACTGCATAGTGAAATTATGAAGGTGAAGGGCAGCAGGTTAAAAAGAGGACGGTCGTGGATGGGTCAAGCCGAAGACATTCTTCAACAGGTGGTTCACTTGAGGACTTAGAACCTGGCGAGGAGTGGGTGCAAGTGCCAACAGATTTCTGCACATCCTTTTCAGTTTGCATCCAACTAGACAGAAAATGCAGACCAAAAAAATCCGGCTGCTGTGGAGGCTGAAGTACAAGCGTTGATTTTCGAGAATTCGCTAGACGGTGATGCGGTCATCTACACAGATGGGTCGGTTGTCCGTCATGTGAGAAGCGCATGGGCCTTTACAGCTCGGGCCGGAGGGAGAATTGTGAAGGAGGACTCTGGTGCTTTCACTGAAACCACAAGTAGCCTGACTATGGAAGTCATGGCAGTAAGTATAGCAATAACATAGCTCGAGACACAGACATTCACTAGGGCATGTATCCTTAGCAACTCAATGAACATGATCAAGAGGATAGAGGAGGGTTCGATCCGAAGAAAATGGTTGCTGCCTCTGGTGCGGTCTCGGCTGGCAAAGATTAGTTTCATCTTCGTGCCAGGGCATGCGGGAGTACAAGGAAATGAGCGGGCTGACAAGCTCGCAGGTGAGACTACTGTGGAGGGCGGACGCGCCATGGACCAGGCTGACATTCTGAATGCTCTACGAGAAGTAAGACTTTTGCGTGAACCAAGTGATGACTGTGAATCTACAACAATGGCCAGACTGCGAGAACAGCAAATTAAAAGAGGGGTGGCCATACAAGAACACTACTCAGGAAGCCAAAGAAGATTGATAAACCAACACATAACTGGCGTCGTTAGCCGCTACACGCTGTGGGATTTACTGAGGAGGGGATCCGAGCACTTATGGACTGAATGGTTCGATGTGCAATGAGGATGATCTGTCGACTAACTAACTAACTAAGCGTACTTACAATTGAAAAACATCAGCTTTCTTGCGTATTGTGGAACATTCTAACGAAATGTGTGTGTCCATGGATTTGTGAGGACTATAATGCTGTAAACTAAAGGGGGACAATGTAATTCAGATAAATGAATGTTCTTATTGTTTCGAGAGAAATAAAGCATACCATAGGACTAGAAACGTTTGATTGTAGGTTCTGACAATACCAACTTTATGTTTGAATAGGATACCTACAATTCCTATTTATATGCAACTTTTGAATGCAAACCGCATTTAATGTCTGCGAATAATAAAATCCATGGAAAGATGAGCATAGACTATCATTACAAATCCAGACAAAAGTGAGAGGTATATTTTACAAGGAAGAACAGAACAGTGTGCAGCGCAGAACAGCCACTCTCAGCTTCCTTGATGAAGAATACCCACAGGACCTCAGGATCCGAGTCTACACAGATGAGGTCGGCACAAAATGCTGTTCGAAATGGAGGAACGGAAGTGTACATAGAATACCCAAATAATACTAGGGACACAGCCAGAGTACCGACAGGAAAGTACTGCCATAACTACGATGCTGAAATTGGGGCAATCAAGATAGCAACCGTGAAATTACTAAATACCAGCAATGGTACACATCCTGTGGTACTACTGACAGATGCAAAATCAGTATTCGAGGCGCTCCTGTCTGGGAAATTGCCAGAATGACACTACTTTCTGAACTTAGCAGTCAGCATAAGGTCACCATACAGTGGATACCATCCCACTGTGGAGTACCCGGAAAACGACAGAGCTGATCAATTGGCTAAGGAAGGAGCCAAAGAAGAACAGCCTGGTGTGCCCGTTACATACTAACAAAAGAAAAGAATTATCAAATCAGTCAGAAAGCCACCAAAACCTGCTCAAGATGACTACCACGTTATGGACAGACCAGAACAAGTCATTATTCTGCGCTTCAGAACAGGACACAATAGATTACGCAACCACATGTATACAAAATTCAAGATTGGTGACTCAGCCATGTGCACATGTGGATTGGCGTTGCAGACAGCAGAGCACATACTCCAAGACTGCCCAAAATATAACATATCTAGGCAAACCTTCTGGCCTAGAGAGACGACAGTGGAAGATAAACTCTATGGACCCCTGTGTGAACTGAAAAAGACACTTATATTCATACAAGAGACAACATTGCAGATATAGACATATTTCAAGCGAACGAAAGAAGAAGAAGAGAACATTGCTGCATTTTATGTCTGGGGCCTTGTTGTATTGGCAAATTTAAACGAAAGCATACATTAATATTATCGCGCCATTACTCTCTTTGGACAACAACCCCTTCAAATTAATATCCTGTGTGGTTGACAGAGTGATCAACCACTATTTGCGGCTGACTCAGTCGCAGGATTGTTCATCTGAAACAGGGATGGACTCTAATATAACTTTTCTTTAAGGTTGAACCGGGTAGAGGTAATGATAGTAATCACATTGAGCCGGGAGTGCAGGGAGTGGCCAGTAAGGGCCACGGAAGTGAAAATCCAGCAATTAATTCAGGAGAATGCTCCCTCGGGTGATGTGATTATCTACACAGATGGTATGGTGTTGAGAGGTATTAGAAGTGCCTGGGGGTGCCTCGAATTCCTATTTATATGCAACTTTTGGCACCCCGCTTATGGGAATGCCCCGAATGCTGTGATGTCGGTTCCTAAATCAATCAATCAATCAATCAATCAATCAATCAATCATCAATCAATCAATCAATCAATCGAAATCGAAAAACACACAATGCACATTGTGATACACACTATTGTGTACGAAATAAAACCACATTAAAGGGAAGTCATGTAAATTGAAGATGGACGGGACATAACAACCTTACAGTTGTTTCAAGGGACATTACTAGATGGACTATAAATACATTATGTGATTTAAATAATTTTAGTGTTTTTCTTAATCTTTTATTATATTTTTATAGAATTTACGACTCCTTCACAGTTTATAAATAATGCGATAAGAAAATTTAGTTATCTTCATAGTCTGTGTAAAATTAATGGCTTTATTTTACAGACATGATAGTCTTATGACTCATGTTTCTATTTTTCCTCGATATTGCATCTATTGTTTTATCCTTTCAATATTCATGTATCGATGAAAAGTTATTTAAACAAATTTTTGTCCGGCTTGTAGAAGGCCAAACATCCTTAATACAAAATACACTAGGTACTTACAGTTCATAAAGAAACTGTCTGACACAGATAAGCAGACATAACACAACAAATCAATCAAATGTAAGACGACAACATACCAGGACCAGATGGGCTTACCAGCATTTACTTTTTATCCTAGACAGCTTCACTCTAAAAGTCTACCAAGAAGATTTTCACAAACAAGAACTTCCAAACAGTTGCAACATGTCATACATAACGCATACCTACAGACAAAACACAACTGAAAACTATAGACCCATCTCATCATTAAACATAAACTACAACATTCTGGCAAAATAGCAAACAAAATAAACACGTTCATGTCATCATTGATACTCTCAGACCAACAGTGCAGTATTCAACACAGAAACATACACCAACATACACACTTCATTAGAGGTATCATCAACATCCATACAACAACATACGCACTTCATCCATATATCCAGCAATTAATTCAGGATAATGCTCGCCCGGGTGATGTGATTATCTACACAGATGGTTCGGTGTTGAGAGGTAGGAGAAGTGACTGGGGATTCTTAGCAAAAGCTAATGGTCGATGTTTGGTTCAGGAGAGCCTGGCGTATGATACCACAACATCTAGCTTAAGAATGGAGATGGAGGCGGTCAGTGCAGCTTTCCGCTGGATGGAGAACACGATACACGCAGACATCGTGATTGTAACTGACTTAGAAAGCACGCTGAGGAGGGTGAGGACAGGCAGGCTTCGTGCAGAGCGGTTTACTTCACTTTGGAGGTCAAGAGTGACAAGCATCACCTGGATCTTTTCTCCGGGGCATGTCGGTGTGCTGGGGAATGAACAGGCGGACAGATTGGCTGGCTGCACAAAACTTGGTGGAGTATTGATGCATGACAGGGCAGACGTGGTTGCGGCCTTGTGGGAGCACGTGTACACCTTGGAGGAGGAAATGGATCACCATGGTCTGGCAAGAATGAGGCAGCGAGGAGTGACGAGGGGATCTGGCCGGCTCAACGCTTAGAGGAAAGGCGAGACGGACATATAATCAGATTATTACTGGTACTGTTTGTGTTGAAACTCTTCGCTGGCTGCTGAGGATGGGGACATAGCGCTTATGGGAATGCCCCGAGTGCTGTGATGTCGGTTCCTAAATAAATCAATCAATTAATCAACGCACTTCATTAGATATATCATCACATACATACACCCATCAAAGAGACTGTGCATCCTCTCTCTTGTACTGGTGAATCATTCATTCACTGTCAGTTTCAGGATCACAAGATCTGTCAGACATGGGTGTCCACTATCACCAATCCTATATGTACTCATACTAGAATAACTTCCTACACCAAACTGCCTGAAGGTGTGAAGTATATTCATTATGGATGTGTGGGTTGTAGAGGAAAAGCGGTGTCATCTGCATAGCAATTAGTTTCCGCTCTCCTAACCTTTGTATAAATGTTTCTTTAATCTTGGTGTCCTGTCTGATTGCTTCTAAGAGTTGTTCTTGTGTCAGTACATATATGATTGGTGATAGTGGACACCCTTGTCTGGCAGATATTGTGATCCTGAAACTGACAGTGAGTGAATGATTCACCAGTACAAGAGGAAGGATGGACAGTCTTTCTGATGAGTGTATGTATGTGATGATATCTCTAATGAAGTGTGTATGTTGGTGTATGTTTCTGTGTTGATTACTGCACTGTTGGTCTAAAAGTATCAGTGATGGCATGAACGTACTTATTTTATTTGCAAGTTATGTTGTCGGAATGCTGTAGTTTGTGTTTAATAATGAAATGGGTCTATAGTTTTCAGCTGTGTTTTGTCTATAGGTATGCGTGTTACGTATAACATGCTGTAACTGTTTGGAAGTTCTTGTTTGTGAAAAGCTTCTAGGTAGACTTTTAGAATGAATCTGACTAGTATAGGAAATAAGTGCTGGTAAACTTCTACATTGAGTCCATCTGATCCTGGTGTTTTATTTTTTATCTTATTGCGTACAAGTTTTAATGGGCACATACACATCAGAATGATATTTTCCAAACAGCTTCATACATCACCAACCTAACCATGTGTTGATAGTGTTACCAGGAAATTGTGTGTTGTCTCTTTACATTTAATTGACATCTAGCTTAAGAATGGAGGTGGAGGCGGTCAGTGCAGCTTTCCGCTGGATAGAGAACACGATACATACACACATTTTGATTGTAACTGACTCAGAAAGCATGCTGAGGAGGCTGAGGACAGGCAGGCTTCGTGCAGAGTGGCTTGCTTCGCTTCGGAGGTCACGGGTGGCAAGCATCGTCTGGATCTTTTCTCCGGGGCACGCCGGTGTGCTAGGGAATGAACAGGCGGACAGATTGGCTGGCTCGGAAAAACTTGGTGGAGTATTGATGCATGACAAGACAGACGTGGTTGCGGCCTTGTGGGAGCACGTGTACACCTCGGAGGAGCAAATGGATCACCATAGTCTGGTAAGAATGAGGCAGCAGCAGGTGTGACGAGGGGATCTGGCCGACGCTCGACGCTCAGAGGAAAGGCGAGACGGACATATAATCAGATTGCTACTGGTACTATTGGTGTTGGAACTCTTCGCTGGCTGCTGAGGATGGGGACGGAGCGCTTATGGGAATGTCCCGAATGCTGTGATGTCGATTCCTAAATCAATCAATCAATTTACATTTGATTGAGTACATGCAGTATGTCTGCTTATTTGTGTCAGACAATTTCTTTATGAACAGTAAAAACCTTTTATATTTAGGATCTTTGGCCTTCTACAGGCCGGCAAAAAATTTTTGTACACAGGACAGTATAATCTCATGGTTATTAAAAGGATATAACATTTTATGTAATATCAAGATCAAAAAAAGAAACATGCGTTATAAGATTCTTACGCCTGTAAAATAAAGCCATAACTTTTACTTTTACACATAACTCGAAGATAACTAAAAATGCTATCTTACTATTTATAATTCGTAAAACTGTATGAAAATTATATGAAAACATAATAAAATATTAAGAAAAACACCAAATTTATTTAAATCACATAATATCTTTATAGTTCATCTAGTATTGTCCCTTGAAACAACTATAATGGTATTATGTCCCTTTCCACTCTGAATTACATGACTTCCTTTTAATGTGGTTTTCTTAAACTTATTCTGCGTTCATCCGGAGAGTTTTTCGGACGTGATTGCGTTGTGCCTGTTTACAGCAGAGCTGCGTTCTTGCGCCGTTAGGCCGACACATCCGACTTCTGCGGACATTTGTTGACCGGGTTAACCTTCCGGGGGGGGGGGGGGTTTCTTAGGACGTTTGACTCTCACTGTTGTGGTGTTATTCCCCATCCCAGCCGGCCCATTTAGAACAGCCGAAGACATCCTGATCCTCAAGGGAAGGCAGGGGTAAACCACGCGCATTCCCCGCCATCTAAGGAGGCTTCCATAATTGCAGAGCCGACACATAGCGCTCAGGTGTTGTTCTCACCCAAGGAATCGTTCAAGTCACCACGGGCTGTTCCTTCCACGAAACAGAAGAATGCAGTCTGCAGATGACATCCACACAGTGAGCTTTCGTTTCGGTCTTTCCATGTAATGGATTTGCTATCAAAGCAATATTCCATTTCGTGCCGCTAGGACACTTTTTTCCACCTTTGATGACGCCCACACAGTGAGCTTTGATTCAGACTTTCCACTTAATGGATTTGCTATCCAAGCAATATTCCATTGAATGCTTCTGGGACGCCTATTTAATTGCTTGCTACCGACATACCTGTGGTATGAAGTGTGGCAGTCTAAGTACTTCTTCATGTACCTTTAAATGTCAACCTGAGTGTAGTCAAAGTAAGCTGCAGTCAACTTGAGCTTGTTGATTTCTCCATAGAGCTTGTCCTTAAATAAAGCAGGTGTGGGCCAAAATATCTTTCTCTGTTCTGCATATATTGGGCACTCCTGCAGCAAATGTTTAGCTGTGATTTTACCAGTACCATAATTACATTCATTAGTATCTCCTATCTTTAGTTGATTGTACAAGTGATATTTCAGCCTGTTATGTCCTGTGCGTAGCCTGAAGATTGCTACTTATTCACTTCGGTCGAGTTTGTAATATGCATCATCATTCTGGTGGCCTGGATGCTCTGATTCCCATTTGGTTCTATAAGTGCTTTTTATAAACCGCTTTGCCTCATTATAGGTTATATCTATGTCAGGCTGGGGTAGTCGACCACCCTCTTTTGCTAGTCTGTCAGCCTCTTTATTTCCAGGTATACTGTAATGTGATGGGGTCCACTGTATTACAACTTTTTTTTTACTGACCTCACCCATCCAGTGTATAACTTGTTGAGAACTTTCACATCTGCTCTCCACGTTAACTTACAAGCTCATTTTCTACAGTTAGAAAGGCTGGCCGATGGTAACTGCCACTAAGTTGTTTTCCAACAATTCGTGTATTGTTCTACTCCAGGTCTGATGAATAAAAAGCGAGGTCGGATGTAGTTGTTCTACTCCAGGTCTGATGGTCATCAAGATGGGGCAAGATGGTGTTCTAACCATCAGAGAACTCCTGTTCGCGGACGGCCAAGCACTAATAGCAAAATCAGAAGCTGAATTACAAGACCACATGAATAGTCTAAACGAAATGTGTAGGAAACATAACATGAAAATTAGCACAAGCAAAACAGAGGTAATGACTATAACTAAAGAAGAACAAACAACAACAATTCACCTAAACGAACATCCCTTGAAACAAGTAAAGAGTTTCAAGTACCTAGGAAGTATAATATCATCAAATGGCAGATCAGAAGACGATATCGAAAATAGGTGCAATAAAGTAAATCAACTCATTGGACAAATGGAACCAATACTAAAGAACAAACATGTATCAATAACTACTAAGAAAGCACTTTACAACACAGTCTTCCTACCAACGCTATGCTACCAATGCGAAACCTGAACAATGACAGAAAAAGAGAAAAGAAAAATCACAACAACAGAAATGAGGTTCCTGAGAAGAATACTCAACGTATCAAGAAGAGATAAGATCAGAAATGAAGAAATCAGGACTAAAGTGGGGGTTAAAGCAGCACTAGATTTTATTAGAAAGCAGCAAGTCAAATGGTTTGGCCATGCAAGTAGGTTACCAGTCAACAGCATACCACAACAAGCAATGATGTACAGACCAGATGGAAACAGAGGAAGAGGCCGACCACGTAAACGTTGGACGGAGGGAATAGCAGAGTCCATGGGAATATCGATATATGAAGCCCATAATCGGGCACTCTCACGAAGTTTATACTTCACCTCGACACCGCAAGGTACAAGAGGAACATGATGAGATGAGAATCTTGGTGTCCTGTCTGATTACTTCTAAGAGTTTTTTTCTTGTGTGAGTACATATATTATTGGTGATAGTGGACACCCTTGTATTACAGATATTGTGATCCGGAAAATGGCAGTAAGTGAATGATTCACCAGAACAAGAGGAAGGATGGACAGTCATTCTCATAGGTGTATTGATGTGATTATACCTCTAATGAAGTATGTATGTTGATGTATGTGTGACGAAGTCCCCAGCTTCCTCTTCATCTTTTGCTTAAATTGGAGTAAAGTCTTTTTAAAACCCTTATATAATTATAGAAGAATTTATATTCGTTTTTATTCCTATATATCCATGTATAGACAGTACATGGCTATAGTTTAAAGCAACTCCTATTTAATGTTATTACTTTAATATGAAGTAATACGATACATTAAGATCGGGGGAGAGGCTGAATTTACAAAGTAGTGTACCCAGCCAAATCTATAAATTTGGCTACGACTATTTCACAATTTGGTCGGCGAAATTACGACAACGAACTCCCTGGCACGACCACTTCCGGTCAGGAGAAAAATAGCTAAACTCGTTCTTTCGCAATCTGGACGTCGGTGTAGGAACAATCTGCTAGTCGCTAGGCTCTATAAAATACTTTTAAAGTGTTAAGAGTTTTATCTTTGGCGCGTATTACGGCCATAAATATATTTAACATATATTAGAGAGATACCTAGAGCAGTGTTTGTACCTGACAAGTTCGGTCAGTAGATTAGAAGGGTAAGGAATAGTTATGTGTACCAATATAATATATTGCCGTGTGCGCCCGAGATTTCCGTGTGTAGTTAAAGTTGGAAACCGCCGATAATAGGTTATTTTACCTAATTATTTACCATAATAATTAAATCGACTAAACTCGATCGCGTATATTATACTTCGTACAGGTAGTTTACTAAGCACACAGAGTAAAGGGTAACACGTAACTGTGTAGAAAATTACCTTTACATGAGGTTTAGAGAGGTGTAGCCGATTTGAGATAGTTGTAAACTTGATAAAGTCGGATAGAACCCAATTTTCTATTAGTCCGTATAGCAGTAGACTAGGCCATACTAATCGAGCCGTTAGTTGAGGAATAACACGAGGCAGTTCCTAGTAATAATATTGCGAGGCCGCGAAAATAGATCTTACTAAACACGCGTAAAAAGGTCAAATACTAGCGTAGTAGATCCTAGGCATGTTCGTTAATTTTTATCGGTGATTTCTCACCAATTCGCAGTCCTGTTCTTGCCTGCCACTCCATTAACTTTCAGCCTATCATATTCTATTAGGATAATTACATAAACTGTATTTTAAAATATACGTTATATAGAATCATTATTAATTATATGCTAGGAATATAGCTTCAGAATTTGAACATAAATATCTATAATAGGTAATCTGTTTAATAGATTGTATTCATATCTACCTGTAGATTACTTTGTAATTATTGTATTTTAATAATATGATTATGATATGCATTATATGATTATGTTTAATTATTACTGAATACTTATTACATTCACTTATAAGAAAGCTTAGAATGATTTTATTGAGCTGTTTTCTTAGGTCAGTGTTTTACTATTGATCCTAGGATAGGGAATAATAGGGAGCAGGGACAGATAGCTCATGCTATTTTGTTTCTGAAAATGTTATGAGATGTAATCGGCCATCAGGAACAATCCATGGCCGATGCTTACCGATGTCTCGACAGAAGAGTCAACTGCTCTCGCTGTATATATTTCACAGATTTGACACCTTCAGCGCCAAGCTTTAGATGCGCTAACCTGTGTGACTCATTGTGAAGCATCACTCACCATCTCACTTATGCTTACTAACTAGGGTTTACATGCACTGTGTAAGCCGGAGAACCAGAAGATAAGTGGCCAAACTTACCGTTGGCCACCACCACCACCATCTACATGCACATAATACCAGCTTTGTCAGGCCATGTCAATGATTAGACTGTTTAGTAGATTCAAACCATAAGATTAGATATTCAATAGAATAGAGGGAAGTGTACCACCCTTTTCATGTACAGGGCTGCCTCCAGTGGAGCACCCAAAGTGTTATCATATATTAAATATTAATGTGAGTTTAATTTTACAATCTCTAGTTGTTACCTCAGTAACCTTAGTCATAGCTGTGTGAGAAGTACGAAAGTTTGTCGCTTTTAAATATTTTACTCTGTCTTTCTCCGTGTCGGTGAGAGGGATTAGAGTTGGGGGCTCGAGCTTTGTTTTTATTTCAGGCACGTAGCTAGACAACCTTGGCAGACTGTCTGTATCCAACCAGTATAGTTGTACGCCATTCCTGTCTGCCTGAACACTGTCAGAAGATTAGACTTGTTCTGGGACCTTTACTCCGTCTAGAATTACGAGCTATTCAGTCTTGTCTTCTCCAGTGACTTAATTTTCTATTCTTAGAAAGTCTATCCGCAGCACGTTGATAGATTCCTTATCATCGTAGCTGACGCTACGCTACAAGTGGTTGGCTATCGTCCGGTCTAGATAGTTCAAACTGTCAATCTTCTTTCACTAGAGATTCTAGTAAGGTGTTGCCTCACAGTAGATCTCAATATTAAACTATACTAAGTAAAACTAGAGAAAGTAATAGTGACAATAGGTAGTATAACATAGCATAACTAAACACTAGATAGCCAATATAAGATAACATAACATAAGTTAACCTGGTTACAAATAGTTAGGGCCAATATCATAAGTGAGTGTGGGCTGACGGGTAAGTCCCTGTGTTGTATCGTCAGTTGTGTATGTGCATACTGTCAGTGAATTTATTACTTGCATAATTTCAGGACAGATCACTTAGTGGTGAGTAAGTGTATTTCAGGGTGCTTCACATTATCCCAACTTTGTTACCAAATAATGTCTTCCGAAAAGCCACCTACGAAAGAGGAGTTGAGAGAAGAAGGAACTTTGTTAGGGTATGAAGGTGTCGAATTGGGCAAGTATGTAAAAGAAGCAGAACGAGAGTGGAGAAGGGAACAACTGGACATCGTTAAGGAAAGAGAGAAGGAAGCAAGAGAGGAAAGAATTAGAATCGCAGAAATTGAATCTAGAGAGAAGATGCAGATGCGGCAAGCTGAAATAGACCAACAGCTGAAGCAAGCGGAACTGGAAATGAAGAGGGAAGCACAGTTGAGACAGCATGAATTGGAAGTCAGGAGATTGGAGTTGCACAATCCTGATGCTTCCAGGTACAGTAGTGCTAGTTCTCCCCATCACAGTAGTGAAATTTCTTCAGGACCGTCTCTCTCCCAAGGATCCATGAGCTTTCCACTGGCCCACTTCAACCCGAAGGAGGATCAGATGGATGAATACCTTGATCGCTTTGTTATCATGTGTGAAGCTTATAATCTGCCTAAAGAGAAATTTAATATCAAACTCTCCCAAGGACTCCGCGGTCCGGCTTTTGATGTATTCACAAAGCTTCCGCCTGGTCTTGAGCGGGACTTTGATACCCTCAAAAATGCTCTCTTACAAAGATTTGAATTAACCTCTGAAGCCTACAAGCTGAAGTTCCGTACAGCCAAAAGATCTCAGGGAGAATCATTTGCGCAGTTCGCCTCACGACAACACACGTATTTTACGAAGTGGGTAGGACTGAGCAAATTTGATACTACCTATGAGGGGCTACAGGAAATGATGCTTGCAGATCAATTCAAAGAGGGTCTCCCGAAAGCTCTCCAAATGTTCATAGCTGAAAATGGTGGAGTTAGATTAGAAGAGATAATCTCACTAGCCGAAAGGTATTTAACTGCACATGGGGAGGCAGGTACTGCTAAACCTAGTCATACAGATAAGACCCAAAATAATCCTTCCACACAAAATCAGGGGTATCAAAACAATAACTCTGAAGGTAAGGACAACAGGTGGCACACTGGTAGTCCACACCAAAATCCAGGTAATTACAATAGTAACCAGTCATCTCAACCTCAACAACCTACACGTAATAGAGGGGGTAATCAATATTGTAAAAATTGCAGAACAAATGACCACCATACGAGTTTGTGCAAAAACAAACCCCCTGTTCATTACACGGCTTGTTTGACTTTGGCGGATAAAAAAAACCAATGGAGGATCCCTGGTGATAATCAAAGACCTCCAGTTGTTGAGACAGTTACTGTAAATGGGAGACAGGTACCGTGTTTATATGACACGGGTCTTGAGAGTGACGCGGCCATTGCAGCTCACTTAGTGAAACCTGGACAATTGACCGACCACACTATTGAGTTAAGAGGTGCTACTCTGAGCTCTGAACCAAAACTTGTTAAAGTTGCTAGAGTGAAGGTGACATCCAAATATGTCACCGGAACAGTTTCTGCTGTTGTGCTAGATGATCCAGTATATCCCTTCATGTTAGGGCGAAAATATGTATATCTGGGTGAATCTAAGTCCACAACTTATACATGTGCTATGCAGACCCAGAATCAGGGCACCGCTTTGAGTGAACCCGACATTCTTATCCACCCATTATCTCGGGAGATTAGGGCTGCCCAAGCAGCATGTCCCACTTTACAATCCTGCTTTGGCAAACTGCCAAAATCTAGAAATCCACCGGTAGCTGGTGATTTCTACGAAAAGGATAAACTGTTATTCCGTAGGGCGGGAACTATGGTACATGTCCACGAACAGTTTGTGGTACCCAAAAGGTATCGTAACCATGTCTTACAAATGGTACACTCCATCTCGGACGGTGGGCATATGGGGATGAAAGCAACCATCCAAGGGCTTTATTTCTCCTATTTCTGGCCGGGGATGACCCGGGATATCAAACGATATGTCAGGTCATGTAAAGAGTGCCATCTGGTTCCGCCTACTCATGGTGGAACTCCACCTAAGATAGGTGATCAAGTATTGGTATTATCACCCAAGGGCGATAATCCTTTAGATATGGGTTGGCAGGGGCCATTCCTTATTACAGATAAGGTGTCTCGCTCCCATTACAAATTAAACATTCAGGGTAATCCGGAAGTCTTTCCCATGTATTTAATTAGGAACCATGTAGAAAGATTAAATGATCCACCGGTGCATCTGATGGCATTATCGGTGGAAAATGTGGTCGAAGAGGGAGATAACTCAGAGATGGAGTGTCCCCTGACACCTCATGAGACAGTGAATGGTGTCTCTATCAACCTTGATTCGGAGACGCCTGAGTCAGGGAAGATGAGACGAATTCCAGAGTCGCATGCCCCGATGCGAACAGATAAGCCCGGATGGATTAAAGGTGACACAGTAAACACGATGATAAACCGTACTGACCCAGTCCGACAAAATCATTTACCTGTTACTGTGCCAACCAGTAACCCTTATTCCTTTAGGGGAGAACACTCTCTGGGAATTCAGAATAGAGAAGATGGGTGGGGACGACCAGGCCGTGATAGGTTTCCATGGAAACGACATCAAGGGAGGAGGTTTCTTAGAAGATGTCTTAGAAACGAAGAAGCAGGGTTTCAGTAGGAATTGTTCTACTGAAGAAGAGGGGGAGACTGGTCCATATGTTCCAGGGTTGTTGGAGTAAGTGCCAACCAAATCTGATGAGTGTGCTGGCTGGAGTAAAGTCCGAATCCTCGAACTTTACTTTCAACGGTGGGCATATGTGACGAAGTCCCCAGCTTCCTCTTCATCTTTTGCTTAAATTGGAGTAAAGTCTTTTTAAAACCCTTATATAATTATAGAAGAATTTATATTCGTTTTATTCCTATATATCCATGTATAGACAGTACATGGCTATAGTTTAAAGCAACTCCTATTTAATGTTATTACTTTAATATGAAGTAATACGATACATTAAGATCGGGGGAGAGGCTGAATTTACAAAGTAGTGTACCCAGCCAAATCTATAAATGTGGCTACGATTATTTCACAATTTGGTCTGCGAAATTACGACAACGAACTCCCTGGCACGACCACTTCCGGTCAGGAGAAAAATAGCTAAACTCGTTCTTCCGCAATCTGGACGTCGGTGTAGGAACAATCTGCTAGTCGCTAGGCTCTATAAAATACTTTTAAAGTGTTAAGAGTTTTATCTTTGGCGCGTATTACGGCCATAAATATATTTAAAATATATTAGAGAGATACCTAGAGCAGTGTTTGTACCTGACAAGTTCGGTCAGTAGATTAGAAGGGTAAGGAATAGTTATGTGTACCAATATAATATATTGCCGTGTGCGCCCGAGATTTCCGTGTGTAGTTAAAGTTGGAAACCGCCGATAATAGGTTATTTTACCTAATTATTTACCATAATAATTAAATCGACTAAACTCGATCGCGTATATTATACTTCGTACAGGTAGTTTACTAAGCACACAGAGTAAAGGGTAACACGTAACTGTGTAGAAAATTACCTTTACATGAGGTTTAGAGAGGTGTAGCCGATTTGAGATAGTTGTAAACTTGATAAAGTCGGATAGAACCCAATTTTCGATTAGTCCGTATAGCAGTAGACTAGGCCATACTAATCGAGCCGTTAGTTGAGGAATAACACGAGGCAGTTCCTAGTAATAATATTGCGAGGCCGCGAAAATAGATCTTACTAAACACGCGTAAAAAGGTCAAATACTAGCGTAGTAGATCCTAGGCATGTTCGTTAATTTTTATCGGTGATTTCTCACCAATTCGCAGTCCTGTTCTTGCCTGCCACTCCATTAACTTTCAGCCTATCATATTCTATTAGGATAATTACATAAACTGTATTTTAAAATATACGTTATATAGAATCATTATTAATTATATGCTAGGAATATAGCTTCAGAATTTGAACATAAATATCTATAATAGGTAATCTGTTTAATAGATTGTATTCATATCTACCTGTAGATTACTTTGTAATTATTGTATTTTAATAATATAATTATGATATGCATTATATGATTATGTTTAATTATTACTGAATACTTATTACATTCACTTATAAGAAAGCTTAGAATGATTTTATTGAGCTGTTTTCTTAGGTCAGTGTTTTACTATTGATCCTAGGATAGGGAATAATAGGGAGCAGGGACAGATAGCTCATGCTATTTTGTTTCTGAAAATGTTATGAGATGTAATCGGCCATCAGGAACAATCCATGGCCGATGCTTACCGATGTCTCGACAGAAGAGTCAACTGCTCTCGCTGTATATATTTCACAGATTTGACACCTTCAGCGCCAAGCTTTAGATGCGCTAACCTGTGTGACTCATTGTGAAGCATCACTCACCATCTCACTTATGCTTACTAACTAGGGTTTACATGCACTGTGTAAGCCGGAGAACCAGAAGATAAGTGGCCAAACTTACCGTTGGCCACCACCACCACCATCTACATGCACATAATACCAGCGTTGTCAGGCCATGTCAATGATTAGACTGTTTAGTAGATTCAAACCATAAGATTAGATATTCAATAGAATAGAGGGAAGTGTACCACCCTTTTCATGTACAGGGCTGCCTCCAGTGGAGCACCCAAAGTGTTATCATACATTAAATATTAATGTGAGTTTAATTTTACAACCTCTAGTTGTTACCTCAGTAACCTTAGTCATAGCTGTGTGAGAAGTACGAAAGTTTGTCGCTTTTAAATATTTTACTCTGTCTTTCTCCGTGTCGGTGAGAGGGATTAGAGTTGGGGGCTCGAGCTTTGTTTTTATTTCAGGCACGTAGCTAGACAACCTTGGCAGACTGTCTGTATCCAACCAGTATAGTTGTACGCCATTCCTGTCTGCCTGAACACTGTCAGAAGATTAGACTTGTTCTGGGACCTTTACTCCGTCTAGAATTACGAGCTATTCAGTCTTGTCTTCTCCAGTGACTTAATTTTCTATTCTTAGAAAGTCTATCCGCAGCACGTTGATAGATTCCTTATCATCGTAGCTGACGCTACGCTACAAGTGGTTGGCTATCGTCCGGTCTAGATAGTTCAAACTGTCAATCTTCTTTCACTAGAGATTCTAGTAAGGTGTTGCCTCACAGTAGATCTCAATATTAAACTATACTAAGTAAAACTAGAGAAAGTAATAGTGACAATAGGTAGTATAACATAGCATAACTAAACACTAGATAGCCAATATAAGATAACATAACATAAGTTAACCTGGTTACAAATAGTTAGGGCCAATATCATAAGTGAGTGTGGGCTGACGGGTAAGTCCCTGTGTTGTATCGTCAGTTGTGTATGTGCATACTGTCAGTGAATTTATTACTTGCATAATTTCAGGACAGATCACTTAGTGGTGAGTAAGTGTATTTCAGGGTGCTTCACATTATCCCAACTTTGTTACCAAATAATGTCTTCCGAAAAGCCACCTACGAAAGAGGAGTTGAGAGAAGAAGGAACTTTGTTAGGGTATGAAGGTGTCGAATTGGGCAAGTATGTAAAAGAAGCAGAACGAGAGTGGAGAAGGGAACAACTGGACATCGTTAAGGAAAGAGAGAAGGAAGCAAGAGAGGAAAGAATTAGAATCGCAGAAATTGAATCTAGAGAGAAGATGCAGATGCGGCAAGCTGAAATAGACCAACAGCTGAAGCAAGCGGAACTGGAAATGAAGAGGGAAGCACAGTTGAGACAGCATGAATTGGAAGTCAGGAGATTGGAGTTGCACAATCCTGATGCTTCCAGGTACAGTAGTGCTAGTTCTCCCCATCACAGTCGTGAAATTTCTTCAGGACCGTCTCTCTCCCAAGGATCCATGAGCTTTCCACTGGCCCACTTCAACCCGAAGGAGGATCAGATGGATGAATACCTTGATCGCTTTGTTATCATGTGTGAAGCTTATAATCTGCCTAAAGAGAAATTTAATATCAAACTCTCCCAAGGACTCCGCGGTCCGGCTTTTGATGTATTCACAAAGCTTCCGCCTGGTCTTGAGCGGGACTTTGATACCCTCAAAAATGCTCTCTTACAAAGATTTGAAATAACCTCTGAAGCCTACAAGCTGAAGTTCCGTACAGCCAAAAGATCTCAGGGAGAATCATTTGCGCAGTTCGCCTCACGACAACACACGTATTTTACGAAGTGGGTAGGACTGAGCAAATTTGATACTACCTATGAGGGGCTACAGGAAATGATGCTTGCAGATCAATTCAAAGAGGGTCTCCCGAAAGCTCTCCAAATGTTCATAGCTGAAAATGGTGGAGTTAGATTAGAAGAGATAATCTCACTAGCCGAAAGGTATTTAACTGCACATGGGGAGGCAGGTACTGCTAAACCTAGTCATACAGATAAGACCCAAAATAATCCTTCCACACAAAATCAGGGGTATCAAAACAATAACTCTGAAGGTAAGGACAACAGGTTGCACACTGATAGTCCACACCAAAATCCAGGTAATTACAATAGTAACCAGTCATCTCAACCTCAACAACCTACACGTAATAGAGGGGGTAATCAATATTGTAAAAATTGCAGAACAAATGACCACCATACGAGTTTGTGCAAAAACAAACCCCCTGTTCATTACACGGCTTGTTTGACTTTGGCGGATAAAAAAAAACCAATGGAGGACCCCTGGTGATAATCAAAGACCTCCAGTTGTTGAGACAGTTACTGTAAATGGGAGACAGGTACCGTGTTTATATGACACGGGTCTTGAGAGTGACGCGGCCATTGCAGCTCACTTAGTGAAACCTGGACAATTGACCGACCACACTATTGAGTTAAGAGGTGCTACTCTGAGCTCTGAACCAAAACTTGTTAAAGTTGCTAGAGTGAAGGTGACATCCAAATATGTCACCGGAACAGTTTCTGCTGTTGTGCTAGATGATCCAGTATATCCCTTCATGTTAGGGCGAAAATATGTATATCTGGGTGAATCTAAGTCCACAACTTATACATGTGCTATGCAGACCCAGAATCAGGGCACCGCTTTGAGTGAACCCGACATTCTTATCCACCCATTATCTCGGGAGATTAGGGCTGCCCAAGCAGCATGTCCCACTTTACAATCCTGCTTTGGCAAACTGCCAAAATCTAGAAATCCACCGGTAGCTGGTGATTTCTACGAAAAGGATAAACTGTTATTCCGTTGGGCGGGAACTATGGTACATGTCCACGAACAGTTTGTGGTACCCAAAAGGTATCGTAACCATGTCTTACAAATGGTACACTCCATCTCGGACGGTGGGCATATGGGGATGAAAGCAACCATCCAAGGGCTTTATTTCTCCTATTTCTGGCCGGGGATGACCCGGGATATCAAACGATATGTCAGGTCATGTAAAGAGTGCCATCTGGTTCCGCCTACTCATGGTGGAACTCCACCTAAGATAGGTGATCAAGTATTGGTATTATCACCCAAGGGCGATAATCCTTTTAGATATGGGTTGGCAGGGGCCATTCCTTATTACAGATAAGGTGTCTCGCTCCCATTACAAATTAAACATTCAGGGTAATCAGGAAGTCTTTCCCGTGTATTTAATTAGGAACCATGTAGAAAGATTAAATGATCCACCGGTGCATCTGATGGCATTATCGGTGGAAAATGTGGTCGAAGGGGGAGATAACTCAGAGATGGAGTGTCCCCTGACACCTCAGGAGACAGTGAATAGTGTCTCTATCAACCTTGATTCGGAGACGTCTGAGTCAGGGAAGATGAGACGAATTCCAGAGTCGCATGCCCCGATGCGAACAGATAAGCCCGGATGGATTAAAGGTGACACAGTAAACACGATGATAAACCGTACTGACCCAGTCCGACAAAATCATTTACCTGTTACTGTGCCAACCAGTAACCCTTATTCCTTTAGGGGAGAACACTCTCTGGGAATTCAGAATAGAGAAGATGGGTGGGGACGACCAGGTCGTCATAGGTTTCCATGGAAACGACATCAAGGGAGGAGGTTTCTTAGAAGATGTCTTAGAAACGAAGAAGCAGGGTTTCAGTAGGAATTGTTCTACTGAAGAAGAGGGGGAGACTGGTCCATATGTTCCAGGGTTGTTGGAGTAAGTGCCAACCAAATCTGATGAGTGTGCTGGCTGGAGTAAAGTCCGAATCCTCGAACTTTACTTTCAACGGTGGGCATATGTGACGAAGTCCCCAGCTTCCTCTTCATCTTTTGCTTAAATTGGAGTAAAGTCTTTTTAAAACCCTTATATAATTATAGAAGAATTTATATTCGTTTTTATTCCTATATATCCATGTATAGACAGTACATGGCTATAGTTTAAAGCAACTCCTATTTAATGTTATTACTTTAATATGAAGTAATACGATACATTAAGATCGGGGGAGAGGCTGAATTTACAAAGTAGTGTACCCAGCCAAATCTATAAATTTGGCTACGACTATTTCACAATTTGGTCGGCGAAATTACGACAACGAACTCCCTGGCACGACCACTTCCGGTCAGGAGAAAAATAGCTAAACTCGTTCTTTCGCAATCTGGACGTCGGTGTAGGAACAATCTGCTAGTCGCTAGGCTCTATAAAATACTTTTAAAGTGTTAAGAGTTTTATCTTTGGCGCGTATTACGGCCATAAATATATTTAAAATATATTAGAGAGATACCTAGAGCAGTGTTTGTACCTGACAAGTTCGGTCAGTAGATTAGAAGGGTAAGGAATAGTTATGTGTACCAATATAATATATTGCCGTGTGCGCCCGAGATTTCCGTGTGTAGTTAAAGTTGGAAACCGCCGATAATAGGTTATTTTACCTAATTATTTACCATAATAATTAAATCGACTAAACTCGATCGCGTATATTATACTTCGTACAGGTAGTTTACTAAGCACACAGAGTAAAGGGTAACACGTAACTGTGTAGAAAATTACCTTTACATGAGGTTTAGAGAGGTGTAGCCGATTTGAGATAGTTGTAAACTTGATAAAGTCGGATAGAACCCAATTTTCGATTAGTCCGTATAGCAGTAGACTAGGCCATACTAATCGAGCCGTTAGTTGAGGAATAACACGAGGCAGTTCCTAGTAATAATATTGCGAGGCCGCGAAAATAGATCTTACTAAACACGCGTAAAAAGGTCAAATACTAGCGTAGTAGATCCTAGGCATGTTCGTTAATTTTTATCGGTGATTTCTCACCAATTCGCAGTCCTGTTCTTGCCTGCCACTCCATTAACTTTCAGCCTATCATATTCTATTAGGATAATTACATAAACTGTATTTTAAAATATACGTTATATAGAATCATTATTAATTATATGCTAGGAATATAGCTTCAGAATTTGAACATAAATATCTATAATAGGTAATCTGTTTAATAGATTGTATTCATATCTACCTGTAGATTACTTTGTAATTATTGTATTTTAATAATATAATTATGATATGCATTATATGATTATGTTTAATTATTACTGAATACTTATTACATTCACTTATAAGAAAGCTTAGAATGATTTTATTGAGCTGTTTTCTTAGGTCAGTGTTTTACTATTGATCCTAGGATAGGGAATAATAGGGAGCAGGGACAGATAGCTCATGCTATTTTGTTTCTGAAAATGTTATGAGATGTAATCGGCCATCAGGAACAATCCATGGCCGATGCTTACCGATGTCTCGACAGAAGAGTCAACTGCTCTCGCTGTATATATTTCACAGATTTGACACCTTCAGAGCCAAGCTTTAGATGCGCTAACCTGTGTGACTCATTGTGAAGCATCACTCACCATCTCACTTATGCTTACTAACTAGGGTTTACATGCACTGTGTAAGCCGGAGAACCAGAAGATAAGTGGCCAAACTTACCGTTGGCCACCACCACCACCATCTACATGCACATAATACCAGCTTTGTCAGGCCATGTCAATGATTAGACTGTTTAGTAGATTCAAACCATAAGATTAGATATTCAATAGAATAGAGGGAAGTGTACCACCCTTTTCATGTACAGGGCTGCCTCCAGTGGAGCACCCAAAGTGTTATCATATATTAAATATTAATGTGAGTTTAATTTTACAACCTCTAGTTGTTACCTCAGTAACCTTAGTCATAGCTGTGTGAGAAGTACGAAAGTTTGTCGCTTTTAAATATTTTACTCTGTCTTTCTCCGTGTCGGTGAGAGGGATTAGAGTTGGGGGCTCGAGCTTTGTTTTTATTTCAGGCACGTAGCCAGACAACCTTGGCAGACTGTCTGTATCCAACCAGTATAGTTGTACGCCATTCCTGTCTGCCTGAACACTGTCAGAAGATTAGACTTGTTCTGGGATCTTTACTCCGTCTAGAATTACGAGCTATTCAGTCTTGTCTTCTCCAGTGACTTAATTTTCTATTCTTAGAAAGTCTATCCGCAGCACGTTGATAGATTCCTTATCATCGTAGCTGACGCTACGCTACAGTATGTTTCTGTGTTGAATACTGCTCTGTTGGTCTGAGAGTATCAGTGGTGGCATGAATGTATTTGGACATTTTTTCGTCCCCAAAAATGGAACGTGTTTTTTCCGAAATGTGTATGGATTAAGTGTGTTTTTTCGTGTTTAAATGGAGTTCGGACCGTGCAACGGAGTTCGTGCACGCCCGCCCGGACTCCCTTCGGCGTATCATCGGCGCCCGGTGGCGATAGTTAAGCCTAACATGACGACCAGACGACCGACAAGAACACGGCGTGGCAAGAGGGCGGGCACACGCAGAAGGCGGTTAAAATGTGACAGATTGGGTATCGGACACGTTCGAGTACTGTACTGGAACTGTGCATCATTTAGTCAACGCCGACCCATTCTTGAAAAACTACTGTACGGAAACGATATTGTAGTCTTACAAGAAACACAGCTCGGCAACGGAACAGTCAATGTCGCAGGATATCAGGGATTCTTTAACAGTCGGCACCTCGGACAGGCCATTCTGGTCCGCGACAGCATACTAGTGTCTGCGATCGATATGTCTTCCTGGAACAGTGATGCCCTGCAAGTGCAGGCATTAAGAATAATGACACCAGTGCAGCTTGTAATCGTCAACGTTTATGCGCGAAATGGGAAGGTCGACGTGCGACAATGGCAGAGTGTGTTCGATATGGATGAAAGGCATATCATCTACTGTGGGGACTTCAATGCAAGAGGCAGTCAATGGGGGAATTGCATCACCAATAGACAGGGAGAAGATCTGGAGGACGCCCTGGCATCTGCTGCCCTAATCTGTCTGAATGATGGGAAGGTCACTAGAATAGCCACTCGACCAGGTGACTCTGACAGCGTCATTGACTTGGCTCTGGTGTCGCCCACCATCGCACCAAGGTGCCGGTGGGGCACACTGGGATACCACGATAGTGACCACTACCCTTGTGTCATCCTGATCAAGAAAGACGGGGCCATGAGTCAAAGAAACAAGATAAATGCCTTCCCGTACGACAACACTGGTCAAGACGCCATAAGCAAGATCAGAAGAAGAAAACTAACTTCCTCCCGCAGGAGACAAGAAAGATGGTTGCAGCCACCATGGTGGAATGGAGAGGTCGAGAAGGCATGGCTGGGAAAGAGGCAGGCTGTCAAAGACTGGCAAAAGGCCAGAAAGGCTAACATGCCACATGTTGAGTTGGCGAACCTGAAGACTGAGGTCGATAGGACGACGACTTTATTCAAATCCTGCGCCAAACATGCCAAGGCCGAGAAATGGGACGAGTTCTGCAGGAAGGTGTGCTCCGAGCGTTCTCTTACGACATTCTGGCGCCTCAACAAGAGCATGAACGGTGCTGCACAACGTAGGGGTACTCCAGACTTTCAAGGCACAGACCTGGCATGGAAAAAGTCGGATGCGGATAAAGGTAATTCCCTTCTTGCACGCTACATAGAACAGACTGACCAGAAAGACGAGCCCGCCAGACAGAGGACCACAACGACACTCTCTCAGTTGTGCGAGGGGGTCGAGACAGACGAAGAATAGACAATCACAGCTGAGATAGTGCGTGCGATGCTCAAGAAATCACCTAACACCGCCCCAGGCCCAGACGGCATCAGATATGGTGACCTACTGGTGATATCAGATGATGACATGGAAGAACTGGCCAGAGAATTCAACACCAGTATCCAGAGGGGTCAGGTCAAAGAAGAATGGCTACACAGCTACTTGCTGCCGCTGCCAAAACCGAACAAAGACCATTCCAAGATAAGCGGCTACAGAATCATTACGATGCAGAATACTGTTGGCAAGCTACTGGAGAAAATTGTAGCACACAGACTTGCTTGTGACTTGGAACAGCTCGGCTGCTTCCCGCCCACACTTGGAGGATACAGACGCAACAAAGAGTCATGGCTGAATGTGGCGGTCTTTGCTCAAGATTTTTACGAAGGATTTCAGGTCAGAGAAGAGACATGTGCGGCCGCCATAGACTTAGAGGACGCATATAACAGAGTATCTTTCGAGCACTTGATGCAAACCCTCCTCAGGCTGAAAGTGCACCCTCACCTTGTACGATGGATAGCTGCAGTTCTGCTCCAAAGGAAGGTGGTGCTAAGATGCGGGAGTTGGTCTTCTGAGCCGATAACGATATGTCCAGGATTGCCGCAGGGTTCACCACTGTCACCAGTACTATTCAACGTGTATACGGTGCCGATCACTGAACAACAGTTGGACGGGAGGAGTAGGACTCTGTCATTCGTTGACGACATCCTCGTGTATCGACAGGGTCGAGATAGACAGGCGGTTGCCAATGATATGCAGAGCGAACTAGAGCGAATTTCCTCATGGTGTGCTGATGCCGACGCCCTTGTCAACCCTGCAAAGGCAACGGTTACATGGTTCTCACTAAACAACCATATTGTGAAAACAGATCTGCCTGCAGTGAGAATGGATGGGAGCAGCTTGAGTAGAACCCAGTCAATGACATATCTTGGCGTGAGGCTTGATCGTAGCCTGTCCTTCAGAGATCATGTCGATTATGTCATAACGAAGGCTCGAAAAGGTTTGTCAGCAATGGGAGTCATGGCGACTGCCAATATCGAGCAAAGACTGCTAATACTTCTGTTCCAAGGACTTGTGCTCTCACGTATCGAGTATGCCCTGGCCATCCTCACTGTCAGCCCTACACAGATTGGAAGACTTGAAAAGGTACAAAACGAAGCCATGCGCATCATTTTGGGCTGCACGAGAGACACCAGCTGTGTAGCAATGAGATACCTCCTTGACTTCCCGACAATGGAACACAGGATCAAGATCTGGAGAGCTCGTGCATACTTTAAAATAAGTGCAGATGAGCAGCACCCTCTGCATGACGCTATATTCAGAGAAAAGGGTGACAGGCTAAAGAGGGGCAAATCATGGATGGGTCGGGCGGAAGATGTCGTCAGACAGGTCTGCAGTCTTACCAGTATCAACCCCAGCAAGGAATGGGTGCCGGTGCCTCAAGCTTTTAAGTTCACTTTCTCCTGCATTATCACACTCGACAGACGGTGCAGAGAGCAGAACCCTGCCGCTGTCAATGCAGAGGTTAACGCGCTCATCTGTGAACACTCAGATAGCCCCGAAGTGCTCATCTATACAGATGGATCTGCTGTAAAGCAGCAGAGAAGTGCGTGGGCATTTACAGCCCGTTCGGCGGGCCGAACCGTTCAAGAATCCAATGGTGCCCACTCTATGACCACGAGCAGCATGACGATGGAGGTGATGGCAGTTACACAGGCTTTCATATGGCTGGAATCACAGCATTATACCAACGTGTGTGTACTAAGTGATTCAATGAGCATAATTCAGAAGGTCGAAGCTGGATCTGTACGTAGACAGTGGACTGAATCGCTGCGGAAGTCTGTTGTCCGTAAAGTCACCTTCATCTTCGTCCCGGGACATGCGGGAGTCGAGGGAAATGAACGAGCTGACAAACTGGCTGGCTCTGCACCCCCTGTAGATGGCCAGCCCATGGATCGTGCCGATGTTATTGACGTCCTTAAAGATATGGCGAGAACAGAGGACTTTGACGTCAGTGATTCCACATCGCTGTCCAGGATGAAAGACCTGGGAGTAAGAATCGGCACAGCCAGACGCGAGAGGTACATCGGGAAAACAAAGCGCCTCGTCAACCAACACAGAACTGGTACTATTAGCCACCGGACGCTGATGAATATGCTGGGGGGGGGGGGGGAGGATCTGAGCACCTATGGACATGTCCGGAGTGCAACGAAGATACCCCAACTGATAACTGATAACTGATAACTGATGAATGTATTTATTTTCTTTGCAAGTGATTTTCCTAGAAATTTGTAGTTTGTGTTTCATAATGAGATAGGTCTATTGTTTTTCAGATGTGTTCTGTCTGTGTTATCTTTAAGTCCGGGATTTCTTCTAGTAACAAAATTTCCCCTGGTCTCAGGGTAGTGAGATCGGATGCCCGTTTGTATTGTTGCGCAAGTAAAAAATTCCTTGGCAATTGGAAATCGAAATAGAGTAGCCTAACGGCGCTGCCCAGGCAAAATTTCCAGTTAAAAATCTACCCAAAGTATTTCAGGATCCGCGCCGCTGCTATGGAGTTCGTGCATTGAGCTGAGATTCTCCAGACTCAGGCTTGAGTTAGGAGTAGAATGGAGCACTTATGGGTTACACCCGTGTGCCGTGATGTTGATCCGTCGGCTAAACTAACTAAACTGTCTTTAAGTATAAGTATCACATATTTCAACTGTTTGCGAGTTCTTGTTTGTGAAAATCTTCTTGGTAGAGATTTAGTAGGAAGCAGCTTGGGATAGGTAACAAGTGCTGGTAAACTTCTACACTGAGTCCATCTGGTCCTGGTGCGTTGTCTATTTGCATTTGATTGAAATGAAGTGTTATGTCTGCTAATCTGTTTCAGACAGCTTCCTTATCAATTATGAGAACCCATTATATTAAGAACGTTTGGCCTTTTACAAGCCGGACAAAAATTATCTTCTAATTCCATGACAGGTGGTAATCATTTAAGGGATAAAACGTTTGATGCCATATTCAGGAAAAATAAGAAAATGAGTTAAAAGACCCTCACGCATGTAAAATAGAGCCATTACTTTTACATAACTGCGAAAGACAACTAAATTATTATTCCATTTATTTATGACACATATAACTGTCATTATATTCTATGAAAATGTAATAAAAGATTAAGATAAACACCACAATTATTTTCATCACAAAATACATTTATAATAATTTTAATAATGTCCCTCGAATCAACTGGTATGTTGTTATGTGTCTTCCATCTAATGTGATTATATGACTCTTTGTACATCTGTTTTATTTCGTACAAAACAGTGTTTATTCACAAGGTTCATTGTGTGTGTGTGTTTTTTTTTTTTTTTAAATTTAGATTATACCATTATCCCGACCCCGTTCAACCTCAAAGAAAAGTTATATTAGGGTCCATCCTGGACTCAGATTAATAATCCTGAGACTGAGTCAGCCACAAACAGCAACTGATCACCTTGTCACTCACACACGAGATATTATTTTCTTCTGTTTTTTGTGCGTTCGCTTTGAACTCAAGCGTAGTCCATACATACAACTTCTAGCAGTGCTGGACTGAATTTTGCGTGTGGAATAGCGTTCCCTTTTAACTGTGTCCCTCACTATCAGGCGAACCCGCTCCGACTTCAGAGTTACTAGTAATTTAAGTCTCCAAGTCAAGGACGAGGTCTTAGGTTTAAGTGTCTGATACTCTGCCCCTTCCATTTAAACTTCAATGTGGGAAGTAGTGATATTATTGTTATACAAGGGTCAATATCCACCTTTTCGCTTGTCATTTCGGTCAGATCGGTTACACTGGTAGACTCCAATGTGATGGCTATGGTTTCATTGAGGTCAGTTTCTTGCAAACAACATACACTTTTTGGATTTAGGTATGTTTATTTTGGCCCCATTTCCTTCACTAAACTGTATGAAGGTGTGAAGTATATTCATTATGGATGTGTAGGTCATATGGAAGAAAGCGGTGTCATGTGTATAAGCAATTAGTTTCCGATCTCCTAACCCTTGTACAAATGTTCCTTTAATCTTGGTGTCCAAACTCATCACTCATCAGAAAGACTGTCCATCCTTCCTCTTGTACTGGTGAATCATTCACTCACTGTCAGTTTCAGGATCACAATATCTGCCAGACAAGGGTGTCCACTATCACCAATCATATATGTACTGACACAAGAACAACTCTTAGAAGCAATCAGACAGAACACCAAGATTAAAGAAACATTTATACAAAGGTTAGGAGAGCGGAAACTAATTGCTATGCAGATGACACCGCTTTTCCTCTACAACCCACACATCCATAATGAATATACTTCACACCTTCAGGCAGTTTGGTGTAGGAAGTGGGGCCAAAATAAACATACAGAAATCAAAATAATGTACGTTGCTTACAAGAAGCTCACCTCACTGACAACAATGCCTTCAAAATCAGAGGCTACCGGTGTTATTCATCTGACCGAAAGGACAGGCGAAACGGTGGATATTGGCCCTTGTAAAAAATCACATCACTGCTTCCCACATTGAAGTTTACATCGAAGGGGCAGAGTATCAGACACTTTAACCGAAGACATCGTCCTTGACTTGGAGACGTAAATTACTAGTACCTCTGAAGTCGGAGTGGGTTCGCCTGATGGCGAGGGACACTGTTAATAAGGCTAAATAATCCACACGCAAAATACAGTCAGCACTACTAGAAGTAGTGTGTATGGACTGCCCTTGAATTCAAAGCAAGCAAGCGCAAAAAATAAAAACTGAAGATAGACAATACAGATCTAGACCTGATCAAATACTACTGTCGTAGTGACCACCCACAGGTACTTGAGACACTACCATTAGAAGAAGAACAAATGTTTGTATGTGGCGATTTCAACAGCCACTCGCAGAGCTGGGGATATGATCACATGGATCAATGAGGAGAGAGACTGGAAGACTGGCAGGACGAGAATATGTTCATCTTGATTACCAAGCCGTTGACCTACTCGAGATCATGGCACACTACAACTACATCCGACCTGGCTTTTTATTCATCAGACCTGGAGTAGAACAATACACGAATTGTTTGAAAACAACTTAGTGGCAGTTACCATCGGCTAGCCTTTCTAACTGTAGAAAATGAGCTTCTAAGTTAACGCAGCACCCTCACGAGTGGGTACTACAAGAAAGCAGACTGGGCAATGTACAAGCATCGCACCAGCATACTGGTAAGAAATGTGAACACTGACAAAGACATATATGAAGTATTTGAAGAGTTCGGGAAATGCATACTACAGGCAGAATCAGTACCAAGAAGAGCTCGTAAGCAATATATACCGTACTGGAGTAGTGAACTAGAAGATATGCATAATGATGTGGAAGTATGGAGAAAGCAAGCAGAGGTCAAACCCAGCCAAGAGAACCACAATAAATACCAGCATGCACAAGCCAAATTTCAAATGGCCAAACTGCAGGCTAGATGGAAAAGCTGACAGGAGAAAACATAGCTACTGAACTTTGAAAGAAACAAAAGAAGTTGTGAAAGCTAATAAAACAACTTACCTATGAGGGTACAAGGAGAAATTCAAAGATTACGCTATATTAAGACGGAAACATCTTAACAGGAAAACAAGCACTTAACCATTTTGAGGACTCAATTGCATAAGATAAAACCATCTAAATTAGTCCAGACAAACAACAAATAAAAACATTCGTATGCCACAACAGGCTGGATTTATGCAGTATTTCTCTACAGAAGATCAGACAACCTATCTCTCTTAAGAAATTTAGGATGCATTTCAAGAGAAGGACTGATTAAGAAACTGAGAAACTATAAAGTCATAAATGGGTGAAAGCATACTTGCACAACAGAAAAGCCCGAGTACAGATTGACTGATTCAAGAGCAAGAAAGTACTGCTGCGTCACGGTGTTCCTGGAGTCCTGCCCCCTGCATGTTTTCTAATCTTCATAAGTGATTTTGTTGCTAAAATACCACATGGAATTAAAGTGGCAATGTACGCCGATGACCTCTTCCTATGGAGCACAAATGAACATGCATCAGTGGCCACCAGATCGCTACAAAGAGCTGTAGATGCATTAGTTGCATGGGCACATATATGGTATGTTGGCATAAACACTCACAAGTGTATCACCACCGTATTTACCCTCTCTCCAAAACAGAAGGCTGACCTTGGTGATATTGACAGATGCGAAATCAGTACTTGAGGCGCTCGTGTTTTGGATATTGCGATTAGTACTAGGGACACTGAACTTTGCAGCCAGCGTGAGGTCGCCATACAATGGATACCATCTCACTGTGGAGTACCACGTGTATACAACATTCAAGATTGGTGAATCAGCCATATGTATATATGGATTGGCACCGCAGACAGCAGATATCATACACCTAGACTGTCCAAAATACGACATATCAAGGCAAACCTTCTGGCCTAGAGAAACAACAGTGGAAGAAAAACGTGTACCAAAAAAAGATAGTGAAATTCAAAGAAGACACAACATTTCAGTTAATGATCTATTTATAGCGAACGAAAGAAAATTAAAATTACAAACAGATATTTATGGCGTTTTCAAGTGCGCGCACGAGAGAGAGAGAGAGAGAGAGAGAGAGAGAGAGAGAGAGAGAGAGAGAGAGAGAGAGAGAGAGAGAGAGAGAGAGAGAACGAACGAACGAACGCACGAACGAGCAAACAAACTTTATTTTCAAAGGGTTAAGAGTTGGGCACTCAGGCCCGTCTAACATTCTGCCCTTTTACCACTCTCTTTCATACATTATTTCATTCACACATCATTCAAGGCTAACACAGAACAGCAATAATATAAAAGATGTGCATTATAAAGGCATGAGAAATATGCACAAATCAATACTACACGACTCAGTAATATTAAATAAATGTGTGGCACTTGTTATTAGCTGTGTGGAATATACTGGCCAACCAAAAGGGGACTGGCTTTTTTATACTAGGGTTTTATTATTATTATTATTATTATTATTATTATTATTATTATTATTATTAGTATTATTATTATTATTATTAAGGGGAAGGGAATCCGTACTGAGATAGTATTCGAATAATTAGCGATTATATGTATAGGGATTGGTGGTGTCTTTGATTTCTTGTGGAAGATTGTTCCACAGCTGAGCTACAGAGTACGTTAAGCTTGTTTTGTATAAGTCAGTCCTAGGCTTCAGAATGTGTAATATATATTAATCGTTCACTGTATCTAGCATTATATTTAAACAATGACCGAAGGTAATTTGGGGGATTCCGATGTAGGATTTTGTGAATTAGTTTGGCCTAATTGAAAAGCAAGCGTTCGCGGAGCTGTAGTAACTGAAGGCGTTTATGCAGGCTAGGATTGTCAGATAAATGTTTGCTATAAATTAAACTCATGGCCCATTTCTGGAGTGAGTAAAGACACTTGGTGCTTGAATTGTAACAACCGTCTCAGATTGTAGAGCAGTTGTCAAAATGTGTCTGTATGTGAGAAGTATAGAATAGTTTCCTTGTGTCCTCATCGAGGAACGTTTTAATTTTGGCGAGTTGGTAGACTTTTTTGCAGTTTGTTTAATGAGCGCTTGAACGTGGGGATTAAAGGTTAGGTTTCTATCAATGATGATGCCTAGTGCTTTGTGCTCAATAACACTTTCTACTGGCATGTTATCGATGTGAAGTTGAAGTTATATGTGTGAATTTAGAGTTTGAAGTCTTGAGAGAGAGAGAGAGAGAGAGAGAGAGAGAGAGAGAGAGAGAGAGAGAGAGAGAGAGAGAGAGAGAGAGAGAGAGAGAGAGAGAGACTGAAGTTAGGTGCATTGGTTAGTAACGCCATCACAGGCACAATGGATTTTTGGGAGTGGGCGGCGTTGGGGTGGAGGTTAAAAGAACTTTTTTATGCTCATGGTCATGCTTGAAACTTCTCGGTTGACAAAGACCTTTGTCCTATGAGAGACCGCTTCCTTTTGTGTTGGGTAGCGCAATGAACTTTTGTCCCTAACAGTGGTATTATTTGAATAACGAAGACACAAATAATAGACTGTACGATTTATTGCCTGGCTATTTCGCTGCATCTCGTCAAGTACATATTTCTGAAGTCAAACAACATAAACTAAAGTAATTAGATAAATCTTTAAAGCTGAAATATACACATATTCAAACAGTAATTTAAATTTCTACCCCTGTAATTTTTAACTGACTATCATGTCTTTCTGTTTGCACAATCTAAATCGCATACTTAATGAAGCCATGCGGGTGATTCTGGGATGTACAATGGACAACCCAATAGTGTTTATGCGATACATCCTTGCGTTGCCGACTATCGCAGACAGACTCAAATTTTTGCTGCCGACTATTGCAGACAGACTCAAAGTTTTGTTGCCGACTATTGAAGACAAACTCAAGGTTTTGCAGGCAATGTCATGCCTCAAGGTAGCTGCGGACAAGGAACACCTCCTACAAGATTCCCTGGATGCAGTCAAAGGTCACAGGCTGTTAAGAGGAAGATCATGGATCGCTCAGGCAGAAGATACCATCAGAGAAGTGTGCACACTTGACAAGATTGGCAGAGGCAAGGATTGGGCCAGAGTGTCAAATAGAAATTCAGAATTGTGTGGGGTTATAATTACAATGGGTCGTGAGTGTAGGGAGTGGCCAGCAGGTGCTGCGGAAGTAGAAATTCAGCAAATAATTCAGGACTACTCTCGTCCTGGCAATGTGATTATCTATACCGATGGCTCTGTGTAGAGAGGGAATAAAGTGCCGGGGTAATTATTGGCCCATGTTTAGTAAAGGAGAGCTTGGCTTATGACACCACAACCTTAAGTCTGAGAATGAAGATGGAGGCGGTCACTTCAGCTTTCCGCGGTATACGCATCTTGTGATTGTAACTTATTCACAAAGCATGCTGACAAATGTGAATACTGGCATGTTTCGTGCAGAATGGCATGCATCAACTTAGAGGTCGCGGTTTGTGAGCATTCGCTGGATGTTTTCTTCAGAACACTTTGTTGTAGTTGTAAATGAACAGGTAGACAAATTTGATAGTGCCGGATCATTAAGGGGTGATTTGATGCATGGTAAGGCAGATGTGGTGAAGGTCCTCTGGGAGAATGTTATTAATGCAGAAGAACAGATAGACTATCGCGGTCTAGAGAGAATGCGTCAGCAAGTGGTGGTCAGACTATCTGTTCGACAGTCATCACTCAGAGGTAAAGCAAGACGGACATATAATTCGATTCTACCGGGCACCATTAGTGATGGAACTCTTCGCTGGCTGTTGAAGATGACTACTGAGCGCTAATGAAATGCCCTGAGTGCAATGATGTCGGTTCTAGACTCAACTCAACTCAGCTATATTTGCACATAACTGGATTCTGCAGATTAATGGCGATTGCTTCTGCCACTTTTAACATGTGACCAATTTGCGTGTTAAACATGGTCATACTTTCCACTTCTCGGTTGACACAGTCCTTTGATCTATGACGTGCCGCTTCCTTTTATGCTGGGTAGCTCAATGAACTTTTGTCCCTGACTCTTAATATTTCCCAATCCGGGGTGACAAAAAAGGCAAATGTGCTGCTTCATTTACCCCCATGGTGGGTATTGTAAATATGTAAACAAATTATCAACGAACCTAAATATCTCTCAGCTTTAAGAACTGGTTCTTGACGATCATATTAAAACATTTTTGTAGTGTGCACTCCTGTACATCTCTGGGGTATTCTTGATATGGAAAGGAAAAAAGTAAAATTAAAGGTAGCAATAAAAAATAAGTGATGTCAATAATACTAAAAGTGATTGATTGAGGACATTGGTACTCATTAGGAATATAGAACTATCTGTGCAATGCTAATACGATTAGGCCAGTGGTTCTCAACCTCTTTTGGCCCGTGCCCCCCTTCACCATATTTTCGGAACGTCATCCCCCCCCCCCTCCGCTTTCGTATTTCCTACCTAAAAATTTGGCCCGTGCCCCCCTTCACCATATTTTTAGAACGTCATTCCCCCCCCCCCCCTTTTCGTATTTCCTACCTAAAAATCCCACCCCGCCCCAACACAGTATACGCAATAATGAAAGCTAAATTTAATAGCACATACTAAGACAAGTCTAGACGTCCACATAAAACATGATTTGTGGGTCTACATACTTTATAAATTGAATTTTAGAAGGGTGAGACGTACAGAACCGTACAGTATGAAGGGAAAAACAATATCAAGTAATCGGTTCTTGTATTAACGCGATCTTGAAATAATCTTAATTCCCCCCCCCCCCCGGAAACCCTAAAATTCCACCCTGGGGTGGGCGAGGGGGTGGGAATTCCCCACCGGTTGAGAACCACTGGTTTAGGCAGTCTTGTTTCGCTATCTCACACCGTCGCTAGAGTCTATGGCTGGGTCTCTGTTATTGTTTCGATTATGCATATCTCTTCGTTTCCACACCCTCTTGTCCCGTCACGTTTCTTAGTGGTCACTAAGATTTCAAGTTTATTTCTCATCGAACAATGATTTTAGAAAATACTTGACTGCGTTTATTTTTTTGTAATCATCTTAATTTTTAAATTTGTTCCTTGAAGGACATTCTCATTCGTATTTCTGTCCATCCATGGCATGCTTCGCATTTTTGTCAGAAATCTCATTTCCACTGCCATTACATGTTTCCTAGCTTGTCAGCGCTAAAGCTGTAGAAATGTAAACAATATAAAATAAATGGAAATAGTGCAGTTTTTTACAGAACACAATTATGGAAAACAAAGTACGTTTCGACGACAAGCCTTCATCAGCCTGGGACGACCAGGGCGGCAAGATCCAATGTAAAATCTCCACCCCGATACAGATTCAACTCATGACCCCCCGAGCTAGCAGGCCAGCATCTAGCCACCACGCTAGCTCGGCTTACGTGTTGAAAGCGTTCTTACAATTGAAAAACATCATCTCCCTTGAGTATGGTGGAACATTCTAACGAAATGTGGGTGTCCATGGATTTGTGAGGACTATAATGCTGTAAACTAAAATGGGAGAATGTAATTCAGATAAATGAATGTTCTTATTGTTTCGAGAGAAATAACTCATACTATAGGACTAGAAACGTTTGATTGTAGGTTCTGAAAATAACAACTTAATGTTTGAATAGGATACCTACAATTCCTATTTATATGCAACTTTTGAATGCAAACCGCATTTAATGTCTGCGATGAATTAATGTATAGAATAATAAATAGCACGCAGTCATTACACAGACAATTAGAGAACATTGTTGCATTTTATGTCTGGGGCCTTGTTGTATTCGCAAATTTAAACGAAAGCATACATTAATATTATCGAGCCATCACCCTCTTTGCACAACAACCCCTTCAAATTAATATCCTGAGTGGTTGACAGAGTGATCAATCACTATTTGTGGCTGACTCGGTCGCAGGATTGTTAATCTGAACCAGGGATGGACTCCAATATAACTTTTCTTTAAGGTTGAACCGAGTAGAGGTAATGATAGTAATCACATTGAGCCGGAAGTGCAGGGAGTGGCCAGCAGGGGCCACGGAAGTGGAAATCCAGCAACTAATTCAGGATAATGCTCGCTCGGGTGATGTGATTATCTACACAGATGGTTCGGTGTTGAGAAGTAGGAGAAGTGCCTGGGGGTTCTTAGCAGAAGCTAATGGTCAACGTTTGGTGCAGGAGAGCCTGGCATATAATACCACAACATCTAGCTTAAGAATGAACGTGGAGGCGGTCACTGCAGCTCTCCGATGGATGGAGAATACTATACACACACATCGTGATTGTAAATGACTCAGAAAATATACTGAGGAAGGTGAAGACAGGCAGGCTTCGTGCAGAGTGTCTTGCTTCACCTGAATCTTTTCTCCGGGGCATGCCGGTGTGCTAGGAAATGAACAGGCGGACAGATTGGCTGGCTCTGCAAAACTTGGTGGCGTATTGATGCATGACAAGGCAGAAGTGGTTGCGGCCTTATGGGAGCACGTGTACACCTCGGAGGAGCAAATGGATCACCATGGTTTGGCAAGAATGAGGCAGCGAGGAGTGACGAGGTGATCTGATCGATGCTCAACACTCAGAGGAAATGCGAGACGGACACATAATCAGATTGCTACTGGTACTATTTGTGTTGGAACTCTTCGCTGGCTGCTGAGGATGGGGACGGAGCGCTTATGGGAATGCCCCGAATGCTGTGATGTCGGTTCCTACATCAATCAACCAATCAATCAATCATTCGAAATCGAAGAACACTCAATGCACATTGATACACACTGTTGTGTATGAAATAAAACCACATTAAAAGGAAGTCATGTAATTCGATGATAGACGGGACATAACAACCTTACAGTTGTTTCAAGGGACATTACTAGATGGACTATAAATATATTATGTCATTTAATAATTTTAGTGTTTTTATTAATCTTTTATTATATTTTTTTATAGAATTTACGACCACATTACAGTTTATAAATAATGCGATAAAGAATATTTAGTTATCTTCAACATCTGTGTAAAATTAATGGCTTTATTTTACAGACATTATAGTCTTATAACTCATGTTTCTGTTTTTCCTCGATATTACATCTTTTGTTTTTTCCTTTCAATATCCACAGAAAATGGCAAGTTATCTAAACAAATTTTTGTCCGGCCTGTAGAAGGCCAAACATCCATAATACAAAATACAATAGGTACTTAAATTTCATAAAGAAACTGTCTGACACAGATAAGCAGACGTAACACAACAAATCAATCTAATGTAAGAAGACAACACACCAGTACCAGACGGACTTACTGTAGAATTCTACCAGCACTTACTTTTTATCCTAGACAATCAATCAATCATGTGCCATGCCGGAAAGCGTGGGCGGTCATGATTCGCCATTTCACTCGATCACCAGAGTCGTGGATCAGCTCAGTGTTCCTGTCTCGTCCATGCCATGTGGCCAAACCATCCAGGTATTTTCCTCTCGGTCTTCCTCTTGGTCTGTTCCCTTCGATCTTGCCAGCTGTCACTAAGTTCTCCAGTCCATTTCTTTTCATAACATGTCCAAAATTTTTTGACTGTCTACGTCTAATTTCTCTAATCAATCTACGATTTTCATTTGCCTCTTGTAGTACTTGGTCATTGGTTTTTCTATCTGTCCATGGTATTTGCATTTTCCTCAGAAACCACATTTCTGCAGCCATCAGATGTTTTTCAGCTTGACTGCACATTGTCCAAGTTTCACATCCATACAAAATAACAGGCTCTATGTATCCCCACAACACTCTTTTTCTCGTTTCAATTGACATCATTTTATTGGTCAGAATGTTTTTCATCTTGCTAAAGGCTACTTTCGCAATGGCGATTCTTGTTCTAATCTCTTCAAGGCATCTGCCATCAGATGTCATGACTGTTCCGAGATAATTGAACCGATTCACTTGTTGAAGAATATTCCCATTTACTTGTATATTACATTGTGGTACTTCGTTCTTCCTAGTGACGACCATAACCTGTGTCTTCCTACAATTTAATTCCAACCCCAGCTGCTCACTGTGTACAACCACAGCGTCTACTAATTGTTGCAGATCCTGTGCATTGTCTGCAATCAATACTGTATCATCTGCATATCTAATATTATTTATGTTTCGTCTTCCAATGCTGATTCCATTTAGGTCTTCTACATTTCTGAAAATATTTTCACTGTATAGGGAAAAAAGATCTGGAGACATTACACATCCCTGCCTAACACCTCTCTTAATAGGTTGGTATAGTCCTACTTCATTATCAATCCTTATGGCAGCTTGTTGTTTCCAATATATGTTTTTTATAAGTCTAATGTCTTTCCCATCAATTTGTAGATCTGCAAGCAGATCCACAATGTTGACATGTCTAACTCTATCAAAAGCCTTTGTGTAGTCAATAAAGCAAAGATGTATATCCTAGTTTACTTCTAAAGCACGTTCAATAACTGTTCGCATTTACTGTACCCTTTCCTTCTACAAAACCACATTGTTCTTCCCCTATTTCAGGTTGTATTTTCTTCCTCACTCTTTGCATGATAATTCGTAACAAAATCTTTGTGATGTGACTCATTATACTAATTGTTCTATGTTGATCACATTCTAAGGCTCCTGATTTCTTTGGGATTGCAATAAATACAGAATTACATAATTCAGAAGTTATATCTCCAGTATCATATAATGTGTTCAGCAGTCTAGTGACTTGCTCTAGTCCAAATTCTTCTAGAGCTTTAATCATTTCTGTTGTGATGTTATCTGCACCGGGGGCCTTGCCAGCTTTCATATGCTTAAGAACATTTTGAACCTCCATCTTTAAAATTGCTGGTCCTTCATTGTTAAATCTAATAGCATACTGTTCCTCTCTGTTATCATTATACAGGTCTTTCACATAATCTGTCCATACATGTAGAATCTGATCTTTTTCTATTATGACTTTGCCATCTTTAGTTTTTAGACAGCCTGTTGATGTACTTGTTCTTTTATTAGTAAGTTCCTGCATTCTTTTGTGCACTAATTTGGTATTTTGACTGTTGTGTTGTTTTTCAATTTCTAAGCACTTTTCCTCAAGCCATGATTCTTTTGCCTTCCTACATAATATTCTGACTTGTCTGTGAATTTCTTCATATTTGGCAGGATTATTTGTGTTGAGTCTTCTTGTTTCCATTAAGTGTAAAATTTCCTCAGTCATCCATTTCTTACGACCCACCTTCTTTAATTTTGGAATAGTTGTTTCTGCAGCCACATTGATTGAATTCTTTAACATTTCCCATTGATCATCCACATCCTGGAATAGGATCTCTAGATCAGACAATATTTCAAATCTGTTCTGTGCTTCTATGTTGAATTTGTTTTGTATTTCCTTGTCATTACTCAATGTACACAAATCATATTTAGTGTTCCCTGTTGTATACTTGACTCTCTTCAACTTTATCCTCAATGTTCCTGTGAGTAGTCTGTGGTCACTATAACAATCAGCACTGGGAACTGTTTTTGCTACTGTTAGCGCGTTTCTAAATCTTCTGCTAATGAGAATGTAGTCAATCTGGTTTCTAACCCTGCTATCAGGACTCCTCCAGGTCCATAATCTTCTAGGGTGTTGCTTGAACCAGGTGTTTCCTACAATCATTTCCTGTTCTTTTGCCCACTCTACTAGTCTGTATCATCTTTCATTTCTCTCTCCTAAACCATAGTTTCCTACTGTGTATCTATCCCCTTGATTTCCTACTTTTGCATTGAAGTCCCCTATTATGATGTTTATTTCTGAATTTTTACATTTCTTTAAGGCAGACTCTATGTCATTATAAAATTCCTCTACACTATCTTCACTGGACTCTCCTGTTGGGGCATATACTTGAATAACATTTATGTTAAAAGGTCTGCCACTCAATTTAACTAGTAGAACTCTATCCGACACGGCCCAATATCCCTGAACAGACGTTGATGTTTTCCGGTCGAAAATTATTGCCACTCCCCTATGTCGATCCTCACCTCCAGAATAAATAATCTTAAAATCTTTATGTATCTTGATGACTGCTCCTGTCCATCTCGTTTCGCACATACCTAATATATTAATTTTTTCTCTTTGAATTTCTTGTGTTATGTTCTCTAATTTTCCGTCGTTGTTTAACGTCCTAACGTTCCATGTTCCTAATTTTAATGTCTCTGTCCTTGTCTTGCGATGATCAGTCTTTAAGCGAATCATAATAAACTAGGCAATTTCAAAGAGGTAGTTTGCCGTTGCTTTCCTCTATGGCAGTGAGCATACTGGCCGGATGACCGCAATCATTGTCTCTCGAAAGAGAGAAAGCTTGCCGTCGCGAAATTCGAGACCATAACCAACAAATATCTGTCGGCTGCCCTCATAATTTCATCCACCACCTGCCTTCCGTGGCTTCTTTTGAACACTTCCAATTAACGAACACGAAATAATATCACATAATCCAAAGGAAAAACACTATCCACACGAATTTCACGGGAATTTCCATAGGGAATCCACAGAAAAACACTGAACAGCGTCTCCCCCAAGAACAACGAGTCATCGCGTCGCCATCTTGGATTTATATCCTAGACAGCTTCACTCTAAAAGTCTACCAAGATGCTTTTCACAAACAAGAACTTCCAAACAGTTGCAACATGCCATACATAACGCATACCTACTGACAAAATGCAGCTGAAAACTATAGACCCATCTCATCATTAAACAGAAACTACAACATTCTGGCAAAATAACTTGCAAACAAAATAAATATGTTCATGTCATCATTGATACTCTCAGACCAAGAGTGCAGTATTCAACACAGAAACATACACCAACATACACACTTCATTAGATATATCATCACATACATACGCCCATCAAAGAGACTGTGCATTCTCCCTCTTGTACTGGTGAATCATTCATTCACTGTCAGTGTCAGGAACACAAGATCTGTCAGACAAGGGTCTCCACTATCACCAATCCTAGATGTAGGCCTACTCACACTAGAACAAGTATTAGAAGTAATCAGACTGGACACCAAGATTAAAGGAACATTTATACAAGGGTTAGGAGAGCGGAAACTAATTGCTTAAGCAGATGACACCGCTTTCTTCCCTACCACCTACACATCCATAATGAATATACTTCACGCCTTGACACAGTTTGGTGAAGGAAGTAGGGCCAGAATAAACATAGAGAAATCCAAACGAGTATGTTGTTTGCAAGAAGCTGACCTCAATGAAAACATAGCCATCACATTGGAGTCTACCCGTGTAACCGATCTGACCGAAAGGAAAGGCGAAAAGGTGGATATTGACCCTTAAAAAAAAATTATATCACTGCTTCCCACATTGAAGTTTACATATAAGGGGCAGAGTATCAGACACTTAAACCTAAGATCCTCTTCCTTGACTTGAAAACGTAAATTACTAGTAACTCTGAAGTCGATAGCGAGGGACACTGTTAATAGGGAAAGCTAACCCACACGCAAAATTCAATCCATCACTACTAGATGTAGTATGTATGCACTATGCCTGGGTTCATTTCGAGCGAGCGCAAAAAAGCTACAGACAGTACAGATCTAGACCTAAAAAAAAATTGCTGTGTGTGGCGATTTCAACGGCCACTCACAGAGCTGGGGCTTTGATCACATTAACCATAGAGGAGAGAGACTGGAAGACTAGCAGGACGAGACTATGTTCATCTTGATTGACCCACGTATTTTCTACTCGAGATCATGGCACACTACAACTACACCCGACCTGGCTTTTTATTCATCAGACCTGGAGTGGAACATTACACGAATTGTTGGAAAACAACTTGGTGGCAGTTACCATCGGCCATTCTTTCTAACTGTAGAAAATGAGTTTGTAAGTGAACACAGCACCCTCTTGAGGTGGAACTACAAGAAAGCAGACAGGGCAATGCACAAGCGTCGCACCAGCAGCATACTGGTAGGAAATCTGAACACAGATACAGATATAAGTGAAGTAGTTAAAGAGTTTGGGAAATGCATACTACAGGCACCATGAGAATCAGTACCAAGAGGAGATTGTAAGTTTGTAAGTACGATTGTGCAACTGGCTTAACTGGGATCTGAGTTTATTAAAAGATACCTTTCTTTTTTAAGAAATGGGCTCTCAGATTATTCAAAAATAGTTTTTTTTTTTTTTTTTTTTTTCTTTCTTTTTCTTTTCTTTCTTTTTTTTTTTTAAATGGGGTTTTTTTCCTATTCGAAAATATCTTTTTTTTTTAAATGAAAAAATTCCAACAAGAGGTGCCTTCCCTGCTAGCCTATCAGCCTGTTCATTCCCCCGTACACCCGCTTGGCCAGGGCAAAAACAAATACTTGAATGTCTGCGATTAATTTTTTTCTAATTATGTTATGGTTTTCATTAGCTCCTTGAAGGACATTCTCATTTTTTTTTCTGTCCATCTATGTCTTTCTTTGCATTTTCATCAGAAATCTAATTTCCACAGCCATGAGATGTTTCCTAGCTTGACTGCGGTAAAGCTGTAGAAATATAAACAATATAAAATAACACAAAGTAATGCAGTTTTACTGAACACAATAACGGAAAACAAAGGGCCTTGCGGCGACTAGCCTTCATCAGCCAGAGACGACCAGGGAGGTCAGACCCATTGTAAAATTCTGCCCCGATGTAGATTCGAACTCACGACCGCCGAACTGACAGGCGAGGATCTAGTCACTACGTTAACTCGGCTTCCGTGTTCAAAGAGTGCTTACAAAACGTTCATAGTGGAACATTCTAGGGAAATATTTGTGTTCATGGATTTGAGAGAACGAAAAGAGTGTAAACTAAAGGAGGACATCTTATAAAGATGAATTGTCTCATTATTCTAAGAGAAATAACTCACACAAAAGGATTAGAACCGTTTGTTTGTAGGTTCTGACAATAAAAACTTAATGTCTGAATAATATATCTCGAATTCTCATTATATGCAACTTTTATGCTAACCACATTTAATGTCTGCCAGGAATTAATGTTTAGCATACTACATAACATGCAGTCATTACACAAACAATTAGAGAATATTGGTGCATTTTATGTCTGGGGCCTTGTTATATATGCAAATGTAAACGGAAATATAGTTATTTTATCGCGCCATTGGACAACAGTCCCTTCAAATTAGACAATGATGATTATTGATTCTTCTTCTTCTTCTTCTGCGTTCATCTGGACTTTTTTTCCGTACGTGATTGCGTTGTGCCTGTTTACAGCAGAGCTGCGTTCTTGCGCCGTTAGGCCGACACATCCAACTTCTGCGGGCATTTTTTGATAGGGTTAACCTTCCCGGGGGTTTCTTAGGACGTTTGAATCTCACTGTTGTGGTGTTATCCCCCATCCCATATAGAACAGCCAAAGACATCCTGGTCATCCCTCAAGAGAAGGCAGGAGCAGATCATGGGCATTCCTCGCCATCCAAGGAGGCTTCTATACTTGCAGATCCGACATACAGCACTCTGATACTGGGCTCACCCAAGGAATCGTCACGTCCTGCACATGGCTGCTTAGCCTCACTTCCGTATATTGGGTCTTCCGTTCACCATAGGCTGTTCTTCCGGAAACAAGAATGCAGTCTGCAGATGACATCCACACAATGAGCTTTCCATTCGGACTTTCCACGTAATGGATTTTCTATCCAAGCAATATTCCATTTTGTGCCACTAGGACACTTTTTCCATCTTTTATGAAGCCTACATAGTGAGCTTTTGATTTAGACTTTCCACGTAATGGATTTGCTATCCAAACAAAATTCCATTTCATGCCTTTGGAACGCTTTTGTAACCGACATACCTGTAGTATGAAGTGTGGCAGTCTAAATATTTCTTCGTGCCCTTTAAATGTCAACCTGAATGTAGTTAAAGTAAGCTGCAGTCAACTTGAGCTTGTTTATATCTCCATAGAGCTTGTCCTCAAATGGAGCAGGTGTGGGCCAAAATATCTTTCTCTGTTTTGCGTATATTGGGCACTCCTGCCGCACATGTTTAGCTGTCATTTTACCAGTTCCACAATTACATTCATCGGTATCTCCTATCTTTAGTTTATTGAACAAGTGGTATTTCATCCCGTTATGTCCTGTGCGGAGTCTGAAGATTTCTACTTGTTCTCTTCAGTCGAGTTTGTAATATGCATCATCCTTCTGGTGACCTGGATGCTCTGATTCCCATTTGGTTCTATAAGTGCTTTTTATAAACCATTTTGCCTCATTATAGGTTATGTCTATGTCAGCCTGTAGTAATCGTCCACTCACTTTTGCTAGTCTGTCAGCCTCTTCATTTCCAGGTATACTGCAATGTGATGGGATCCACTGTATTACAACTTTTTTTTTATTTATTTCTGGCATAGACCATGGAGTTCTGCGCTTTGGTCAGCTAGTTCTGTGCTGTTTTCGCTCTTCAGTATTGAGACAGCTGACTTTGCATCTGTGAAGATAGCTATTTGCGTCTCTTTATTTTCCTCCATCAAGAGCATTTCTGCTGAAGTTTTCAAAGCGTCTACGTCCGCTTTGAAGTTATTTGACAATTTTCCAGTTGCCACTGACTGCGTTTTTTTTTTCACTCTATTTTTTAAATTAAGGAGAATTCATCCTCCTCCATTTTCAATAGAATTTTTGGCTGATCCGACTGTATATGCATCGGTCCAATTGCTGCTTGGGTAATGTTATTTTATGTAGTTTAGGGTTATTTTTATTCTTTCGGTTTCATTCTGAGTGTTCTTTTTCTCAATGCCAGGAATGCTTTCTATCATATCAGGCAGTTGCTGTTGTCCCCAAGCTGGGAACTTGTGTGCATTGTAAATGAGTCTGACTGTTGATATATTAAGTATGGGATCTGCCCTTATCTTTCGTTTTGCAGTTTCCACAAAGTTGCCACGCTTCAGTCTTCCCTTTTCAATACCATTAAGCCTGTTATGCATAGGGTGGTCTGTCAATCTTCTGAATTTTTCAGCTTGTTGCTGGGCTCTGCTATCTCTTCTATCCTGCATTGGTTGTAAACAAGTGATCTTTTCTAGTTCATTAATAGGTGTTGGCTTCAGGCTTCCAGTTATGATTCGCATTCCTTGATTTTGGACTCAACTTATTTTGTTAAAGTTTGACTTAGCTGCTGTTGCCCAAGCTGCAATGCCATATTCCAGTACTGGAATCACTCGTCCAGTATATAACTTCTTGAGAACTTTCTCATCTGCTTCCCACGTTGTACCAGCAAGCTTTTTCATGATTGCCATTCTTTGTCTTGCTCTTGTTCGATTTTTTTTCAACCTGTGTCTTCCATGTCAGGCGACGATCAAAGGTGACGCCTAGATAGTTTGGATTTTCTTCATGGCGCAATACTTTTCCATTCAATACCAGCTTAGGTTGCTGAGTTTTATTTGAGAGGGAGAACACTGTGCATGTTGTTTTCTCCTCACTTATCTTCAATAGCCATGATTTTGACCAGTCCTCTAGCGCTAATAAGGCATGCTGCATTCTGCTGTTAGCTGTACTAATATATTCTTCAGATGTCCATATGGCTAGGTCATATACAAAGGAGGATGTGTTTACTCTGGCTGGAAAATGTTCCCTGATGTCATTTATATATGCTAGGAATAATGTTGGTGAAAGAACTCCTGCTTGGGGAACACCTTGCCTAAACAGCATCATTTTGCTGGTTTGTCCATGTACTTTTGTCCTTGCAGTTCTGTTCACAAGGTAGTTACTGATCCATTTATACATTTTCCCAGAAACATGCATTTTTTTGCAGTTTTACTTTCAGTCCTTCCTTCCATACTTTATCAAATGCTTTTTCTAATCTATCCAGACCGCTAGTGTGTGCTTTTTCTCTTGGAAGGCATCCTCTATTTCTTGAGCTATATAGGTTATTTGATCTTCAGTTGATCTGTACTTTCTGAATCCTGCTTGGTGTGGGCTAGCGTGTGATCTTTACCTGTGCGGTCAGGGGAGGTTAGTAAGGACACCTTAAAGGGGAGAAAAGAGACACGAGTAACCTCTCCTTGGTTTAATTCTATTTCGTTTATTGAGGGGATGTAACTGTGATGTTTAATTTCATTACATGTTTTTATGATTATCTCGGGAAGTTATGATTTAAATTAATTGAGATTCGTAGTTTTTTTTTATTGACGTAACTACTCGTCGCTAAACATACAAGAAATTTTGATGTTTAATTAAGTTTTTAGGCTTAATTTTTAATAAATTCGATAGTTGTCTAGTATATTTCTAAACCAGATTTTCACCAAGCGCTTAATGTTGATACATGGGTACTATGGATACATGCCGAAGCGTGCAAAAGTTTATTCACCATCCATCTATGGATCCTCGGGTTAGCTCGAGAGATGGAATAAATCACTTTTCTGTCATATTGATTTCGATCTCCCTCATCGAAGGGGATCGATATGACTGAGGTTCGATCACACCACGTGACCACACACACACACACACACACACACACACACACACACAATCACACACACACACACACACTGGGACTCGAAGAAAGGTGCCGGGCGACTATTTGGTCTACTTATCTATATAAGTATTCCACATGCCCGAGGCTTGTCTCGTTGTCCGCCACCGTTGCCTCGCGCGCCGCCGTCGCCTCGCGCGCCGCCGTCGCCGTCACCCCGCCACCACCACTGCCCCGCCACCGCCCCCGCCGCCAGGTAACGGAAGTGACAACCGGAAGTAGTCACCCAGACCCAAGAAAATAACCGCCAAGTTCAAAATATTGAGGTCAATTGTGGTCGTAAAATATGACGAAACAAGATGGCGGGATAACCCCGTAAAGAACGATTTATCGGTGGTTTGAAACCACAAATGCTAAGTAAATACCTCCTATATTACTACTTGGCGTTTTATACTACTATAATTTGCTTGGCTATACATATTGTAAATTCTTATTTTCACGTCCTTTATCACTATATCAACACCTATAATTTCCGTTTGTTTGTCAGAGATCACAAATACTTCGCTGCAAGGTATTGTAGTTCGTGTAAGTATAAGAACTCCTCCTTTGTGTCGTTCGCGGTCGAAACGTGTTGCCTGATATCCTCTGACTGAGAATTTGCGATTGGCGTTGAGATGTGTCTCTTGAATGCATGCCACATCAATTCTATCTTTATGAAGACGCTGTGTTGGGGAGACTTTCTTGTTTTAAACTCCTTCGGCATTCCACTGTAGTATGATGAGTGTCCGGAGTATTTGGTCAATAGCTCTTAACCTACTCCTCTGTGCCTTGACTCCACAGCACAGGGGAAGATGACCACCAGTAATCATGGGTGGACCCCCTCGAGGCAAAGGGCCCGACAATATCACCGCCTGATGGGACTTCGCGGGATTAGCACCATAACGATTAATTTTAATTTGCGACATCATGAATTAAGTTACGTTGCACTACTTTGTCAAGCCTGTGACTCAGTACATCCGATTTCGACAAGCATTTTTTTTTGGGTGCTTTCCCTAGCCTTTGACTGTCCCCAGTCTACCTACAAGGCAGCAGGTTTGTGTGTCGCTTGGTCTGGCCCCTCTCCCTTGATCTGTTCGACATGGGTGACCCTACCTGTAGCTGTGCTACCATCGGCATAGCTCTTTGGGTCATTGGAACGCGCAAGCTCCTCTACCTCGTCACGGTGGACACACAGCAGAGGGGTGATTACTGATTCGAAAGTACAGGGAGCCAAGAAATTCGACAAGCATCTCAACCACGAGCCGTGCAAGGGTAATGGCTTCAAGAACAAGCGTGTCCTCATGGAGTTTATTCACAAGAGGGAGGCAGAAAAGATCAGATCCAAGATTCTGAGTGACCAAACTGAAGCTCGCAGACACAAGGTCACGGAGACTCGTCGCTGATGTGAAGAGCGCATTGCCCAGAAAAGGGAGGAGTTGTTGAAGAACATTGAAGAGTTCAAGAAGTAATCCACACAACAGTGGACGCTGACATTACACATACTTTCTCTGACACAGAAACATTGTTTGTGCAGAATATAAACCATTATTACTTGTAAAAATATAAAAACATTTCCTTCAAATTAATATCCGTAGATCAGTATGGCCGAATGGATAAGAACGCGTGTTCTTAAACATCCGGTGTGCTGATGCCGAGGTAAGGGGTTCAACCCCTACACCGGACAGTTGGAATAAAATGTTGACCTATCGTCCTTGACTTTGATACTTAACTTACAAGTACCTCTGAAGTGGGAGTGGTTTCGTCTGATGGCGAGGGACACTGTTAATAGGGAACGCTATTCCACACACAAAATTCAGTCCAGCACTACTAGAAGTAGTAATATGGACTACGCTTGAGTTCAAAACGAGCGAGCTCCAAAACAAAAACAAAAAAAGAAAGATAATAATAATATCCTGTGTGGGTGACAACGTGATCACTTGCTATTTATGGCTGACTCAGTCTCAGGATTATTAATCTGAGCCAGGGATGGGCCCTAATATAAGTTATCTTTGAGGTTGAACCGGGTAGGGGTAATGGCATAATCTAAATAAAAAACACACAATGAACCTTGTGAATACACACTGTTGTGTACGAAATAAACCCGATTTATAAGAAGACATATTTTCACAATAGATGAAAGGAACATAACAACATAACAGTTGATGTAAGGGACATTACTAATATTATTATAAATGTATATCATGACGTAAATAATTGTGGTGTTTATCTTAATCTGTTATTACATTTTCATATAATTTAACGACAGTTATGTGAGTCATAATAATGGTATAATAATATTAGTTATCCTTAATAATTTTGTAACAGTACTGGCTTTATTTTACATGCGTGAGGGTCATATAACTCATTCTCTTATTTTCCATGAATATGATATCCAATGTTTTATCCCTTCAATTGCCACTGCCTTGCATTGAACTTAATACAAACATTTTTGTCCGGCTTGTAAAAGGCCAAAAGTTCTTAATATAATGGATTCTTACAATTCATAAAGGATACTCTCTGAGACAGATTAGCAGACATAACACATGCAATAAATCAAATGCAAATATACAACGCACCAGGACCAGATGGAGTCAGTGTAGACGTTTACTAGCACTTCTTACCTATCCTAGAGACAGCTTCCTTCTAAAACTCTACCAAGAAGCTTTTCACAAAACAAGAACTCCCAAACAGTTGCAACATGTCATACATAACACTCATACTTAAAGACAGTTTAGTTTAGTTTAGTTTAGTTTAGTTTAGTCGACGGATCAACATCACGGCACACGGGTGTAACCCATAAGTGCTCCATTATTAATATATTATTCGGACTCAATCCTGAGTCCGAAGAATCTCAGCTAAGTGCACGAACTCCGTAGCACAGGCGGGGATCCTGAAATACTTTGGGTAGATTTTTAACTCGAAATGTTGCCCTGGCAGCGTAGCTAGGCTACTCATTTTCGATTTCCAACTGCCAAGGAATTTTTTCACGTGCGCGACAATACACACGAGCATCCGATCTCACTACCCTGAGACCAGGGGAAATTTTGTTACTAGAAGTGCACGAGAAAAAATCCTGGACTTAAAAACAACACTGACAGAACACATCTGAAAAACTTTAGACCAATCTCATTATTAAATACAAAATACAAATTTCTAGCAAAATCACATGCAAATAAAATGAATACATTCATGCCATCACTGATACTCTCAGACCAACAGTGCAGTATTCAACACAGAAACATACACCAACATACACACTTCATTAGAGATATCATCACATCAAAACACCCATCAGAGAGACTGCCCATCCTTCCTCTCATACTGGTGAATCATTCACTCACTGCCAATTTCAGGATCAAAATATATGTAATACAAGAGTGTCCACTATCACCAATCCTATATGTACTAACACTAGAAAAAACTCTTAGAAGCAATCAGACAGGACACCAAGGTTAAAGGAACATTTTTACAAGGGTTGGGGGAGCGGGAGCTAATTGCTAATGCACATGACTCCCTTCAACCTACACATCCATAGTGAATATACTACATCGCTTCAGACACTTTGGTGAAAGAAGTGGGGCCAAAATAAACATGCATAAATCCAAAAAGTCTATGTTACTTGCAAGAAGCTCACCTCAATGAAAACATAGCCCTCAAAATTAGAGGCAACCAATGTTATCGATCTGACCGAAAGGACAGGAGATAATGTGGGATATTGACCCTTGTAAACAATAATATCACTGCTTCCCACATTGAAGTTTACATGGAAGGGGCAGAGTATCAGACACTTAAACCAAACACAACGTCCTTGACGAGGGGACGTAAATTACAAGTACCTCTGAAGTCGGAGTGGATTCACCTGATGGCGAGGTTCACTGTTAATAGGGAAAGTTAATCCACACGCAAAATACAGGTCAGCACAACTGGAAGCAAATACTACTGTCGCAGTAACCAAGCACAGGTAATTGTCACAATACCATTAGACAAAAAATGACTGTGTGTGGCGATTTTCAACAGCAGAGCCCGGACTATGATCACATGGACCAGAGAGGAGAGAGACTGGAAGACTGGCAGGACGAAAATATATTCATCTTGATTAACAAGCCGTCCCACATACCTTCTACTCGAGATCCTGGCACACTACAATTACATCCGACCTGGCTTTTAATTCATGAGACCTGGAGTGGAACATTACACGAATTGTTGGAAAACAACTTGCTGGCCGCTACCATCGACCAGTCTATCTAACTGTAGAAAATGAGCTTGTAAGTGAACACAGCACCCTCTCGAGGTGGAACTACAAGAAAGCAGACTGGGCAATGTACAAGCATCGCACCAGCATACTGGTTAGAAACCTGAACACTGAGAAAGACATAATTCAAATAGTTGAAGAGTTTGGGAAATGCAAGCTACAGGCAGCACGAGAAATAGTACCACGAGAAGCTCGTAAATATTATACACCCTACTGGAGTAGTGAACTGGAACAGTTGTATAATGATGTGGAAGTCTGTAGAAAGCAAGCAGAGACCAAACCCAACCAAGATAAATACCACCACGCAAAAGCCAAATTTCACAGGGCTAAGCTGCAGGCTAGACAGAAAAGCTGGCTGGAGAAAACAGAGTCAATTAACTTTGAGAGAGACACAAGAAAGTTGTGGAAGCTAATAAAACAACTTAACGATGAGGACACAGGGAGAAACTCAAAAATTGCACTACATAAAGACAGAAACATCCTAACAGGAAAGCAAGCTGCTGGCCATTTTGCGGACTCATTCGCGCAAGATAACAATATTGAAATTAGTCCAGAGAAACAACAAGAGATTCGAGATAAATGGCAACATACAGGACAGAATGAAATACTACATGAGGTTCTGGAAGCACATATCACAATCAACTAACTGGAGCTAGCCATATCAAAACTGAAAATGAGAAAGTCACCAGGAGCTGATGGTATCTTCAATGAAATGTTCAGGAACCTAGAAACAGCGGCCAAAGCAAAACTGTTGCAGATCTTCAATAACAGCTGAACCTTATGCAGTATTTCACATGCCTTGAGAGAGAAGCACTCATGATACCCCTCCATTGCCTCCAGCTGCAGACCAACTAGCCTCACCAGCTGTCCATGCAAAACACTGGAGCGCATCATCAATCACAGACTGCAGTGGTACATTGAAAGTGAAAACATCCTTGTGCCACAGCAGGCTGGCTAAGCAGTGCTACCATACGGAAGATCAGGCAACCTACCTCTCTCAAGATATTGATAATGCATTCCTAGAGAAGAAGCTGGTGCTTGCTGCATGGATAGATCTGAAGAAAGCCTTTGAAAAAGTCTGGAAAGAAGGTCAGATGAAGAGACTGAGAAACTATAAAGTCAGTGGAAGAATGTACAATTGGGCGATAGCATACTTGCACAACAGAAGAGCCAGAGTACAGATAGACGGGCTCAAGAGCAAGAAAGTACTACTGCGAAACGGTGTTCACCAGGGTGGAGTCTTGTCCCCCACACTTTTTTCTAATCTTCATCAATGATCTTGTTACTAATCTACCACATGGAATTAAAGTGGCAGTGTACGCTGATGACCTGATTTTATGGAGCTCAAATGAACATGCATCAGTGATCAGATCGCTACAAAGAGCTGTAGATACATTTGCTGCATGGGCAAATAGATGGTTTCTCAGCATAAACACTGACACTCTGTTTACCCTCTCTCCAAAACAAAAGGCAGGGATCATCCAGATAAATGGAACACCCCTAAGAGAAGATAAAGTACACACATACCTTGGAGTAACATTCGATGACAGGCTGACATGGAGAAAGCACATCAACTAAAAAGTAGCAAAAGCCAGAAGAAAAATAGCCATCCTGAGAGGACTAAGTGGAACCTCATGGGGAGCCAGTGGGGTAATACTTAGCAAAATTTATCAACAGAGCATACGACCACACCTGGAATACGGGTCAACTGCATAGTGTTCAGCATAAAAAAACCACACTACAAGAATGGATAAGTTGCAAAATCAAGCTCTTAGAGTCACCACAGAAAGGATGAGATCAACCCCTATAGTGGACATGGAGAAGATGGGGAGGACTTAAGCACTGAGAGAGTGCAGAGTTACGAAAACTCTAATTCAAGCAGAAAAGCTCCTTAGGTTGCCAAGCCACCCTATGAAGAACAGATTTGAAAACTTAGCTATGGAGCGGTTAAAAACAAGCAGTTTTATCCACCAGGCCAACCGACTTTGCATCGAAACCACCTATCTGCCCACAGTTGGTATACCCCTGACAACTATTCCAGAGCGATCTCCATGGAAAGATGAACATAGACTATCACTGCAAATCCAGACAAAAGTGAGAGGAATATTTAACGAGGAAGAACAGAACAGTGTACAGCACAGAACTGAAACTCTGAGCTTCCGTGATGAAGAATACCCACAGGACCTCTGGATCCAAGTCTACACAGATGGGTCAGCGCAAAATGCTGTTCGAAATGGAGGAGCGGGAGTGTACATAGAATACCCAAATAATTCTAGGGACACGGCCAGAGTTCCAACATGAAAGTACTGCCATAGCTATGATGCTGAAATTGAGGCAATCAAGATAACAACAAAGAAATTACTAAATACCAGCCATGGCACATAACCTGTGGTGCTATTGACAGATGCAACAGTGGAAGATAAACTCTATGGACCTCTTAGTGAACTAAAAAGGACAGTTAAATTCATACAAGATACAACATTGCAGTTATAGACATGTTTCAAGCGAACGAAAGAAGAAGAAGAATTGGAGTTGACTGCTACATCCCGTACAGGATATACTACTAACTAACTTATATAATTCTACAGTAAGACCACTGGCCCTGGTGGTTTGTCTTTTTGCATGTGACTGAGTGCATATGTTATGTCTGCTATTGTAAGCTCTATGTCTCGTATGTCTTTATCTGTGTCAGGTAGTTTCTTTGTGTATTGTAAGAACCTATTTTCTGTTTGTGTGTTGCCTAGTTCTGCTTTATATAGGTCAGTGTAGTCCTGAGAGGAGCGGCTGGCTGAGTGGCTAGAATGTCGGATTCTCCTTCGGAAACCCGGGTTCAAATCCTCAGTAAGATGTGGAGGTTGTTTTTCCCTGTCGGTTCTGTGTATTATTATGACTCTTGTATGTGCTTTGTGTGTATTATGTGGTGTGTTGCAGGCGTGTATATTCTGTCTAGTCACGCTGATCTGTTGTGGGTCCTATTTTTATTGTATTGTTGCAATGTTATTATGGTGTTTGTGTCTGAAAGCGTCTGTTAAATTGTTTGTGTCTATGGTATTTTGCAGCATATCCAGTTTGTGCATTCAATTCCTGTCACTTCTCCTTAATTATGTCTTGATTCGTGCCTCCCCCCCCCCCCTTACAATACCCAAATATGAGAGCACACAATTGAAGTCCCGTTCAAGATTAACACTTTGCTCGCTGTTTGTTTGTTTGTTTGTTTGTTTTAGCAGGGTATCTAATTATTGGTAAACACTTGGTTGATGATGGTAATTTGGTGGTTCATGTATGCTCAATATGGTGCATGCATGTATAGTGTTTTTAAATGTATTATGCAGATACGTTCCTGGTCATCCATGTGTGCTCTAATAATATCCCACCTGCCTGATCCCACCTGACCCGATTTTGTGTATGCCTAAACTAATGCACGAATTTTTTTAGACCTATCTGTGTGGTGATATCTTGTGTGAAAGCTTTTGAACATATGATTGTTTCTTGTAGCAGTATAAAGACTGACTTGTGTTTGCGTATGGGTGTGATGATGTGTTGTAATTAGGTACGTAAACCACAAATGTTTAAAGTAAAAATGAATAAATCACTAGTCACTGTAATTTTAGTAAAAACAAACAAATGATGTATAATTGCTATATAAATCCGCACGCCAGGTTGTTATCCATGATGGGCACGTCTAGGCGAGCACGTTTTCAGTAAGAAAAGTTTATGCAAGAGGATCATCTTGAATGCCATTCTTATCACTTGTGTCGGTGTCTACACAGAGAGTGTCTGGTATGCTGTATGCATCTTCTTCGTCTTGTACTTGTTTCTCATATTTTATTCTTGTTAATTTCTCTTTGTCTTTGATTGTTTTGTTCATTTCCGGTATGTATCTAGTCGGTGATAGAAAATCTGTTATTATGTCAAAGTTATTTATTGACTGCGGAAGTCTTCTGTCTGCACCTTTTTCTCTTCATTGGATTGCTGACGATTTGAACACCGTCAAGGTCTTCCTGGTTTGGATTGTTTTCTTGTGTGATTTTTTCTCGTGTGTCCCTGTCTTCTTCTGTGTTGATTTGACTATTGAAAGTTTGTGTCAGTTCTCATCTTTTCTGTGGAGGAGTTTATCTTACGAGTGGTGGGAAATCTTCTTGACTTTGTTCACCAATTGCTGCTGCTGTTGGTGTCATCGGTTATAGTCTACTAAGACATTTATTTGCCCAGTGGTTGTCTTGCCACATGCTGGCAACTGGTCTTTCTCCCCGGCATCTTGATCAACACTCTGTGATTATTGTTCGTATTACCAGAAGTGTAGATCCGTATGTAGTGTGGACTTCATTTCTCGAGGTGCATAGTGTGCTCCCCACTTGCCAGCCCCCTTTTTTAGCCCGAAAACCTCAGTCTTGTCATCCCCTGTAATACTGTGCACCAGTTTTTTTTAACTCCTTCGGAAGTAATCGTGACAGGCAAACCAGTGAATGATCAACCTGTTTCTTTCTTTCTCTAAGTGCTCTAGTGATATGTCTATCCCTAGGCTTGTTAAAGAGAACCTATTACCGTGTAACTTTTCATACACGGCTTTCTGCGCCTCTGTTGACAGGTGAAAGTACCACCTAGTGGGAACCTCGAACCTATGCAGGTCGACGATTCCCCCAGGAGACACACCTCCTGGACCACTTAAGGCACTAACAATAAATGCTGGACCAGTAATCGGGCAAACTATCGGACCAGTCTGGTGAAGTTGCTGGACTTGGTAGTCGTCTACTGGAACTGCAAATGCAGTAATATTGGAATACATGTCAGTAACGTGTTGTTTTCGGTAATAATAACTCCACAGAAAATTCACAGTCTTCTTTAGGATATCAATTCCAAAGAATAATGCACCACAATGTCTTTAAGTTAATATAACTGTTTCGGGTTGAGATCTCACGTTAGGTCACTGTAGGCTATATGTACTGCCTTCTGTATACATGTTGTGGTTATTTACAGGCCGGACAAAAATTTGGTTAGAATTAAAATACAGCTATCCAAATTGCATTCATTAAAAGGATTTAAAAAAAAAAAATAATTAATGTAGTATTGATGAGAAATAGAAAAATTCGTGATAAGACTCACATGCATGTAAAATAATGCAATTATTTTACACAAATTGTGAAGATGACATACAATAATTTCCCAGTATTTATGATACATGCAACTTTCGCTAATTTCTATAAACAATTTTATAAAAGATTCAGACAAATACTACAATTATTTAAATCACACAATACATTCAAAGAACGGAAACATACAAATACCTGGGTACGATCTTCAACTGCTCCAACATCATAAGGGAAGAAATACAAACTAGAATCAACTCTGGAAATAAGATATACTATGCACTACAACATCTACTAAAATCAAAGGCGCTATCTCGTAACACCAAAATCACAATATACAAAACACTGATCAGACCAGTTGTGCTGTATGGCTCTGAAACCTGGAGTACAACGAAAGGAGACGAAGCCTTGTTACAAACCTTTGAGAACAAAATTTTAAGACGCATCTTTGGACCCATTAGGGATACACAAAGTGGAGAGTGGAAAAGAATAAGTAACAAAGACATTTATGATCTGTTTAAGTCCCCGCTAATCACTGGTATCATGAAGGCTAATAGACTACAATGGCTGGGGCATATAGAAAGAATGGAAGATAATAGGGAAACAAAACTCGCTTACACTCAGGAAATAAATGACCGTAGACCCCGAGGTAGACCAAGAAGGCGGTGGAGAGATAATACATGTACAGACCTGCAAGCACTTGGAATCAACGACTGGCAAGAGAAGGTCCACCAGAGAGACGAATGGAGACGGATTGTATTTGCAGCAAAGAACCTAAATGGCTCGGAACGCTGAAGAAGAAGAAGAAGAATATATTCATACTACTTTTAGTAATGCCCCTTGGAATAACTGTTATGTTGTTATGTCTTTTTCCACTACTGTAAATACATTTCCAGAGAAAAGGACACAGTATCCTTCAGAATATCACTTCTAGACAAAAACGCAGTGTATCTTTAACATTTACCGGCTGAATTAAATATGTCCTCTTACAGGCCGGGCAAAATTTTTTAAAGAAACCAGGGATACTCATTACAATTATTGGGATATAAAAGGTTAATGTAATATTGATGAGAAATTGAACAAATAGTTATAAGACTCTCATACATGTAAAATAATGTCATCACTTTTCCACAAACTGTGAAGATGACAAAATTATTTCGCAATATTCCCGCTGCATGTAACTGCGCTAATTTCTATAAAAATTTTTTTATAAAAGCTTCAGTCAAATACTACAATTATTTAAACCACACAATACATTTATACTACTTTGAATAATGTCCCTTGAAAAACTATTATGTTGGTATTTCGTTTTTCCACTACATTTTGTCCTTATAATGTAGTACTTTAATTGCTTGCTGTTTAACGTTTTATTTCCAGTGTGGGATATCCCGCTTTAAACAGAGACATTGACTTGTATAGTCATTTATTAATTCTTTTGGGTAACAGTTGGTTACTTAGCTTGTGAAGTAGTTTTTTCAGGTTAATTATTTGTTGTATGTTCTTTAATTCGTTTTGTTCCGTGTGTGCAATATATTCGTTGGTCTAATTAGTTATATCGCTATAATATTGTCATTTACTTATTGATTTGTATTACTGATATTTTGTAAGCTAATGTAATTGTGATTTTTTATGATCTTGTATTTTTGCTTAACTTTGACTAATTTACACTTTCTTCATGGATGAAATGTCTGTGAAGTGGCAACACTGGCTCAATAAGTCAGGAATACGCCTTGGACACTTAAACATTTGCAGCTTATTTAACAAGCTACCAGAGTTATCTTCTATTCTTAATCAAAATTTTCATTTATTCGGCCTTAGTGAAAGTAGGCTTTGTCATAATCTCCCCATTAGTTCTACCGCGTCGTCGTCTATGACGCCTGGCAAATACAGCAATGGGATTACCGGTGAGCGACGCTAACCACACTGTGTCAGGAAGGGCCAGTCGATGAACGCATGTGAGACATGATCTCCACGCAGTGACGCAGGCCCGCGTAGTGAGACTCAGAGCGTTTAGCCGGCAGACGGCTTGGGAGTGTTGACGGAGACAGACGTGGTTGAATGATGCTCGTATGTATGAACGCCATAGAGAGAACGCCTGTGAGAAGATATGACTGTGCGCCTGTGAGTTGTGTAGTATTGTATTGATATAGTTATTGAAGGTATTATTGCATTGTCGTTGTATGATACATGTAAATTGTTGCGAGGAGTGAGATGTGTGAATAAAGTGATTGCATTGTAAGTGTAGTGCGTCACGTTAAGTCATTCTGTGACCGTGTTTTGTATCACACTTGTTGGTATGTACGAGCCAGTGTCCTTGCTGTAAGCAAGACTCTGACAAGTGTGAACATGGGTGCTTTCGTCCGGTTTTTGAACAGTGTAAACGTGGATGCATCGTCCTTATTGAATTATTTGAACCATAAGTGTAAACATGAGTGTAGCGTCCATCTTGAATCAGTTGTAAAATAGAATTGAAATTGTGTGTAAGTGGAAAGTTTTGGGAAGAAAGTAACATGGAAAGCAAGTTGTTGAATGTTTTGAACGAACGACAGTACGACTAACAAACATACTTGACAGCACACAAACCTACAAAACGTAATTGACAACGCATACACCACATAAACACATACATGTCCTAATATTTTCTTATTCCAAAAGCAACAGGTTTTTTGTTGTGTCATCCTAAGTGACTACGAAGTGAAGTCAATTTTTTCCGAGTAGTAACGTTTAGGCAGCCATTCTCTGGAACAGTTCTCCATCGTACTCCAGAGTTCCAAAGATCACTTAAGTATTATTTTTTTCACATATACTTTTGTGTGTAGGCTTAAGCACAGGTTGTATTCTATAAATCCTGTACAAATTATTTACTAACACCTTAATTAACTCTTTGCGTACATTCAGTGTATTTCATATATTGCATCATGTCTACATTGAATGATTTCATCGAATCTGGTTTGAAATTAAAGTTAACTGGTGATGAGTTGACAAAATGGAGTGAGAAAAAGTACTCAGAGCATCTCCTATTACAGGAAAAAGCTAGGGAAGATAGAGCTGCTTAAAGAGAGCTGAAAAGGGCAGAATTGGATGCCAAAACCAAACAGGCAGAATTAGATGCCAAAACTAAACAGGCAGAATCTGAGTTAGCTGCCAAAATTAAACAGGCAGAAACAGAGGCCGAAGTAAAGAAAGCTGAGATCGCTGCCCAGAGCAAGAAAGAAGAACTTGAAATGCAACTGAAAATTAAACAGTTGGAAGCTGACACAGCAACAGTTAAAGATTCTCGAATGTCAGAAAGACTAGTAAAAGAGAATCAGTACAAAAGTACCAAGGTATTGTGAAAAATTACACCACTGGGGACTGCATTGCAGCATTTACCCAGAACTTTGAAACGATAATGGAGCATTATCAGATCCCAGAGACTGAATGTAACATAATATATAGGAGAAGTCTTTCGGGGGAACCTCTGAAAGTTATAGAGACCATTCCCAAAGATCTTAGGAAAGATTACCAGTATATTTAATCCAAAATCATGTCACATTTCCTGTTAGATGAAGCAGGCTACAGAGAACAGTTTAGCAAATTAGCTCCAAAACCAACGCAAACTTTCTCTGACTACATCTCAGTAGTACAAGATGTATTTATCAAATGGCTTTCATCAGCCAAAGTAAATACCTTTGATAAATTGAAAGATCTCATTTTTTTTAGGAAAGATTACCAGTATATTAAATCCAAAATCATGTCACATTTCCTGTTAGATGAAGCAGGCTACAGAGAACAGTTTAGCAAATTAGCTCCAAAACCAACGCAAACTTTCTCTGACTACATCTCAGTAGTACAAGATGTATTTAGCGAATGGCTTTCATCAGCCAAAGTAAATAACTTTGATAAATTGAAAGATCTCATTTTAAGAGATAAGATCATTTCATCTTTATCACCACCATTTTCTAAGTTTCTGAAAGAATGTGAGTGTGAGAGTGTGCAACATATTGAGAAACGAGGTTCGGCTTATTTTACAGTCAACAAACATTGTTTCAGTAGTGAATTGACTGACACTGAGTTTGTAGCAGCCGCTACCTATGCCAGAACTAAGTCAGGTCCCTATGTTAATAAGAAACCCTTTAAACAATCTGATGAGAAATATTATCAATGCAGATATTGTCATCTGTCACATAACGAAAATGATATGTGTGACAAACATCCTGGGTACCTTACATACTTGCAAAACTATATAGATAAGCAAGATAAGGAGCGAAAGAGCTATAAACGACTAACACAATGCTTCATTTGCAAAGCGTATGGCCACTGGCGTCATGCTTGTAAAGGCAAACAAATGACTAGAAAGGCTAATGCAGCCATGTTTGATAACTCTTCCTCAGATGAAGAAACATGCGAAAAACATCCTGTCAATTCAGCACAGGCCATTGATGTATTTCATCTCAACAAATGTACCATCTGTGATCGTTTTCATGAAGATGGCCTACTAACATGCGGCCATGCCATACCTATTGCCAATGAAGAAGCCAATTTGGTAATAAACTCCAGAGGTAAAGTTAACAACCACCACGGATTTGTAAATGGCAAAGCTGCCACCGTCTTACGTGATTGTGGATGTACTCTCATTGGTCTAAAGAGAGACTTTATTTTACCATCAGATGATGATGATAGCCATGATGAGGATGATGATTATTATATCCGCCAGGGGCTGAAGTGGCCTGTAGTAATCGAGGCGGGTGTATGTAGACTATTGTAATTTTAACCACAATCAGGGTCATGGTGTAGGATTGAGGATGTGTGGTGAGTGTGTAGAAAACATGGGATGATGTTGAATAGGTGCTCCCTGTCATTTATATTTTATGTGGAGCATATCCTATAACCTATTCATATCATTGTTGTCCAGTTGAAGCATCGTGTGGTTGGTGTGAATTTACACAGTCCATGTCTATGTTTGTGCCACAAAGACATTGTTTACATACACCAGTGTTGTAGTGGTTGTCCTATGAAGTCCATTTGTTGATGCAAATAATGAGTCTTTGATGATTATTAATTAGATGTTGGGTTTGCGTTTGCCTACAATGTCTGATGTATGTTGGCCAGGTCAGTGTTGAGATGTTGTTTGCTCGTGATGTAAGTGAATCTAATGAATGTGTCAGAATGTTGCGTCTTGTGCCTATTCGTCACAAGTACACGAGTGTCTGTCTTACGTAGAGAGACTGGGTGTTGTTGTTGTCTTGTTGGGTCATCATGTTGAGATGTTTGACTTGTCTTTGCCTAATATTTTTGTTGGTTTTTATTTTATCTACAGGAAAAGCCAGAATTCTAGTTTTAGATTTTAGATTTTCCTGGGTTGTTTGGTGGACTAGAAGTTTTTGTTAAGTTAGTTTTTGGTGGACTAGAAGTTTTTGTTAAGTTAGTTTTTGGTGGACTATAAGTTTTTGTTAAGTTAGTTTTTAGTGGACTAGAAGTTTTTGGTAAATTAGTTCTAGTGGATTAGTTGTTGGTGGATTAGACTTTGGTGGATTAGTGTTCGGTAGATTTGAAGTTTTTACTGGATTAGAAGTTTTTGCTACAATTAGGAATTTTATTTGTTGGATTAGTGTTTTTGCTGTTTGATTTTTGCTGTATCCTAACTTACTTGTTGATGCTATATGTCTGTATATTAATGTGAAGTTCAGAAGTTTAATAAACAAATGATGCTTGTGTTACTCTTACTTTGTCGTTTAGTTGATAGACTCTTGTTATAGTCATTGGTGTTAGAACAGCCCTTGGAGTAATTCTTTGTCTGGAATTGGAGAATATTGTTCCAATTCCCGGTCGGCCCACCCTGGATCTTCTTAAACCTTAATCCTTTTCTATTCTTGTTAACCGAGGACGGTGAGAGGTTCTTTCTCTTTGTTCATTCTCTCCTTTGGCCCTACGCAGTCAGAGTTGCGCTCTTCTCCCTCAGATCACCGTAGCAGAAGTAAGTGGTCCTTGCTCCTGTTTTTACCTCTGTTTCATATAGTTGAGAATACTGTATCATCTTCAACCGACCATACTGTTGAAAATGTATTGTCACCTGTAATTGATTGTATGTTTGCCAATCCATTAACATCATCACATGAATGTATTGATATGAATGTAACACCACCATGTCATGTTATTGATAGTGTATATGCAGTAACAAGATCTGCTGCCAAAGTGCAAGATCAAATTGAGCAGACTGTGGCTTTGGAATTGTTAAGCCCAGTGATATTACCTCATAAAACCATGAGGGAGAATTTCATAACAGCTCAAAAGGCTGATTTATCTTTACACAAGTATTTTAATCTTATAGGCCAAAAGCCAAGACTTACTAAAAATGCTAGATGGCATTTTGCACCGAAAGGCGGTATCCTTACAAGGTACTATACCAAAGGTACCAGCACCACAGAGCAAACAGTGTTACCAACAGAACACCGTAAGCAAGCATTACATCTAGCACATGATATACCCTTTGCAGGGCATATGGCGTATTCGAAAACTAGATCACGATTACTTAATCAGTTCTACTGGCCCAAATTCTGCAGTGATACCAAGCAATATTGCAGAACTTGTGACATCTGCCAGAAGCTTGTTAAAAAGGGTAAACACCCGCAAGCTGAGTTACAATTTACAGATCTAGCAAGTAGACCTTTTGAAAAGATATCTGTTTATATTGTAGGTCCTCTTTACCACGTAACATCGAGAGGGAATAAGTTCATAATAACAATAATTGAACTCTGCAGTAGATGGTCTGAGGCGATTCCATTTAAGAACATAACCGCCAAGGATGTTATGGAAGTATTCTTCCATATTTATTTCTAGAGTAGGGTTTCCTGATACCATTCTCTCAGATCGTGGGAGCCAGTTCATAGCTGCAGCCACTCAAGCCTTTACCAGAATGTTAGGGGTAAAGCAATGCTTTAACAGCCCATACCACCCTCATTCGACAGGAATTATAGAGAAGATGAATGGGGATCTCAAGCATATGTTATCAAAAGTCACCCACGAACACCCTGAAGACTGGGATACGTATTTACCTGCCATACTATTTGCCTACCGCGAAGTACCTCATTCCAGTACAGGTTTCTCACCATTTGAACTTGTATATGGCGACAAACCACGCGGCCCATTATCTATGTACCATTCTATGTTAACTGAAAGTATAACTATTCATAAACCAGTATCATCATATGAACATGTCACATCATTGCGTGATAGGATAATGCAATCTTGTGTGTTAGCTAAAGAAGCACTGAAACAATCTGGTGCTATTTACAGACAATATGCCAACAGAGGAAATAGGACAATAACATTGACCCCTGGACATGACGTACTACTTCTTTTGCCAAGTGACAGACATCTCTTGACAGACTCATGGCAAGGACCGTATAAAGTACTGAGACAAATCTCGACTGTTGACTACGAGATAGCAGTGAAAGACAAACATAAAATATTTCATATTAACATGCTAAAACCATACTACAACAGGGACGAAGACCAGGACTAGACAGCAGCATGCACAACGATAGTGAACCACACAGACGATGACGAGACCGACGAAATACCGACCCCAGCACGTGACATGACAAACTATCGACATGACATCAAGACAAATCCTAATCTGACGCAGACAGAGACCGACAATTGCAAACAACTGTTACAAGACTACGACAGATGTACGGAAGACGAAACTTCTTCTGACAGAACGGTTAAAAACGATACAGCAGACATTCGACCGTATCAGACAACACGAAATGACAGACAAACCATCTAAAGTCAACATAGCCTTCCAAGAAATTTCATCTTTGGTTCGTAAAATTTGGAATGGCTTTGTCATGACTGACGATAACATCATGTCTTAAAATTGTCGCTTCCTACGACAAAGAATTTAATAATGTCATTGGTCTGTTAAATTATTACAGACAGTTTGTATCAAAATTTTGCCATATGCACGGAGTGTTTCATTAACCTACTAACAAAATTGTAAACAGCGAATGCCTAAGACCTGCATTTACAAAAGTATTGTATTATTTTTCCAGATCCCATTCTTAAATTACCAAAATTTGCATATTATTTTCAGGAAGAGAACTGACAAGAACTCCGTAGCGATTGGGACAGTACTTTTACAACATCACGACCCAAATTTCCAACCCAGTGTACTCTGTGAGAACACATGTCGTAAGTAGAAACAGACAATAGTCCGTTGAAAATCATTACTATAGAAACGCCTACCAACCACAGAGTGGCGAGATGGTCATTGTGATTGCAAGATTTCAGTTTCGAAGTCAGGCATATCTCTGGCACCGATAATACGATTGCTGATATTCTATCACGATGTCCTTGCGACACACCTATAAGCCCAATGGTGTCTGAAAAATCTGCAGAGTAAGATAACGCTCAGCAACACAGCGCACTATGAAATGTTTTTCAGTAACGCTGTACAGATTATGTGATAGGGACTACGTCCCATTGTAAATATATTGTATATATACTTTATAATTATAGTAGTGCATGTGATGAATACTTGTGTGTATGTATTAGAAAGGGAACATTATTTTAATTGTATAGAAACATTGTTTCGAACAGTGCTACAGGAGGTCAAGACTTACTTCACTGGAATTGTGAAAATATCCGTAGTACCTGCCACGCAGAAAGTTAAGACGTATTTTAACCAGTGCGAGAAAGACTGTTACAGCTGCGTTCTATAGAACAATATCGTGAAATAAATAGTTAATCCAGCAGCTGTCTTTAAGAACTGTATCCTCCGTTCCTTTCAGTAACATCCGGACGGAAGAACATTGTGTTATCTACAACTTAACACACCAGCTGCGTATTTCCGGTGTTTAGTAAAATTATTCGAAAAGTAGCAGACTATAATGTCATCCTCACAAAGAATTGACGATGTATTTAAACTTTGTGAGCTGAAAGATTACATATGAAAATTGTATGTAAGGATTTTGATAGAGGTAATCTGAGAATCATAACTTGATTCACTTGTTCACAATAATGACATTTAGTTCGCTATTGTCAATAAGCATCAGTCTATGACGCTTAGAAATTGATTTTCTAATGTAATTTATTTTCTTTGACAGCATGTTGAAATTATCCCCCATTGATTTTGTATTTGTTTCAAGGGAAACAATTGAAATTTGTAATAAAATGTAACATGTGTAAAAGCCCTTTTCAGGTTGCCAGGTAGGTGACACATCAAGATGACGTCACCTGTGCATGTTATTAATTACCCAAGTTGTAGACCTTCATAAGACTCTCCAACCAAATGAGGTTGAGGTCAAATGTTGGAGTCATCTTATATGAAGACGGCTCGCAGTCTGACATGTCTTTTGTTGCAATATTTGTTTATCTGTCGAGAGGTAGTTGCGAGTTCGCTGAATAGCTACCGGACTGGCTGTGTCATATAACAACTAAAGGTAATAACCCATCGAGTGGATTGTACTTGAGGAGTGTTGCTTCTTAGCAGCATTAATGAATGAGTGGATATAACTTACAATTATTTGCACATTTCAAATGTAAACTAAAGTGTCAGGTCAAACGACAATTAATGGGTCGATTCTGAAAAGTTTAGGAAATAAACCATATATGTATATAGAGTACATGAAAGGCAAATGTCCTTTCATGAAATGGAGAGGGGGAGACTGTCATAATCTCCCCATTAGTTCTACTGCGTCGTCGTCTATGACGCCTGGCTAATACAACCAGGGGCCTACCGGTGAGCGACGCTAACCACACTGTGTCAGGAAGGGCCAGTCGATGAACGCATGTGAGACATGATCTCCACGCAGTGACGCAGGCCCGCGTAGTGAGACTCAGAGCGTTTAGCCGGCAGACGGCTTGGGAGTGTTGACGGAGACAGACGTGGTTGAATGATGCTCGTATGTATGAACGCCATAGAGAGAACGCCTGTGAGAAGATATGACTGTGCGCCTGTGAGTTGTGTAGTAGTGTATTGATATAGTTATTGAAGGTATTATTGCATTGCCGTTGTATGATACATGTAAATTGTTGCGGGGAGTGAGATGTGTGAATAAAGTGTTTGCATTGTAAGTGTAGTGCGTCACGTTAAGTCATTCTGTGACCGTGTTTTGTATCACACTTGTTGGTATGTACGAGCTAGTGTCCTTGCTGTAAGCAAGACTCTGACAGCTTAATGATAACATTTCAGATGAGGACATCTCTATTAAAGGGTACAAAGTTTTTAGAAGGGATCCCTGTAGGAAACAAGAGACAGGCATAGTAACCTATGTTTCTAATGTACTAAATGCTCACCGTAGGCTAGACTTTGAAACTTGCGAAATAGAATGTATTTGGTTGGAGCTAAAACTTCAAAACCTCACACCCCTGATAATTGGCTACCTCTATCGAAATCCCAGTGCTGGACACGTCTGGTACGATAACTTCACTACCAAGATGGATGTGGTTTTCGCCTCCGGGAAGGAAATTATACTACTCGGAGACTTTAGCATTGACACCAACAAATCCAACATAATATGAGGAAATATAGTTGCATCATACAATTTCCAACAAATAGTACAACAAGTTACTAGAGTAACAAAGTCATCTTCAACAGTCACAGATCACATTTATGTAACTTTCTCAGACAACATCATAGAATGTACCGTACCCAATTGTGCCATGAGCGATCACTACCCAATATGCTGCACGTGGTCTAAAAAAGGAATTAAAACTCCTAAACATAAACACATAAGTGTAAGATATAGAAGTTACAAAAATTTCAACCAAAACGCATTTTTACAGGACTTGCTCAGTTCACCTCTAGACAATGTTTGTCAGCTTCCTGACCCGGATGATGGTCTGGAATTCTGGATGAAAACCTTTATTGATGTTTTGATAGACATGTGCCAATCAAGGAAGTTCGAGTAAAACACCACGTCAATCCACATTGGATCACCCAGGAAATACTTGAAATTATGAGAGACAGAGATAAAGCACATAAAAAGCGGGATCTCAGCGCATACCGTACTCTTAGAAACAAAGTGCAATATACCATACGACGGGAAAAGAAAAATTACTTTAAGAACTTAGTAATGGATAAAACAAATAGTAAGGATATATGGAAGGCAATTAACACCTTGACAAACAAGTATAACTTCCGAAATTCTTTACCATCAAATCATATTACATTCGACCAATTCAGTAATTTTTTTCAAACTGACATAGACCAGTTGAAAGCTTCAATAACTAATTCTCCTTGCAACTTATCTTTACTGTCATCGTTTTGCGAGAATAGATGCTCCCGCGATATTCTTTCCGACATACCGCTAATGACAATCACTGAAGTATTCACTTACCTCAGTAGCCTAAAAAACACAACCTCATCTGGGTTAGATGGTATCAGCAACCGGATTCTCTGTTGTGCTGCGCCTGTGATCTGTATATCACTAACCTATGTATATAATCAGTGTCTCACCAAAGGCCACTTTCCATCAGCTCTCAAAATCGCTAAAGTGTACCCTCTTCTTAAATCTGGTTCATTGGACAATGGTCTCCCGAACAATTACAGACCCATTTCTTTACTATCATCACTATCTAAGCCACTAGAAAAACACATCCATAAAGTGAAATTACAGTATTTAGTTCGCAACAAGCTTATTGTTGACAGCCAATCAGGATTTCGACCAAAATATTCTTGCCATACGGCCTTAACAAACATGATAGAAAATTGGCACCAGAATATAAACAACAACAGTCTATGTGGAACTGTGTTTATTGATTTCAAGAAAGCATTTGATATGATAGACCATGTTATTTTAATTAAAAGACTTGAGACAATGAAAATTGGCCCTAATGTAGTCACTCTAATATCATCTTTTCTATCAAACAGAATGCAAGTAGTATCACATAATAAATCTCTGTCTCAAACCATTACCTTCAATATTGGAGTACCGCAAGGCTCTATTCTTGGCCCTCTATTATTTACCATATATATTAACGATCTACCTTTGCATCTTTCGTCGTCCTGCGATCTATTTGCAGACGACTGTACAGTGTACACAAACGCTAAAAACTGTATTTTACTGGAGTCGTCTTTACAACAAGAATTAAATAATGTAATCAGATGGAGCTATTCAAACCGTATGCAAATTAACATCACTAAAACAAAATCAGTGTTATTAACAACCAGACAAAAACTTCAAACTCTAAGCTCACACACATCACTTCAACTTCACATCGATAACATGCCAGTAGAAAGTGTAATTGAGCACAAAACATTAGGCCTAATCATTGATAGAAACCTAACCTTTAATTCCCACGTTCAAGCGCTCATTAAACAAACAGCGAAAAAAAGTCTACCAACTCGCCAAAATTAAAAACTTCCTTGATGAAGACACAAGGAAACTATTCTATACTTCTCATATACAGACACACTTTGACTACAACTCTACAATCTGGGACGGTTGTTCTAATTCAAACACCAAGCGACTTTATTCACTCCAGAAACGGGCCATGAGTCTAATTTATAGCAAACATTTATCTGACAATCCTAGCCTGTATAAACGCCCTCAGTTACTACCACTCCGCAAACGCCTACTTTTCAATAAAGCTAAACTAATTCACAAACTCCTGCATCGGAATGCCCCAAATTACCTTTGGCCATTGTTTAAATATAATGCTAGACACAGTAAACGTTTAAATATATTACACATTACGAAGCCTAGGATTGACTTATACAAAACAAGCTTAACGTACTCTGCAGCTCAGCTGTGGAACACTCTTCCACAAGAAATCAAAGACATCACCAATCCCTATTCATATAATAGCAAATGATTCGAACACTATCTCTATACGTATTATCTTCCCCCTTAATAATAGAGATAATAATAATAATAACAAAACCCTAGTATAACAGCCAGTCTCCTTTTGGTAGGCCAGTATATTCCACATGGCTAATAACAAGTGTCAGACCATTGTCTAATATTACTGTGTCCTGTAGTTTTGATGTTCGCATTTTGCCCATGCCTTTATAATGCATATCTTTTATATTGTTGCTGTTCTCTGTTACTTTCTGCGCAGACTTCAAGTCCTAGGAGATCAAGTCTACCCCGAATCACAGTGTGGCTTTCGACAGAACCGGTCTACCACTGATATGATATTCTCATTGCGACAAATGCAAGAAAAATGCCGTGAACAGAATCAACCACTGTTTATTGCCTTCATCGACCTCACAAAGGCATTTGATTTGGTCAGTCGTGAGGGTCTGTTCAAGGCACTAAAGAAGATTGGCTGCCCACCAACTCTTCTGTCCATTGTGGAATCGTTCCACACAGGCATGAAGGGTATAATCAAGTTTGATGGTGCAACTTCTGAAGAATTTGAAATCAAGAGTGGAGTTAAGCAAGGTTGTGTACTAGCTCCCACCCTCTTTGGAATATACTTTTCACTTCTACTGAAATATGCATTTCGCGATCAGGATGGTGGTATATACATTCACTCACGCTCAGATGGCGGCCTCTACAATGCTCAGAGATTGAAGGCTAAGACCAAAATTAGGAGGGTACTGATCAGAGAGTTGCTTTTTGCAGATGATGCTGCAGTTACGACCCACTCTGAGGAAGAATTGCAATGTCTACTATCTGCATTCTCCAATGCTTGTTCTGAATTTGGTTTAACAATTAGCAAAAAGAAGACACAGATTATGTCACAAGGTGCACATGGGGTACCATCAATCTTTATTGACGACGCCGAACTAGAGATAGTAGACCATTTTACATATCTGGGATCGGTGGTAAATAGCAAATTATCCCTAGATCAGGAAATCAACATCCGGATTGGAAAGGCAGCAACAACAATGAACAGGTTAAGAAAAAGAGTCTGGGAGAACAGGAAGCTTACTGCCAAAACAAAAGTCCTTGTCTATCAAGCCTGTGTCCTTAGTACTCTTCTCTATGGCAGTGAAACCTGGACAACTTACTCACACCAAGAGAACAATTTAAACAGCTTTCATATGCGGTGTCTGCGAAGAATTCTTGGTATTAAGTGGCAAGACAAAATCACAAATACTGAAGTATTGGAAAGATCAGGTTGTGTGACAGTTTATTCCATGCTCAGTCTTCGTAGACTTAGATGGATAGGACATCTTAGGCGGATGGATGATGGTAGAATACCAAAGGATATCTTTTTTGGTGAATTACAGATGGGTAAGAGATCTCAGGGTCGGCCTCTACTACGATACAAAGATGTGTGTAAGCGGGACATGATTGATACAGGCATTGATAATGCACATTGGGAGCAAGTCGCCGCTGAACGTGTTGCATGGAGGGCAAATATCAGAAATGGAATAAAGTCAAAGGAGAAAATTATTGCAGAAAAGTCACACACCAAGCGTTTGAGACGTAAGATGGTGCATGATGGTGGAAATGACCACGTGTTCACATGCACCCACTGTGAACGGACATTTACAGCGCAAATTGGCCTTATCAGTCACACTCGCTACCGCCATAGTTAAAAGTTATTATGCCTTTTTAAAGCACAAACTATCGTCTGTCAAGACGGCAAGGTGCCAATGTGTATGTGTTCTCTGTTAGCCTTGAATGATGTGTGAATGAAATAATGAATGAAAGAAAGTGATAGAAGGGCAGAATGTTAGACGGGCCTGCGTGCCCAATTCTTAACCCTTTGAAAATAAAGTTTGTTCGTTCGTTCGTTCGTTTTATTTCGTACAAAGCAGTGTGTATTCACACGGTGCATTGTGTGCTTTTCGATTTCGATTATACCAATAATCGTACCCTGTTCAACATTATAGAGAAGGTATATTAGGGTCCATCCTTGGCTCAGATTAATAATCTTGCTACTTAGTCAGTCACAAATAGCGGCTGATTAAGGTTTAACCCACGCAGGATATTAATTTGAAGTTGATTATTGTCCAAAGAGGGTAATGGCGCGATAATATAATTGTGTGTTTTCCTTTATATTTGCAAATACAGCAAGGCCGCAGACATAAAATTCATCATCATCATCATCATCATCATCATCATCATCATCATCATCATCATCATCATCATCATCATCATCGTCATCATCGTCATCATCATCAAGTGCCATGCCAGCTGGATTTGACGTTTATGTCTCTCCACAGATCGCGGTCTTTGGTGTTCTGGATCAACTCTGCTGCTGATATTCCTCCATACCACTGTCTTAATCCATACAGCATCCTTCCTCTTGGTCTACCTCTGCCTCTCATCCCCTCGATCTTTATAGTCGTCACCATGTTCTCCAGTGCCTCTCTTCTCATCACGTGACCAAAGAAAGCTGTTTGTCTCTTTCTTATTGTTGAATATAATGTTCTTGATTCATTAGCCTCTTTCAGGCAATCGTCGTTAGTTACTCTGGCAGTCCAAGGAATCAGCGACATTTGTCTTAAGAACCACAGCTCTATTGCTTCAAAGTTCTTCCTAATTTATTCATTTACATTCCATGATTCACTTATATATAGCAAATTAGATTCCATATACCATTTCAACACTCTCTTTCTTACATTCAATAATAGTGACTTATTACACAGGATACGCTTCATTTTCTGAACTGCAGCATTTGCTTGCCCTATTCTGTTCTTAATCTCTGCTGTGCACCTTCCATCTGATGTTATAAATGCCCCTAGGTATTTAAAATGATCCACTTGATTAAGACTTTGTCATTCTATATCCATTTCCCATTTTGGTGTCACCTTTTTCTTTGTTATCACCATTGTTATTGTTTTCTTGATAGTGAAGGAGATTACTTTTTTGCACTTTCTGTTACTACAATGTCCAACAATTTTTGTAGATCTTTTGCACTATCCAACCACCATTACTGTGTCATCAGCATAGCGTATATTGTTTATATAATAACCTCTTATTAGTATTGAGACTAGCACAGATTTATGGTCAACACATAATATTAAGACTTTTGATTGAACACGTTTCTCGGAAGGCAATTACAAAGGAACTTAATTATCTTTTCTTTAAACTTCACGCACATTCGACAAGGATTAGTTTAACTGCATGGATGTAGTAGTATTTTGGAATATAGGATATAGGTCAGTGTTAAAGCGTTCGTTTTGCACGTGAAAGGTCCCTTGTTCGAATCCCGGCATCTTCATAAATGTTTGTGTTGTGTTTGTTCTTTTGTCGATTAAATAAATACTTACGGTTACAGATGAAAAAAAGATAAGAAACACGAATCCTTTCTCTGGGCATTGTGTTGGAAATTACATTGTTGATATTGAATCGTGCTTGAGTGAACAATTTGAGAACTTAGTAAATGTTCATTTATCGGCCGTGTTGGCACGAACTCTGACCACAGATAAGTTCATCACACTGTCCTTAACCAAGCTCAAACGGTGTCAGAGTCTCACATGGAGTCGGTAGGAGCATAAAGATAGAAGGGAATTAGAGAAGGGACATAACCCCAATACAAGGGAGACACACTCGAATGCTCGAACAATCTAGAGCCTTCGAGAAGGTCAGTTCGCCTACAGCTCCGTGGACACGCTGACCGCGTGCCAGGACCTGTTCCACGAGAAGCTCGGGGAGAGTTACAGCCCGTGTCCGAGACACGTTAGCGGGCAGACGCCGACTGGACATCAACAAGCAACAGGGCTTAACTTAAGGGGGACTTGATAGATTGAACACAAGTGTATTTAGGAGTGTTACTCACTAGATAGATAGATGATAGAGTTTGTTGTAATGATTATGTATGATGGCTGTGTTATGAACTCCTGTGATCATGTTCGCCACGTAGCTGGCTGCGAAAACCATTCTTCGCCAGCTTACTGTAAATAAATTATGTCAGATAGTATCAGAACGGAGTTTGTTGCCTGTATGAACCCGAGTTTCATTCCCCTAGGTATCTAGGACGTTGACAAACGGCATGAGTTACGGTGTAATAGAAGCCGGAGCAAGACTCGTCCACTCTCACCAACTGATGCTTGTGTCTTTGACCCACCCATTCCTCTAGATCACTCCACACATATTGATCATTTACACCACACGACACCACCTAAATCTATTCATACATTAGTTATAATTACATTAGATTAAATACATTTATAACCCTGCTGTGTTGTCGATTCTTTTCGTCGATATGTGATATTGTGTCGTCTATATGTCTTGTTATTTATACACTAAACCACGCCCACAACAGACAACAGAAAAAGCCGTCATTTTTCAAATTCAACCCAACCGCCAAGAAAATGAAGTATGATTATGTTGTTTATACCCACAAGGAGCAGGACACCAAACCACGCCCAAACAAGCAACAATAATACCCGCTGAAACCTCCCCCGATGTGTCTTCACCTTGCCGTGGTGGGGGAGCTTGCGTGTCCCACTGACCCCATGTGCTGTGTCGATGGATGAAAACTACATATCGGACAGCTTATAGGATAGGGGCCAGACTAAGCGAGGCACAACCTGCTGCTCTGCATGTAGACTGAGGCTAGCAGTCAAAAGCTTAAATCAGGCGCACGAACGCAGAAGTTCTTTGTCCGAAGACGTACTACAAGGCTCTCTGTCGAGGGTTGTGGCTGAACGCCTCTAAGCCATAAACCCTCGGATGTGAGAGCCTGGTCGATACCCACCTACCGAAAAATGGAGGTGAGATTCTGAGCACGCTACATGCCCAGTCCAGATACTTGTCCGAAGGCTCTCAGCTGGGGGATATGAGGGATCCCTGGATGAGAGGGCCTGGCCGTTTCTCGCTCACTTCTGCACGGAGGTAAGGTGCTGAGCCGGCAGCACATGTAGCCTACCTCGTGAGCGAGTACAAAAAGGTAGAAGAAGAGCCCCAGTCAAAATGGTTACGAAAACTGTCTGTATCTACCTCGTAGAGAGTCTAGACAAAGGTGGAAAAACGTCTCAATAACACGAAATGGAAAGCACGGCTAGCGAATCCATTGCGTGGCCCGAAGTCCAAAGTGAAAGCTTACCTAGTGGATATCGCCCGCAGACTGACCGTTCCTGGTGTGTGCTTGAGCGACCAGCGGCAAGCGAAATTCCCAACACATGGAAGTGAGGAAGTAAATCAGCCATGAGCAGGACGTGGCAACTCCTCGGGTGAGCCCAGTCTCAGAGCAATATGTGCCGGCTCTGCAATTATGGAAGCCTCCTTGGATAGCAGGGGAATGCCCATGGTCTGCCCCTGCCTTCCCATGAGGGTTTACTGTGTTGTCATTGACCGTTCTACTTTGACTAGCTGAGATGTGGGCGATACCACAGCACAAACAGTCTAACGTCTCTCGAAACTCCGGGAAGGCTAACACGTAAAAGTGCCTGCTGAAGTCGGATGTGCTGGCCTTCGGGTGCAAATAAATCAGGCACAACGCAAAAAACGTCCGAGTGAAATTTCGTTCGTGCTAGGAACAGCTCTGACTGGGTAGTTTTCCGAATGTCCCGTGCCTGGAACAGCTCTGATGGGCACAGAGCCATCACATGTCCGAACTGAGATTTCGCTGAGTGGATACTGTCTGCAGACCGGTCTGGTTTGTGCGGGAACGGCCCGTGGTTAACGAAATGCCCAATATATTGAAGTGAGGATTTAAAGCAGCCATGAGCAGTAAGTGACGATCCCCTCGGTGAGCCTAGCACCAGGGCGCTATGTGTCGGCCCTGCAACTATGGAAGCCACCTTGGATGGCGGAAAGTGCTATGGACTGTCTGTCATGGCCTTATATGACATGTGTAAGGAAGAATGTAAGTGCCGGTATGTAAGCGAGAGTCAGTGTAAGCATAGCTGAGGTCAAAGGGGAGTAAGAGACACCACGGCTTGGCTAGCGGACGGTCAGGCAAGAAGCCCGTGAACAGAGCCACGTGATGTGGGAAGGTCAACGAGGAGAGAGAGTCAGTGTGTGTGCGGCAGCGAATAGAGACGGACGTGTGGAGATCGAGAGAGCGATAGAACGATAGAACGATAGTGTATTGTGACGCATAGATGGAGATGAACGTTGTGTAGTGATATTCGAGGAATGTGCGAACTGTGATATGTGCGGGATGATGTGAAGTTGTGATTGTGAATGATCATGCGGGCGACAGTGTAAAGACCGCCATTGTGAGCTAGCGCGTGTTGGTATTGAACGAGTGTTTGAGTGTGAAGTGCGACCATGTTGTCAGCTTGTAATATATTGTAATAAATGATTGTTCAGGAGGTAGCTCCTGCCAGTTTCCGATTGCATTCATGTGTTACTAGTGTAGGTTACGTAGATGTTGTAATTTGCCTGTCTAAGTCCAGTGAACTAGACGGAGCCAGTAGTTAGGACTCTGACAGGTATAATGGTGTCAGAAGTTCACATGAACCGCATTCCCATGTGAATTGCATAAAAGAACGCTACTTTTGAAAAGAAGAAGATCAGTTCATAATTTTGTATAAAATCGGAGATTTGTTAACAAAGTTAGAACGAAAATAACATCATTTCTTTCCACAGCAGGTTTCAGTTCTACACAGCGACCGGCGTAACCAGACCAGGTCAGCGGTAACCAGCACGAGAATCACGTTCCTGTACATCAAGCGTTCGAGTAGTCAGCAGATAAAGATAAGTTGATTGATTTTGATTGCTAAGTACCCAAATCTGCATTCTTTGATTTGCTTGAATAGATATCATCATTTGGACATTTAAATATTAATTAACAGAGAATGTCGGAGGAGGAATACCAATTACAGTTGTGGGGCACAAAACATTACAGAAATGTGCATGACTTTTTCGGGGGTACACATGCACAAGACAAAACAAATTGTAATAGACAACCTGAGTTAATACGTGATTGGCTACAGAAATTTGAAAAGAAAATGCAAGACTACAAAATCCCAAAAGATTTTTGGTATGCATGGTACAACACATACGTACCAATGAAAAATAAAAAACTACAAGAGTTCATACCAGATATGTCAAGTACAAACTATGAATATCATAAGACAAACATATTAAAACACTATCCAACCTCTTGTGAGACTCTAAACGTAGAAATACAAAATGTGAAACCAGCCACAGACAAGTCATTCACCCAGTATATAAGTGAATTAGAAGAATCTTTCAGAAAACTAATAATGGTAATTAAACATTCAGACAACAATCAAGGAGTCATAAATTTCTTGCTAATAGAAAAACTAAAAGCAACACTACCAGCCGAATGCGGAAAATATTTAGAAGAACATAACAAAGAGCCTATCAAAAATTTACTAGAGAAATGCCGCGAATATTACAACCAAAGTATAAACCTGGTTAAGAATACTCAGCAGAAAAGTACTGTGAAAGCAACGGCATCTGCAGCCACAGATTGTCAAAACAAACCACAGAAAACAAAACCAGTACTGTGCAAACATTGTAGCACTCCACATACAGGAAATGGAATATGCGATAAGAATCCCACTTATCAAGAATACCTAAATACTATAATAGCACAAAAGCTGGGGAAGGTAAATCAAAGGAAATATAGAACAAAATGTCATTTTTGCCTTGCGTATGGCCACAGGCGTTTCGAATGTGAAGGTGTAAAAAGAATACAGAAAGCAAAAGCAAATGCAGCCATAAACATTACAACAGACATTTCAGCAAAGAACTTAGAAAAAGTAAACATCACAGAAACGAAAACAAGACCAAACACTGAAAAGGCAAAACAGACTGAGTTTTACCCATCAGACTTCATACCATATTCCAATAATGTTGTTAACATCACTCAGCCTCATTCCTTATGTAAAGAGGTCAATACTCAACAAGAAGGTGAGGAAATGAACAAAACCTCGAGACTGTCGTTAGGAAAACTAACATTCCATGAAGGTTACATCAATGACACAGTATGCACATGTGTACGCGACACAGGGTCCTGTCTTATCGGTCTTCGGAAGACCCTAGCTGATCCTAAAGACTACCTAGATGAGTACATCTATTGCAGAACTGTTTCAGGGACAGTAGAGAAATATCCTATGGCATGGACCAATATAAAATCACCTTTACTATCAGGCAGAGTAACTTGTGCTTTATTAGAAAATCCATGTTGTGATTTATTAATTGGAAATGTATTAAATGTGACAGACTACACAGAGTCCAAAACACACACAGGGCAGAAAGTTAACACCACAACAAGCACTGCCTTAACTACGCCACTCATCATACAACAACATGATGAACAGACCAAAGTACCACACCATACCAACTTGATTACCATCTCAAAACAAGAAAAAACAGAAACTGGTGTGTATCATCACAAGAGAAAAAGTGCAGAAAACAAGCATTTCACAAGAGCGAGGAAAGATCACAAATCATCATGGTACATACTATACCTCCTGTACTCCTTGTTAACTACATACATGCCCAAGTGCACACAGTGGATGGTTATACTCGCACTACTCAGTGTAAATACAAAACAAATGACTTCACTAACAGTTTTATTCACACAGCATCATGACGCAACACAGATGATATTACTCATGACAAAACAGCTAACTTCGTTACTTATATCATTACTGTTGAACCAAAGTTTGTTGTTACCACTGATAAACTCTATGGCAAATCAACTCAGACACATACTTATGCTGAACAATGTAAATCATCAGTCGGTGGAATTACTGACCAAAATCAGCAACAAATTACTCTACATATTTTGGGAAATACACACAAATTACAAAAAAAGCATACAAACATGCACGATTACATTTCAAAACTATACATGGTGTATTATTATTATTTGAACTATTGAATGTATACACACATGTACGAGTGCAGGTTTGGAGATAGCACTCAAAATGATCTCAACATGAAATTTGAAAATCCCCACCTTTCGGAAAATGTTAAACGTAACCCACTTTATATCTGTAGATCGAGTAACTCCAGAGTTGCCGTGTCTGCTGTACGACTCCAGCGCTATGATACTAGCACACTTTATTGTATAGACCAACATAAAAGATCCTTCAACGTGAAAAGTGTCATCGCCGGAACAGTAAGACTCAACATGTGATTTCAAGTAAGCTTTACCCATATTGACTTTGTTTCAAACGAGTATCTACAGAATCTACTTTTTGAAATCGACCAACAACAACAAGGACGTCACAGCACAGACAGTCATTTCCATTGATCAGTTTAATGAACCAGATGCCAACCTATAAACTATGGCAAAGACAGTCACAGACAGACGCACCATGGCCACACTCAAAATTATTTCTCATTTTATACGTGTGAATTCCAGTAATTTTATAGAACTATGTATTTATAAATTATCCAAATGTGGTGCAGTCTTAAATACTATACAGAAGGAAGGACAATAGCATGATTTGCAGAAGACGTCAATAATCGGGTGAGAAAGAAGACATGCCAAACATTCCAGCACGGAAATGAACATTGAACACTGTTAATTTAATTCCGTGTGCATAACTTTCACAGGACAAGAACGGTATCCTATGTGTGCATAAGGACATCGACGATGTATATTTTATTGTATATGTATTAACTGTATGACATCAAATGTCTAATTTTATTATTATAATACTTTGTCTTGTTATAATGTGATATGTACATATGAGCGTAAGTATAATGGCGAGTAGAATAAGTTGTAATGCTGAGAATCAACGCCTGGCAATCCCAATGCGCGATTGTTACCAAACTTGCCTTCGCGTATGCTGGATAGCCCGACGAATGACGCTTAGCAATAGTGATATAGAATGAACATCAGAATATGGTAACAAGACGGAACATACCAACAGGGTGATGCTAACCAAAGAGATTGATAACAAATCTCCATAACAGTAAACGAGGTGTGCTCACAAAGGGAAACAACCCATGGTCCGACATAAGATGAGGTAAGGGGGACTATGGCATACATGAAGTATATTCGGACCATGACCACAACATTGACATAGCGTGCTCATAAAGAATCGACTAGTGTGCATTAAATAGAGACGAGGGTAACCACGTCTGCATAGAGAGAAAATTTAAGAATGCTGTAAGAGGAAGTTGTAGCCTTATCTGAGGCATAAACCAATGGAGAATCCTTAAACCAGCATAGCCACATTAACTATGAGATGAGAATGCACAGATAATCGATTGTGAAATATGAACAGAATGTAATGTCACGGAGTGGTGGTTGAATAATATAACGAGGTATGACAAGTAGACCCAACCAGAACATTTGTTAGACCACGACAAAACCTTGAGAGAAACCTCAATACTGAAAAAGAGAGAACAATGTTTGAAGTTAATCTCGGAAAAAATCAAAGCAAAAAGGGACGCAAGCGCGTACTTATTACCATATAATCCCCTGACAAGGTTAGAAAGAGGAACCAACAGTAACAACTACAGAATGTGTCACATTTCCAAGAGTAAGTGCCACATTGGTTGTGTGGGGGGAGAATGTCATGGCCTTATATGACATGTGTAAGGAAGAATGTAAGTGCCGGTATGTAAGCGAGAGTCAGTGTAAGCATAGCTGAGGTCAAAGGGGAGTAAGAGACACCACGGCTTGGCTAGCGGACGGTCAGGCAAGAAGCCCGTGAACAGAGCCACGTGATGTGGGAAGGTCAACGAGGAGAGAGAGTCAGTGTGTGTGCGGCAGCGAATAGAGACGGACGTGTGGAGATCGAGAGAGCGATAGAACGATAGAACGATAGTGTATTGTGACGCATAGATGGAGATGAACGTTGTGTAGTGATATTCGAGGAATGTGCGAACTGTGATATGTGCGGGATGATGTAAAGTTGTGATTGTGAATGATCATGCGGGCGACAGTGTAAAGACCGCCATTGTGAGCTAGCGCGTGTTGGTATTGAACGAGTGTTTGAGTGTGAAGTGCGACCATGTTGTCAGCTTGTAATATATTGTAATAAATGATTGTTCAGGAGGTAGCTCCTGCCAGTTTCCGATGCATTCATGTGTTACTAGTGTAGGTTACGTAGATGTTGTAATTTGCCTGTCTAAGTCCAGTGAACTAGACGGAGCCAGTAGTTAGGACTCTGACACTGTCCCTGCCTTCACTTGAGGGATGGCCGAAGACTTCGACTGTTCCACTTGACCAGCTGGGATGTGGACGGTACCACAAATTTGAGAGTCTCCCCGGAATGCTAACCTGGTCAAAACAGCATGCTAAATGTCGGATGTGTTGGCCTGAGGGTTTCGACCCAAGGGTGCCTAACTAGACACACCGCAATCACATCTGAAAAAACACTCCGGATGAACGCAAAGAAGAAGAAGATACCCGCTAAAACAAAATCGAGTGTTACAAAGAAAAATTAGCTGCCCCTTACATTATTGATTTTTTGGTACTTTTCTGTTAATTCACCCAAAACAAACGTCACCAGCTATATTTAGCACTGACGGTGATCTCCTCTGTGTTCAGGTATAGTGCGTGTCAGTGCGTTCCAATTGCCCCCCCCCCCTCCACTGTGTTTCTTTGGCTTTGGCAACCGTTTCTGTGTGACTGTGTGTGTGTGTGTGTGCGTGTGTGTGTCATCATCATGAGTTTTCTGGGAACTGGCAGCAGCTGCTGCTGTCCACGACCAGCAGAGTAGCGTTGCTTTTTTACAGCATCTTGGCGCATCTGACATTCAGCTGGACGCTGTTCTCATGATTATGTCATGGTGCTATCGCGGACTGAGCGTCAGGACAGATGGAGATATGCCGACGACATCCCGCTGAGACAAGACACATGGCTGCAAGGCCCTCGCGTTTCCCGTACAGACAGATCATTCTTTTCATATACTGCTGGTCTCAAGAGTTGACAAGCAGTTCCATTTTGCCAGTTACCCTACCACCGGTGCACACACTAAATACATCGAGCGCATGTGGAGAACGGCCAAGGAGAGAAACAAGAGGCAGAGTGGAGAAAAACACACACACACACACACACACACACACACACACACACACACACACACACACACACACACACACACACACACACACACACACACACACACACACACACACACACACACACACACACACACGCACGCACGCACGCACGCACGCACGCACGCACGCACGCACGCACGCACGCACGCACACACACACACACACACACACACACACACACACACACACACACACACTCACACACACACACACAGAGAGAGAGAGAGAGAGAGAGAGAGACAGAGAGGCATCTACTAGCATCTACAGTATTTTAATTACATATCCGATATTTGTGGCTGACTCAGTAACAGGATTATTAATTTCAGCCTGATATGGGCCCTAATATAACTTCTTATTGAGTTTGAACAGGGTAGGGGTAATAGTATAATCGAAATCGAAAAACACACAATGCACCTTGTGAATACACACTGTTTTGAAAGAAATAATACCACGTTATAAGGAAGAATGTAATTAAAATAGTCGCAAGGGACATAACAACATAACAGTTAATTCAAGGGACATTACTACAAGTAGTATAAATGTAATGTGTGATTTAAATAATTGTAGTATGTATCTGAATCTTCTACACAATTTTTACAGAAATTAGCGGCAGATACATGCTGCATAAATAATGGGAAATAGTTTAACGTCATCTTCACAGTTTGTATAAAAGTAATGGCATTATTTTACATGTATGAGTATCTTATAATGAATTCCTCTATTTCTCATCGATAATACATTTATTTATTTTACCCTTTCAGTGAATTGCATCGTAATTAGAACATGAAAAATGTTTTTTGTCCGTCCTTTATAAGGCCAACATTATTAATTCAACCGGTAAATTTCAAGGATGTACCGTGTGTATTTGTCTTTGTAATTCATATTCTAACGGATACTGTGTGTTTTTCTTTGGAATTATTATGACCAACACTAACGAGTTAGCGATGTGTATTTAAATATCACTTTATTTGCTGTTTCAAGGGACGACTACGAAGTTAAGCAGCTTCACCAGCCTGGCACTATAGACTGTAGTTTACTCTATTACTGGTCCTATTGATGCTGCTAAATAAACATCAGCATTTATTGTTAGTTAGTGCCTTAACTGGTCCAGATGGTGTACTTTCTGGGGGAATTTTTGACCCTGTACAGGTTCGATGTTCCTACTAGGTGGTACTTTCACCTGTCAACAGAAGTGCCGAAAGCCATGTATGAAAAGTCACACGGTAAAATGTTTTCTATACAAAGCCTAGGGATAGACTTATAACTAGAGCATCTCGAGAAAGAAATAGACAAGCTGACCATTCACTGTTTGCCTATCACGATTACTCCTGAAGGAGATAAAACACTGGTGCACAATGATGACAAGGCTGAGGTCTTCAGGCTGAGAAAATGGGGCTGGCAAGCGGGGTGCACTCTGCAACCCAATAAAGGAAGTGCCCTATTACATACGGATCTACATACCTGGGATTACTAACAATAATCACAGAATATTGATTACAATGCAGGGGAGGAGGCCCAATTGCCCTACGTGAGTAGTGAGTAATGTCGTTTGTTTGTTTGTTTGTTTGTTTATTTGTTTGTTTGCTGTTGTTGTTTTTTGCGGCCGCTTGCTTTGAACTCAAGCGTAGCCCATACACATATTTTCTAGTAGTGCTAGACTGCATTTTGCGTGTGGATTAGCTTTTCCTATTAACAGAGTTCCTTGTCATTAGGTGAACCCAATCCGACTTCAGAGGTACTTGTAATTTATGTCCCCCTAGTCAAGTACGATACGTCACCATTATCGTCCAACTGTCCGGTGTAGGGGTTGAACACCTTACTTTGGCATCAGCACATAGAATGCTTAAGAATATGCATTCTTATCTATTCGGCCATACTGACCTACAGCAGGGGTCACCAAACTTTTTTCACGGCGGGCCGGATAACTGACAAAATGACGAGCGCGGCGGATACTCATTCTGTACAATACTTGCGCCGTCCTCCGTGCCACAGGTCTTACGGACGCGGTTCGTAATCCTGCATACCCGCGCTCGAAACACAACTGCGTGCGATTTGGCTGCAGACCGCGTTGCGCTGGATTTTTTCTTAATGGTATGGGTACCAGTCGTTCAGAAAGCGACGGCAAACTACTGACCGTAAATTTTCAAACCGTCACCAACAGCAAATAATGCAGTTGTTGACTGCAAACGTTCTGTAAAGGATATGCAACTAACTTTAACAATACTTGCAAGCCGGAACAAAAGCTCTGGGAAAAAAGACGAAAAACTAAGTTAATCATGGATGAGTGGCGTACAATGCACACACACACACACACACACACACACACACACACACACACAGACACAGACACAGACACACACACACAGACACACACACACACACACAGAGAAAATCAACATATTTATGTACTTTAAAAAGTTATCAAAGAAGGCGACGTTAGCTAAAAGATAGTTACATTAGACTTAGTGTGCACATATCCGAATCTCACAATTAAAGCAGTAACAAAAGGTTAGTGAGATTTGTCAAACTGATATTTTGCTTTCAAGATATCATCAATGTGTGGTTTCGAATTGCTGCATCCAATCAAGAGAATTGCTTTAAAATGTTCATCAGTCAATCTCGTTCGATGTGTTGACTTCACATACTTCATTTGTGAACATGTTTGCTCACAGACATAAGTTGTTCCAAACACTGGTGCCATACCAGTGGCAAATTTTTTTCAGTTTCGGAAACGCAACATCAGGTAAGCAGTGGCAAAATTCAACATGTTTTCCTTCTCTGTGCTTCTCTTTCAACAAGCCATTTGTTTGCAAATCAAGGAGCTCCAACTGTAGTTCAACTTGCTGCCATGTAGCGTCGGAGGCAAGAGTCAATGATTTAGAGTTAGATACGAAAATTATGGCAAACGGAACAAGGAGAGTTAACCGAGAAGCAGATGAATACACAAGTTGCTACATGACGTCACAGCGGACTACGTCACCATAGTCAGTCAAGTTTGGGAACATCATGGAGACGGGCGGACTGAATCACAACATCGAGACATTAACACCAATATCCAACTGAAAGGCGTTATGAACATGATATTTTATACTGTAGCAAGATGAGGAAACAAAAGGACAGTCTGAATTAAGGAGGACAATTAGCAGAGAGACGTTTAACGCAGAGAAAATGAGAAAAGAGTATTGCGTCATAACGTGCCGGTTGAATGTCGGCTGGAAGTCATGGAGTCAACCCACACACAGAGCAGCGTAAGATATTTTGTCTAGGCATCAGGAACGTAAGATAGTTACAGAGCGATGGACAATGTGATATTTATTCGTCATTAATACAAGTAATAGAATGGAATCGAACTCGGCAGCTAACATAGAATATTTTCAAAAAATTATTTATTATATTTTGACCGGCCCTCCCATTAACATGGGAACGGTCACATATTAGCCTGTGCGAGCGATTACCATTAATAAAGATTTAATTAACGTGGAACACCATTGTTGCTGCGATCATTTCCGTCGATATTGATTCTGGTTCCCGTTGATCTGCTACGTTGATTGTTTGGACGGCAAGAGTAATATAAGACACAAACATCTTAGCACTGGCACATCATCAAGGTTACAATCGAACGGATTCTGGAACAGAAGAATGTCACTCTCAGTTCTGTCAAGATCTGAAAATCTCTTCAAAATAAGCTTTTTCAAATCACGAATAATTGTTTTTTCTCGGAAAATAGAGGTTGTCATCTTTGGCGATTGTAGTACAAAACTCTTTGGAACTGTGAAAATGAGAAATGTTTTCTCCTTCCAGTGGGGCTTCAAACAAGACAACTTTCTCCGAAATTCTTTGGTGATTCTGTAAAAATCAAGACGATGGTATTCTTTCCCTGAATTTTCAAATTCAGTTCAATTATGTAGGATGTTATGTCGACAAAACATGACAACTTTGACAGCCAGGTAGGATCTGACAGCTGTAATAACACAAAGCTTCTATGGCATTTTTATGCTACGTTTGTTAATTTATTGCCCCTATTCACACTTTTAGTAGTTCACTTACCTATCACTGTTAAACAAAGAAATCATTGTTACATAGTATAACATGGATGACTGGGAAAAAGAAGTAAATATGGAGCATCGGACCTGTGTTGACAGCCGGACGCATCTGGGGGAGGGAAAGATGCGTGTGTGTATGTGTGTTGCCATGGAAACCTTGGTAACGTCAGAGCGTAGGCGTCGCTACGATGAGCCGGGGAAGGACTTGGGATGTCGCCAAATAAGCAGACATTACAATAAACAAAAAAATCTTGATACAATAATTTATAATTGAAAATAGTAAATTTAAGACACATAGCAGCCAGGACACATAACGTGCCGGTTGAATGTCGGCTGGAAGTCATGGAGTCAACCCACACACAGAGCAGCGTAAGATATTTTGTCTAGGCATCAGGAACGTAAGATAGTTACAGAGCGATGGACAATGTGATATTTATTCGTCATTAATACAAGTAATAGAATGGAATCGAACTCGGCAGCTAACATAGAATATTTTCAAAAAATTATTTATTATATTTTGACCGGCCCTCCCATTAACATGGGAACGGTCACATATTAGCCTGTGCGAGCGATTACCATTAATAAAGATTTAATTAACGTGGAACACCATTGTTGCTGCGATCATTTCCGTCGATATTGATTCTGGTTCCCGTTGATCTGCTACGTTGATTGTTTGGACGGCAAGAGTAATATAAGACACAAACATCTTAGCACTGGCACATCATCAAGGTTACAATCGAACGGATTCTGGAACAGAAGAATGTCACTCTCAGTTCTGTCAAGATCTGAAAATCTCTTCAAAATAAGCTTTTTCAAATCACGAATAATTGTTTTTTCTCGGAAAATAGAGGTTGTCATCTTTGGCGATTGTAGTACAAAACTCTTTGGAACTGTGAAAATGAGAAATGTTTTCTCCTTCCAGTGGGGCTTCAAACAAGACAACTTTCTCCGAAATTCTTTGGTGATTCTGTAAAAATCAAGACGAGGGTATTCTTTCCCTGAATTTTCAAATTCAGTTCAATTATGTAGGATGTTATGTCGACAAAACATGACAACTTTGACAGCCAGGTAGGATCTGACAGCTGTAATAACACAAAGCTTCTATGGCATTTTTATGCTACGTTTGTTAATTTATTGCCCCTATTCACACTTTTAGTAGTTCACTTACCTATCACTGTTAAACAAAGAAATCATTGTTACATAGTATAACATGGATGACTGGGAAAAAGAAGTAAATATGGAGCATCGGACCTGTGTTGACAGCCGGACGCATCTGGGGGAGGGAAAGATGCGTGTGTGTATGTGTGTTGCCATGGAAACCTTGGTAACGTCAGAGCGTAGGCGTCGCTACGATGAGCCGGGGAAGGACTTGGGATGTCGCCAAATAAACAGACATTACAATAAACAAGAAAATCTTGATACAATAATTTATAATTGAAAATAGTAAATTTAAGACACATAGCAGCCAGGACACATAACGTGCCGGTTGAATGTCGGCTGGAAGTCATGGAGTCAACCCACACACAGAGCAGCGTAAGATATTTTGTCTAGGCATCAGGAACGTAAGATAGTTACAGAGCGATGGACAATGTGATATTTATTCGTCATTAATACAAGTAATAGAATGGAATCGAACTCGGCAGCTAACATAGAATATTTTCAAAAAATTATTTATTATATTTTGACCGGCCCTCCCATTAACATGGGAACGGTCACATATTAGCCTGTGCGAGCGATTACCATTAATAAAGATTTAATTAACGTGGAACACCATTGTTGCTGCGATCATTTCCGTCGATATTGATTCTGGTTCCCGTTGATCTGCTACGTTGATTGTTTGGACGGCAAGAGTAATATAAGACACAAACATCTTAGCACTGGCACATCATCAAGGTTACAATCGAACGGATTCTGGAACAGAAGAATGTCACTCTCAGTTCTGTCAAGATCTGAAAATCTCTTCAAAATAAGCTTTTTCAAATCACGAATAATTGTTTTTTCTCGGAAAATAGAGGTTGTCATCTTTGGCGATTGTAGTACAAAACTCTTTGGAACTGTGAAAATGAGAAATGTTTTCTCCTTCCAGTGGGGCTTCAAACAAGACAACTTTCTCCGAAATTCTTTGGTGATTCTGTAAAAATCAAGACGAGGGTATTCTTTCCCTGAATTTTCAAATTCAGTTCAATTATGTAGGATGTTATGTCGACAAAACATGACAACTTTGACAGCCAGGTAGGATCTGACAGCTGTAATAATACAAAGTTTCTATGGCATTTTTATGCTACGTTTGTTAATTTATTGCCCCTATTCACACTTTTAGTAGTTCACTTACCTATCACTGTTAAACAAAGAAATCATTGTTACATAGTATAACATGGATGACTGGGAAAAAGAAGTAAATATGGAGCATCGGACCTGTGTTGACAGCCGGACGCATCTGGGGGAGGGAAAGATGCGTGTGTGTATGTGTGTTGCCATGGAAACCTTGGTAACGTCAGAGCGTAGGCGTCGCTACGATGAGCCGGGGAAGGACTTGGGATGTCGCCAAATAAGCAGACATTACAATAAACAAGAAAATCTTGATACAATAATTTATAATTGAAAATAGTAAATTTAAGACACATAGCAGCCAGGAGGTCCACACACGTGTGAAGATCTCCTATTATTGTAAACATATTTATATTTAAATTGTATTACAACCTCTCGTGTTCCTTACGTTATATCAAGAAAGTTTGAGTACCGTCGGCGGGCCGGATGAAATGACGTCGCGGGCCGGATCCGGCCCGCGGGCCATAGTTTCGTGACCCCTGACCTACAGTAACGTCGTTTTCAGATAGAATTTCTGGTGCCGCATCACAAAAATCGATGGGATTTTTCTATTCATGAGACTACTAAACTGACCCTGCATCGGACCGATGACGTCACAAACTAACCCCTTAAAAATTCAATATGTAAGGGGCAGATAACTTTTGTTTTTAAGCACTCGATTTTGTTTCAGCGGGTATTATTGTTGTTTGTTTGGGCGTGGTTTGGTGTCCTGTGCCTTGTGGGTATAAATAACATAATCATACTTCATTTTCTTGGCGGTTGCGTTGTATTTCAAAAGTGACCGCTTTTTCTTTTGTCTGTTGTGGGGGTGGTTTAGTACATAAATAAAAAGACATATAGACGACACAATATCACATATCGACGAAAAGAATCGACAACACAGCAGGGTTATAAATGGATTTAATCTAATGTAATTATAACTAATGTATGAATAGATTAAGGTAGTGTCGTGTGGTGTAAATGATCAAAATGTGTGGAGTGTGAGACTCACGGCGCGTGAGACTGGGTGAGTCTTGCTCCGGTTTCTATTACACCGTACCACAAGCCGCCTGATCTAGTTTAAGGACAGTGTGATGAGCTGATCTGTGGTCAGAGTCCGTGCCAACACGGCCGACAAATGAGCATTTACTAAGTCCTCAAATTGTTCACTCTAGCACGGTTCATTGTCAACATCGTTATTTCCAACACAATGCCCAGAGAAAGGATTCGTGTTTAATATCCTTTTTTCATCTGTAACCGTAATTATTTATTGAACCGACAAGAGAACAAACAAAACTAAACATTTCTGAAGATGCCGGGATTCGAACCAGGGACCTTTCACGTGCAAAACGAACGCTTTAACACTGGCCTACATCCTATCGGATGTGAGTGAAGTTTAAAGAAAAGATAATTAAGTTCCTTTATAATTGCCTTCCGTGAAACGTGTTCAGTCAGAAGTCTTAATATATTGTGTTGACCATAAATCTGTGCCAGTCTCAATACTAATCAGAGGTTATTATATAATCAGTATACACTATGCAGATGGCACAGTAATGGTGGCGGGATAAAGCAAAATATCTAGATGAATTGTTGGACATTGTAGCAACAGAGAGTGCAAACAGAGGAATCTCCTTGACTATCAAGAAAACATTAACAATGGTGATATCAAAGAAAACGGTGACACTAAAATGTGAAATGGATATAGATTGACAAATTCTTAACCAAGTGGATAATCTTAAATGCCTAGGGGCATTTATAACATCAGGCGGAAGGCGCACAACAGAGATTAAGAACAGAATAGAGCAAGCAATACCTACATTTCAGAAAATGAAACGTATCTTATGAAATAAGTCACTAACTTGTAATGTAAGAACGAAAGTGCTGAAATGCTATAAACAACCTGTTCTTCTGTATGGCAGTAAATCTTGGAATGTAAAGGAACAAATTAGGAAGAACTTGGAAGAAACAGAGATGTGGTTCCTAAGACGAATGTTGCGAATTCCTTGGACTGCCAGAGTAACTAATGGCGATTGCCTGAAAGAGTCGAATGAAACTAGAACAGTATACACAACAATAAGAAAGAGACAAACAGCTTACATTGGTATGGTTATGAGAAGAGAGGCATTGGAAAACATGGTGACAACTTTAATGATCGAAGGGAAGAAAGGCAGAGGCCGACCAAGAGAATTATTGCTGGATGGATTGAGGCGTGACATGGAGGAATATCAGCAGCATGGTTGGTCCAGGAAACCAAAGACCGAGATATGTGGAGAGACATGAACGCCCACGCCAGCTATCATAGCACTTGATGATGATGATGATGCATTTTATGTCTGCGGCCTTGCTGTATTTGCAAATGTAAGGAAAACACACAATTATATTATCGTGCTATTACCGTCTATGGGTAGCTACAAATTTATCTTGAGTGGTTGGATCCGTACTTACTATGTGTGGCTGACCAAGTAACATGATTATTAATTTCAGCCTGGTATGGGCCCTAATATAACTTCTTATTGAGTTTGAACAGGGTAGGGGTAATAGTATAATCTGAGTTGAACACACAATAATCATCACTACCCTTAACCACGCCATTACCCTCTATGTACAACAATTCTTTTAAATTAATATCCTGTGTAGTTGAAACAGGGATCAGCTAATATTCGTGGCTGACTCAGTCGCAGGATTATTAATCTGAGCCAAGGCTATATCCTAATATAACTTCTCTTTGATATTGAACAGGGTAGGGGTAATGATGTAATCGAAATCGAAAAACACACAATGCTCCTTGTGAATACACACTGTTTTGTAAGAAATAATACCATATTATAAGGAAGAATGTAATTAAAATAATAAAAAGGACATAACAACATAACAGTTAATTCAAGGGACATTACTACAATTTGTATAAATGTATTGTGAGATTTAAATAATTGTAGTATGTATCTGAACCTTCTTCAAAATTTTTATAGAAATTATCGGCAGTTACAGGCAACATAAATAATAAGAATTAGTTTTAAGTTATTTTCACAGTTTGTATAAAATTAATGGCATTATTTTACCTGTATGACAGTCTTATAATGAATTCCTATATTTCACATCGATATTACATTAATTTTTTTTACCCTTTCATAAATTACATATAGTTACATTTAAGAATATTTTTGTCCGGCCTGTATAAGGCCAACATTAATTCAACCGGTAAATTTCAATGATGTACCGCGCGTATTTGTCTTTATAATTGATCTTCTTCTTCTTCTTCTTCTTCAGATTTCTGAGCCATTGAGGTTCTTTGCTGCAAATACAATCCGTCTCCATTCGTCTCTCTGGTGGACCTTCTCTTGCCAGTCGTTGATTCCAAGTGCTTGTAGGTCTGTACATGTATTATCTCTCCACCGTCTTCTTGGTCTACCTCGGGGTCTACGGTCATTTATTTCCTGAGTGTAAGCGAGTTTTGTTTCCCTATTATCTTCCATTCTTTCTATATGCCCCAGCCATTGTAGTCTATTAGCCTTCATGATACCAGTGATTAGCGGGGACTTAAACAGATCATAAATGTCTTTGTTACTTCTTCTTTTCCACTCTCCACTTTGTGTATCCCTAATGGGTCCAAAAATGCGTCTTAAAATTTTTTTCTCAAAGGTTTGTAACAAGGCTTCGTCTCCTTTCGTTGTACTCCAGGTTTCAGAGCCATACAGCACAACTGGTCTGATCAGTATTTTGTATATTGTGATTTTGGTGTTACGAGATAGCGCCTTTGATTTTTGTAGATGTTGTAGTGCATAGTATATCTTATTTCCAGAGTTGATTCTAGTTTGTATTTCTTCCCTTATGATGTTGGAGCAGTTGAAGATTGTACCCAGATATTTGTATGTTTCCGTTCTTTTAATGGTCATATTATCTATTTCTATGTGGCCAGAGTTTTTAGCCATTCCGTCTCTTGAAATTACCATATATTCTGTCTTATCTTGGTTGATAACCAGCCCCATCTGTTGGGCTTTTTTTCTTTAAGTGAGTCAATATTTCCAATGTCTTTTGTTCACTTTGCCCTATAATATCTATATCATCTGCATAACCAAGCAGCTTGGATGTTCCTCCAATGTCACATTCCTCCTTTATCTTCCTTACAACTTTCTCTAGAGCCAGATTGAAGAGTAGCCGCGATAGTGCATCACCCTGTTTCAAGCCAGATGTTATTTGGAAGGGGTCTGATTTCCTGCCTTTATATGTTACTATATTATAAGTATCTTCCATGCATAGTCTGGTCATGTTGATTAACTTCCTTGGTATTCCAAATTCCTGCATAGCATTCCATAGACTATTCCTATGGACACTATCATAAGCCTTTTTAAAATCCACAAAAATGTTATGGAGATCTCTTTTATATTCCCAATGTTTCTCGGCTATTTGTCGTAAGATAAATATCTGATCTATTGTTGATCTGTTTTGCCTAAAACCCGCCTGGTAGTCACCTAATATGTCTTCTGAATATGGTTTTAGTCTATTTAGTAATACTGCGGATAGTATCTTATAGCTTGTGGACTGTAGTGATATTCCTCTATAATTTCCACATTAGAACTTGTCTCCTTTCTTAAAGATAGGTATCAATAATGACTCTTTCCAGTCATGGTAATTCTTCTGTCCTCCTGATTTTTATTATTAGTTCGTATAGCTTTAGATGTAATGCATGGCCACCTGCCTTTATAAATTCAGCAGCAATTCCATCAGTCCCATTTGCCTTATTGTTTTTAAGTCGTGTGATTACATATAGGATTTCTTCAAATGTAGGTTCTTCAATTTGTGGTTCGCATGTTAGAACCTCTTCCTGTGGGAAAATGTTACTTGGAGCTTCACAATTTAGTAATTCAATAAAATATTCTTTCCATGTGTTGCACATTTCCTCATTGGTATTTATCATATTCCCATTTTTGTCTTTTAAACCATATGTGTTTTGCTGGTGCCCTCGTTTCATTGACTTCAGTTCTTTAAAAAATTTTCTGGATTCATTTTTCTGGTGATTAGTTTCCATATCTTTTATTATATTACTCATATATTCTCGCTTCTGCTGTCTGACTATTTTTGTAGCCTCTTTACATTCATTTCTATAATGCTCTTCCTTTTGGATGTTATTGATGTCATTTAACCATACATGTCTGGCATTCTTCTTCCTAATGACTGCTTCTTCACATTTTTGATTGAACCATCTGTTCTTTCTATGCGTGGTTGACACACCGAGACATTCTTCTGCGGTAGATTGAATTATATTCTTGATGTTCAACCAAGTTTGGTCAACGCTTTCCTCCGAAGGGTTTTGCAGAGTTTCAAGTTTACATTTTATTTCATCTGTAAATTTCTCTTTGACTGTAATGTCTTGTAGTTTTTCTCTGTTATATGTTGGGTGTAATCTTTGTAATTTAGTATAGAAAGCTCCCTTAAGTTTTATTTTAAATTTTGCTCCAACGAGGAAGTGGTCACTGTGGCACTCAGCTCCTCTATAACTTCTGACTTGCTGTATGTTTGATGCATTTCTGTTGTTAATTATAATTGATATTCTAAAGAATATTGTGTGTTTTTCTTTGGAATTATTATTACCAAAACTAACAAGTTATCGATGTGTATTCAAATATCACTTTATTTGCCGTTCCAAGGGACGACTACGAAGTTAAGCAGCGTCACCTGCCTGGTACTATAGACTATAGTTTACTCCATTACTGGTCCTGGGGCTGCTAAATAAACACCAGCATTTATTGTTAGTTAGTGCCTTAACTGGTTCAGATGGTGTACTTTCTGGGGGAATCTTCGACCTGTTTAGATTCGATGTTCCCATTAAGTCAGTGGTTCTCAACCTTTTGGGCCCTTTTTGGACCATATTTTCAGAACGTCATTCCTCCCCATTCGTATTTTCTAACTATTAATCCCCCCCCCCCCTTTTTGTTACACAGTATACGTAAAAATGGAAGCTAAATTTAATAACATAGGGCCCGGCACTGCACCTGCCTGTTGGTCCAAAGCAGGGCGAGCACCATAACATTTATCAGTAGTCGACATATTCCATTTTGCGTGGTTGCGTGGCATCCTGATTTCTGTGGTGCGCCTCTTGGCTGGTTGCCTCCGTCTTCAGCACCTTTCTTTGCTAGAGCAGAATGTGGTCTCACTCGAGTGTAGAGGCTACCAGTGTTACCGATCTGACCGAAAGGACAGGCGAAAATGTGGGATACTTACCCTTGTAAAAAATAACATCACTGCTTCCCAAATCGAAGTCTACATGGAAGGGGCTGAGTATCAGACATTTAAACTTAAGACAGGCTATACAGACCTACATCTTCTTCTTCTTCTTTTTCTTCGTTCATCCAGAGTTTTTTTCGGATGTGATTACGTTGTGCCTGTTTACAGCAAAGCTGCGTTCTTGCGCCGTTATGTCGACACATCCGACTTTTGCGAGCATTTGTTGACCGGGTTAACCATCCCTGGGGCCTAGACCTACATCTGATCAATTACTACTGTCCATGTGACACTACCATTAAAAGAAAAAATGATTGTGTGTGGCGATTTCAACAGCCACTCGCAGAGTTGGGGCTATGATCACATGGACCAGAGAGGAGAGAGACTGGAAGACTCTCAGGATGAGAATAGATTCATCTTAGTTAACAAGCCGTCGGACCACATACTTTCTACTCGAGATCATGGCACTCTACAACTACACCTGACCTGGCTTTTCATTCACAAGACCTGGAGTGGAACATTACACGAATGGTTGGGAAAGTCTTTCTAACTGTAGAAAATGAGCTTGTAAGTGAAAGCAGCACACTCTCGAGGTGGAACTACAAGAAAGCAGACTGGGCAATGTACAAGAATCCGACCAGCATACTGGTTAGAAACCTGAACACTGAGAAATAAAGTAGTTGAAGAGTTTGGGAAATGCATACTACAGGCAGCGCGAGAAACAGTACCAAGAGGAGCCCGAAAACAATATAAACCCTACTGGAGTAGTGAACTGGAACAGTTGCATAATGATGTGGAAGTGTGTAGAAAGCAAGCAGAGGCCACACCCAGCCAAGAGCACCACAATAACTTCCAGCACGCAAAAGCCAAATTTCAAAGGGCCAAGCTGCAGACTAGACGGACAAGCTGGCAGGAAAAAACGGATTCTCTGAACTTTGAAAGAGACACAAGGGAATTGTGGAAGCTAATAAAACAACTTAGCGATTAGGGCACAGGGAGAAACTCAAAAATTGCACTACATAAAGATGGAAACATCTTAACAAGAAAGCAAGCAGCTGACCATTTTGCGGACTCATTCGCACAAGATAACAATATCAAAATTAGTCCAGAGAAACAACAAGAGATTCGAGAGAAACGGCAACATACAGGACAGAAGGAATTAGTACATGAGGTTCTGGAGGCACCCATCACACTCAGCGAACTGGAGCTAGCCATATCAAAACTGAAAATGAGAAAGTCACCAGGAGCTGATGGTATCTCCAATGAAATGATCAGGAACCTAGGAACAGAGGCCAAAGCAAAGCTGTTGCAGATCTTCAATATCAGTTGGACCTTAGGCAGCGTTCCACAAGCCTGGAGAGAAGCAATCATGATACCCCTCCTAAAATCAGGGACAGATAGTTCCATTGCCTCTAGCTACAGACCAATTAGCCTCACTAGCTGTCTCTGCAAAACAATGGAGCGCATCACCAATCACAGACTGCAGTGGTACATTGAAAGTAAAAACATCCTTGTGCCACAGCAGGCAGGCTTTAGGCAGTGCTACTCTACGGAAGATCAGACAACCTACCTCTCTCAAGAAATTGAGGATGCATTCCAAGAGAAGAAGCTGGTGCTTGCGGCATGGATAGATTTGAAGAAAGCCTTTGACAAGGTCTGGAAAGAAGGTCTGATGAAGACACTGAGAAACTATAAAGTTAATGGAAGAATGTACAAATGGGTGAAAGCATACTTGCACAACAGAAGAGCCCGAGTACATATAGACGGATTAAAGAGTAAGAAAGTACTACTGCGTCACGGTGTTCCCCAGGGTGGAGTCTTGTCCCCCACACTTTTTCTAATCTTCATCAATGATCTCGTTGCTAATCTACCGCATGGAATTAAAGTGGCAATGTACGCCGATGACCTGGTTCTATGGAACACAAATGAACATGCATCAGTGGCCACCAGATTGCTACAAAGAGCTGTAGATACATTTATTGCATGGGCAAATAGATGGTGTGTCAGCATAAACACTGACAAGTGCAGCACCACCCTATTTACCCTCTCTCCAAAACAAAAGGCAGGGATCATCCTGATAAATGGAACACCCCTAAGAGAAGATAAAGAACCAACATACCTTGGAGTAACATTTGACGGCAGGCTGACATGGATTAAGCACATCAACAAAGCAGTAGCAAAAGCCAGAAGGAAAATAGCCATCCTGAGAAAGATAAGTGGAACCACATGGGGAGCCAGTGGAAAATTACTTAGCAAAGTTTATCAACATAGCATACAACCACACCTGGAATACGGGTCAACTGCGTGGTGTTCGGCATCAAAAACCACACTACAAGAGCTGGACAAAGTGAAAAATCAAGCACTTAGCGTCACCACAGGAGGGATGAGATCAACCCCTATAGAGGAAATGGAGAAGATGGGGAGGACACAAGCACTGAGTGAGCGCAGAGATACGAAAACGCTAATACAAGCAGAAAAGTTCCTCAGCTTGCCAGGCCACCCTATGAAGAACAGATTTGAAAACCTAGCTATGGGGCGGTTAAAAAGAAGTAGTTTTATCCACCAGGCCAAACGACTCTGCAGAGAAACCACCGATCTGCCCACAGTTGGTATCCCCCTAATAACTATTCCAGAGCGAACTCCATGGAAAGATGAGCATAGGCTATCATTACAAAACCAGACAAAAGTGAGAGGTATATTTGACAAGGAAGAACAGAACAGTGTGCAGCGCAGAACAGCCATTCTCAGCTTCCTTGATGAAGAATACACACAGGACCTCTGGATCCGAGTCTACACAGATGGGTCAGCACAAAATTCTGTTCGAAATGGAGGAGCGGGAGTGTACATAGACTACCCAAATAATACTAGGGACACAGCCAGAGTACAGACAGGAAAGTACTGCCATAACTATGATGCCGAAATTGAGGCAATCAAGACAGCAACAGAGAAATTACTAAATGCCAGCAATGGTACACAGCCTGTGGTGCTATTGACAGATGCAAAATCAGTACTCGAGGCACTCCTGTCTGGGAAATTGCCAGTACTAAGGACACTACTTTCTGAACTTAGCAGTCAGCATAAGGTCACCATACAGTGGATACCATCCCACTGTGGAGTACCCGGAAACGACAGAGCTGATCAAGTGGCTAAGGAAGGAGCCAAAGAAGAACAGCCTGATGTGCCCCTTACATACCACCAAAAGAAAAGAATGATCAAATCAGTCAGAAAGCCACCAAATCCTGCTCAAGATGACTACCACGCTATGGACAGACCAGAACAAGTCATTATTCTTCGCCTCAGAACAGGGCACAATAGATTACGCAACCACATGTATACAAAATTCAAGATTGGTGACTCAGCCATGTGCACATGTGGTTTGGCGTCGCAGACAGCAGAGCACATACTCCAATACTGCCCAAAATATAACATATCTAGGCAAACCTTCTGGCCTAGAGAGACGACAGTGGAAGATAAACTCTATGGACCGCTGTGTGAACTGAAAAAGACAGTTCAGTTCATACAAGAGACAGCATTGCAGTAACAGACATATTTCAAGCGAACGAAAGAAGCAGAGGAAGAACAATTCTAGAATTTTGTGCGGGTGGTATACCCCTCCCACTCTCTTGCTCAACTCTATCTCTCCCTCTCAAACACACGCTCTCTCTCTCTCTCTCTCTCTCTCTCTCTCTCTCTCTCTCTCTCTCTCTCTCTCTCTCTCTCTCGTCGCAAAGCCACCAAAGATACTTCTCTGGATTTGACAGTTTTGTGATGTTTTCACCTAGAATGTCTTCAGAAATGCGTTTAAATTGATTTGATAATGATTAAGGTGCATGCAAAGAAAAGGGGATAAGGATTATTGAGGCATATACAAGTAGTGCGTGTGTACATGCACTATGCCATGAGCGCTACATTATCATAAGCGTATATATACTATTTGTTTTATTCGCATATGTGTCACATAACACTTACAAACGGCAACGCTCTGTGATATACACAAACAAAAGAAACAGACATTATGCCTTGTAAATACACACTCTTTTTAGTGCGTAATTTAAAAACAGAAAAAAAAAATACTGGCCTTCTAGGGCCAAACAACAATTAAAGGAAATTAACCACACCGATCCCAAACTCTGATAACATTAACAAACAAATGTGAAGACTGGATATTATCATGTTAGGTATATTACAATTGCCGTTCCAAGTGACGACTACGAAGTGAAGCAGCTTCACCAGCCTGTTACTGTAGACTATAGTTTATTTTATTCTGGTCCTGGGACTGCTGCTAAATCAACAAGAGCATTTATTCTTAGTTAGTGTCTTAACTGGTCTAAGATGTTACTTTCTGAAGGAATCATATACCCGAGTAGTAGTAGTGAGGAATGTCTTGTTCGGGTTGTTGTGGTGCCACACCACAAAAATCGATGAGATGTTTCTTTATATGGTACTACAAAACTTACCCTGCTGATTGACCTATGACGTCACAAACTAGCACCATAAAAGTTAATAATGTAATGGGCAGATGACGTTTGGTATTATCAATCGATTTTGTTTTGGCGGATATTATTGTTTATTGTTTGGGCGTAGTTCAGTGTCCTGCACCTTGTAGGTATAAACAAGATAATAAGACTTCGGGTTTATGGTGGGTAGGTTGTATTTGAAAAGTGACCGTTTTTTTATTATGCCTAAGTGGGCTTGGTTTTGTGTTTAAACAACAACACATATAGGCGACAAAACATCACATATCGACAAAAATAATCGACAACACAGCAGGTTTATACATAGACTTATTCTAATGTAATTATAACTAAAGTATGAATATGTTTTGGTGGTGTTGTGTGGTGTAGATGACCACAATGTTTCGAGTTAGTTAGTTAGGTGGAGGTGGAGGCGGTCAGTGCAGCTTTCAGCTGGATGGAGAATACGATACACACACACATCGTGATTGTAACTGACTCAGAAAGCATGCTGAGGAAGGTGAGGACAGACAAGCTTCGGGCAGGGTGGCTTGCTTCGCTTCGGAGGTCATGAGTGACAAGCATCGCCTGAATCTTTTCTCCGGGGCATGCCGGTGTGCTGGGGAATGAACAGACGGACAGATTGGCTGGCTCTGCAAAACTTGGTAGAGTATTGATGCATGACAAGGCAGACATGGTTGCGGCCTTGTTGGAGCACGTGTACATTCGGAGGAGCAAATGGATCACCATGGTCTGGTAATAATGAGACAGCGAGAAGTGACGAGGGGATCTGGCCGATGCTCGACGCTCAGAGGAAAGGCGAGACGGACATATAATCAGATTGCTACTGGTACTATTGGTGTTGGAACTCTTCGCTGGCCGCTGGGGATGTGTCGGTGCGCTTATAGGAATGCCCCGAATGCTGTGATGACGGTTCCTAAATCAATCAATAAATCAATCAATCAATCAATCAATCAATCAGTTAGTGAGTGAGTGAGTGAGTGAGTGAGTGAGTGAGTGAGTGAGTGAGTGAGTTAGTTAGTTAGTTAGTTAGTTAGTTAGTCGCTGATTCAACTTCACGGCACCGTGTCGTACCCATTATGCTCCGTTCCTGTGCCAGTGTATATCACACAGAATGCTCCTCACTGTCCATTGTGAAAAGTGAGATAGACAGGAGACAGGAGAGAAAGAATTCGTGTTTCAAATCCTTTTTTTTTATCTGTAACCGTACTTGTTTATTTAATCGACAAGATAACACACAAAAATAAACTTTTCTGAAGATGCTGGGGTTCGAACCAGAGACCTTTCTCGTGCAAAGCGAACGCATTACTTCTGACCTACATCCTATATCCAAAAATACTTGCTTGCTTGCTTGTGTTCGTTGGCTTGAGCTCCAACGCGAAGTCCTGTATGTGGGATGAAGACATCCTGTTGTCCAACATCAGTGTGATGTCATACAGGACCTGAGGTTTGCATGAGTATCCGTTGTCCCATGTCTGGCTTATTGGTGTGCAGACTGGTGGTTCTTCGCCGTACAGGCAGACACTCTCTGACTTCGGAGGAATCGGCGATCCTATTGACTTTAGCCAGGACCCCAAAGGGACCTGTTGCCCAGGACGCTCGACGAGGACGCGTCAATAGGTCTTGGCCAGTATATAACCCGGCCCTGGTGCCTTGGAAGCACCTCTGCGTCCCACCACAAATACAATATCAATGCAGTTAAACTAATCCTTGTCAAATGTGCGTGAAGGTTTAAAAATAAAGATAATTAGGTTCCACTGTAATTGCCTTCCGAGAAACATGTTCAGCTAGTTGTCTTAATATACTGTGTTGACCATAAAATTGAGCCAGTCTGAATACTAATCAGAGGTTATAATATAAACAATATAAGCTATACAGATGACATAGTATTAGTGGCTGGATAATGCAACAATCTACAAGAATTGTTGGACATTGTAGTAACAGAGGGTGTAAACAGAGGACTCTCTTTAAATATCAAGAAAAAAGTAACAATGGTGATATCAAAGAAAAGGGTGTCACCGAAATGTGAAATGGATATATAATAGAAAATTCTTAACCAAGTGGATTATTTTAAATACCTAGGGGCATATATGACATCAGACGGAATGTGCACAACAGAGATTAAGAACAGAATAAGGCACAAAAGTTGCATTTCAGAAAATGAAACGTATCGCATGCAATAAATCACTATCATTGAATGTAAGAGAGTGCTGAAATGCTATATAGAACCTGTTATGCTGTATGGCAGTGAATCTTGGAGTGTAAATAAACTAATTAGGAAGAACTTGGAAACAATAGAGCTGCGGTTCCTAAAACAGATGTTGCGAATTCCTTGGACTACCAGAGAAACTAACGACGATAACCTGAAAGAGGCTAATGAAACAAACTATAACATCATATACAAAAATAAAAAAGAGAGACAAACAGCCTTCTTTGGTCATGATGTGAGAAGAGAGGCTTTGGACAACATGGTTACAACAAGGGGATGAGAGGCAGAGGTCGACCAAGAGAAAGGATGCTGGATGGATTGAGACGGTGGCATGGAGGAATATCAGCAGTAAAGTTGATCCAGAACACCAAAGACTGAGATATGAAGAGAGACGTAACGCCAAATCCACCTAGCATGGCACTTGATGATGCTGATGCTGATGATGATGATGCTGATGCTGATGATGATGATGATGATGATGATGATGCTGATGATGATGCTGATGATGATGATGATGATGATGATGATGATGATGGATGATGATGATGATGATGATGATGATGATGATGATGATGATGATGATGATGATGATGATGATGATGATGATGATGATGATGATGATGATGATGATGATGATGATGCACCTTATGTCTGCGGCCTCGTTGTATTTGCAAATGTAAAGGAAAACACACAATTATATTATCGTGCCATTACCCTATTTAAACAACAATCAACGTCAAATTAATATCCTGTGTGGATGAAACTATGATCAGCCGCTATTTGTGGCTGACTTATCAGTCGCAGGATTATTAATCTGAGCCGAGGATGGGCCCTAATATAACTTCTCTTTGTGTTTGAGCGGGTTAGGCGTAATTGTGTAATCAACATCGAAAAACACACAATGCACCTTTTGAATACACACTATTTTGTACATAATAAAACCACATTATAATGAAGACTAATCTCATCATGTTCCTCTTGTACCTTGCGGTGTCGAGGTGAAGTATAAACTTCGTGAGAGTGCCCGATTATGGGCTTCATATATCGATATTCCCATGGACTCTGCTATTCCCTCCGTCCAACGTTTACGTGGTCGGCCTCTTCCTCTGTTTCCATCTGGTCTGTACATCATTGCTTGTTGTGGTATGCTGTTGACTGGTAACCTACTTGCATGGTCAAACCATTTGACTTGCTGCTTTCTAATAAAATCTAGTGCTGCTTTAACCCCCACTTTAGTCCTGATTTCTTCATTTCTGATCTTATCTCTTCTTGATACGTTGAGTATTCTTCTCAGGAACCTCATTTCTGTTGTTGTGATTTTTCTTTTCTCTTTTTCTGTCATTGTCCAGGTTTGGCATTGGTAGCATATAGTTGGTAGGAAGATTGTGTTGTAAAGTGCTTTCTTAGTAGTTATTGATACATGTTTGTTTTTATATTAGTGGTGCCATTTGTCCAATGAGTTGATTTGCCTTATTGCACCTATTTTCGATCTCGTCTTCTGATCTGCCATTTGATGATATTATACTTCCTAGGTACTTGAAACTCTTTACTTGTTTCAAGGGATGTTCGTTTAGGTGAATTGTTGTTGTTTGTTCTTCTTTGGTTATAGTCATTACCTCTGTTTTGCTTGTGCTAATTTTCATGATATGATCCCTACATATTTCGTTTAGACTATTCAAGTGGTCGTATAATTCAGCTTCTGATTTTGCTATTAATGCTTGGTCGTCCGCAAACAGGAGTTCTCTAATGGTTAGATTTGCAGATGATTCTTCTTCTGTGTTCTAGTCATGCGGTATTCTTGCTGTCTCTGCTTGGCTGGTTTATTTACATATGTTGTATATATATATATATATATATATATTATATGTTATCCACGACTCTGGTGATCGAGGGAGATGGCAGAACATGACCGCCCACGCTTACCGGCATGGCACATGATGGATGGATATATAAGGAAGACATGCAATTAAAATAGAGGAAAAGGACATAACAACTATCTCATCTTATCTCATCATGTTCCTCTTTTACCTTGCGGTGTCGAGGTGAAGTATTAAACAGCGGGAGAGTGCCCGCTTATGGGCTTCATGTATAGATATTCCCATGGACTCTGTTATTCCCTGCGTCCATCGTTTACGTGGTCGGCCTCTTCCTCTGGTCTGTATATCATTGCTTGTTATGGTATACTGTTACTTGCTAACCTACTTGCATGGCCAAACTATTTGACTTGCTGCCTTCTAATAAAATCTAGTGCAGCTATGACCCCCACTTTAGTCCTGATTTCTTCATTTCTGATCTTATCTCTTCTTGATACATTGAGTATTCTTCTCTGGAATCTCATTTCTGTTGTTGTGATGTTTCTTTTCTCTTTTTCTGTTTTTGTCCAGGTTTGGCACTGGAAACATAGAGTTGGTAGGAAGATTGTGTTATGAAGTGCTTTCTCAGTAGTTATTGATCCATGTTTGTTCTTTAGTATTGATACCATTTGTCCAATAATTTAGTTTGCCTTTTTTCATCTATTTTCGATATCGCCTTCTCATTTGCCATTTTATGATATAACAACATAACAGTTACTTCAAGGGACATTACTAAAAGTAGTATAAATGTATTGTGCGATTTAAAACAAATTGTAGTATTTATCTGAATCTTTTATAAAATAAATTTAAAAAAAAATAGAAATTAGCGACAGTTACATGCAGCATAAATACTGGGAAATAATGTTATGTCATATTCTCAGTTTGTGTAAAAGTAATGACATTATTTTACATGTATGAGAGCCTTATAACTAATTTTTCTATTTCTCATCAATATTACATTAAACTTTTAAATCCCAATAAATGTAATAATATTCTTTGGCGTCTTGACATATTTTTGCCCGGCCTGTAAGAGGCCATATTTAATTCAGCCGGTAAATGTCAAGGGTACACTTCATTTTTGTCCGGAAGTGATATTCTGAAGGATAATGTGTCCTTTACTCTGGAAATGTATTTACAGTAGTGGAAAAGGGCATAACAGTTATGTCAAGGGGTGACACAAACTCTGTTGCACCAGAATGAGATTGGTCGTTGTCTAGATTATAATGCTCCTTCTATATTATTGCAGAGTGGGAGCTGAGCTAGCCACCTGTCTCACACTACAAGTCCCCACTGCAGCACACATCCATCACTCAGTAAATAAGAATGAATTTGCATACATAATTTCCTTTTAATGACGAAAGAACACAGAACCAAGTAACACCTATAAATCCAGTCACATTAAATCCAGAATATATGCTCCTCACAACCTCACACTTCGAATAACACTGCCTTCTCAAGGCCTACTTCATCTCATCCAACACGACAGTTAACCAGTCTCTCTCCCGGCCCGAACTCACTCGATCCAGCCCACACTGGGTCTAAACTTCAACTAACTCTCACTGAAAAACACAGGGCGCACTATCCTTCCATTTCCCAGGCAGCCAACCTCTACTGTCGGTTCCCAAAACTCAACTGTCCCCAGTCAATGTTTTCCACTGTCTTTTCACTTTTCTTTGCAGCCCTCCCTAGGCTCCACACAACACTACTCTCAGCCCCAAGCTGTCTGCCTCACAACCATACTAGCGGGCCGACTTCTCCTCGACTCCTCCTTAAATCACTATCTCCAATCTTCCCGTCTGTCCTCTCATTTGCACCTTCCGGGGACCTACTACCCAGCCCCGTTTTACCACCGTCTACCATTTCTAAGGGCTGGTAATGTCAATTACCCCAGGCATGTTTACAAGGGGCAATACCAAAAGTAGTATAAATGTATTGTGTGATGTAAATAATTGTAGTATTTGTCTGAATCTTTTATAAATTTTTTTATAGAAATTAGCGAACGTTGTATGCATAATAAATACTGGGAAATCATGTTATGTCATCTTTACAGTTTGTGTAAAAATAATGGCATTATTTTACACGTATGAGAGTCTTATCACGAATTTTTCTATTTCTCATCAATACTACATTAATTTTTTTTTTTTTTTTGTAAATCCATTTCAAGAATGCAATTTGGATAGCTGCATTCTAATTCTAAACAAATTTTTGTCCGGCCTGTAAAAGACCATAACATGTATACAGAAGGCAGTACATATACAGTGACCTAACGTGAGACCTCAACCGGAAACAGTTATATTAACTTAAGGTTAAGACATTGTGGTGCATTATTCTTTGGAATTGATATTCTAAAGAAGACTGTGAATTTTCTGTGGAATTATTATTACCGAAAACAACAAGTTACCGACATGTATCCCAATATTACTGCATTTGCAGTTCCAATAGACGACTACGAAGTCCAGCAACTTCACCAGACTGGTACGATAGTTTGCTCGATTACTGGTCCTGCATTTATTGTTAGTGCCTTAAGTGGTCCAGGAGGTGTGTCTCCTGGGGGAATCGTCGACCTGCATAGGTTCGAGGTTCCCACTAGGTGGTACTTTCACCTGTAAACAGAGGCGCCGAAAGCCGTGTATGAAAAGTTACACTGTAATAGGTTCTCTTTAACAAGCCTAGGGATAGACATATCACTAGAGCACTTAGAGAAAGAAAGAAACAGGTCGACCATTCACTGGTTACCTGTCACGATTACTTCCGAAGGAGTTAAAAAACTGGTGCACAGTATTACAGGGGATGACAAGGCTGAGGTTTTCAGGCTAACAATGGGGGGGGGGGGGGCTGGCAAGTGGGGTGCACACTCTGCAACTCGAGACATGAAGTCCCCACTACATACGGATCTACACTAATGGTAATACGAACAATAATCACAGAGTGTTGATCAAGATGCCGGGGAGAAAGACCAGTTGCCGGCATGTGGCAAGACAACCACTGCACAAAGAAATGTCTTAGTAGACTATACCCGATGACATCAACAGCAGCAGCAATTGGTGAACAAAGTCAAGAAGATTTCCCACCACTCGTAAGATAAACTCATCCACATAAAAGATGAGAACTGACACAAACTTTCAATAGTCAAATCAACACACAAGAAGACAGGAACACAAGACAAAATCACACACGAAAACAATACAAAACAGGAAGACTCTGACGGATTCCAAATCGTCAGCAATCCAATGAAGAGAATAAGGTGCAGACATAAGACTTCCGCAGTCAATACATAACTTTGACACAGTAACAGACGTTCTATCACCGACTAGATACATACCGGAAATGAATAAAAGAATCAAAGACAAAGAGAAATTAACAAGTAGAAAAAAAGGAGAAACAAGTACAAGACAAAGAGGACGCATACAGCATACCAGACACTCTTTTTGTAGACACCGACACAAGTGATAAGAACAAGGATCAAGATAATCCTCTGGCATAAACTTTTCTTACTGAAAACTTGCTCGCCTAGACGTGCGCATCATGGATAACAACTTGGCGTGCAGATTTATATAGCAATTATACATCATTTGTTTGTTTTTACTAAAATTACAGTGACTAGTGATTTATTTATTTTTACTTTAAACATGTGTGGTTTACGTACCTAATTACAACACATCATCACACCCATAGCAAACACAAGTCAGTCTTTATACTGCTATAAGAAACAATCATATGTTCAAAAGCTTTCGCACAACATATCACCACACAGATAGGTCTAACAAAACATGCATGCATTAATTTAGGCATACACAAAATCTGGTCAGGTGGGATCAGACAGGTGGGATATTATTAGAACACACATGGATGACCAGGAACGTATCTGCATAATACAGGTAAAAACCACTATAGATGCATACACCATATTGAGCATACATGAACCACCAAATTACTATCATCAACCACCTCAAACTCTGTGCGGCCTGCTGCCAATTCTCTGCACTCATGACCCAGTGTTACTATTACATTGTGCCAGTCTGTCATGTCTGCCGGTACGTCAACCAATATACGATTGATGGTCTCTAGATCACACACGTGACGTATAGATATTTCCGCCTGGGTCACCCAGGACTTGCTTCGTCTTAGTCTATGACCCATGACCATATACATGGCTGCATGCAGTGGGTGATACATATCTACAGTAACGCTCAGGTACCATTTAACCTGAAGGACCTTATGCCTATCCGTCATTGTTGGTAGCGCCAGGATATGCCTCATGCATATAATTGGTGTGTCCTGTGTGCATCCCAGAATCACCCGCATGAAAGCATTATGTATGCTCTCCAACCTTTCATGCTGGCTCTTTAATACTGTCAGCAGCCACAAACCATACTCAATGACAGAAATTATTAACTGCTGAAAGAGCCTGTAAAGCATCCTCTGCTCTACCCCGGTTGCTGCCATCGCCCTCAAAGCATTAGGTCCTCTACCAGCCTTCACCACCAAAGCCTCCATATTATCTTTAAAAGACATACACCTGTCGAACGTGATAACCAAGTACTTCAAAGTACTCTCTCTCTCTCTCTCTCTCTCTCTCTCTCTCTCTCTCTCTCTCTCTCTCTCTCTCTCTCTCTCTCTCCTAAGAGGACATCCATTCAATATAATACATGGCATATCTGCCTTCACAATCCGGTTATCCAGGGAGTACCACACAACCGATGCCTTATCTGGGTTTATAACGGCTCCTGCGTCCCTTCACCACTCTGCCACCCTGATTACTGCCACCTGTAAATCTGCAGCCAAACTTTCCCTATCTCTTCCCTGTTTGTACACCAGCACATAGATTAATAATCTCGAGCCAGGGATGGGCCCTAATATAACTTCTTTTTAAGGTTGGAATGAGTAGGGTAACGTCATAATCGAAATCGAAAAAAATACACAATAAGTCTTGTAAATACACACTGACACTGTTGTGTGCGAAATAAGATCACATTATAAGGAAGACAAGTAATTAAGAATTGTGGAAAGGGACATAACAATCAATGTTATTTCAAGGGATGTTATTAAAAGTAGTATAAATGTATTCTGTGATTTATAGAAATTTGATTTTTGTCTTAATTTTTTAATAAATTTTCATAGAATTTAACAAAACATTATTGGGGTCATAAATAATGGGATAAGAATGTTTAGTTATCTTCAAAGTTTGTGTAAAAGTAATGGTTTTATTTTACATGCGTGAGAGTCTTATAACTCATTTTTCTTTATCCCCTCCGTATTACATCACACGTTCTTTTGTACTTGTAATCACCAAGGTGGTTTAGATGATTCACACTGAACAAATTTTGACCGGCCTGTAAAAGGCCAAAAATCTTTAATAAAATAGCTCTTACAGTTCGTAAAGAAACTGTCTGACACAGATAAGCAGACACAACACATGCAATAAATCAAATGCAAAAAGACAACACACCTGGACCAGATGGACTCATTGTAGAATTCTACCTGCACATATTTCCTATCCTAGGCAACTTTCTTTTAAGCGTCTATCAAGAAGCTTTTCACAAACAAGAACTCCCAAACACTTGAAACATGTTATACATAACACTCATACCTAAAGTCAACATAGACAAAACACAGCTGAAAAACTATAGACCCATCTCATTATTGAACCTAGACTACAAAATTCTTGCAAAGTCACTTGCAAACAAAATAAAAACTTTCATGCCATCACTCATACACCCAGACTAACAATGCAGTATTCAGCACAGATACATACACCAACATACACACTTCATTAGAGATTTCATTACAAACACCCAGCAGAGAGACTGTCAATCCTCCCTCTTGTACTGGTGAATCATTCACTCACTGCCTGTTTTAGGATCACAAGATCTCTAAGACAATGGTGTCCTCTATCACCAATCCTATATGTACTCACGCTAGAACCATTCTTTGAAGCAATCGGATATGACACCGACATTAATGGAACATGTATACAAGGGTAAGAAGAGCGGAAATTAATTGCTTATGCAAGTGACACCGCTTCCTTCCCTATAACCTACACATCCGCAATAAACATACTTCACACCTTCAGACAATTTAGTGAAGGAAGTGGGGCCAACATAAACATACACAAATCCAAACTAATGGGTCTGGGAAAGTTTGAGAATAAAGTGGATTTCCCTCCAGATCTAACAGTCACAGACAACATGAACATATGTGGGATCATATTTCTACGCGATCCCAGAAAAAATCACACAGAAACATTCACTGACAAAACAAATTATAGACAAAGTACATAGGTATAAATACAAGACATTAACAAATTTTCCTACTTTTCATAAGTTTGACTGAGATTTTTATAAGTTTGGTTGAAATTTGGCCATAATTGTTTCACTTTGGTTAACAAATTTTCCTACTTTTCATAAGTTTAGGTGAAATTTGGTTAAACTTTTGACATGTGGTTAACAAATTTTCCTATTATTTAAAAATAAGTTTGGTTGAAATTTTGCCAAAATGTCACATTTGATTAACAAATTTTCCTACTTTTCATATGTTTGACTGAGATTTTTTTATAAGTTTGGTAGAAATGTGGCCAACATTTTTCATTTTGGTTAACAAATGTTCCTACTTGTCATAAGTTTGGTTGAGTTTTTACAGGTTTGGCTGAAATGGTGCCAAAATTTGTCACATTGGTTCAAAAATTTTCCTACTTTACATACGTTTGGTTGAAATGTGATCAACACTTTTCCTACTTTGGTTAACCCGTTTCCTTAGTTTTGTTGAAATATTTATTGATTTTGTCATCAATGTGTATCATTTTCTCGAAACGTGACAACTATATATACCGTAAATACTAAAAATTCAACAACCAAGACGGTGGCCGTCAACATGAAAACAATGAAAGACCAGAAAGACGAAAACAAGAAACAACAAAAAAGACGAAAACAAGCCAAGCATACCACTGAAAAAAAACAATAAACAAGAAATTTTCGTTTTCATAACTTTTATTTTGTCCATCAAAAGCAGTATTTTCATGTGCACAACATTCAATATTTTTTTAATTGTCAATACAAATAGCATTTTAATGATCGGTGAAAATATGAAAGACAGTGACACGCAGCGTTGAGTCTTTTATTTTCGATGATATAGACAATTCACTGTACCACACGTGCAAGGATATCACACATTTGTCCACTTTAATTTTTAATAGAGCATATTATAGATAGAAATAAACCTAGCGGGTGTTCAGTGATGTGGTATATATAGAAACTAGTCGCAGGGATTGTCTCTACCAGGTACTTAGTGTCAGGTCTGTTGTGTAGGGCGTAATTAATCATGTCACTGTCCTGAACTTTTTCTATAAAATCGTTAAAGTCTTGTTTTTTTTTGTAACTAGGTGGGGGATTGCAAGCTGGCATGCATCATTTGAATATGAATGGAAAGACCTAAGTTCTCTTGTCTCCCTATGTCGTGAAATCATGTGATGGGAATAGTTTATCTTAAACCTACATGTCTGACTAGCAAATATTGGTTTTAATGTCTCTGTCCAGTCAATTGGTTGTGTTGAGTCTGGTCGATGACAAAGATTGTAGGTCGATATATGTGTGCTGATGTTCTGATGTGTCCTAAGATAGGGCCAGATGTCTCTATATTTCTGATGGACTTCGTCATCGGGGATTTTGTCTACGGTCTTTAATGCCTCATTTATCTCTACTTACTCAGCTATCTCTATGTCAGCTTCCTCTGTTTCCACTTGGTATAGTTTCTGTTTCTTAGATGTCTGTGTGTCTGCTGGTGCTTTCCTGTTACGCGGTGTAGTGTCTGCTGTTGTAGTGTCCATGTTTGAGTGTGTAGTGGTTACAGGTGTTGGTGTAGTTGATGTTTGGTGATCAGTTTTTATGTGTCGTTGTAGGATGTCTTTCCTTTTGTATAGATTGCCACAGATGTGGCATGCGTGAGCTGTGGTTTTGTGTATGGTGTTAATATGTCGTGCAAGATTGGTTTTTTCAGTGAATTCTTTACCACAGATATTACAGAGATAGATAATTTTTCTGACTAGTGGCCATAATGATAGATAAAGAAAGGCAGTGGTGAAAGACAATAAGTAGCTTCTGGTGTTAGATAATGGCTTGATAGTAGCTCATTAATCTTATCCAAACCGTTTGTAGCTTCGAGTATTAAATAATGGGTTGATATTCAACGAAATAAGCTCGTGTAGCTCCAACGGATAAGGTATAGTGACCCCTATCAAATTGTGTTATCTTCCACGCTTCTTTTACAATTGTTGTAAATACTGGAAGTCAATGTTCCATCGCCCTGCTACTGAGTGAGTGCGTGGCGCGACACTGTGAGCTGTGAGTTTTGTGTGAAATGCTTTTGAATCTGCCCGAGGTTTTTTGGAACGTGACTGCATGTTCGGAGCGATGGAACATGTCTATGTCCCAGAGTTGACAGGTTTTTGCCTTATGCAAAAATGTGTGGCTGCTGGGCGTGTGGTTGACTGCCACTGCCATCGACGATGAACTGTATTTCGTGAACAGTGTGGGTGAACATCTAGGAAACATCCAGATGGGAAAATGACTGCCGATTCCATCAGAAATGGACTGCGTGTTTTGTGGGGGACTATTGTGTTGACATTCTTGCGGCGGCATTATGCACATTGTATCTGTGAGGATTGTTGTTTGTCGATACTCCTGTCTTTTCCAATTTTCACATTGGGCAGTGGGGAGCATTTTGTGTGATATTCACTGGCACAGGAATGGAGCATAATGGGGACGACCCGTTGCTGTGAAGTTGGAACTGCGACTAACTAACTAACTAACTAACTGGACGTCAAACAGCTGTGAAAAAAAGCATTACAGATATTTTACAAACATGCAACAACCATGATGATAGCCTATCTACAGAAAATATTTCATATATAAATTGTTAGGAAATATCAAAAGAAAGAGTATTTGAGGCTTGTGATGTCCCACATAGTAAATTATTTCATTTTCTTGTTATCCAAACAGAGGGTCTACTCCTTGACTATATTTTTGTGGTGATGGTTAGCAAAGCCTTGGTTCGTAATTCTGTTCTGTGTGCTATTTTATATTGTAGGACACAAAGTTGTACTGTATTAGTGAGAAATGTTGAATACATTTAGTGATGACCACCACTTAAGGGTGAAAATATATAGTGATGACCAATAGTTAGTGAGAAATGATGAAAGCATAATACCAATATTTTGTGGTAGAACGGTCGTTGTCTTCCTTTCTTATACACAGATCAATAGCTTAGAGATTTCACTCCTTGTAAGCAATGGTCTCGAGATTTCACTTCTTGTAAGCAATAGCCTCGAGATTTCACTCTTGTAAGCCACTCAATAGTCTAGAGATTTTTCTGTGTCTGCAAATTGTCAGTCTGGAGAAAGGATAACGATGATATAACAAGGGACAGTAAAAATCGCACATACTGAATTTTACAGTACATAATTGACTTTTATGTAGCTTTGACACATTTTGAAGAGACAGAGTATTTTGAGATCGTGTACATTAGTGATATACATTCATTTAATACATTAGTTACCACAGAGCATGACTCTAGATTCTCTTGTGTCAGCACTTGTTTTTTCACTCTGGAGAGTGAGTGGGATAATGATCAATACTGAATGGTTGAATAAGCATGTTTCCATACACTGCACAGACAGAAGACACAGACGTAAACGACTATATATATATATCACTACTCTTAATGGAGACCTGATATATACACATACCTTTGTGCGTTCCAGATTTGATGTGGTCGACGTGTCAATGAGGGGCTGGTCGTCTTGGTTTGAATATGTAGATGACCAAAAGCATATTACTTTTTAGTGATCTGAGAAAGCATACTTTATTGAAAAACATGTTTCATACATACACAATTGGAATGCACCACAGCAGCTACCCTAACGGATTACAGCAGAGGACGCCTGAGAATACAGACAATCACCTGCCATTTCTCACCTCACGTCACTTGACGGCAAAAGTGAAGCTGATAATGGTAATTTATGATGATTTTTTTAATATACGACCGTTGTTAGTATTTGTCTTAGTATTCCTATATCGGGCGGCTATACCTAGTGATGTATTCTTGTTAATTCCCTCTTGTAGCTTCTGAGATATACACTAGTGACAGCACTATACCGACTTGACGACGTGTAACGAGACAATATAGCATACTGGCAGTGCTACTTACCATAACAATTTCTTTGGTGAGATGTTTTCGATAGGTCTTGTTGCAAACGTAGTGTCTTTAGCTCGCTTTTGCGATCCTTTTTATACAGACTGTGCAGCTAATGCAACATAGAAAACATGTCTAGACATGTTCAAGCATGTTTATCGCGGTCAGTACGCTCTGAGTCATCCTCAGGTTTTCCCCAAGGATATGTCTGAACACGTTCACGTAGTTCACCTCCGCCGACATAGCCGGTGATGAGTCACGTAGGCGGTAACCCTCAGATCAGCCATCTACGAGTTCAGTCTTTAGACTTAATATGAAACTCAACCTCTGGGTCTTATCAAGGAATGGACGTATTTATCTAGCCACCCGCCACTCGACCACCCCTTAACAATGATCAGAAGCACCTATCTAGCCTTTCCTCCATTCAGCCAGCCTTTAACATAGACCAAGAGTCTTAATTTATCATCTGCTTCGGCTCTTATCAAGGACCGGCCGTATTTATCTAGACACTCCTCCACTCGCTCACCCCTTAATAGCGATCAGATGCAGTTATTTATCTACTTCTCCACTCACCCACCCCTTACCAACGAATTTCACTAAGCCATACTCGTTACATCCGATAATACTTGCCATCTTTACCTTTTTAATGTTTTTATTTGAAGAGCTCTGAAATCGAATGATGATAGTGTTAAGAACCATTTATCTACCTACTCCACCAATCACCCACCCCTTACCAATGAATTTCACTTAGCCATACCCACTACAATCAATAATATCGGCCATCTTTACTTTTTTAAGGTTTTCATTTGTAACCCGTATGATAATAGTGTTTACACTACTACGACACTCTACAGATCACTAATAACTGCTACCCACTCCTTACCAACGAATTTCACCAAGCTATACCCACTACAAACAATATTATCGGCCATTCTACATTTTAAGGTGTTCATTTGTAACCCGTATGATGATAGTGTATAGGTCACTGCGACACTCTATAGATCACTAAAAGCCGCTACTCATCCCTTACTAACGAATTTCACTAAGCTATACCCGCGACAATCAATAATATCGGCCATCTTTGCTTTTTAAGTTTTTCATTTGTAACCCGTATGATGATAGTGAACAAGCCACTGTGACCCTCTACAGACCATTAATATGAGAAGACATGGATTGGAGAACTTAGTGACAACTGGCAAGATCGAAGGGAACAGACCAAGAGGACGACAGAGAGGAAAATACCTGGATGGCTTGACCACATGGCATGGACGAGACAGGAACTCTGAGCTGATCCACGACACTGGTGATCGAGTGAAATGGCGAGTCATGACCGCCCACGCTTTCGGGCATGGCACATGATTGATTGATAGATAAATACAGTGTCATCGTCTTGCTCGTGTCTAGATATCTGAGCTCGGGTTCACACAGGCAACAATAACTCCGTTCGCTATGAGATCGAACATTTATTGTATTTCAATATACAGTTGGCGCAATGGGTTAACAATCCCGCGCTATATTACATATCACAGATCGTAAACATCAAACACATAGTTATCATACAACAGTCTAGCACACTATCTAGCCTATGTCTATATATCTATGAATATCTATTGAGTCCCTCTCAGGCAGGCCCTGTTGCCTCTCTCAAGTCCGTCTGTCCTCTGCCGGTCTACACGTGTCCCAAACCGACACGGGTGGTAACTCTGTCCGAGTTCCTCGTGGACCCCGCAATAGGCGGGCCACATCAGTGTCCACGGAACCCTGGACTCGATGACCAGTTCTTCTAGAAGGCTCTAGATTACTCGGGCGCTGAGCGACTCTCTTCTGTCCCTTGGGCTGAAGTTGCAGCCCTTTAGTAAAATCTCTAAAGGTGAGGCGGTGACAGGATTCCCCCCTCTCCCCTTATATGATGGTTTGTTATAGGGTAATTAGATCTGTTCTAATTCTGTCACCGAATCACATAAAATTGGTGTTTGTAGTTTGGTGGACAGTAACCTGGTAACCTACATACTGGTATTAAAACTCATGTATTCTCCCATACACCACTTCTCTGATTTGGTGAAGAGATCACTCTGTCTCCTGTGTCCTTAAAATGCTTATCAGACCGAAGTTACGTGACGTTTTAGTAGTTGTATTTACAACAGAAATGTGGTTTCTGAGGAAAATGCAAAGAATACCATGGACAGATAGAAAAACCAATGACCAAGTACTACAAGAGACAAATGAAAATCGTAGATTGATTAGAGAAATTAGACGTAGACAGTCAAAATTTTTTGGACATGTTATGAGAAGAAATGGACTGGAGAACTTGGTGACAGCTGGCAAGATCGAGGGGAACAGACCAAGAGGAAGACCGAGAGGAAAATACCTGGATGGCTTGGCCACATGGCATGGACGAGACAGGAACACTGAGCTGATCCACGACTCTGGTGATCGAGTGAAATGGCGAATCATGACCGCCCACGCTTTCCGGCATGGCACATGATTGATTGATTGATTTACAACCCGCCCTTCTCATAGTACCCAACTGGTACCCAGACAATTAACCTCTGTATTAAAGAGGATTAACAAGACCGAAGTCCTGGCTAATTAAGTACACCTTCAAATCTTGATCTGTGTGTGCATTTCAATACACTTTTACTCTCGTATGTTGTATAATACTAAATATGCAGTTACGTTGTTATTTCCTCCCCTCAGACTACATGTGTCCCTGTTGGCTTGTTAGTGTGTTGACTAATAAGTTGCTGTTGTAATAAAGTGAATGTATATTAAATTGATAGTGTTGAGTTTTAAGTTTTGTGTAAAGTGTATGCTGAATGTGTGGCGTGTTTCCAAGCGTCACGAGTTGGGATAACCTCAATCATGAATTACTCCACTGTGTGCAATACATGATCAGGCATTCCAAGTAGTGGTGCTTAGATGTATCCTAACTCCTACACTAAGTATATTAAACTAACTGCTAAGCTAAGTATATTACTAACTAACTACTAAACATGTATCAACAATTTACACAAGTAATGCAATTTTAACATGAAAGACGCAGACAAATTAAAATAAATACGTTTTGCGTACAATTTGTCCGCTAGGTATATCGTTCTCTCATTTAATCCATTCACGCAGTCATTCATTCACCTTTCATTCAAAATAGTATTTGGTTAAAATATATCATTAAAGTTGAGGTAAGCGTTATTGCCCTTAGAAAAAATAGGCTAGGCGATATTTGCCCTTTAAGAAAATACGTACCTTTTGTACGATGACTCAAAAATGGTTTATAATTTACACAGAGACAATTGTATAGGACGGTTCTTTAACCTATGAATGGAACCGCCTGTAATATTATAGTAGAATATGTACAAATTACAGGTTAGCACATTTTATATACATCATTAATGCAAATCTAATACATATTTAATACTAAAGTAATTAATTAATTAAGTAACTAAATCCAACGATGATGTGCGCGTTGTCGTCCTGTTGTTAGCGTGTTAGTATGGCTGTCTCTTGAGTGTTGTAGTCGATGTCGTTCTGTTTCGGCTGTTTGCAAAGTTTCGTAGCAACAGCAAGTATGGATTGTTCTCAATGTCCCGTATGAAATGTTATTACAGTATTCAAAGTCAGTTCACTGTGTATTTGGTTGAAACACAGTTAATGTTTCTTGCTGGGATCGTTCTAGAGCTTAGGCACTTGATAGTATAGCTTTCAAAATATAGCTCTTATTATTGCTCTTGAAGTCTCATGTTTGTAAGTAATCTATTCACAGAGAGTTCTCTAGCAGGTGTAGAGTTACACTGTTATATGCAACAGACTAAAAGTATCACAGTTTTAGTATGGCGAATGGTCGATGTGTTAAGAGTCATTCTACTGGCGCATTTGTTTGCCGTGATAATAGGTCAGCCATAATGTTGTCCGTGCCTTTGATATGGCGGATTTCGAAGTCGAAATCTTGAAGTAGAAGACACCATCTTTTCAAACGATGGTTTTTAGGTGACCCATGGTTAAGGACCAATAATGGCGAACTGTCCGTGAGAACAACAAAGTGACTACCCAAGAGGAATTTAGATAATCTCAATATACAAAACAATAGGCTTAAAGCCTCCAATTCCACTGTGGCATACCGGGTCTCTGCCTTCTTTAGTTTGCGGCTTACGTAGAGAATCGGGTGTCTTACTCCATCCACTTCCTGCATTAAACATCCTCCTATCGCGATAGCACTCGCATCTGTGGTCAAAATAAAGGGTAAATTTATGTTGGGTAATCGTAAGACTGGTGGATTAGAAAAAATATGTTTCAATCTACACATTGCATCATCTAAGCTGGTACTTTTACAAATTTTCGATGGATGATCTTTAGTTAACATATCAGAAAAGACTGAGGTGAGTTCTGCCCAATGTGGAATAAATTTTGAATAATAGTTAATAAGACCTAGTAAACTTCTAATTTGTTTCTTTGTGGTAGGAACTTCTAGATTAAGAATCTTCGTAACAATTTTCTCATCTGTCAACAATTTGCCTTCAGAAATTCTATGACCAAGGAAGTCTATTTGTCTATAGCCTAATTCAACCTTGGAAGGTTTGATAGTAAGTCCAAAAAGAGAGATTTGGTTAAAGACTTCTTTGAGGGTAAGTAAGTGAGAAGTCATATTAGAAGAATGGATGCATATATCATCAATATAGGCTACCACATCTTTAATTCCGTGTAATAACAATCTGGTTAATCTAACAAAGGTGGCCGGTGCGTGCTTCAGGCCAAAAGGAAGATATAGCCATTCGTACAAACCGAGGGATGTTGCGAATGCTGTTATATGTCTAGAAGAAGGGTGTAGTGGCACTTGCCAATATCCTTTCGCTAAATCTGTCTTGGAAAATAAGGATGATTGAGCCATATTTAAAATGAGATCTTCACAGCTGTTCATTGGCTCTGCATCCGTTGTAGTTCTTGTATTTAATACTCTATAGTCGATGCACAAACGGATTGTCTGGTCCTTCTTTTTCACCAGGACAATCGGTGAGGAATATTGAGACATCGATTTTTGAATTATGCCATTCTTCTCTAAATCTAAAATTTCTTTATCTAAATTTGCTCTGTAATGGAGAGGAATAGAATATGGTCTACATTTGACCGGTCTCAGATCTGTCAGCACAATTGAATGTGTTATTTTATCAGTGCGTCCAGGTTTGTTAGAAAAGATAGATTTATACTCGTCAAGGAGAGTCAAAATGTCTTGTCGCTGTTGTTGTGTCAAAGTGTCAGAGATATGTATGTCATTTATACTCCCGTCGTCAGTCATAATTGGTACAGGGATTTCAGTATTGTCCACGTCTGTCTGATTTATCACAGATGCTACTGTTTGTAAATTGTCCTCAATGTCATTGTCGTCGTCGTCGAGATCAATCGTTGTCAATATGTCGTCACATTTATCGTCGTTGTCGATATCACAGGTTGTCGGTAATGTCCATACGTCTTCGTCGTTTTCGTCGTCGTAAGAGTGTGTCGTTAACGATGCTTCATTTGTCGAGGTGTCATTCCGTTGGGAAATTGTCATTTCGTCTCTGTCACCCGTTCGTTGCGTCTGTTCACTTGTCTCAATGTCTTGTCTAGCATAGTATGGTTTCAACATATTTACATGGAATATTTTCAACTTTCCATTTAAAGAGATTTCGTAATCAACTTCCGAAATTCTTCTAATAATTTTAAAAGGTCCCTGCCAAGAGGTTGACAGTAAATCTCTTTTGTCAGGTAGCAGTAGCAAAATATCCTGACCTGGATTTAGTACAATTGTTGTTGCACCTCTGTTGGCGTACTGCCTGTATTTAAAACCTTTCTCCTGTAGTGATGTTCTGGCCAATATACAGGAACGTATGATTTTGTCTCTGGTGTCAGTGACTAAATCATAGGTAGAAATGGGTAGTTGGATATCTACGGGTTGTGATATGATCTCTTTATAAATGGTGAGAGGTCCTCTTGGGTTCGCTCCGTACATCAATTCGAAGGGAGAGAACCCTGTACTTGATTGCGGGACTTCTCTATATGCGAACAGCACCGTTGGGAGAAGTATGTCCCAATCGGCTGGATTTTCAGCTGTCACTTTCGATAGCATATGTTTCAGGTCCCCATTTAGTTTCTCGCAGATACCATTTGCGGCCGGTCGATAGGGACTGGTGAAACACTGCTTGATGCCTAGTAACTTAGTTACTGATTGGGTGGCATTCGATATGAACTGGGTTCCTCTATCAGAAATTATTTTCTCCGGGATGCCAAAACGGGAGAAAATATTTAATAATATGTCCGTCACATCCTTAGAGGGGATAGATCTTAATGGAAGCATTTCGGGCCATCTCGTACACACATCCACAAGAGTAAAAATATATCTATTCCCTTTATTAGAAATGTGATTCAACGGACCTACTAGGTCAACTGCCACGATTTGGAAAGGCCTCGAGGCAGTTGTCGTTGATTGGACTTCTGCTGTAGGGTATTTTCCCTTTTTCACCAGTTTCTGACATATATCACAAGATCTACAAAAGGTTTTTATATCTTGGCAACACTTTGGCCAATAAAACTGGGTCAGGACCCTAGCCCTGGTCTTTTCATACCCCATATGACCTCCAAAAGGGGAGTCATGGGCTATTTTTAGAACTTTGTCTCGATGTGCTTGTGGTAACACTACTTGCTGTATCGTGGTCTGCTTTGTTGTGTAAAATCTAGTTAAGATGTTGTTCTGTAGCCTAAATGTCCACGATGCGTTCTTACTTAATTTAGGTTTGAGTCCTACTAATTTAAAGTATGGTGACAGAGTCGGATCTACTTTTTGTTCATTTGCAAAATTAGTGTTGGTTAAGTTTGGTGCTATTATTTCTAATGATTCCTGTAGTTGGTCGGTGTTGGTTTTATGGGTTGTCTGTCGTGTTATTGCGTTTGAGTGTTGTGTGTTTTGTTGCACATTTACAGGTTTGGTACTTAGTAGATTGGTAGCATCCTCAATTCGAGGTTTTAATTTGGTCGTATCGCTGACAGATTCGACCGCCCCTGCATTGTACACCTCGGTGAATTCTTTCTGAATTACCTCAGTGGTTGTCTCCCTTGGTCTTTTGGCAGAATGAGACAAGCATGAAAGGTGTTTCTCTCTAGCCTCGCTGTTTGGGTGGTGAATACCATTTTTACGCTCCCAATCTCTGATTTCCTTTGCAGAGCATGGTTGTATGTTGGGCAAGTTCCCAAGTATAATATCAGCGACTGGATTTTCAAGGACAGCGCACAGTACTTGTCCTGAAATGAACGGTGTTCGAATTTCGACCAGAGCAAGGGGGTATTTCTCTATAGTACCTGAGAATGTGCGACAAGTCACATGTTTGTCTGTGTAGTCTTTGGTGTCTATTAATGTTTTCTTAATCCCACAGAGCGTTGCGTCGGAATCCCGAAGTAATGTGCACTTTTTGTTATTTACAAACCCTGTTGAAAAAACTAGCTTGCCTGTGGATGACAAAGCAGCGTTGGCTGTTTCATTTGAAATAGGGATAGTGTGGCCACATAGTAATGTTGTGTCAAGTTGGAACTTCGTACAGGTGTTACACTTACTGTCTGTAATGGTGTCAATAATTTGTACAGCATTTCCAAGCTCACTTACATTCTCTTTTTGATTATCATACTCGTTTAATGATTCAATCTCTTCGTCTGACGACGTTTCCACTAGTGCAGCATTGGCCTGTTTCAATAACTTTCGGCCATCACAAAAGCGACTATAGTGGCCAAAGCTCCGGCAAAAAAAACATTTGACCGCTCTCTGGTAAGCACTGCGCTTAGTCTTCTGCTTTTCCACCATCATTTTGAGGTGGTGAGGGTAGTTAGGCGATTTGTCGCACATTGCGTAACTGTCGTGATTCAGACCGCAATATTGTCATTTGACTAGTTTACTAACATTTGAGCGCGGCTTAAATTTATTCTCTGTTTGTTTAGAGTATTTGGTGTTCACTACTGCTGCTGCTGTATCGTTGTGACTTATGTTTAGCTGGAAAATGTCTCTATTTGCTGTGAAAAATGCATTCCCCTTGGACTCGATTTCCTGAATACTTTTACAGTCCATTTGTTTTAAGAACTTGGCAAAAGGTGTAGGGATGGTGCTAACTATTTTGTCTATAATAATGAGCTCCTTAAGTTTGTCATGGCTGTTGTTAGTTTTAGCCGAGTTAATCCATTTTGTACACACGTCTTGGACTGTACTGACATAATCTATAAATGTTTGGTTTGGTTGTGGAGATAATTTGGCAAATTGTTGTTGGTAACCTGCAGTATCTAAAGAAAAATGTTGGAGAATGCGTTGTTTCAAGTAGTCATAGTCTTTCCGCATTTCCTGTGGCACTGTCTCTATTACTTTCAAAGGTTCAAGAGCCAAGTTTCTCATTAGATTAAATGCCCAATCTGATTTTATGATCTTATGGTAGGACATGAGACACTCAAAATTTTCTAAGTAGGCGCTGATGGAATCTCCTGAGCAGAACGCCTTCACGAGGCCTTTATACTTGTTATATTTTTGTTCCTCCTCTTTGCTTTTTAGCTTATTAACAGATATTTCTGCGTTGGACTCAATCTCCATCTGTTTTAGTTTTATTTGTGTATCGGCATTCAATTGGGCTTGTTTGGCCGCCGCTTCAAGCTCCAGTTGTTTTTCTTGAGCCTGCAATTGCATTTTTTTTTCTTCAGCTTGTAGTTGCATCAGCATCTTTTTTTCTTCCTCCTCAATTTGCAATTTCTTTACTTCTGCCTCCATTTGCAATTTCTTCTCTTCTGCCTGCATTTGCATTTTTTTTTCTTCTGCCTGCATTTGCATTTGCCTTTGTTTTTCCTCTGGTTCTATCGCTCTTTCTTCACGGGCAATGTTTTCTGCGTGCGTTTTCTGTGCCCATTCTGACAGTTTCTCTTCTTTATAACCTAATTTTATTCCTTGCTCAATGCATTTATCTAAGCTAGACATTTTGTGTTTTACTTGTTGGTACTGTTTATAAAGTTAAATCCCTTAGAAAAAATGTCGGGGAGTGGAAAATTTAGTTATCTCCCTTACTTAATAAAGGTGTAAATCAGAATGCAAGGTTATGTAGGTTATAAGGTCATGAATATGCAAACAAATCAATGTGAAACAAAATTATACATTGATGGATGGTGAGAAGTACAGCTTAGAGTTGCAATGGGTATGACATGAAACTTAGCTTTTAATCCCAGAACTCTCCGATGTTGTCTTGTACTCTCGCCACTGTTGGAAAGGTTACATAGGTTGCACGCGCCACTATTTGCTGAACAATCTGCTCGTAGAGTGAGAAAACATTAGTAACAGTCAAAAAATGTCACAGTCATGTCAAAAATAGTTTACAATAATCACAATAATGAGAGACACTGTTGGGGCACTGCTGAGACACTGCTGAGGGACTCAGATTAACTCTTTTTTATCGCTAGATAGCTACTAATCTTTAAACTTGTAAAGATAACAATTTGTGGTACACAATCAATTTGATATAATTAATTTGGTGATTTTACATGGCAATTCATAATTCTGAAACATTAGATTTTATGCCAAAACCGGAAAACTAGCCCCCAAAAAGCCTGTCATCGTCTTGCTCGTGTCTAGATATCTGAGCTCGGGTTCACACAGGCAACAATAACTCCGTTCGCTATGAGATCGAACATTTATTGTATTTCAATATACAGTTGGCGCAATGGGTTAACAATCCCGCGCTATATTACATATCACAGATCGTAAACATCAAACACATAGTTATCATACAACAGTCTAGCACACTATCTAGCCTATGTCTATATATCTATGAATATCTATTGAGTCCCTCTCAGGCAGGCCCTGTTGCCTCTCTCAAGTCCGTCTGTCCTCTGCCGGTCTACACGTGTCCCAATCCGACACGGGTGGTAACTCTGTCCGAGTTCCTCGTGGACCCCGCAATAGGCGGGCCACATCAGTGTCCACGGAACCCTGGACTCGATGACCAGTTCTTCTAGAAGGCTCTAGATTACTCGGGCGCTGAGCGACTCTCTTCTGTCCCTTGGGCTGAAGTTGCAGCCCTTTAGTAAAATCTCTAAAGGTGAGGCGGTGACATACAGATTTCAGCATATGACTGTGTTAATATCCACTGCTGTAAATATCATTCAACATTTTGGTTAATATGCCTACTCCAAATTATCCCAATACTTCTAATTCTTCTATTGTGATTTCATCTGGCCCAGCTGTTTTTCCTTTCTTAAAACGTTTCATAGCGTCAGCGACTTCTTCTTTCAGAATAGGTGCACCTTCTAAGTTACTTTCTTCTGTTAATTCTTCCCTTTCTCAAAATGAATGATTTGGTTAATTCTACCACTCCTGTTAATGTTTATTTCGTGCTTTTGTAATAAAGCCATTGGAAAAGGTTTCAAAAGAACGACCCTTACAGGTTCTGACAATAAATACTTAATGTTTGAATAGGATACCTACAATTCCTACCTCTGAAGTCAAGAGTGGGTTCACCTGATGACGAGGGACACTGTTAATTGGGAAAACTAACCCACACGCAAAATTCAGTCCAGCATCAATAAAAGTATTGTGTATAGATTACGCTTGAGTTCAAGGTCAGCGGGCGAAAAACACCATCCCTACATTTCCTATTTATATGGAACTTTTGAAACCGCATCGATTGTCTTCGAGGAATTATTGTATAGAATAATAAATAGTATGCAGTCATTACACCAAAAAATAAATAAATAAATAAACAAAATATGAGAATATTGCTGCATTTTATGTCTGGGACCTTGTTTTATTTGTAACTAAAACTAAATCATACAATAATATTATCGGGCCATTACCCGCTTTGGACAAACAATCCCTTCAAATTAATATGCTCTGTGGTTGAAACCGTGATCAGCCACTACTTGTGGCTGGCTCAGTCGCATGATTGTTAATCTGAGCCAGGGATGGACCCTAATATAACTTCTCTTTGAGGTTAACTGGGGTAGGGCTATTGGTATAATCGAAATCGAAAAACACACAATGCACCGTGTGAATTCACATTGTTATGTACCAAATAAAACCACATTAAAAGGAATACTTCATGTAATTAGAATAATGGAAAGGGACATAACAACACTAGAGGTGTTTCAAGGGACATTACTGAAATTAGTATAAATGTATTAAGTGATTTAAATAATTATGGTGTTGATCTTAATCTTGTTTTAAATTGTCATACAATTTAGCAAAAGCTGTATAAGCAATAAATCTTGGGATAAAAATGATAGTTATGTTGTACGTTTTTGTAAAAGTAATGACCTAATTTTACATGCATGAGAGTCTTATAACTAATTTTTCTATTTTCCCTCGATATTACATCAAATATTTTATCCTTTCCGTAAATTGAAACCGGCACAGCACTTGATTGATTAGTTGAAACAACACACTTCAACTAATAAAAATATTTGACCGGCCTAAGAAAGGCCAAAAATACTCAATAAAATAGTTTCATACAGTTTGTAAAGAAGGAATCTGACACAGATAAGCAGACATAACACATGCACTCAATCAAATGTAACAAGACAAAACACCAGATGGGCTTACTGTAGAGATCTACCAGCACTTCTTTCCTATCCTAGACAATTTCCTTCTAAGAGTCTACCAATAAGCTTTTCACAAGCAAGATCTCCCAAACAGTTGCAATATGTCATACATAACACTCATACCTGAAAACAACAAAGCTGAAAAACAACATACCCATTTCTCTATTAAACAAACTACAAATTCTAGCAAAATCACTTGCAAACAAAATAAATACGTTCGCGTCATCACTGATACTCTCGGACCAACAGTGCAGTATTCAACACAGAAATATAAAACCAACATACACACTTTACTAGAGATATCATCACATACATACACTAATCAGAAAGACTGTCCGTCCCCCCTCTTGTACTGGTGAATCATTCACTCACTGTCAGTTTCAGGATCACAAGATATGTCAGGCTTGGGTGTCCATTACCACAAATCCTATATGTACTCACACTAGAACAACTCTTATAAGCAATCAGACAGCACACCAAGGACACATGTATACAAGATTTTTTTTTTTTTTTTTTTTTTTTTCGCATATCATTTTACTGTACATTGCGGAGAAAGTATACAAGGTTTTTTTTTAGCTTATCCTTTACAGGACCTCGCTGTCAACACCAGCATCTTTCAGCTGTATGTTGATTTCTTGGCAAGATTACGCTCAGTAGTTTGCCGTTGCTTTCTGAGCGACCGGTTCACATACCCCGTAAGTAACCAACGCGGCGCGATACGCTACCGAATCTCGCGCAGCTGTGTTCCTCACATGGATGTACGGGATTACGGAGAAAGTATACAAGGGTTAGGGGAGTGAAAACTAATTGCTCATGCAGATGACACCGCTGTCTTCCCTACAACCTACTCCACGATAATTAATATACTTCACATCTTCAGACAGTTTGGTGAAATAAGTGAGGCCAAAATAAACATACAGAAATCCAAAAAAGTGTATGTTGCTTGCAAGAAGCTGACCTCAATGAAAACATCGCCTTCAAAATCAGAGGCAACCAATGTTACCCATCTGACCAAAAGGACAGGTGATAATGTGTATATTGACCCTTGTAATAAATGACAGTACTGCTTCCCACATTGAAGTTTACATGACAGAGGCAGAGTATCAAACGCTTAAACCTAAGACATCGTCCTTGATTTGGAGACGTATATTACTAGTACCTTTGAAGTCGGAGTAGGTTCGCCTGATGGCGAGGGACACTGTTAATAGTGTTAATAGGGAAAGTTAATGCACACACAAAGTTCAGTCCGGCACTACTAGAAGTAATGTGTATGGACTTCGATCTTGCCAGTTAATGCACACACAAAATTCAGTCCGCCACTACTAGAAGTAATGTGTATGGACTACGATTGAGTTCAAAGCGGGCGAAAAATAACCTAAGACAGACAATACAGATATAGACCTGATCAAATAGTACTGTCGTAGTGACCACCCACAGGCACTTGACACAATGCCATTAGAAGATAAAAAACAATTATTGTGTGTGGTGATGTCAACAGCTACTATCAGAGCTGGGGCTATGATCACATGACTAGAGAAGAGAGAGACTGGAAGACTGGCAGGACGAGAATAGATTCATCTTGATTAACAAACCGTCTGACCCACATATCTTCTACTCGAGATTATGGCACACTACAAAAACATCAGACATGGCTTTTTATTCATCAGACCTGAAGTAGAACATCACACGAATTGCTGGAAAACAGCTTGGTGACAGTGACTATCGGTTAGACTTTCTACCTGTAGAAAATGAGCTTGTAAGTTAAAGCAGCACCCTCACGAGGGGAAACTACAAGAAAGCAGACCAGTCAATGTACAAGCATCGCACAAGCACACCTGGTAAGAAATCTGAACACATATAAAGACATAAATAAATATATATAACAAGCTGACCCGGCCCGGCTTCGCCCAGGCCCTGGCGGGGATCTATCTATCTATCTATCTATCTATCTATCTATCTATCTATCTATCTATCTATCTATCTATCTATCTATCTATCTATCTATCTATCTATCTATTTATCTATCTATCTATCTATCTATCTATCTATCTATCTATCTATCTATCTATCTATCTATCTATCTATCTATCTATCTATCTATCTATCTATCTATCTATCTACCTACCTACATATCTATCTATCTATCTATCTATCCATCTACCTGCCTACCTACCTAACTACCTACCTACCTACCAACCTACCTATCTGCCTACCTACCTACCTACCTACCTACCTACCTGTCTGTCTATCTGCCTGCCTACCTGCCTGCCTGCCAGTCTGTCTGTCTGTCTGTCTATCTGTCTGTGTGTCTGTCTGTCTGTCTGTCTGTCTGTCTGTCTGTCTGTCTGTCTGTCTGTCTGTCTGTCTGTCTGTCTGTCTGTCTGTCTGACTGTCTGTCTAATAATTTATTGGTTGCAGTTAGAAAATTTCGCTAACGCTAGGATTATTTTTTTTTTTAATGTTGTATAATGTTCATGTAAAAAATGTTAGTTAGTTAGTTAGTCGCAGTTCGAGAACAACCTTAGATAAACGAAGACCGACTTACACAAAGCATTAGAAAGATTACTAGAAAGATCTTTACATCTTCCCCCAACAATTAACTTGGGTAAATGGAGCGGCGGCAGCAGCAGCAGCAGAAGAAAAAGAAGGAGGAAAAGGAGTAGGGGAGGAGGAGGAGGGGGAGGAGGAGGAAGGGGAGGAGGAGGGAGGAGAAGGGAGAGGAGGAGGAGGAGGGGGAAGAGGGGGAGGAGTGGTAGTAGGAGGGGGTCGAGGGGGGAGGAAGAGGAGGAAGAGGAGGATTATAACGCATATGCCTGTAGATAACTGTATCGAAAAGGTCCACCTATATGAGAAATATGCAACAATTTTACATATATAGTAATGCCATTTAAAGTTTTGTCCCCTCGCTATATATAAATTACTAGCTGACCCGGCCCGGCTTCGCCCAGTCTCTGGCGGGGATCTATCTATCTATCTGTCTGCCTGCCTGCCTGCATACCTACCTACACCTCTCTCTCTCTCTCTCTCTCTCTCTCTCTCTCTCTCTCTCTATCTATCTATCTATCTATCTATCTATCTATCTATCTATCTATCTGTCTGTCTGTCTGTCTGTCTATCTATCTATCTATCTATCTATCTATCTATCTATCTATCTATCTATCTATCTATCTGTCTGTCTGTCTGTCTGTCTGTCTGCCTATCTATCTATCTATCTATCTATCTATCTATCTATCTATCTATCTATCTATCTATCTGTCACAGGAGGAAGAATATCAAGGACAGGAAGATGTAATTTCGTATACTTAGGTGCTCATCGACAAAGAATCGCAAAACTGACTTTTAGTGGGCCAGAGAAGAAAAGGACAATAAGAAGAAGTAGAGAAAGATATATTCTCTTCAGTTAACAAGAAAAGGGATAGAGTTAGACAGAAGATTCCAGGAGTTCTTAGAGCGGGGGATATACTGTTGTATACCCCAGACAGAAGATTACACCGCTGGACTGTAACAGGATCAATGAGTTTACACAACAAACTACAGACTAAACAAAACAAATTAAGAACAACAAAATTAGACTTTTATTGACAGAACTGCATGATTCAGTGACAAACAGGCATCCTGACATGTCACACAACTGACATATACAGAAATGGGAACCTATGTCTCCACAGTAGATATCACTCACAGCTGCCTAACATCGCTATGCACATGACTAGGTACCCATCTTCACAAACCAACAAGGACATGGCAACAACTGAGCCTCAATGTAAACAACAACATAACAGCAGGTATGGACTCTCTATTGTTACCATCTCAGGACTCATGGACAGTCGGTACATACAGAAATGGGAATCTGAAATCCCACAGTTAGAGATAACTGCTGCCTAGTATTAACTACAGGGGCGGTCTCTGAATGACAGTGAAACCTCAACCATGTTCAATTGATTCTAAGGGCACCCTCAATACCCACACAAGACACCCGCATCACATAGGTCGACTGGGACCAGATGCAGCAAAGAGTCATAACATAACGAATAACAAAACTATAACCCTAACAGCAGAGATATAGTGGCATAAACAGGTATACGAATGGGGATGTGAGTGGCCTAACGACATTAACCAGAGCTGGGGCTCAAGTTTGCTCTACAAACAACAACCATGGCCAGGGGTCACTACCTGCAATGCATGACAAAGTACAACATCTAATTAATAATCATAAAAGAATCATTATTTGCAACAACACAAGGACTTCACAGGACAACCACGACAGCAATGGTGTATGCCAACAGTGTCCTTGTGGCACAAACATAGACATGGACTGTGTAAATTCACACCAACCACATGATACTTCAACTGGACAACAATGATATGGATAGGTTATAGGATATGCTCCATATAAAATATAAACAGAGCACGCACGTTCTGCAGCATCCTTCGGAGTGATGGGCCCACAATTAATGCAACAGCCACCACCACATCATGAGACAATCTTAATGTGAGGGCGGATCATCCCTCGTTACAATGCTCGCAGCCTTTCCTGGCTTCTTATCTAACTCAGTATTTACTTACAGAATACTCTCAGTTCAGTGAGGTCATTACCTACAGATCTCTGACATAACACAACTTCTCATCCCCAACACCACAGGCTGACAATACAACCAATAAATGCCAATGTTACACAGCAACACTAACCAACTAGTCAAAATCAACACCGAACACAACTCAGCTACACCAGTGTACAACGACTCTGACAGGACAACACCATTTGAACATGCACATAAGGACATAAATACAGTTCAATGCACTAACAGCAATCAAGCAGACATAGGATATGCAATTCAACATGACATCACCAGGATACACACCTTTGTACTGATGACAACTAGACAACATCAATATACCAGAAGTACAGTTCTACACATGACACCAGCAATAATCAGGACACAGGCTATAACATATAACAATTCAGTATGACATCACCAGGACAACACCTTTGTACTGATGACAGCTAGACAACATCAATATACAAGGAGTACAGTTCTACACATGACACCAGCAATAATCAGGACACAGGCTGTAACATAAGTCACCGACAACAACTCAGACCTATGCCATACACTGCCAAATAAAACCATCACAATATTATTCCCCACTATGATAAAGCTCAGCCAATAATACCACAGATTCATTATGAGTGCTGTATTCAGCACCTCTTGCACTGGCTGGTCATGAGACTATTCTTACTTGTTCACATTTGTCAAACCTGAACAACACAGATCATATTCCTCATAATCATGAACCTTATAATTATAAACAACACTATCATATGTGTAGTGTTCAACCTGGCACCTTCATCACTGCACACAGTCATGAATAATTATTACCATAGCTACATTTATCTGGGAGAACATAACCGTCATTGTTATCAAGCACCACATATCTATTGCTTCCACCGTGCCGCTCTACACCTCCGTACGCCAACAATCACTATTGTTTTAGCATTATTGAATCATAATAAGTCATCTGGCTTCAAACACAATATAACATAATGGAGGTGTATGTCATCCCCTGGCACCCTTTACTTTTCATAACATGTGAGACATCTCAATACCTCAATACATTATAATATAAATACACCGGTCTTCCCCTTTGTTGTGGGAAGTTAAATCATAAACACATCCGTACCATGTTTCCAGTTCAACTTCATGTTCCTTATTGTAGACCATACTGGTATAACCACCCAATTATGTACCTTGCCTCCCTTTTACTGACTGTACAGTACACCTGGAACAGCCTTGGTTACCCCAGGCCATTCAATCTACTGTTAATCTTCAACCTCACCATGCTACTATAATAATGGCATTATATTATATATATCCTTGCACACCTAGTCTGACCACCTTCATACAGGAATACCACCCAAATAGAATTAGCATAACCTAATATTTTATGCTACAGTGCTCCATATTTTCCTCTTGTCAGAACACAGACTTTATAGAACAATGCATACATCCTCCTCTACTCTGGACTATGATACTACATATTTTGCCCACTGTATTGAATTCTGGCTATATCAAATTCTCTAGAACTACACAACACAGTATCGTATCGATACTTGATTACTTCCAATTCGTACTGCCCTGTCTGCTATATTAAACCTAAAACCCTAAAAATATACACACCACCATAAGAGAACATCCTGTCCTGGATCTTCACCGAATACCCCTGGTACTAGTTTTCTTACTACGTCCCTGCCAATCTACAGAGTAGCACTTTTACCGTCACTAATTGAAGCAAACCCATGTTGTTGTCATTCAGCCGGTTATCGCCATTTTACATGTGAAGATAACTCTACTAATTTTAGTCACTCAGGAACAGAAGAGCTCCTCAGACTCGGTAAAAATATAAACCGAACTACACCAAATTGTACCTCAACCCTGTTGATGTTAAGTTTGGAGCTACCAGCTGGGGACTAGCAAAGGCACCACTATCCTATCTTTAATTAAGCTATCTAAATAAATTTAACTCACCAAGAGTGGGCTTACAAATTGCCAGTCATTTTCATGGATTTCCTAGAGCCTTGTGTGTGGGCCACACAAGCCAGTCTTGGTTAAATCTAGAGGCATTTGTGGCTCCCTGCTCTGGTCCAGTGACTGGGGAGGGCTGGTTAAAGCATCCATATTTGATCATCTTCACATCACTACAGCGATCTACATCATCGCTCCTTCGGCCACAGTTGCTAGTTGAAGAGAGCGGGAAACTGGCGAGCACTCCTTTTTATCCCTGTTTCTAGAGCGGCTTCCAATCATACCCTAGGGCACTGCAAGGGACGCTGGTATTGGTAACATCATCATCATCATGTATCGCGTCAGGCGATTACATATCTATCTATCTATCTATCTATTTATCTATCTATCTATCTATCTATCTATCTATCTATCTATCTATCTATCTATCTATCTATCTATCTATCTATATTTCTGTCTGTCTATCTGTCTGTCTGTCTGTCTGTCTGTCTGACGACCCGGCCAAGTTGTCCATCCATCCATCCATCCATCCTTCCATAGGACCCGGCCCGGCTTCGCCCAGCCCCTGGCGGCGAGCATCTCATTTAATTCATATTCGGCCCCTGCTCCCGTTCCCAAACAAGACGACCCAGCCCGGCTTCGCCCAGCCCCTGGCGGGGAGCGTCTCATTTAATTCATATTCGGCCCCTGCTCCCGTTCCCCAAAAGACGACCCGGCCCGGCTTCGTCCAGCTCCTGGCGGGGAGCGTCTCATTTAATTCATATTCGGCCCCTGCTCCCGTTCCCAAAAAAAAGAAGACCCGGCCAGGCTTCGCCCAGTCCCTGGCTGGGAGCGTCTAATTTAATTCATATTCGGGCCTTGCCCCCTTTCCCGTTCCCAAAAAAAGAAGCCCGGCCCGGCTTCGCCCAGACCCTGGCAGGGAGCGTCTCATTTAATTCATATTCGGCCCCTGCTCCTGTTCCCAAAAAAAAAGACGACCCGGCCCGGCTTCGCTCAGATAAGCTCCCTTTCCCGGAAATATGACGAACAGAATTGGAAGAGAACAATCTTCATCCCAATAACTAAATAGGGCAATCTGAAACTACTGAACGTAAACTTACCAAGATATCACGGAAACCCAATAAATGCTGTGATGACTGTATAGATGTCTAAGAGAAATAAAAAGATGAGTTAGAAAATTTTCACGTATTTAAAATAGATGAAATATTTTTATGAAAACTTTAAAAATGCCTTAAAGATTTGATCATTATATTTTATAAAGCATATGTCTGTAAATAACTGTAGACAAAGAGTTTATAAAGCTTTGATAACAATGCAACAATTATATATAAAATATATAGCAATGCTATTAAAAGTTATGTCCCTTAATATAACTCTTCTTAAGTTAAGTCCCCTCGCTATATATATAAATTATAATGTAAATTAAAATATTAAATTTTATTAAGTAAATAACTGTTTTTACGCTAACAATCTATGACAGTTGGCTGCACCGGAATGAGAAGAAGACGTGTCGAAAATTTCATGTCAATCGAATGGACCGTTCGCGAACGCATAAATAACAAACATACATACTTACAGACAGACATACATCGCATTTTATATATATATATATATATATATATATATATATATATATATATATATATATATATATATATATATATATATATATATATATATATACACACACACAGATCAGTGATCCGGGTTTTGTTTCCGGGTCCGGTCAAGGATGTGTACTACTGACGAGCTCGGGCGAGATCGAGACTCGAGTCTAGTGCTTCCACTTTGACGTGGATAGGCCTTGGGTTCATACCGGAGTATGATCAACGTTGCCAGTAGTGGGTTGTGCTCAATATTTAAATAAATAAAGTAGTTGAAGAGTTCGGGAAATGTATACTATAGGGAGAATCAGTACTAAAAGGAGATCGTAAGCAATATAATCTGTACTGGAGTAATGAACTAGAATATATGCATAATGATGTGGAAGTATGAAGAAAGCAAACAGAAGTCAAACTCAACCAAGAGCACCACAATAAATACCAGCATGCACAAGCCAAATTTTAGGCTAGACGGAAAAGCTGGCAGGAGAAAACAAAAGCTAATAAAACAACTTAGCGATGAAGGCACAGGGAGAAATTCAATGATTACTGATTACACTACATTAAGGCGGAAACATCTTAACAGGAAAAGAAGTAATTTAAATTTTCTACCACTGTAATTTTAAACTGACTGTCATGTCTTTGTGTTTGTACAAATTAAAGCGCATACAGAATGAAGCTATGAGGGTGATTCTGGGATGTACAAGGGACACCCTTGCGCTGCCGACTATTGCAGACAGACTCAAGGTTTTGCAGGCAAGGCCATAGGCCTACCTCAAGGATTGTGTCAGTGTCGAAATGAAATTCAGACTTGTATGGGGTTATAATCACAATGGGCCTTGAGTGTAGGGAGTGGTCAGCAGGTGCTGCGGAAGTAGGAATTCAACAATTAATTAAGAACTACTCTCGTCCTGGCAATGTGATTATCTATACCGATGGTTCTCTGTTAAGAGGCAAAAATGTTCCAGGGTATTTATAGCAAATGCAATTGGCCTATGTTTAGTAAAGGAGAGCTTGGCTTATAACACCACAACATTAAGTCTGAGAATGGAGGTGGAGGCGGTTACTTCAGCTTTCCGCTGTATACGCATGTTGTGATTTAACTTATTCACAAAGCATGCTGACAAATGTGAAGACAGGCATGTTTCGTGCAGAATGGCATGGATCAACATAGAGGTCTCCGTTTGTGAGCATTCGCTGGGTCTTTTCTTCAGGACATTTTGGTGTGGTTGTAAATAAACAGGCAGGCAGATTGGCTGGTGCCGGATCATTAAAGGGTGATTTGATGCATGGTATTGCAGATATGGTGAAGGTCCTCTGGGAGCATGTTATTAATGCAGAAGAACAGATAGACTATCGCGGTCTAGAGAGAATGCGTCAGCAAGTGGTGGTCAGATTATCTGGTCAACAGTCATCCCTCAGAGGTAAAGCAAGACGGATATCTAAATTAGAATGTAACGGGCACCATTAGTATTGAAACTCTTCGCTGGCTGCTGAAGATGAGTACTGAGCGCTGATGGAATGCCCTGAGAGCAATGATGTCGGTTCTAAACTCAACTCCCTCAGCTCTGTTTGCACACAACTGGATTCTGCAGATTAATGACTATTGCTTCTGCCACCTTTAACATGTGACCACTTTGTGTGTTAAACATGTTCATATTTTCCACCTCTCGGCCGACACAGACCTTTAACCTATGACGTACCGCCTCCTTTTATGCTGGGTAGCTCAATGAACTTTTGTCCCTGACTGTTAATATTTCCCTATCACGGGTGACAAAGAAGGAACATGTGCTGCTTCATTTACCCCTGTGATGGGTATTGTAAATATGTAAACAAAGGCAGGTCCACATGGGCGAATGGATAAGAACGGTGTTCTTGAACATTCGGTGTGCTGATGCCATGGTTAGCGATTCGCCCCCTACACCGGACAGCTGGACTAAAATGCTGACCTGTCGTCCTTGACTTGGGAACGTAAATTACAAGTACCTCTGAAGTCGGAGTTGGTTCGCCTGATGATGAGGGACACTGTTAACAGGGAAAGCTCATCCACACGCAAATTTCAGTCCATCACCAATATAAAATAGTGTGCATGGACTACGCTTGTGTTCAAAGCGAGTTTGCGCAAAAACAAATGTAAACAAAGTATCCACGGACCTAAATATTTCTCAGTTTTATGAACTTGTTCTTGACGATCATATTAAAACATTTTTGTAGTGTGCTGTCAACTGTCAAACTGTCATTTACTGCCAATATAATACCTTGCGGTGTAAGGCAGAGGGACCCCCGACAGAAAGCACCTTACAGAGGATTCGAACCTGGGTCTCCCAAAGGTGAGTCCTGCGTTCTAGTCACTCGGCCAGTCGCTCCTCTTTGTCTTGATATAAAAAGTAAAATGTGAAACTAAAGATGGTTAAAAAAAAAAAAAAGTGATGCAATAATATTAAGAATGATTGATTGAGGGCAGTCTTGGTTCGCCATCTCACACCGTATCCAGAGTCTATGGCCTGGTCTCTGTTATTGTTTCGATTATGCAAAGCCATCCTGGCATATATCTCTTCGATTCCACATATTCTTTTCCTGTCAAGTTTGCTAGTGTCACTTTGATTGCGCAAGATCCATTGTAAAATCTCCACCCCGATACAGATTCAACTCATGACCCCCCCGAGCTAGCAGGCCAGCATCTAGCCACCACGCTAGCTCGGCTTACTTGTTGAAAGCGTTCTTACAATTGAAAAACATTATCTCCCTTGCGTATAGTGAAAATATTTGTGTCTATGGATTTGAGATCACGAAAATGTTGTAAACTAAATGTGGACAATCTAATTCAGATAAATAGTCTTATTGTTTCGAGAGAAATAACTCATACTATAGGACTAGAAACGTTTGATTGTAGGTTCTGACAATACCAACTTAATGTTTGAATAGGATACCTACAATTCCTATTTATATGCAACTTTTGTATGCAAACCGCATTTATTGTCTTCGAGGAATTAATGTATAGAATAATAAATAGTATGCAGTCATTACACAAACAATATGAGAATGTTGCTGCATTTTATGTCCGGGGTCTTGTTGTATTTACAAGTATAAACAAAAGCATACAATAATATTGTCGCGCCATTACCCTCTTTGGACAGCAACCCCTTCAAATTAATATCCTCTGTGGTTGACATTAAAAGGAAGTCATATATTGGTATAATAGTTGGAAGGGACATAAATACAATAGAGGTGTTTCAAGGGACATTACTGAAATTAGTATAAATATATTAAGTGATTTAAATAATTATGGCGCTTATCTTAAATCTTTATTAAATTGTCATAAAATTTAGCGAAAGTAATATACACAATAAATAATTGATAAAAATGTTTAGTTATATTCAATGTTTGTGTAAAAGTAATGAATTTATTTTAAAAGCGTGAGATTCTTATAACCAATTTTTCTATTTTCCCTCGATATTACATCTAATGTTTTATTCCCAAACTACATAGTCCACTCCAATATCTAAAGTTACAGAAATTTTTGTCCGGCCTGTGAAAGGCCAAATATGCTTCAACAAAAATAAGTGTTTACAATTAATAAAGATGCTATATGACACAGACAAGCAGACTTAACACATGCACTCAATCAAATGTAACAAGACAAAACATAAGATAGGCTTACTGTAGAATTCTACCAGCACTTCTTTCCTATCCTAGACAGTTTCCTTCTAAAAGTCTACCAAGAAGCTTTTCACAAACAAGACCTCCCAAACAGTTGCAATATGTCTTAAATAACACTCATACCTAATGACACCACCGACAAACTACAGCTGAAAATTATAGATCCGTCTCATTGTTGAACACAAACTAGCAAAATCACTTGCAAACAATATAAATACGTTCATACCATCACTGATACTCTCAGACCAACAGTGCAGTATTCAACACAGAAACATACACCAACATACACACTTCATTAGAGATATCATCACATACACCCAGCAGAGAGACTGTTCGTCGTCCTCCCTCTTGACTGGTGATCTATTCACTCACTGCCAGTTTCAGGATCACAAGATGTGCCATACTAGGGTGTCCACTATCACGAATCATATATATATATATATATATACTCACACTTGAATAACTCTTAGAAGCAATCAGACAGAACACCAACATTAAAGGAACTCTTACACAAGGGTTGGGAGAGCGGAAACTAATTGCTTTTGCAGATTACACCGCTTTCTTCCATACAACGACTACTTGCCTAACAAACAGTCTACACACCTTCAGGCCGTTTGGTGAAGTCAGTGGGGCCAAGATAAACACACAAAATAATGGGTCTGGGAAAGTGGAAGAATAAAGCAGATATTTCCCCAGATCTAACAGTCAATGACAACACGAACATATATGGGATCACATTTCCACGCGATCCCAGACAAACACACACTAATCATCATCATCACGTGCCATGCCAATAAGCGTTGGCGGTCATGTTTCGCCAATGCACTCGATCACCAGAGTCGTGGATCAACTCAGGGTGTCCCGTAGGCTACCGGAGGGAAGGAGGCGCCATACCTCTCCTTTGATAGAAGATACCCCTACCCGGCGGATTGTTGAGGTGCTACACAGAACCTGTACTTTTGTATGGATGTGAAACGTCGATAATGAGCAGACAAGCTGAAAAACATCTGATGGCTGTGGAAATGTGGTTTCTGGGGAAAATGCAAAGAATACCATGGACAGACAGAAAATCCAGTGACAAAGTCCTACAAGAAACAAATGGAAATCGAAAGCTGATCAGATAAATTAGACGTAGACAGTCGACATTATTTTGGCTTGTTATGAGAAGAAATACACTGGAGAACTTGGTGACAATTGGCAATGTCGAAGGGAAGAGAACAAGAGGAAGTCAGAGAAGTAAATACCTGGGTGGCTTAGCCACGTGACATAGTTGACACAGGAACACCGAGCTGATAAAACAACTCTGGTGATAGCGTGAAATGGCGAAACAAGACCGCCCAAGCTTATCAGCATGGCACATGATGATGATGATATATGTTTAGGTTTAGCCAAATGTGTGCTCGATAATGTCTCACTACAACCATCGTTATTATTCTGCTATTGACAAATGTATCACCGTCATAAGCAATGCTAATACGCGTAGACAGTCTTGGTTAGCCACCTCACATCGTTGCCAGAGTCTATGGTCGGGTCTCTGTTTTCGTCTCGATTATGTAAAGCCATCCTGGCATATATCTCTTCGTTTCCACATCCTCTTGTCCCTTCAAGTGTACTGGTGGTCACTAAGTGTTCAAGTTTATTTCTCATCGTAACATGATTTAAAAATAAAAAAATACTTGACTGTATGCGTTTAATTTTTCTTATCAATTTACGTTTTTCGTGTGTTCCTTGAAGGACATTCTCATTCGTTTTTCTGTCTGTCCATCCATGGCATTCTTTACATGTTCATCAGAAATCTCATTTCTACTGCGATTCGATGTTTCCTAGCTTGTCAGTGCTAAAGCTCTAGAAATGTAAACAATATAAATTAACACGAAGTAGTGCAGTTATACGGAACACAATTACGGAAAACAAAGGGCGTGGAGATGACAAGCCTTCATCAGCCAGAGACGACCAGGGAGGCCAGGTCCATTGCAAAATTCAGCCCCGATACAGATTCGAACTCATGACCCCCGAGCTGACAGGCGAGCATCTAGCCACTACGCTAACTCGACTTCCGTGTTGAAAGCCTACTTACAATTGAAGAAGACAGATTTCTTGCGTATAGTGGAACATTCTAACGAAATATTTGTGTCCATGGATTTGAGAGGACGAAAATATTGTAAACTAAAGGGAGAAAATCTAATACAGTCAGTGGTCTCATTATTCGAAGAGACATAACTCACACAATAGGATTAGAACCGTTTGTTTGTAGGTTCTGACAATAAAAACTTAATGTTTAAATAAGATACCTACAGTTCCTATTATATGCAACTGTTGAATGCTAACCGCATTTAATGTCTGCGAGGAATTAATATGTAGAGTGATACATAGCATGCATACAATTAGAGAATCTTGGTGCATTTTATGTCTGGGAGTCTTGTTCTATTTGCAAATGTAAACGGAAAATTATGTATTTTACTGCGCCATTACCCTATTTGGACAACAATCCCTTCAAATTAACTCTTGGCTAAGATCAAAGTGTCGGACTTTTGGCTAAAATCGGTCACCAACTACCAAACTGAACTCACTGGCAGCGGGCCTTGGTGGACCACTGTGAGCGAAGACTCATAGTGGGACTAAGGGGTCCGCAAAAAACAAAAACAAAAAAATTCAAATTAGACAATGCAGATATCCCCTTGTTATGACATGCCATCGGAGTGTGTACTGGCTGCCTCTGATGCGAGTGAACAGTTCCCTTTGTGAGTTAACTTCTTTCAAAATATCTTCATTGCTCTTTCTCCGGTACTGCACTTGGTCTGGCCAGGGGCTGAGATGATCAATCAAACCTCACAACTCCTCACAGTAGCTGTGGGCTTGGTAGACCACTGTGGGCAAAGGCTCATAGTGGGACTAAGGGCCCACAATAAAAACAGGGGGACACAGGGGCATTAGAGTGTCGCTCTATTATCTGGGGGTAATCCTTTAACAAAAAAAAAAAGCTAAAAAATTAGACAATGATGATTACTGCCCCGAAAGTAACAGGGAAGCCAAGAAATTCGACCAACACCTCAACCACGAGCTGTGCAAGGGTGTTTGTGTGTTTGTTGTGCAAGGGTAATGGCTTAAAGAACAATCGTGTCCTCATGGAGTTTATTCCCAAGAGGGAGACAGATAAGATCAGATCCACGATCCTGAGTGACCAAGCTGAAGCCAGCAGGTATAAGGTGAAGTAGGCTCGTCGCTGTTGTGAAGATCGCATTGCCCAGAAAAGGGAGGAGTTGTTGAAGAACATTGAAGAGTCCAAGAAGTAATCCACGCAGACATGGACGCTGACATTACACATACTTTCTTAGACACAGAAACATTGTTTGTGCAGAAAATAAACAATTATTACCTGTAAAAATAATTTTAAAAATTCTTTCAAATTAATATCCGTAGTATGGCCGAATGGATAAGAACACTTGTTCTTAAACATCCGGTGTGCTGATGCCGAGGTAAGGGGATTCAACCCCTACACTGGACAGTTGGAATAAAATGTTGACCTATCGTCCTTGACTTGGGGACGTAAATTACAAGTACATCTAAATTCGGAGTGGGTTGACGTGATGGCGAGGGACACTGTTAATAGGGAACGCTATTCCCCACGCAAAATTCATTCCGGCAGAAGTTGTATGTATGGACCACGCTTGAGTTGTGTGGGTGGCAACGTGATCAGTTGCTATTTGTGGCTGACTCAGTCTCACGGTTATTAATCTGAGCCAGGGATGGACCCTAATATAACTTCTCTTTGAGCTTGAAAGGGGTAATGGTATAATCTAAATCAAAAACCACACACAATGAACTTTGTGAATACGAAATAAAACCGATTTATAAGGAGTCATATAATCACATTAGATGAAAGAGACATTAACAAAATAACAGCTGATTCAAGGGACATAACTAAAAGTATTATAAATGTATTTTGTGATGTAAATAATTGTGGTATTTATCTTAATCTTTTATTACATTTTCGTAGAATTTCACGACAGTTCTATGCGTTATAAATAATGGGATAATAATGTTAGTTATCTTTAAAGTTTATATAAAAGTAATGACTTTGTTTTATACGCGTGAGAGTCTTATAACTAATTTTCTTATTTGTCCTCAATATGACATCAAATGTTTTATCCCTTCAATGACCACTAACTGAAATATAGATGGAATATAATTTTTGTCCGGCTTGTAAAAGGCCAAACGTTCTTAAAATAAAGGGTTCTCACAATTGATGAGGAAACTGTTTGACACAGATTAGCAGACATAACACTTGATTTCAATTAAATGCAAATAGACAACGCACCAGGACTAGATGGATTCAGCGTAGAAGTTTACCAGCACTTCTTACCTATCCTAGGCTGCTTCCATCTAAATCTCTACCAAGAATCTTTTCACAAACAAGAACTCCCAAACAGTTGCAACATGTCATACATAACACTCATACTTAAAGACAGTTTAGTTTAGTTTAGTTTAGTTTAGTCACCCATAAGTGCTCCGTTCTACTCCTATCTCAAGCATGAGTCCGAAGAATCTCAGCTCGGTGCACGAACTCCATAGCACCGGCGAGGATCCTAAAATACTTTCGGTAGATTTTTTAACTCGAAATTTTGCCCGGGCAGCGCCGTTAGGCTACTCTTTTTCGATTTCCAACTGCCAAGGGATATTTTACGTGTGCAACAATACACACGGGCGTCCGATCTTACTACCCTGAAACCAGGGGAAATTTTTGTTACTAGAAAATCACGTGAATAGATCCGGGACTTAAAAACAACACAAACTAAACACATCTGAAATACTATAGAACCATCTGAATTTTAGATACAAACTACAACCTTCTACCAAATCACTTGCAAGCAAAATAAATACGTTCATGTCATCATTGATACTCTCAGACCAACAGTGCAGTATTCTACACAGAAACATACACCAACATACACACTTCATTAGAGATATCATCACATACATAAACCCATTAGAGATAATGTCCATCCTTCCTCTTGTACTAAAGAATCACAAGATCTGTAATACAAGGGTGTCCACTATTACCAAACCTATATGTACTAACACTAGAAACAACTCTTAGAAGCAATCAGACAGGACACCATGATTAAAGGAACATCTTTACCAGGGTTTTTCTTCTTCTTCTTCAGCGTTCCGAGCCATTGAGGTTCTTTGCTGCAGATACAATCCGTCTCCATTCGTCTCTCTGGTTGACCTTCTCTTGCCAGTCGTTGATTCCAAGTGCTTGTAGGTCTGTATATATATTTATCTCTCCACCGTCTTCTTGGTCTACCTCGGGGTCTACTGTCATTTATTTCCTGAGTATTAGCGAGTTTTGTTTCCCTATTATCTTCCATTCTTTCTACATGCCCCAGCCATTGCAGTCTATTAGCCTTCATAATACCAGTGATTAGCGGGGACTTAAACAGATCATAAATGTCTTTGTTACTTCTTCTTTTCCACTCTCCACTTTGTGTATCCCTAATGGGTCCAAAGATGCGTCTTAAAATTTTGTTCTCAAAGGTTTGTAACAAGGCTTCGTCTCCTTTCGTTGTACTCCAGGTTTCAGAGCCATACAGCACAACTGGTCTGATCAGTGCTTTGTATATTGTGATTTTGGTGTTACGAGATAGCGCATTTGATTTTAGTAGATGTTATAGTGCATAGTATATCTTATTTCCAGAGTTGATTCTAGTTTGTATTTCTTCCCTTATGATGTTGGAGCAGTTGAAGATTGTACCCAGGTATTTGTATGTTTCCGTTCTTTTAATGGTCATATTATCTATTTGTATGTGGCCAGAGTTTTTAGCCATTCCATCTCTTGAAAGTACCATATATTCTGTCTTATCTTGGTTGATAACCAGCCCCATCTGTTGGGATTTTTCATTTAAGTGAGTTTTACGTGTGCAGCAATACACACGGGCGCCCGATCTCACTACCCTGAAACCAGGGGAAATTTTTGTTACTAGAAAATCACGTGAATAAATCCGGGACTTAAAAACAACACAGACAAAACACATCTGAAATACTATAGAACCATCTCAATTTTAGATACAAACTACAAACTTCTACCAAATCACTTGCAAACAAAATAAATACATTCATGCCATTACTGATACTCTCAGACCAACAGTGCAGTATTCAACACAGAAACATACATACACACTTCATTAAAGATATCATCACATACATAAACCCATTAGAGATAATGTCCATCCTTTCTCTTGTACTAAAGAATCACGAGATATGTAATACAAGAGTGTCCACTATCACCAAACCTGTATGTACTAACACTAGAAAAAAACTCTTAGAAGCAATCAGACAGGACACCACGATTAAAGGAACATTTTTACTAGGGTTAGAGGAGCGAAAACTATTGCTCATACAGATGACACCGCTGTCTTTCCTACAACCTACACACCCATAATTAATATACTTCACACCTTTAGACAGTTTGGTGAAGGAGGTGGGGCCAAAATAAACATACAGAAATCCAAAAAGTGTATTTTGCTTGCAAGAAGCTCACCTCAATGAAATCAGAGGCTACCAATGTTATCGATTTGACCGAAAGGACAGGCGGTGTGGGATATTGACCCATGTAAACAATAACATCACTGCTTCCAACATTCCAACATGTAGAAGAGGCAGAGTATCATACACTTAAACCTAAGACATCGTCCTTGGCCTGCGGACGTAAATTACAATCACCTCTGAAGTCGGAGTTGGTTCGCCTGATGGCGAGAGACACAGTTAAAAGGGAAATTAAATACACACACAAAGCACAGTCTAACACTACTCGAAGTTGTGTGTATGGACTACCCTTGAGTTCAAAGCCCCCAAGCGCAAAAAAAAAAAAAACATAAAAAAACAACTTAGACAATAGGGATCTAGACCTGATCAAATACTACTGTCGTAGTGACCGCCCACAGGTACTTGACACTACAAATAGAAGAAGGAAACATGATTGTATGTGGCGATTTTGACAGCCACTCGCAGAGCTAAGGCTATGATCACATGGCCCAGAGAGGAGAGAGACTGGAAGACTGGTAGGACTAGAATAGATTCATCTTGATTAACACCCACATATCTTCTACTCGAGATCATGGCACACTACAACTACATCCGACCTGGCTTTTTATTCATGAGACCTGGGAGGAATATTACACGAATTGTTGGAAAACAACTTGCTGGCAGCTACCATCGGCCAGTCTATCTAACTGTAGAAAATAACCTTGTAAGTGAACACAGCACCCTCTCGAGGTGAAACTACACAAAAGCAGACTGGGCAATGTACAAGCATCGCACCAGCATACTTGTAAGAAATCTGAACACAGATAAAATCATAAATAAAGTAGTTGAAGAGTTCGGGAAATGCATACTACCGGCAGAATCAGTAGCTAATGGAGCTCGTAAGCAATATAAACCGTACTGGGGTAGTGAACTAGAACATATGCATAATGATGTAGAATTATGTAGAAAGCAAGCAGAGTTTACACCCAACCAAGAGCACCACAATAAATACCAGCATGCACAAATACAAATTAAAAGGGCCAAACTTCAGGAGAAAACAGTGTCACTGAACTTTGAATGAGACACACACAAATTGTGAAAGCTAACAAAACAACTTAGCGATGGGAGAACATCCCGAAATTCAAAGATTGCACTACATTAAGACGAAAACATCTTAACAGGAAAGCAAGCAGCTAACCATTTTCGGACTCATTTGCGAAAGATAGCAACATCGAAATTAGTCCAGAAAAACAACACGTAAAACATTCTTACGCCACAAAAGGCTGGCTTTATGCAGTGTTACTCTATGGAAGATCAGACAACCTACCTCTCTCAGACTCTAACTGCCTCTTACGGCGTGCATGGTAGGCAACAGTGTTACTATCCTTTGCTCCACCGTATGGGCCTCGGCAACACACGGGCGGATACATTGAGTATTCTTCTCAAGTATCTCATTTCTGTTGCTGTGATTATTCTTTTCTCTTTTTCTGTCATTGTCCAGGCTTTGGCATTGGTAGCATAGAGTTGGTAGGAAGATTGTGTTGTAAAGTGCTTTCTTGGTAACTATTGATACATGTTTGTTCTTTAGTATTGGAGCAATTTGTCCAGTGAGTTGGTTTGCCTTATTGCGTCTATTTTTGATCTTGTCTTCTGATTTGCCATTTGATCATATTATAATTCCTATGTACTTAAAAGCTCTTTACTTGTTTCAGGGAATATTCGTTTAGGTGAATTGTTGTTGCTTTTTCTTCTCCAGTTATAGTCATTACCTCTGGTTTACTTGTGCTAATTTTCATGTCATGTTCCCTACACATTTCGTTTAGACTATTCGTGTGGTCTTGTAATTCATCTTCTGATTTTGCTATTAGTGCTTGGCCATCCGCAAACAGGAGTTCCATAATGTTGTAATTTGAAGATGGTTCTTCTTCTGTGTTCTCGTCATGCGATGTTGTTGACGTGTCTGTTTGGCTGGTTCTTTCCATATGTTGTCTATATATGTTATGAACAAGAGAGCGGACAGGACACAATCTTGTCGTACTCCAGATCTTATGGTGAAGGGTTCTGAATGTCCTCCAGTTGCTGTCACTATGCATTCAATGCTGTTGTATAAACTTCTACATAGGTTTGTTAGATGTGTACTCACTCCATATTGTTTAAGGATTTTCCACAGCTTTTTTCTATCTACTCTATCAAATGCCTTTTCTACATCGACAAAGGCTAGGTAGAGTGTTTCATTAAATTCAATTGGTTGTTTTATAAGTTGTCTAAGAGCAAAAATGGCATCTGTACATTCTTTGTTTTTCCTAAATTCTAGTTGTGTTTCGCTTAGCTGGGGTTTTATAATAGTTCGTAATCTTTACTCAAGAATTTTGCAAAAGATTTTCCCAGTATGACTCAACAGTGAAATGCCTTTGTATTGTATGCAGTCTTTTTTTTTTGCTGCCTTTGTTTTTCCAAATTTGAATGATTATGGCTTTTCTCCGTCTCGTGGTGTCTGTTGTTCTACCCAAACATGGCTGAATAGTCTATGTAGCCATGCTATTCCTACTTCTCTTGCTGCTTTAATTGGTACATTTGGTATTTCATTTTGTCCCGGTGATTTGTTCAATGGGGCTAATCTGACAGCTTCTATAATTTCTTCTTTACGTATGTCTGGTTCTAGCTCTTCTGGGCATCTGTGTCGGTTTCTTGAATTCCTGTGACATCTGATGGAATGTTGAGAAGCTGTTCGAAGTACTGCTTCCATCTTATTAGGATTTGTTTTTGTTCACTTATTGGTTCTCTATTTTCGCTGTAAATTATTTCAGTTGAGTCAAAGGGTTCACCTCTGGTTCTCATTGCACTGATATTTTTGTAGAAGTTTCTAGTTGCCTCCCTGTAGTTTTTATTTAGAGTTTCTCCATACTCCTTCCAGTCTTTTTGTTTTTCTCTCTTTACTATTCTATTCATATGTCTTCTCGCTATTCTATATTCTATGTAATCACGTTCGTGTTTGCTATTCAACCACTTTTTATATTTTTCCTTTTTGTCTTTTACAGCTTTCTTTACCTCTGCGTTCCATCAACTTGTTATTTTCTTTATCCGTGTTTTACGTTTTTTCGTGGTTCCACCTGTTATTTTTGCAGTATTTAAAATAATTGATTTGAACATCTCCCATTGTTCTAACGCTGTTTTTCTTTCTATAGGTAATTTTACAACGATTTTAGTTAGTTCTTTCTCATAATTTTCCCTTACTGCCTCGTCTTTGAGGACTTTTAAGTTTAATGGTTCGCATGGATGTATTTTCCTGGTCTTTGTTTTATTTTTCTGTTGGTTCTTATTGTGGCCACAACTGCTTTGTGGTCTGTGATTACGCTTAAGTTGGGCACTGCCCTTGCATCTAATATATTTCTCTTTCTATTATTTCTTGTTAATATAAAATCAATTTGGCTTTTTAGCATCTCGATCGTTCCATTTATACCAGGTGTATATTTGTGAGTCTGTGTTTATAGAATGTGTTTGTTATACAAAGGTCGTGTTGGTTGCATAGCTCTATCAGTCTACTTCACACACAGTAATTTAAATTTTCTAGCATTGTAATTTTAACTGACTATCATGCCATTCTGTTTGCACAAACTAAAACACATACAGAATGAATCAATGAAGGTGATTATGGGATGTACAAGGGGCACCTCAAAAGTGTTTATGCGATACATCCTGGCGCTGATGACTATTACAGACATACTCAAGGTTTTGCAGACAAGGCCATCCCTCAAGGTAGCTGCGGACAAGGAACACCTCCTACAAGATTTCCTGGATGTAGTCAGTGGTTACAAGCTGCTAAGAGGAAGATCATGGATCGCTCAGGCAGAAGATACCATCAGAGAAGTGTGCACACTTGAAAGATTAGAAGAGGCAAGGATTGGGTCAGAGTGTCGAATAGAATTTTAGACTTGTGTGGGGTTATAACCACAATGGGTCGTGAGTGTGGGGAGTGGCCAGCAGGTCATCATCATCAATATAAATTGCAGTACACACTACAAAAATGTATTAATATGATCTTTAAGAACCAGCATTAAAAACAGAGATATGTAGGCTCGCAGATCCTTTATTTACACATTTACAATACCCATCATGGGGGAGAATTAATCAGCGCATTTTCCTTCTTTGTCACCGGGGGTTAGGAAATATTACCACAGTCAGGGACAAAAGTTCATTGAGCTACCCAGTACAAAGGGGGGCTGTATCATGCATGTCAGTGTCTTTGTCAGTCGAGAAGTGAAAAGTATGACCATGACCAAGACAAAAGTTCGTTTAACATCCACCCCAATCGTCCCCACTCCAAAAAATCCATTGTGTCTGTGATTACGTTACTACCCAGTACAGTTAACTTCAGTCTTTGTTTTGGATCTCTCTCTCTCTCTCTCTCTCTCTCTCTCTCTCTCTCTCTCTATCTCTTTCTCTCTCTCCTTCTTTCTAGCTCTCTCTCTCCTTCTTTCTTTCTAGCTCCCTCTCTCTCTCCTTCTTTCTTTCTAGCTCTCTCTCCCTCTCCTTCTTTCTTTCTAGCTCTCTCTCTCCTTCTTTCTTTCTAGATCTCTCTCTCCTCCTCCTTTCTTTCTAGCTCTCTCTCTCTCCTTCTTTCTTTCTAGCTCTCTCTCTCTCCTTCTTTCTTTCTAGCTCTCGCTCACTCCTTCTTTCTTTCTAGCTCTCTTTCTCTCTCTCTCTCTCTCTCTCCTTCTTTCTTTCTAGCTCTCTCTCTCTCTATGTCTCTCTCCTTCTTTCTTTCTAGCTCTCTTTCTCTCTCTCTCTCCTTCTTTCTTTCTAGCTCTCGTTCTCTCTCTTTCTCTCTCTCTCTCTCTCTCTCTCTCTCTCTCAATCACTCCTTCTTTCTTTCTAGCTCTCTTTCTCCTCTCTCTCTCACTCCTCTCTCTCCTTCTTTCTTTCTAGGTCTCTTTCTCTCTCTGTCTCTCCATCATTCTTTCTAGCTCTCTTTCTCTTTCTCTCTTCTTCTTTCTTTCTAGCTCTTTCTCTCTTTCTCTCTATTTCTTTCTTTCTGGCTCTCTTTCTCTCTCTCTCCTCTCTCTCTCTCCTTCTTTCCTTCTAGCTCACCTCTCTCTCTCTCTCTCTCTCTCTCTCTCTCTCTCTCTCTCTCTCTCTCTCTCTCTATCTATCCATCTCTCTCGTGTCAGCATGAGCAAATGCTATAAATACCTGTTTACGATTCACTTTGAAAATGGGACGCTTGATACAATGATTAGTGTATGATCCACAAATTGTTACCGTTTAACTTGTTTATATATAGACTAAGTGTGAATGAGAATACTTGGTGTATTTGTTTAGCGCTCGCTCGAGAACTCAAACGTAGTTACTACACACTACTTCTAGTAGTGCTGGGCTGAATTTTGCTTGTGGATTAGCTTTCCCTATTAACAGTGCTCCACACATCAAGCGAACCGACTCCGACTTCAGAGACACTTGTAATTTACATCAGCAAGTCAAGGACGATGGGTCAACATTTTAGTCTAACTGTCCGGTGTATGGGTTGAATCCCTTATCTCGGCATCAGCACACCGAATGTTTATGAACACGCGTTCTTATCCATTTGGCTACGCTGACCTATACTTGGAGTATGAAAACATTTGTATGTTATATTATTAGTGTGCATGAGAGGAAATTATTACTCCACAATCATCATCAACAAGTAATGTGTAGGTAATTACACCATATCATGAGTATAATGTGTATATAAATGTATATCTTATATTCGCAAGCGTAAACAAAAACAAACACACACAACGCACCATGTAGATACAGTTTTGTACGAAATAAAAGTCTTAAAAAGAAACTAAAATATGATGGGCCTCCTTCTTTCCTTATGCAAGGAAGGCCCGTGTACCTGCACCATGCCATAAATGTTATATTATCCGGCATGGCACATGATTGATTGATTGATATGAATGTATATGTTTTATTCGCACATGTGTCACTTAATATTAACAAACGGCACCGCTCTGTCACACACACACACACACACACACACACACACATACACACACACACACACACACAAGAAACACACATAAAACCTCCTAAACACTCACTGCTTTGTATGAAATACAAGTTTTTAAAAACATCGCAGAACGAAGTCCGCTACCCCGATGGGTGAGGGAAGGGAGTCCCCTACATCGGAACATTGGACAAATCATACTTTGGTTGGGTTGACGCCTACGATCCTCCCAAATGTGGGTGACTCGAGTGTGTAATTCTTTCGTGAGGGGACTGCGTTCGTGCTATCCCCTCAAAATAAATTGAGATGACTGTTGATATGTTTATAATATTTACTAATCCTATACATGTTTATTGTAAGAAGACACAGATTATGGTTGTCACTAAGAAGAACGAAATACACAGTGTAGTATACAAGTAAATCGGCATATTCTTAAGCAAGTGAATCGGTAAAATTATCTCGGAACAGTCATAATATCTGATGGGAGATGCCTTGAAGAGATAAGAACAAGAATCGCCATGGCGAAGGTAGCCTTTTCCAAGATGAAAAACATACTGACCAATAAAATGATGTCATTTGCAACGAGAAAATGAGTGTTGAGGTGCTACATAGAACCTATGCTTTTGTATGGATGTGAAGCGTGGCCAATGAGCAAACAGGCTGAAAAACATCTGATGGCCGTGGAAATGCGGTTTCTGAGGAAAATGCAAAGAATACCATGGACAGACAGAAAAAACAACGACAAAGTCCCACAAGAAACAATTGAAAATCGTAAACTGATCAGATAATTTAGACGTAGACATACGATATATTTGGGGCATGTTATGAGAAGAAATAAATTGGAGAACTTGGTGACAACTGGCAATGTCGAGGGGAAGAGAATAAGAGGAAGTCAGAGAAGTAAATACCTGGGTGGCTTGGCCACGTGACATAGTTGACACAGGAACACCGAGCCGATACACGATTCTCGTGATCGAATAAAATGGCGAAACATGATCAGCATGGCACACGATGATGATGATATATGTTTAGGTTTAGCCAAATGTGTGCTTGATAATGTCTCACTACAACCATCGTTTTTATTCTGCTATTGACAAATGTATCACCGGCATGTGCAATGCTAATACGCGTAGACAGTCTTGGTTAGCCATCTCACATCGTTGCCAGAGTCTATGGTCGGTTTTCTGTTTTCGTCTCGATTATGCAAAGCCCACCAGGCATATATCTCTTCGTTTCCACATCCCCTTTTCCCGTCAAGTGTACTGGTGGTCACTAAGTATTCAAGTTTATTTCCCATCGTACCAGGATTTAGAAAAATACTGGAGTCTCTGCGTTTACTTTTTCTAATAAGTTTACGTTTTTCATTTGTTCCTTGAAGGAGATTCTCATTGGTTCTTCTGTCCACCCATTGCATTCTTTGCATTTCCATCAGAAATCTCATTCCCACTGCCATTAGCTGTTTCCTAACTTGTCTGTGGTAAATCTGTAGAAATGTAAACAATATAAAATAACACGAAGTAGTGCAGTTTTACAGAACACAATTACGGAAAACAAAGAACGTTGCGACGACTAGCCTTCATCAGCCAGGGACGACTAGGGAGGTCAGATCTATTGTAAAATCTCCACCCCGATACAGATTCGAACTCATGCCCCCCGAGACGACAGGCGAGCATCTAGCCATCTCGCTAGCCCGGCTTCAGTGTTGAAAGTGTGCTTACAATTAAAAAAGATAAGCTTTATTGCTTACAGTGGAACATTCTAACGAAATATGTGTGTCTATGGATCTGAGATTCCGAAAACGATGTAAACTAAAGAAAAATGTTGTAAACTAAAAGGGGAACAGTCTAATACAGATGAACTGACTAATTGTTCCGAGAGAAATAACACACTATAGGACTAGAAACGTTTGTTTGTAGGTTTTGACAATGAAAACTTAATGTTTGAATAGGATACCTACAATTCCTAATTATTTTCAATTTTTGAATGCTAACTGCATTTAATGGCTGCGAGGAATTAATTAATGTATAGAATAATAAATAGTATGCAGTCATTAAACTAACAATTAGAGCATATTGCTGCATTTTATGTCCAGGGCCTTGTTTTGTTTGCAAATATACATTGCAAGTATATATACAAGCGCACAATAATAGTATCGCGCCATTACCCTCTTTAGACAACAACCAATTCAAATTAATATCCTGTGTGGTGGACATAGTGATCAACCGCTATCTGTGGCTGATTCGGTCGCAGGATTATAAATCTGAGCCAGTGATTAACCCTATTATAACTTCTCTATGAGGCTGAACGGGGTCGGGTGATGATATAAACGAAATCGATAAAAACGCAAAGCACCTTGTGAATACACATTGCTGTGGTGTACGAAATAAATTAACATTATAAGGAAGTTATGTAATTTAGAATAGTAGAACCGCATTAAAGCGGGACATAACCGCATTAAAGTTATTTCAAGGGACTTTACTGAAAGTAGTTTAAATGTGTTATGAGATCTAAATAATTGTGGTATTTATCTTAATCTTGTATTTTTTTTTTTTTTTTTAGAATTTAGCAATCGTTATTTACATCATAAACAACGGGATAAAAATGTTTAGTTAGCTTCAAAGTATCTGTAAAATTTATGGATTAATTGTATATGCACGAGAGTCTTATAACTCATTTTTCTATTTTTCCTCGATATTACATCAAATGTTTTATCCAAGTTATGAACATTGTTACAAATGCCTACTATCATAAAACAAATTTTTGTCCGGCCTGTGAAGGGCCAAAAATTATTAATAAAATATGTTCTTACAATTTATAAAGAAACTGTCTGACACAGATAAGCAGGCATAAGACATGCACTCAATCAAATGTAAAAAAGATACAATACCAAGATCAGATGGACTCACTGTAGAATTCTACTAGCACTTCTTTCCTATCCTAGGAAGCTTCCTTCTAAAAGTCTACCAAGAAGCAAGAACTCCCAAACAGTTGCAACATGTCATACATAACACTCATACCTAAAGACAATACAAGCAAAACATCTGAAAACGATAGACCCATCTCATTATTAAACAAGAATACACAATTCTAGCAAAATCACCAGCAAACATAATAAATACATTCATGCCATCCCTGATACTCTCAGACCAATAGTGCAATTTTCAACACAGAAACATACACCAAGATACACACTTCATTAGAGATATCATCACATACATACACCCACCAGAAAGACTGTCCATCCTTCTTCTTGGACTGGTGAATCATTCACTCACTGCCAGTTTCAGATCACAAGATCCAGTATCACCAATCCTATATATACTCACACTAGAACCACTCTTAGAAGCAATCAGACAGGACACCAAGATTAAGGGGAAATTTACACAATGGTTATGAATGTGGAAACTAATTGCTCATGCAGATGACACCACTGTCTTCCCTGCAACCACCACATCCATAATAAATATACGTCACACCTTCAGATAGTTTGGTGAAGGAAGTGGGGCTAAAATAAACATACATAAATCCCCCCCCCCCCCTCCCAGACCAATAGTGCAATAAAAAAAAAAAAAAAAAAAAACTGGGTCTGGGAAAGTTGAAGAATAAAGCGGATTTCACTCTACATCCAACAGTCACAGACAACATGAAAATATATGGGAATCACATTTCCACGCGATCCCAGAAATCACACACAGAAATATGGCATTCACTGACAAAACAAATTATATACATATTTTTTTCTTCTTCGCATATCCATTACAGGACATCGCTGTCAACATCAGCATCTTTCAGCTGATTGTTGATTTCTTGGCAAGATTACGCTCAGTAGTTTGTCATTGCTTTCTGAGCGGCCGGCTCACATACCCCGTAAGTCACAATCGTGGCGAGAACCGCTACCAATTGTCGCGCAAGTTACGGCCCTCACCTGGATATACGGGATACGGATCGCTAACCCCTTGGCCAGGGAGACGGTATATACATACTACATAGGTATAAATACAAAACATCAACAATTTTTGGAAGAAGCACAGTTGTAAACACTTTCATCATTCCTAAGATAATATATTTAGCTACAGTAAAACTTGGTTAGATCCCCCAAAACAGACAATCACAGACATAAGCAAACACATCAGACATTTAATCTTCAGCAACACGATTCACAGTACAACCCAAAATAATAATGCAAGATAAGAAACAAGGGGGATTACACTACAAGACCTACACACAAAACTACAAGCATTCAGAATCAACCATAAGGACACATCATCAATCATCCAGACCAACACTCACTAGCATTATACTACATTGCAATTAGAATACACCGCCTTGAGGAAATAGGCAACACGATACCACATTATTACGGCACACCATCACAAGGTAGACACCGCAAGGTACAAGAGGAACAAGATCAGAAGATGAGACTACCACAATTCTACAGAACATTACAGAACGTATATGTAAGCAATACAAGGCAATGAACATTTAACAAAACAGGCAACCAAGCAAATATACAAATACTTAGTTAAACAACCAGCACTACCATACACATGAGAATCGAAAGAGGATGCAAACACTACATTAAAGATTATAGCTGTTGTAGTGTAGCGTATGCTACTCGGATAGAGAATTTACCAAAGTAGATACAAATAGTCTTCCTAAGAACAGAAAGACTACTCACAGACGAAGAAGAGACCAAACTCCTCGTAATTCTAGACTGATTCGATAGGTCCCAGAACAAATCTAAGCTAGCGAAGAAAGAGTGAGGAGGAGAAGGCGTGGAAATGGTGTCAGAAGAAGACATAGAAATAGGAGGGCAGGCGCCAGGAGAACAAGACGAAAAGTGGAGAGACTAGGTTTCAACCATGTAAGAGTGGGATACTGGAACTGTCGTAGTGCCAGGCAGAGAGGGCCTGTATTGGAGAGGCTAATATATGATTTTGATGTCCTCATTCTCCAGGAGTTAAATACAGACAAATACCATTGCCCTGGGTACGTCAGTTATATAAACCCCACTGGGCAGAAGAGACATGGGCAAGGTCTGCTGGTGAAGGAAGGAGTGAAGCATGTGGTACTTGGCTTGAGCCAGTAGAATCACAGTGCAAGAGAGGTCCAGGGTATACAAATGGAGATTGGTGGCTTAAGTTGGAACATCATAAATGTATATGCCACAGTGAACTGTTTTGTCAGAAAGGAGCATTGGGACTGGCTTAAGGAATTGGAGGAATTACCAGGTGATAGGCTACTCATATGTTGAGACTTCAATGCGAGGAACAGAGATTGGGACAGTTGTGGAGAAAACCGACAGGGAATTGCCCTTGTGGATGCCATGGTGGACTCCGATGTGGCCTGCATAAATGATATTAGGCCGACTAGAATGTCAATAAGGCCTGGCGATGCAGACACTGCTATTGATTTGGCACTTGTCTCCCAGTCATCAGTCCTTGATGTAAAGTGGACTGTTTTGAATGACCATGGGAGTGATCACATGCCATGCTCAGTCCTGATCTCTAAATCCAGGAAAGTTAAGGCTGGGAGAGTGCACAAGACTGCCATGGTGCAAAAGGTAGATTTCGGGCATCTGATGTGGATGAATTGAAGTCACCGCTGATGACTGAAGGACACACACGAACTTTGTAAAGTAACGACAGGACGCCGGCTGTTTCAGGAAAATTACGTTTCCCTTCTTACGATTCATATTGCTGCACATGGTCACACAAACATACTATCACTAAATTCACATTAATACTACAACTATCACAACTAACATTTCGGCGGCAATATATAGTTTGCTTTGCCGAATTCATACTTTGGAGCCACGCGTCTGGTACCATGATCCGCTCGAGTCTAACTGATCTATGGTGACGTTTTGCGCTTGCACCAAAACGTCTTGCACACTTTTCATGCTTTTGTAACCAATGCTGTGCAAAGTGTGATTTACAATCCTCTCGCTTTTCGCGTCTTGTCACAGGACTGTGAAAGACTCTAAGCTACCTGCACTTAATAACCCATAGCCTGACCCAGTTCTATGGCATTCACCCCATTCACATTTTTTAAAAAAATGTAGGAATTGAAAAAAAAAATGGCTTCACATTTTAATAAAAAATGTGAAGCCATTTTTTTTTCAATTCCCAACTTCTATACCTGTACTTAATAAGCCATAGTCTGACTTAGGTCTATGCCAAAGACCTTCCTGTATGAATTGACCGACAGCCTTCTTAGTCGCCTCAGACAGGGGGTATGCAACAGGACTGTTAAAACTCCTTTTTTACAGTGCAAAAACTGGTAGACCCAAGAAATAGATAATACTTGGAAAGCAAAGAGAGCTGCAGTGAAGCAGCTAGGGAAAGTGCGACAGACACCCCAAGCTCACGAGAGGAAGTGGACACAGCGGAAAATGTCAAGAAAGACAAGGTGGAGGCTTTCAAGCGCTGTGTGGCAGAGGCCACGAAAGTAAAATGGGAATATTTCATGAAGGAGATTGGAGGTGATAAAACACTGCGAAAATTCTGGAAACTGCACAGACAAATGCAAAAAAAAAAAAAGAAAAGATCGGCCTATGACAGTGGGAAAAATGTATAGAGAGGATGGTGTGCGCGTGACAACAGACAAAGAGAAGGGGGAGGTGTTTCTCCAGAGATTTTTAGAGCAAACCAATCATAATGATGCGGATACCAGGGATGCAGTTAGAGAGGAGTTATCTGGCACAATGGAGAACATGTATTATGAAGATATCATACGGGTTGAAGATGTTAAACATATTTTGAAAAAGACACGGCACCAGGGCCCGATGATGTTAGGTATGGCCACATGAAGGTTTTGAGCGATGTAGACCTGAAGGAGATGACCGACTGCTTTAACCAGAGCATTACGACAGCATCAGTACCGCAGGATTAGTTACATAGCTATCTTATCCCTCACCCAAAACCATTCAAGGATCATTCACAGCTTAGCGGCTTTAGGATCATCACCCTTCAAAATACATTTGGGAAGGTTTTAGAGAAGATAGTCGCTGTCAAATTGCAAGAGTTTTTGGAAAGGGGGAAGCTTCTTCCAAGAGGTCTGGGGAGCTACAGGCCAGAAAAAGATACCTGGTCAAATGCAGCCACTTTTGCCTTTGACGTTTATGGGGGGTTCCAGAGTAGACAGGAAACGATGGCGGCAGCGCTTGACTTGAGGATGAGTACAACAGAGTTCGCTATGATGTTTTGATAACTGCACTGATGGAGAAGGGGGTAAATCCCTGGTTGGTGAACTGGATAGCAGCCGTCCTGCATTCTCGTCGGGTTGCTCTCCGTCTGGATGCATGGACCTCAGAGCCACATAATTTAACTCCGGGACTGCACAGGGATCTGCAATCTCACCGGTGCTCTTTATCGTGTATACGAGCAAGATTGCAAACCTAGAAGCACCAGGGGTTGGAAGGATACTAACATTTGCAGATGATATTCTTGCATACAGGCAGGGGAGAGATAAGGAGCAAACAGCCCAGGAGCTACAGGCGACAGTAGACAAAGTGATTCACAGTTGCACTGAAATGAGTGCTGTCATCCACCCTGAAAAGGCAGCTGTTTTTTGGTGCTCTCTGGACAACCGGATTGTGAGAACTGATGTCCCAAGCCTCACGATAGATGGTAGAAGCGTCAACAGAGAGAACAAACTGAAGTATATGGGAATCACATTTGACAGAAGCCTGTCCTCCAAGGACCATGTGGAGTCGGCTGTGACAAGATCTCAAAAGGGACTCAGTGCACTTAAAACTATGGCTGCAATGGACACAGAGCAGAGCATACTTTTCACACTATACCAGTACTTGATCCTCTCAGTGATTGATTATGGACTAGGACTGCTCACTGTCTCAAAGTGTCAATTGGTGAAATTATAGCACATACAGAACGAAGCTATGCGGGTCATTCTGGGATGCACCAGAGACACCCCAGTAGTGTGTATGCGTTACATCCTTGGTCTGCCTACTGTTGCTGGTAGGCTCAAGGTAATGCAGGCAAAGGCATACCTCAGAGTAGTTGCTGACACAGATCACCCTTTGCACGAGGCGCTGAACGTAGTTAAGGGTAAGAGACTGATAAGAGGGAAATCATGGATGGCTCAGGCTGGGGAAACAATCAGACAGGTGTGCATCTTGGAGAACATTAGGCGAGGAGAGGAGTGGGTCAGAGTACCAGCGGAGCAGTCAGACTTGTGCAAAGTTATAATCACATTGAGCCGGGAGTGCAGGGAGTGGCCAGCAGGGGCCACGGAAGTGGAAATCCAGCAACTAATTCAGGATAATGCTTGCGCGAGCGATGTGATTATATACACAGATGGTTCGTTGTTGAGAGGCAGGAGAAGTGCCTGGGGGTTCTTAACAAATGTAAATGGGCGCCGTTTGGTGCATGCAAGAGAGCCTGACATATGATACCACAACATCTAGCTTAAGAATGGAGGTGGAGGCGGTCAGTGCAGCTTTCCGCTTGATGGAGAATACGATACACACACATCGTCATTGTAACTGACTCGGAAAGCATGCTGAGTAGGGTGAGGACAGGCAAGCTTCGTGCAGAGTGGCTTGCTTCGCTTCGGAAGTCACGGGTGACAAGCATCGTCTGGATCTTTTCTCCGGGGCATGCTGGTGTGCTAGGGAAAGAACAGGTGGACAGATTGGCTGGCTCTGCAAATCTTGGTGGAGTATTGATGCATGATAAGGCAGACGTGGTTGCGGCCTTGTGGGAGCACGTGTACACCTCGGAGGAACACATGGATCATCATGGTCTGGCAAGAGTGCGACAGCGAGGAGTGACGAGGGGATCTGGCCGACGATCGACGCTCAGAGGAAAGGCGAGACGGACATATAATCAGATTGCTACTGGTACTATTAGTGTTGGAACTCTTCGCTGGCTGCTGAGGATGGGGACGGAGCGCTTATGGGAATGCCCCGAATGCTGTATTGTCGGTTCCTAAATCTATCAATCAGTCAATCAATCTAATCTTCTGACAGTGTCAGGCAGGAACGGAATGGCGAACAACTGTACTTAGACAAAGACAGTAGGCCTAGGTGTTCCTGCTACTCTGTCTGACTAATAATTGAGCCCCCCCAAATCTAATCCAATCTCACTAACACGGAGATAGAGAGATTAACATATAAAGTCACAATTCGTTTGCCTCGTCTACCAATCTATTTATACTAATATTATTTACTATGATAATACACTCAGTTGGTTGAATTTAAAATCAGAAAAACTAAATTTATTGGTAAAAACACTACAGGTGATCCACAAGATCCCACCCTGACACAAATAGGGTTTAACACTTTTCCTTTGATTCCTAACGTTCCATATTGATAACTCGAATTCCTGTCCTGCTATTCTATATTTTCCGGATATCATCAAGACTAATGATCGACCTCAATTATGTTGAAATAGTGATTTAATATCTATAGAAGTGGCCAATTTCTTTCCATTTTCAAAACAAAAATTCCAAATTCGACCCCGTTCAACCTGCGTCTTTCAGCTGTGGTTATTGTTGAGGTCCGTGGTTTTTGTGAGTTCATTCACCCTAATTCTTGTCTTGTGCGCTCTTACGAGTTAGTCCTGATTCGGACTGGTTCTGTTTGTTTGTGTCTGTGACTTCAGCTGGGGGATCGGTCGGCGGCTGTCCTTTGTGTTCGTCTCCTTTTGTAGTATCTTTTATTAGTGAAGGCTCCTGGCTCGTCTGGCTTGACTGGTTGTAGTCCTTATAAGGACTTTTTATTTGGTGTTTTGCCTTCTTTTTGTGTATTTTCTGTATGAGCTTTTCGATGTTTTCATTTTCCTCCTTGCGCCTATTTTCTTCTTCGAGTTTGGGCGTCTGTTGCCATTCGATTTTTTCCTCTGCGGTCATCCACGGGATCATCTCTCCGTCTTCTATATAGTACGTGTAGCCGGGTCCATCCTCAAAGTCAGTAATTCTATCTGGTTATTCTACCGGTCTCCTGAGTTTATTGGGTTTCTTCTTTTCTCTTTCAATCCAGCACCTTTTGAATTCCTGGTGTCTGAGTTTCTCAATCCTTGCCGACTCTCGTAGCTCCTCCAAGGTAGGCCACCGGGGCCTCTCCGTGACGTCATCAGGGTGCTCATCTCGGTTTTCTTCGCATGTCTGGCGGGATATTGTCGTGGCTGGGCTGCTGGCTTTATCTTGTGGTTCCGGCTCGGTCTTTTGTTGGATTTCATCTTGCAGTTTCTCTGTGTTCTTTACTGTTTCTTCTGCTGGTTTGATTTGGGTTGGCTCCCTTTCAGTTGTTTGCATTTCTCTTACGCTTTGATGTCTCGTAGTATCTCTTCATTTATCTTTGTCATTTGCCTCATGTTCTCCACCTCTTGTTTGATGTCCCGCAGGATCTCCTTTATTTCAGCAAGAAGTTCCCCATTGTCGCTGGTTGGTGCCGATGTTTACAGTAGCTTGACTTGCTTCTTTAACTCATCAATCTGGCTTTGCAGCTGCTCTTTCTCGGCTTGTGAGATGCAGGTTGCTGTCTCGTAACGCCGCATTGCGTCCTTTTATGGTGTCTTTGTGGTGATGGCGATCTTTAAGATGTCTCTGTGTCTTTGGAGGTACGGACACCCTAAGTATCTTGCTCCATGCTTACCCAGGCAGTTGGCGCACTTTCCTTTGTTGTTGGGTGCTCGGAAGTCCGTGTCCAGCTTGGCCAGCGGACACTCCTTGAAGGTGTGGTTATCGGCGCAGTACCGGCAGATTTCCTCTTACTGCGACATTTTGCTCTGCTGTGGCCGGCCCTCTGGCATCTTGAACATTGTTTGATCCTTGGGATGAATCTCTCTGGCTGTTGTATTTTCTTGCTGATTGATACTGTGATTCGCATTTCGCTGCCCTCCGAAGTCTCCGCTGCCAAGGTTGTTGGTATCTTGGAGTTGGTGAGGAGCCGCTCCGCCTTCAAGAATCGGATGTGAAGATTTTCTTCTCGTAGCTGCTTCAGGATTTCTTCGTCTGTCAGCTCCACTTGAATCCGCTTGACAACCCATCGGACTGTTTTTGAGTCGGTGTTCCCGGCTCAGGTATCTTTCTCCTCCTTGTTCTCTGCTTTCTTGGGTCTTGTATGTGGTAGGCTGTCGATCTTCTCCCTCGTGGTAGTTTCAGTAGTAGCTGTAGTTTTATGTTCTTTGATGTATCTAGCAGGCAGGCTCTCCACGTTCGTCTTCTTGACGGTCTTGTCGGCTCCCACGCTGCACATCATGCTTGCAACGTGTCTTTTGGTGTTCTTGCAACGTGCCATTTTCCCCCGTATCAGGCTTCTTGACTTGTTCAGGCGACTTGTCTTGATGACCGATGTGTCCAGCCATTTATCTGCTGAATGTTGTCCTCCTGGCTGGCAAGCGGGTACTTCAAATCTCTTCTCTGCTTCTCCTTCTCTGGTGATGATGACGTACACGAATCTCCGGGCCGGGGAAATGGCTTCAGCTTTTTAATATTAAATTCACTGTTCTTCCTTGGGCTTTAACTTTGCTGAGAAATGTTCAAAATTATTTTGGTATTATTTGGAGCGGTTTTAACAAACATGTCACTAATCTTCTACTCTGAATTATAATGAGAAGAACTAGAAAATGGAAATTGGTGAAGAATAGCATGGATTTGTGGAAGGAAAGGTTACAAACAATACAATGTATACATTACGAACACTAAAACATATCAGCAGAAACACAGAAAAATATATATTTGTACTTTATAGAATATACCAAGGCATTTGATAAAGTAAAACAACGATGAACTAATTAAAATGTTGGAAGATATCAACATTGATGGGAAAGATCTAAGAATAATAAAGAATATTAACTGAAATCAAGTAGCAGCAATTAAAATGGGAAATAAAGAGGGTAGTCATGAACAAATAAAGCTAGGAGTAATACAAGGATGTGTTTTGTAACTGGATCATTTCTCCCTTTATAGCGAATACTAATCAGAGGTTTATTATATAAACAATATACTCTATGCAGATGACACAGTATTGGTGGCGGGATAATGCGAAAGATCTATAAAAATTGTTGGACATTGTAGTAACAGAAAGTGCAAACAAAGAACTCTCATTGAATACAGATAAAACAGTAACAATGGTGATATCGAAGATAAAGGTGATATCAAAATGTGACATGAATGTAGAAGGGTCAATTCTTAACCAAGTGGATAATTTTAAATACCTAAGACAGTTATATCATCAAACGGAAGGTGCACAACAGCGATTTTAAATATTTATAAATGTATTGTGTGATTTAAATACTTGTAGTATTTATCTGAATCTTTTATAATATTTTTATGGAAATTAGCGACAGTTATATGTAACATAAATAATGAGAAATAATCTTAAGTCATCTTCACCGTTTGTGTAAAAGTAATGACATTATTCGTATAACTAATGTTTCTATTTGTCATCGATATTACTATAAATATAATATAATAGTAATAACACAGAGCTGATCCACGACTCTGGTAATCGAGTGAGATGGCAGAAAATGGCACATGATGGATGGATGGATGGATGGTATATAAAATAACTTCTCTTTGAGGTTGAACAGGGTAGGGGTTATGGTATAATCGAAATCGAAAACCACACATTGCAACTTGTAAATACACACTGCTTTGTACGAAATAAAACCACATTATAAGGAAGGCATGTAATTAAAATAGTGGAAAAAGACATAACAACATAACAGTTATTTCAAGGGACATTACTAAAAGTAGTATACAAGTATTGTGTGATTTAAATAATTGTAGTATGTATCTAAATCTTTTACAAACGTTTTATAGAAATTAGCGAAAGTTACATGCAACATAAATATTGGGAAATAATTTTAAATCATCTGCACAGTTTGTGTAAAATAGTAACATTATTTTACATGTATGTAAGTCTTATAACAAATTTGTCTGTCTTATCAATATTACATTAAATTTGTGTTTGTCCTTTTCATAAACACTATGTGGATAACGGCTTTATAAAGTATTTTTGTCCGGCCTATAATAGGCCATAATTAATTAAAACGGTAAATTTCATGGATACACTGTTTGCCTTCATCTGGAATTGATATTCTAAAGGATACAGTGTGTTTTTCTTTGGAATTATTATTACCAAACAAAACAAGTTATTGATATGTATTCAAATATCACTACAATTGCCGTTCCAAGGGGCGACTACGAAGTTAAGCAGCTTCACCAGCCTGGTGCTATAAACTATAGATTGCTCTATTACTGGTCCTGGGGGGCGACTACGAAGTTAAGCTGCTTCACCAGCCTGGTGCTATAAACTATAGATTGCTCTATTACTGGTCCGGCGGGGGGGGGGGCGACTACGAAGTTAAGCAGCTTCACCAGCCTGGTGCTATAAACTATAGATTGCTCTATTACTGGTCCTGGGGGGCGACTACGAAGTTAAGCTGCTTCACCAGCCTGGTGCTATAAACTATAGATTGCTCTATTACTGGTCCTGGGGGGGGGGGCGACTACGGAGTTAAGCTGCTTCACCAGCCTGGTGCTATAAACTATAGATTGCTCTATTACTGGTCCTGGGGGGCGACTACGAAGTTAAGCTGCTTCACCAGCCTGGTGCTATAAACTATAGATTGCTCTATTACTGGTCCTGGGGGGCGAGTACGAAGTTAAGCTGCTTCACCAGCCTGATGCTATAAACTATAGATTGCTCTATTACTGGTCCTGGGGGGCGACTACGAAGTTAAGCTGCTTCACCAGCCTGATGCTATAAACTATAGATTGCTCTATTACTGGTCCTGGGGGGCGACTACGAAGTTAAGCAGCTTCACCAGCCTGGTGCTATAAACTATAGATTGCTCTATTACTGGTCATGGGGGTGACTACGAAGTTAAGCTGCTTCACTAGCCTGGTGCTATAAACTATAGATTGCTCTATTACTATAGATTGCTCTATTACACAGCTTGTTTGTGTAGAATGTCTGTCGTATAATCTAGAGTGTATGCAGAATCAGACCGAACAGCTCATGATCAAAGTCTGCTTTCATCACAGTACCGGCTACACAACAGCACCATAGATCAAGTACAGAAGGACCTCACCAAATAATGCGTCTCTCCGGCCAGGTGTCGACTTCCTCCAGTGGCTCTCGGATAGTCCGGATGCCTGGTCACCAATTGTGGATGTAGTCCAATACTGATCATGAATCTGACACACACACACAGTGTAACTAATATGTTACTTGTACAGTAAAAATAAATGTTTACTGTCACTTTGAAACACAATGTTAATTGTTAATTTCTCACAGGAATTCACCACTTGGAAAACACAATGTTAATTGTTAATTTCTCACAGGAATTTACCATTTGGAAAACGCAATGTTAATTGCTAATTTCTCTATATAAATACTATTGTCCCTGTTACTGGTGGTATTGTAAGTATCTTCACTCTAATATGATGAGATCTACCACGGCGGAATCACTCTTACCTGTTGAAGAGAGAACATCCGGTGAGAACAACCCGATTCCGACCTTCATTAGGTGAGTGTAGGCTAAATTCAGATATTTAACAGAGAACTAAACTCTGGCATAAGGCAGAAGAGCTCATCACATCGGTCCGAGTCATGGTAAGACAAGGAAAGACTAAAGGAAAAGCGCAGAAACCCAGTAGATACCCTAATGAAAGATCCTACCATTTGACATTTCCTTTATGCCCCCCACCACTCTCAATCTCACTGAATATCATCCCACGGCATTAGTTTTACCCTGCCGAGTCAAATGCTATATCACTCGACCTAATTTAAGCTACGCATCAGCCCGCTGCGGCCGACGCTCCTAGAACGAGTTCTCACAACGCACATTACTACGCGCGACTTTTAAGAATCATCCAATTTAGGTCTATTTAATTAAATACCATATATTTATTCCCGTCTGAAATCGAGACCACTAAATAACACAATGAAACAAATGTTCGCCGATGTAAATCAACATAACCCACCGTGGTCTCTTTCCATAATCAGAACAGGAACATCAAACACGTCCTTGTTGCCTCACAACATTTGGTCGACTCCCGCTAAAGGTTTTTGTCCAGACTGTTTTAAAACTGTGTCTGAATGAGGTCACAAATCTGACTAGACACTAGGCGTCGAGAAACTATTTTTTTCTCTCCTTTTCCGACTCGATGTAAACAACCGGCCGGCTGTCCCGCTTTGATCTTGGGAATTGTTCCCGGTACTCCAAAATGTCTTGCCGGCTTATGATCTGGAGAAATCTTTCCCCCACAACAAAAGATCTTACCGACTCTCATCAGGACAGTCCGTCCCCAACATCAAAGAATGGCGGCTGCCTGTAGACGAATGGCGCGACAGTCTTTCATCGATCAACACTCCAAGCATTCCGCAACAAACTGGTCCAGGAGGTGTGCTTTCTGTGGGAATCATCGACCTGTATAGGTTCGAGGTCCCCACTAGTTGGTACTTTCACCTGTCAACAGAAGTGCAGAAAGCCGTGTATGAAAAATTACACGGTAAAATGTTTTCTTTATAAATCCTAGGGATAGACAAATAATTTAATAATTATGTGAAAGAAAGAGACAGGCTGACCACTCACTTGTTGCCTGTCGTGATAACTCCTGAAGGAGTTAAAAATAAATTGGTGCACAGGGTTACAGGGGATGACAAAGTTGAGGTCTTCAGGTTGTTGAAAAATGGAGCTGGCAAATGGGTGCACTCTACAACCCCAGAAAAGGAAGTGCCCTATTACATACGAATCTACATACCAGGTGGTGTTCGTCCATCAAGAATGTTGATGACCATTCATTTCTTCCAGTGGGGTTGTATGGTTGCAGCTGTGAGTTCTAAGACGGCTGCTTAGTACTATTTTAGCTCGAAATGTTCTTTGCCAATTTGGGCAAAGATTACTTGACGTTCCAGGAGGAGGATCTCCTGTAGTGGTTTTTCTGTCCAGTCTTTTTATTTCCACAGTTCTTGCAGTCCCGTTTGCTGCACAAGTGACTGCACCTTTGCGTAATGATGCACGCCACGAATTTCAGTCCTTGGCAGCAGTCTCTCACGAGTCGTGATGCATTTCAAAAGCTTTTAGTGAGATCTTCAGTGTGTCTTTAAAGCGTTTTCTCTGGCCGCCTTGGGAGCGTTTACCACAGCGCAGCTCGCCATAAAAAAAATTGTTTAGGAAGCCTGTGATCTGGCATGCAAGTCAAATGGCCAGTCCAGCGAATCTGTTTCTTCATTAGTTGAGTGGATGCTAGGCATGGATGCTCTTTCTTGGACTTCAGTTCGTGGGATCTTGTGTTGCCATTTAATCCTCAATAGCTTACTAAAACAGACTGTGTAAAAATGGTTTAATTTCCTGGCGTGTCGCTAGTAAACAGTCCAGGGTTCACAAACATATAGCAGTGTGGATAATACATCTGCTTTGTAGACTTTCAGCTTTGTTTGCAGGCTTATTCCATTTCTGTCCCACACATTCTTGTACAGTCTGCCAAAGGCCGCGCTGGCCTTGGAGATTTTTGCATTCACTTCGTTATCAATTGTGGCAGCTTGTGACACAGTGCTGCCAAAATAGGGAATTTGTCCACAATACTTAGTCCATGACCATTCAGATTGATATTCGGCTCGGTGTGATTTATCGCTGGAGCTGGCTGTTTCATAACTACAGTCTTCTTCAAGTTGATATTGAGCCCAAAGTTGGCATATGCATATGAGAAAGCTGAAATGTTGTGTTGCATGTTTGCCTCTGAGTTGGCGTATAGAGCTCAATCATCAGCAAACAGGAGCTCTCTGATGGTGTCGCTGGTAGCTTTGGTTTTAGCTTTCAGCCTTCTGAGATTAAATAACTTTCCATCCATGCGGTAGTTAATGTCTATCCCAGTGTCGTTGTTTTCGAAGGCATTCGTCAGTATAGCTGAAAACATGAGGCTGAACAGTGTTGGTGTCACGACACAGTCGTGCTTCACTCCATTGGTGACAGGAAAGGGCTCAGACAATTCGCCATTTTCCTGTACTCTTGCCTGCATACCATCATAAAATAGTCGCATTATTTGGACAAACTTTTGTGGACAGCCATATTTTGCCATAATATTCTGCAGTCCTTCCCTGCTGACTGTATCAAAAGCCTTGATAAAACTCAATGAAAGTGGAGACCATTTCGTAGTTCTGTTCCTGTCATTTCTCTTGTAACTGCCTTATAGCGAAGATCATGTCAACAGTTCCTCGTCCTTTTCAGAAGCCACATTGACTCTCAGGAAGAAGACCTTGGACGAGATGGGCTGTGAGGCGACTGAGAAGAATTATGGCAAGTATCTTCCCTGCAATTGAGAGCAAGAAGATGCCTCGATGGTTGTCACAGGATTGGCGGTCTCCTTTACGTTTGTAAAGGCGGACTAATGACATGTCCTTGAAATCTTGTGGCATGGACTCGTTCATCCATATGGTTGTAAAGACTTGATGAAGCTGCTCTTTTGGAACCGTTCCACCGTGTTTGTAGATCTCTGCCGGGATTGAGTCAGGACAAGGGGCCTTACAACTGGAAAGTTGCTGGATAGCTTTGTTTATTTCCCCTATGGTTGGTAAGTCAGCAAGAGTATCATTAGTGGGGACTTAAGGAAGACTGTTGATGGTTTCGTCATCGATGGTGGAGGTTGCATTTAAGATGTTGCTGAAATGCTCTTCCCAGCGTTGGAGGATTTCTTTCTTATCGATGACCAATGTACCCCCATCTGTACTGAGGAGGGGAACTATGCCTGGTGATGTTGGGCCATAGATAGCTTTTAGCGAGTCATAGAAGTTTTTCATATCATGTCTTTCAGCAAAGCCTTGAATCTCATTAGATTTGTTGCTCAGCCAGGCGTTCAGCATGTGCCGAAGTTTCTGCCGCATGACTCTCCGGATGTTATTTGAAGGCATCTTTTTTTCTATGTTGACTTCGGGTCGTTCAAATATGCCTTGTGGAGAAGATGTTTCTCGGCCAGCAATTTGGTTGATGTCTTCAGAATTCTCATCAAGATTTCCATAGCACTGATGTAGAAAATGTCCTTTAGGGCTATCCACTCTGTTTCCGCATTATGTTTAGCTGCAGCATTGGGCTTGAGGCGGCCTTCAGTATATTTTCAGACGACTGCTGCATTTCCTTAATATTTAGAAGGGTGACATTTTGTTGTTGTTGTTGTTGTTTTGTTTTTTTTTTGCACTTTTACCCATTGAGGACGCCGTGGTGGTTTCATGTGCATGTTTATTTTTGAGACAATCAGACGACATCAAGTGCTGTCCAACATTCGACACCACACATGGATTTTGTCACAAGATCGTCTTGTCTGTCACTCTTCCTGGCGATGACATTGTCAATGAGCTGCCAGTGCTTCGAGCGAGGGTGATTCCACGATGTCCTATTTCACATGGGAAGACGGAAAAGTGTGTTGGTAATCAGGAGATCGTGTTCGGCACAGATCTGATGGAGGAGGGGTCCAATTATGTTACAATTTCCGACTCCGTGCTTTCCAATAATGTCTCTCCAAGAGGCTGTGCCCTCTAGCATTGAAGTCTTCATTGGTCATGGTTGGCGCTTAGACACTCACCATGGTTGCATGCTTTCTTCCGTTCGGTAGGGGTAACTTAATGGTCATAAGCCTTTCGTTTATTTTTGCCAAACAGGGCCGACTTAATGACAAATCCCACACCGGAATGGCGTCTTTTTTCACTTTTCCTTTCATTCCAGAAGAATGTGTAGTCGGCACCTACTTCACAGAATTGACCTTCACCTGCGAGTCGTTCCTCGCTCAAGGCTACAATGTCGGTGTTGTACTTGCCCAACTCTCTCCCAATCGGTGCTGTTCGTCTCTCTGGGCCCGACGCGCCTTCTCTATCCAGTAGGGCAGTGGATCTCAATTTTTTTTTCTTTCAGAACGTCATCCCCCCACCCCTTTTCGTATTTCCTCCCAATAAATTCCCCTTTCCCCTGCTCCTACACAATATGCATAAAAGAGGAAGCTAAATCTAATAACACATACTAGAACAAGTCTAGACGTCTACATAAAACGTGATTTGCGGGTCTACTTACGTTATAAAATGAATTTCAGAAGGGCGAGAAGTACCGAAGCGTAAATTATGGATTGAAAAACAAAATCAAGTAATCGTTAATTGTTTTAACGCAATCTTGAAATAATCTTAATCCCCCGCCTTGGAAACCATAAAATTCCCCAGGGGGGGGGGGGGGGGGGGGAAATTCCCCACAGGTTGAGAACCACTGCAGTAGGGTGTGTACACTCCAAGTTACGACGGTTTAGGGACACCAAAGACCGAGATATGTGGAGAGACATGAACGCTAACTCCAGCTGGCATGACACTTGATGATGATGATGTATCTTATGTCTGCGGCCTTGTATTTGTAAATATAAAGTAAAACACACAATTATATTATCGCACCATTACCCTATTTGAACAACAATCAATGTCAAATTAATATCCTGTGTGGATGAACCAGTAATCAGCCGCTATTTGTGGCTGATTCAGTAACAGGATTATTAATCTGAGCCAGAGATTGACCGTAATATAACTTCTCTTTGAGGTTAAATGGGGTAGGGGTAATGGTATATTCGAAATCGGAGTCGAACACACAATAATAATCATACCCTTAATCACGCCATTACCCACTAAGTACAACAATTACCTTCAAATTAAAATGATGTCTGGATGAAATCATGATGAGCTGTTATTTGTGGCTGACTTATCAGTCGCAGGATAATTAACCTGAGCCTGGGATGGGCCCTAATATAACTTCTCTTTGAGGTTGATCTAGGTAGTGGTAATGGTGTGATGGAAATCGAAAATACACACAATGCAACCTATAAATACACATTGTTTTGTACGAAATAAAACCACATTATGAGGAAGACACGTGATTAAAATAGTGGTAAAGGACATAACAATATAACAGTTTATTCAAGGTACGTTACTAAAAGTAGTATAAATATGTTGTGTGATTGAAATTTTTTTTTTTTTGTATTTATCTGAATCTTTTATTAATAAAATATTTTTATAGACATTAGCCACAGTTACATGCAGCATACAATAATGGCAATAAAATTGTAAGTTATCTTCACAGTTTGTGTAAAATTAATAGCATTATTTTACATGAACCCGAGTCTTAAAACTAATATTTATATTGTTTATCGATATTACATTAAATTTGTTATCCTTTTAATAAATGGTACATGCTTGACAACCTTCAAAAATAATTTTGTCCGACCTGTAATAGGCTATAATTGATTCAACCGATCAATTTCAAGGATACGCTGTGCGTTTGTGTCTGGAATTGACTTTCTAAAGTAGAGGTGTCAAACTCAATCGCTCAGCTGGCCAAAACTCAAATCACACGTGGGGTTGCAGGCCGGACAGGATAACCATTCAATAAGCCGAAAATTAAACCTTTTTTAAAACATTAATGTAAATTACAACGGAAAAATGTTTTAATAATAACACATCATTGGTATACACATTTTCACTCTTATGTCAATTTGTCAGAGCACGATGTTTTGCTTCTTTTCTCGGCTACAAGTTCGTTTATGTTGAGAGTAATGTTTTGTGTCATTGTGATTCTCATGATGGACTGCAAGTGTTCATCCGTGAGACGACTCCTCTGTGATGTTTTGTTAATCCTCGTCACAGAAAACAACTGCTCACACAGATATGTGCTACCTAACATGCTCAAAGTTCGAGCCGCATGTAGACGACGCCGGGGCATCTCTTCAGGAATGAAACGAGCAGACCCCACAGTGTCGTACTTTGCCTTTAGTGTCCCATTGCACTGCAGCTCTATTAACTCCATCTGCAAATTTACAGGTGCAGTTTCCACATCTATGGCAAATGGATTACGAAACAGCTCGAAATTATTTTTCATATATTCAGCCCCTCTCCCCCCCCCCTCCCCCAGCGGCTTTGAAAGGCTCTGTTTTTAGAATCAACTTTTTTCTTGGCCATTTTAAAGGCTAGCTTTGATTTTAAAAGATTGTGCTTCTATCGACAGACGCTTGATTGATATCAGGTTTGCCGTAGCGGGAAAAGGTGATTTAATATCCGGGCATTACACTACTTTCATTTTTTATGCGCTAATCCAAAACAAGCATCTGAACGTTGCTAGGTAACCATAACGACGAAAACTACCTCACTACACAACTTTGATTTTCGCTTATTCTGATCGAAGCGAGAACGCTCTCACGTAGCCTATCATTCGAAAGGCTGCTAATTAGGGAATTTAATTTGCACTTTATACCGTGACCATAAAAAAATATTCTTGCCTAAAATTCTCTCTTGGGCCGAATATATTTGTACGTCGGTAGAGAACTCTCGGGCCTGATATGATTTTACGGCGGGCCGGATGTGGGCCGCGGGCTTTGAGTTTGACACGTGTTCTAAAGGATACTTTGTGTTTTCCTTTGGACTTATGACTACCAAACATAACATGTTATATATATATATATATATATATATATATATATATATATATATATATATATATATATATATATATATATATATATATACTAGAGGACCCGGCCTGTCTTCGCCCAGCCCCTGGCGGGGATCTATCTATCTATCTATCTATCTATCTATCTATCTATCTATCTATCTATCTATCAATCAATCTGTCTGTCTGTCTGTCTGTCTGTCTGTCTGTCTGTCTGTCTGTCTGTCTGTCTGTCTGTCTGTCTGTACAATGCTAATACGTTTAGGCAGTCTTGTTTCTCTATCTTACACCGTCGCTAGAGTATATGGCTGGGCCTCTGTTATTGTTTCGATTATACAAAGCCATCCTGGCATATATCTCTTCGTTTCCACCCCGTCTTGTCCCGTCAAGTTTCCTAGTGGTCACCAAGATTTCAAGTTTATTTCTCATCGTACCATGATTTTAGAAAATAATTGACTGTCTGCCTTTAATTTTTTGTAATCATTTTACTTTTTTAAATTTGTTCCTTGAAGGACATTCTCATTCGTATTTCTGTCCATCCATGGCATGCTTCACATTTTTGTCAGAAATCTCATTCCCACTGCCATTAGATGTTTCCTAGCTTGTCAGCGCTAAAGCTGTAGAAATGTAAACAATATAAAATAAATTGAATTAGTGCAGTTTTTTACAGAACACAATTATGGAAAACAAAGTACGTTTCGACGACAAGCCTTCATCAGCCTGGGACGACCAGGGCGGCAAGATCCATTGTAAAATCTCCACCCCGATACAGATTCAACTCATGACCCCCCGAGCTAGCAGGCCAGCATCTAGCCACCACGCTGGCTCGGCTTACTTGTTGAAAGCGTACTTACAATTGAAAAACATTATCTCCCTTGCGTATGGTGGAACATTCTAACGAAATGTGGGTGTCCATGGATTTGTGAGGACTATAATGCTGTAAACTAAAGCGGGACAATGTAATTCAGATAAATGAATGTTCTTATTGTTTCGAGAGAAATAACTCATACTATAGGACTAGAAACGTTTGATTGTAGGTTCTGAAAATAACCACTTAATGTTTGAATAGAATACCTACAATTCCTAATTATATGCATCTTTTGAATGCAAACCGCATTTAATGTCTGCCAGGAATTAATGTATAGAATAATAAATAACATGCAGTCATTACACAGAGAACATTGCTGCATTTTATGTCTGGGGCCTTGCTGTATTGGCAAATTTAAACGAAAGCTTACATTAATATTATCGTGCCATTACCCTCTTTGGACAACAACCCCTTCAAATTAATATCCTGAGTGGTTGACAGAGTGATCAACCACTATTTGTGGCTGACTCAGTCGCAGGATTGTTAATCTGAACCAGGGATGGGCTCTAATATAACTTTTCTTTAAGGTTGAACCGGGTAGAGGTAATGATAGTAATCACATTGAGCCGGGAGTGCAGGGAGTGGCCAGAAGGGGCCACGGAAGTGGAAATCCAGCAACTAATTCAGGATAATGCTCGCTCGGGTGATGTGATTATCTACACAGATGGTTCGGTGTTGAGAAGTAGGAGAAGTGCCTGGGGGTTCTTAGTAAAAGCTAATGGTCGACGTTTGGTGCAGGAGAGCCTGGCATATAATACCACAACATCTAGCTTAAGAATGGATGTGGAGGCGGTCACTGCAGCTCTCCGATGGATGGAGAATACGATACACACACATCGTGATTGTAAATGAATCAGAAAGCATACTGAGGAAGGTGAAGACAGGCATGCTTCGTGCAGAGTGGCTTGCTTCGCATGGATCTTTTCTCCGGGGCATGCCGGTGTGCTAGGGAATGAACAGCCGGACAGATTGGCTGGCTCTGCATAACTTGGTGGGGTATTGATGCATGACAAGGCAGACGTTGTTGCGGCCTTGTGGGAGCACGTGTTCACCTCGGAGGAGCAAATGGATCACCATAGTTTGGCATGAATGAGGCAACGAGGAGTGACGAGGGGATCTGATCGATGCTCAACACTCAGAGGAAAGGCGAGACGGACATATAATCAGATTGCTACTGGTACTATTTGTGTTGGAACTCTTCGCTGGCTGCTGAGGATGGGGACGGAGCGCTTATGGGAATGCCCCGAATGCTGTGATGTCGGTTCCTAAATCAATCAATCAATCAATCAATCAATCAATCAATCAATCAATCGAAATCGAAAAACACACAATGCACATTGTGATACACGCTGTTGTGTACGAAATAAAACCACATTAAAAGGAAGTCATGTAATTCGATGATGGACGGGACATAACAACCTTACAGTTGTTTCAAGGGTCATTACTAGATGGACTATGAATATATTATGTGATTTAAATAATGTTAGAGTTTTTTCTTAATCTTTTATTACATTTTTATAGAATTTACGATTCCTTTACAGTTTATAAATAATGCGATAAGAATATTAGTTATCTTCAAAGTCTGTGTAAAATTAATGGCTTTATTTTACAGACATGATAGTCTTATGATTAATGTTTCTATTTTCCCTCGATATTACATCTATTGTTTTATCATTCGAATATCTAAACGAAATGCCATGACATATAAACAAATTTTTGTCCGGCCTGTAGAAGGCCAAGCATCCTTAATACAAAATACAATAGGTACTTACAGTTCATAAAGAAACTGTCTGACACAGATAAGCAGACATAACATAACAAATCAATATAATGTAAGAAGACAACACACCAGGACCAGATGGGCTTACTGTAGAATTCTACAATCACTTACTTCTTATCCTAGACAGCTTCATTCTAAAAGTCTACCAAGAAGCTGTTCGCAAACAAGATCTTCCAAACAGTTGCAACATATCATACATAACGCATATCTACAGACCAAAAAAAAAAAAAAAAATGTGTTGCGTATCCCTTACGGGACGTTGCAGTCAACACCAACATTTTTCAGCTGCTGTTGATGTACTAGGCAAGTATTACGTTCAGTAGTTTGCCATTACTTTCTGAAATACCGGCTCCCATACCAGCACGTTATAACACAACGCGACACGGTCTGCTGCACAAATCGGTCGCAGCTGAGTTTCGAATACCTGGTACCCTGCTCACGAACCGCGTTCGCAAGCCTTTGGTCACGGAGCCGGCTTCTACAGTCAAAACACAGCTGAAAACTATAGACCCATCTCATTATTAAACAGAAACTACAACATTCTGGCAAAATAACTAGCAAACAAAATAAACACGTTCATGTCATCATTGATACTCTCAGACCAACAGTGTAGTATTCAACACAGAAACATACACCAACATACACATTTCATTAGAGGTATCATCATATACATACACCAACATACACACTTCATTCATATATCCAACAACTAATTCAGGATAATGCTCGCCCGAGTGATGTGATTATCTACACGGATGGTTCGGTGTTGAGAGGCAGGAGAAGTGCCTGGAGATTCTTAGCAAAAGCTAATGGTCGACGTTTGGTTCAGGAGAGCCTGGCGTATGATACCACAACATCTAGCTTAAGAATGGAGGTGGAGGCGGTCAGTGCAGCTTTCCGCTGGATAGAGAACACGATACACACACACACACACACACACATCGTGATTGTAACTGACTCAGCAAAGCATGCTGAGGAGGGTGAGGACAGGCAGGCTTCGTGCAGAGTGGTTTGCTTATCTTTGGAGGTCACGGGTGGCAAGCATCACCTGAATCTTTTCTCAGGGGCATGCCAGTGTGCTGGGGAATGAACAGGCGGACAGATCGGCTGGCTCGGCAAAAGTGGTGGAGTATTGATGCATGACAAGGCAGACGTGGTTGCGGCCTTGTGGGAGCACGTGTACACCTCGGAGGAGCAAATGGATCACCATAGTCTGGCAAGAATGAGGCAGTGAGGAGTGACGAGGGGATCTGGCCGACGCTCGACGCTCAAAGGAAAGGCGAGACGGACATATAATTAGATTGCTACTGGAACTATTGGTGTTGGAACTCTTCGCTGGCAACTGAGGATGGGAACGGAGCGCTTATGGAAATGCCCCGAATGCTGTGATGTCGGTTCCTTAATAAATTAATCAATTAATCAACGCACTTCATTAGCTATATTATCGCATACATACACCCATCAAAGAGACTGTCCGTCCTCCCTCTTGTACTGGTGAATCATTCATTCACTGCCAGTTTCAGGATCACAAGGTCTGTCAGACAAGGGTGTCCACTATCACCAATCCTATATGTACTCACACTAGATCAACTATTAGAAGCAATCAGACGGGACACCAAGATTAAAGGAACATTTATACAAGAGTTAGGAGATCTGAATCTAATTGCTTATGCAGATGACACCGCTTTCTTCCCTACGATTTACACATCCATAACGAATATACTTCACGCCTTCAGACAGTTTGGTGAAGGAAGTAGGGCCAAAATTAACATACATAAATCCAAACGTGTCTGTTGTTTGCAAGAAGCTTACCTCAATGAAAACATAGCTATCACATTGGAGGCTGCTGGTGTTACCGATCTGACCGAAAGAACAGGCGAAAAGGTGGATATTGACACTTGTGAAAAAAATTAGATCACTGCTTCTCACATTGAAGTTTACATATAAGGGGCAGAGTATCAGACACTTAAACCTAAGACCTCGTCCTTGACTTGGAGAAGTAAATTACTAGTAACTCTGAAGTCGGAGTGGGTTCGCCTGATGGCGAAGGACACTGTTAATAGGGAAAGCTAACCCACAAGCAAAATTCAGTCCATCACTACTAGATGTTTAAATATTGAGCACAAGCCACTACTGGGAACGCTGATCGTATTCTGGTATGAACCTGAAGCCCACCCACGTCAATAGATGTAGTATGTATCTACTACGCTTGGGTTCATACAGACAGTACAGATCTAGTCCTGATCAAATACTACTGCCCTAGTGACCGCCCACAGGCACTTGATACACTACCACTAACAGACAAAAATTTACCGTGTGTGGCGATTGCAACGGCCACTCAAAGAGCTGGGGCTTTGATCACATGAACCATAGAGAAGAGAGACTGGAAGATTGGCAGGACGAGAATATGTTCATCTTGAGTCTTGTAGTCTGACCCATATTCTACTCGAGATCATGGCACACTACAACTACACCCGACCTGGCTTTTTATTCATCAGACCTGGAGTGGAACATTACACGAATTGTTGGAAAACAACTTGGTGGCAGTTACCATCGGCCATTCTTTCTAATTGTAGAAAATGTGCTTGTAAGTGAACACAGCACCCTCTTGAGGTGGAACTACAAGAAAGCAGACTGGTCAATGTACAAGCGTCGCACCAGCATACTGGTAAGAAATGTGAAAACAGATACAGACGTAAATGAAGTAGTTGAAGAGTTTTGGGAAAAGCATACTACAGACACCACGAGAATCAGTACCAAAAGGAGCTTGTAATTTTGTAAGTACGATTGTGCAACTGGCTTAACTGGGATCTGAGTTTATTAAAATATACCTTTCTTTTTTTAAGAAATGGGCTCTAAGATTTTTCAAAAAAAAAATTTCCTTTTTTTCTTTTTTTTTTTTTTTAAGTGGGTTTTTTACCTATTCGAAAATATCTTTTTTTTTCCCTTGAAATATGTTTTTCTTAGTTCATAACTAAACATTATTTTTAGAAAATGAAATACTCGTTATTTTTGTTTTATTACCATGATGTCTGTATATTCAGAAGGTTTTAAAGAAAAGTCCTTCAATAAACTTATGTCTTTATGGTTTTTTATTTGTTATTCCTTCATTCAGTTTATTTATATTGTAATGTATCCTTTCACTGTGGATGAAACAGCCTTGGTTGCAATATTTTGTAAGGGAGGGTATTCAATACAATCCTCTGCCTAAAATAACACTGAATCTTCTGTCTTTCTCTTTACATTTTCTTGTGAACTAGGAGCAAGGTGCTAGGGTTTCCCTTCTTCTTCTTCTTCGTCTTTGTCTTCTTAGGCCCTCAAGTGGTCAACGTTGCGCCCTATCTATCTCTATGCTCCGGGGCAAAAGGAGTTGCTTTTCATTTTGTCTTTAAATGCTCTGTTTTAGAACTATCTGTGCAATGCTAATACGCTTAGACAGTTTTGATTCGCTATCTCACACCGTCGCCTGAGTCTATTGGCCGGGTCTCTGTTTTTGTCTCAATTATGCTAAGCCATCCTGGGATGTATCTCTTCGTTTCCACTTCCTCTTTCCCCATCAAGTTTGCTAGTGGTCACTTAGATTTCAAGTTCATTTCTCATCGTGCCATGACTTTAAAACAAACAACAACAAAAAACTTGACTGTCTGCATTTAATTTTTTTCTAATCGGTTTTCATTTGCTCCCCCTAAAGGACATTCTCATTGGTTTTTTCGTTCACCAATGACATTCTTTGCATCTTCATCAGAAATCTCATTTCCACTGCCACTAGATGTTTCTTAGCTTGTCTGCGGTAAAGCTGTAAAAATGTAAACATTATAAAATAACACGAAGCCGTGCAGCTTTACAGAACACAATTACGGAAAACAAAAGACGTTGCGACGACTAGCCTTTATCAGCCAGAGACGATCAGGGAGGTCAGGTCCATTGTAAAATACTGCCCCGATGTAGATTCGAACTCACGACCGCCGAGCCGACAGGCGAGCATCTAGCCACAACGTTAGCTCGACTTCCATGTTGAAAGTGTGCTTACAATTAAAAAAGACAACATTTCTTGCGAATAGTGCAGTGGTTCTCAACCGGTGGGGAATTCCACCCCCCCCCCCCCATCCCAGGGGGGAATTTTAGGGTTTCTAGGGGGGGGGGGGGATTAAGATTATTTCAAGATCGCGTTAATACAAGAACCGATTACTTGATATTGTTATTCCAGATGTAGAGGTGTTACCTTTCCTCTGGAGTGAACTAGGCAGGCCGAGAGAAGGATCATGCTGCATGGGCAACACATGATATGTATATTTTAGCCCAGGCTTTGTGCTATGGAGAGGCAATAACTCCATCCCTGGTCTTAACCGATCTCGTAATCAAAGCGAGAGGCAACTGTTACGGGTTATAAGTCCCTGTCAATTGGCGTAGACATGGGGAGCCACGCGTTGACTCTGACGGTGGGAGACACCTACAGGTGTCATTGATCAGTTACCGCCCGCCTCGAGCTGGGCAGCCTCCGGCCAGTTGGGTGCTGATCCGCCACAGCCTGTCTGCTTCAATGGGTGCTTAGGGCTAGGACAAAATCTGAATTGCAGGCTGTAAAACCAATGCACCAGGTACTAATAAAAAGAAAAATAGAAACCTCAAGCTACAGCTTGCAACGTGGAACGTGAGAACCATGTGTCCAGGATTTTCCAAAGACTTGACCAATGTTGACGATGTGAGAAAAACGGCTGTGATTGATGCCGAACTCAATCGTCTTAACATTGATATTGCTGGCCTGCAGGAGACTCGCCTCGCTGAGGAAGGGTCACTCAGGGAAAACAATTACACCTTTTTTTTGGAAGGGTAGAGGGCAGGCAAAAAAGGCAACTCTGTGTGGGCTTTGCAGTGAAGAATTCGCTACTGGGAATGATTGATATTCCAACATGATTAAATGAAAGACTATTATCCCTGCGCTTGGCAACCTCTTGTGGTTTTGCCACCATTATTACTGCATATGCTCCGACACTCGTTTCCTCTGATGATGTGAAGGAATCGTTCTATGAGGAGTTAGACTCCGTGATCAAGGCAGTTCCAAAATCTGACTACATTTATATGCTCGGTGACTTCAATGCTCGTGTGGGCAAGGACTCGAGTTCATGGCCAGTGTGCCTTGGAAAATACAATATCGGTCGCATGAATGAAAATGGCCAAAGGTTGCTGGAGTATTGCACCAGAAATAACCTATGTATTACAAATTCCTTTTTTTAAAACAAAAGAGCTGCATAAGGCCACATGTAAACATCCAAGATCCGGCCATTGGCACCAGCTGGACTTCATGATCACACGGAGACAACATCTGAACCATATATCATTGACTCGAAGTTACCACAGTGCTGACTGTGATTCGGATCATTCTTTGGTTGTTGCAAGGGTTAGACTGAGACCAAAGAGAATCTACACAGCTTAACACAAATCTAGACCAAGGATTAATATTATTAACACTCAAGATCCTGAAAAGTGCTTTCAGTTTAAACAGCAACTTGAAGACGCTTTAACTGATACACCAGAAAATTGTACAGTAAAGGAAACTCTGTATAAAACTGCCTTAGGGGTTTAGGGCACTGTGGATCATCAGAGGCAGGACTGGTTTGCGGCAAACAGCCAGACTTTGCAGCCCTTGGTTGATAAGAAAAAGATAGCTCTCTTCAGAAACAAGGAAAGACCAACGAGTAACACTCTTAGTGAGCTAAAGCATGCTGGGAAGGATGTGAAAAGGCTACCAGGCAGTGTGCAAATGATTATTGGAACAAGTTGTGTGAGTCCATTCAAATCGCTAGTGATAAGGGAAACATAAGAATCATGTATGATGGAATAAAGAAAGACTGTGGTCCAATGATCAAAAGAAGTGTACCATTGAAAACCTTGACTGGAGAAATCATAACTGATAAGAAATAGCAGATGGACAGATGGGTAGAGCACTATTTGGAGCTTTACTCAAGTGAGACCAAACTAGCGGATGATGCCCTCAACGCCATAGAGGTTCTACCAACTCTTTACCACCTGGACACACTTCCCACCATAACAGAAGTTAAGTGTGCTATAAACGAACTTGCATCTGGCAAGGCTCCAGGTAAGGATGGGATTCCAATAGAGGTTATCAGGAGTGGGCAAGACACACTCACTCTACAGATCCACCAGCTAATAGAGCTATGCTGGCGAGAAGGACTAGTCCCACAGGAATTCAAAGATTCAAGCATCATAACACTGTACAAGAACAAGGGCGATCGGAGCGACTGCAACAACTATAGGGGTATCTCACTTCTGTGTATTGTTGGAAAAGTATTTGCCATTATTGTTCTGCGCAGACTTCAAGTCCTAGGAGATCTAGTTCACCACGAATCACAGTGTGGCTTTCGACAGAACCGGTCTACCATTGATATGATATTCTCATTGCGATAAATGTAAGAAAAATGCCGTGAACAGAATCAATCACTGTTTATTGCCTTCATCGACCTCACAAAGGCATTTGATTTGGTCAGTCGTGAGGGTCTGTTCAAGGCACTAAAGAAGATTGGCTGCGTACCAACTCTTCTGTCTATTGTGGAATCGTTCCACACAGGCATGAAGGGTATAATCAAGTTTGATGGTGCAACTTCTGAAGAGTTTGAAATCAAGAGTGGAGTTAAGTAAGGTTGTGTACTAGCTCCCACCCTCTTTGGAATATACTTTTCACTTCTACTGAAATATGCCTTTCGTGATCAGGATGGTGGTATATACATTCACTCACGCTCAGGTGGCGGCCTCTACAATGCTCAGAGATTGAAAGCCAAGACCAAAATTAGGAGGGTACTGATCAGAGAGTTGTTTTTGAAGATGATGTTGCAGTTACGACCCACTCTGAGGAAGAATTACAATGTCTACTATCTGTATTCTCCAATGCTTGTTCCGAATTTGGTTTGACAATTAGCAAAATGAAGACACAGATTATGTCACAAGGTGCACATGGAGTACCATCAATCTTTTTTGACGACGCCGAACTAGAGATGGTAGACCATTTTACATATCTAGGATCAGTGGTAAATAGCAAATTATCCCTAGATCAGGAAATCAACATCCGGATTGGTAAGGCAGCAACAACAATGAACAGGTTAAGAAAAAGAGTCTGGGTGAACAGGAAGCTTACTGTCAAAACAAAAGTCCTTGTCTTTCAAGCCTGTGTCCTTAGTACTCTTCTTTATGGCAGTGAAACCTGGATAACTTACTCACACCAAGAGAAACGTTTAAACAGCTTTCATATGCGGTGTCTGCGAAGAATTCTTGGTATTAAGTGGCAAGACAAAATCACAAATACTGAAGTATTGGAAAGATCAGGTTGTGTGACGGTTTATTCCATGCTCAGTCTTCGTAGACTTAGATGTATAGGACATCTTAGGAGGATGGATGATGGTAGAATACCAAAGGACATCTTTTTTGGTGAATTACAGATGGGTAAGAGATCTCAGGGTCGGCCTCTACTACGATTCAAAGATGTGTGTAAGCGGGACATGATTGATACAGGCATTGATAATGCACATTGGGAGCAAGACGCCGCTGAACGTGTTGCATGGAGGGCAAACATCAGAAATGGAATAAAGACAAAGGAGAAAATGATTGCAGATAAGTCGTACACCGAGCGTGTGAAACGTAAGATGGTGCATGATGGTGGAAATAACCACGTGTTCACATGCACCCACTGTGAACGAACATTTACAGCGCGAATTGCCCTTACCAGTCACATTCGCTACCGCCATGGGTAAAAGTTATTATGCCTTTTTGAAGCACAAACTATCGTCTGTCAAGACGGCAAGGTGCCAATGTAATATAAATTATTACGTATACTGTGTAGGGGCGTGGGCGGGATTTTTAGGTAGGAAATACGAAAGGGGGGAATGACGTTCTGAAAATATGATGAAGGGGGCACGGGCCAAATTTTTAGGTAGGAAATACGAAAAAAAAAAGGGGGGGGGGGTGGAAGAATGACTTCTGAAAATGTGGTGAAGGAGGGGGGGGGGGCACGGACCAATAACGGTTGAGAACCACTGGTATAGTGGAACATTCTAAGGAAATATTTGTGTCCATGGATTTGAGAGAGGACGAAAATATTGTGAACTAAAGAGGTAAATCTAATACAAATGAATGGTCTCATTATTCGAAGAGAAATAACTCACACAATAGGATTAGAACCGTTTGTTTGTAGATTGTGACTATAAAAACTTAATGTTTGGATAAAAAAAATTATTTGCATATCCTTTACAGGACGTTTGCAGTCAACACCAACATATTTTGCTGTTGTTGATGTCTTAGCAAGTTTACGCTAAGTAGTTTGCCATTGCTTTCTGAACGACCGGCACTCATACCATTTCGTAAAAAAACCACGCAACGCGGTCTTCTGTCAAATCGCGGGCAGCTGTGTTTCAAACACGGGTGTGCGGGATCACGAAACGTGTCCGTAACCCCTTAGCCATAAGATATCTACAATTCATATTATATGCAACTGTTGAATGCTAACCGCATTTAATGTCTGCGAGGAATTCATATGTAGAGTAATACATAGCATGCAGTCCTTACACAAACAATAAGAGAATCCTGGTGCATGTTATATCTGGGGCCTTGTTCTATTTGCAAATGTAAACAGAAACGTATGTATTTTACGGCGTCATTACCCTCTTTGGACGACAATCCCTTCAAATTAACTTTTGGCTAAGATCAAAGTGTCGGCCTTTTGGCTAAGATCGGTCACCAACTACCAAACTGAACTCACTGTCCACTAACACTGGCAGCAGACCTTGGTGACAGCTGTAGGCGATGGCGTATAGTGTGGAAAAAAAATCATTCAAATTAGACAATGCAGCTTTCCCCTTGTTATGGCATGCAATCGGAGTGTGTACTAACTTCTTCTGATGCGAGTGACCAGTTCCCTTTGTGAGTTAACTTCTTTCAAGATATCTTCATTGCTCTTTCTCCAGTACTGCACTTGGTCAGGCCAGGGGCTGAGATAATCAGTCAAACCTCACAAGTCCTCACAGTAGCAGTGGGCTTGGTGGACCACTGTGGGCAAATGCTCATAGTGGGACTAAGGGCCCACAATAAAAACAGGGGGACACAGGGGCCTCAGAGTGTCGCTCTATTATCTGGGGGAACCGCCAACCCTTAAAAAGAAAATTTAAAACAAAATTAAACAATGATTAATTTATTACTGCTCTTGAAGTAACAGGGAAGCCAAGAAATTCGACAAGCACCTCAACCACGAGCCGTGCAGGGGTAATGGCTTCAAGAACACTCGTGTACTCATGGAGATTATTCACTAGAAAAAAATGTTTGCACATCCTTTACAGGACATCGCTGTCAACATCAGCATCTTTCAGCTGATTATTTATTTCATGGCAAGATTACGCTCAGTAGTTTGTCATTGCTTTCTGAGCGGCCGGCTCACATACCCCCTAAGTTACCGACGAGATTCGAACCACTGCTGATTCTCACCGTCGTCACGTTAATTACGAGAGTATACGAGATTACGGAGAAAAGTCGCTAACCTCTAGGCCAGGAAGCCGAGTATTCACAAGAGGAAGGCAGAAAAGATCAGATCCAAGATCCTATGTGACCAAGCTGAAGCCCGCAGACACAAGGTAAATTAGGCTCGTCGCTGATGTGAAGAACGGATTGCCCAGAAAAGGGAGGAGTTATTGAAGAACACTGAAAAGTCCAAGAAGTAATCCGCACGGCCGTGGACGCTGACATTACATAGACTTTCTCCGACACAGAAACATTGTGTGTGCAGAAAATAATCAATTTTTACTTGTAAAAATATAAACAAGTTTCCTTCAAATTAATATCCATAGGTCAGTATAGCCGAATGAATAAGAACGCGTGTTCTTAAACATCCGGTGTGCTGATGTCGAGGTAAGGGGTTTGAACCCTACACCGGACAGTTGCAATAAAATTTTGACCTATCGTCCTTGACTTGGAGACGTAAATTACTAGTATGTGTGAAGTCGGAGTGGTTTTGCCTGATTGCGACAGACACCGGTAATAGGGAACGCTAATCCACACGTGAAATTCCGTCCAGCACTACTAGAAGTTGTGTGTATGAACTACGCTTAAGTTCAAAGTGAGTGAGCGCTAACAATAAAATTAGTTTCCTGTGTGGTTACGGGACACCCTTGGACAAGGTGGAGTAACCGTTTAGCCCCCCCCCCCCACCCCCCACCCCCATGATTAGGGTTAGGTGAAGCCATGGGTGCAGGTGGTGGATGAAGTTGAACAGCAGCCAACAGATAGTTGTGGGTTATGGTCTCCAGCTTCACGACGGTAGGCAGAGGATCTCTTATATTGGAGAGACAATGGCTACGGTCATCGACCAGTATTGTCACTGCTAGGAAGGAAAGCAATGGCAAACTACCTTCTTTACAGATGCCAAGAATATCATGCACTGTAATCTCATCGGTAAACAGAGAATCGGTGTAAATGAGTGCTCCAAAGGAGCAGCCTCGCCCGATAGGCGTAGTCATGTGCACCAGGTGACTCCAGACCGTCAGCAGGCGACTAAGTGTAAATAAGTATCAACATTGAGAGTAGGAACTTGGAATGTAAGAACTATGTGTGGGGATATAAATTTTGATAACATTAAGAATGAAATAAGAAAACTATATATTAACCTGTTAAGTATATGTGAGACCAGGTGGACAGGAATGGGCATTATGACATCTGAGGAATATAGAATAATCTATTCTGGTGGAGAGAAACAACAACGAGGAGTAGCAATTATAATGGAGACAGAGAGATCAAAATCGATCAAATGATATTGGACTGTATCAGACAGAGTGTTACTGGTGAAGTTGAGTGGAAGACCGTTTGATGTCAACGTCATACAAGTTTATGCATAAACAGCAGACAGTAGTGATGACAGCACTGATGAATTTTATAATGATTTAGAGAAAGCCTTCAAGAAATGCAAGAATTCTGAAGTAAATATCATAATGGTTGACTTGAATGCTAAAGTTGGAAATCAACAAGACGGAAGCATAATAGGCAAGAATGGACTAGGGGAACAGAATGAAAGAGGTTGCAGACTTGAACATTGGTCAAAAGAACATGATGTGACTATTGGAAACACCTGGTATAAACAACACCCAAGGAGATTATGGACATGGAGGAATCCTGATCATAAGATCAGACATCAGATTGATTACATTCTCATCAAAAGAAGATTTCGAAATGTCTTAAAAGTCGCAAAAACTATACCAAGCGCAGACTGCTACAGCGACCATATATTAATCTTAAGTAATTTACATATGAAATTAAAGAAAATCAAATATACACCAAGAAACACAAAATTTGATCTACAGGCACTGAACAGTGAGGAGATAAAAGATAAATTCAACGTTGAGGTAAAGAACAGATTCGATGCATTGTTCGATATGGAAATATTATTTCAAGACGTCAGTGACCAATGGGAAATATTAAAGAAATCAGTCAACCTAGCAGCAGAAACAACCGTCCCAAAAATAAAGATAATAGGACGCAAGAAATGGATGACGGAAGACATCTTAAAGCTCATGGAAATAAGAAGAAATAACAAAAATAACAAGGAAAAATATGGAGAGATTCACAGGAAAATTAGGAAGCTATGCAAAGAGGCAAAAGAAACATGGCTTGAGGAAAATTGCAAGGAAATTGAAAACCAACACAACACCCGGAATACCAAATTAATGCACAAAAGAAATAATGATATCACTAACAAAAGAACTCACACATCAAAGGGTTGCCTAAAAACCAAAGATGGCAAAATCATAATAGCAAAACATCAGATTTTACATGCGTGGTCAGATTATGTGACAGACCTGTATGATGATACAAGAGAAGAACAATAGGATCATCGGAATAATAATGAAGGACCATCAATTTTTAAGATGGAAGTTCAGAATGCTCTTAACCATATGAAAACTGGCAAGACCCCGGGTACAGATAACATCACAATAGAAATGATCAATGCCTTAGAACAAGGGTGGCCAACCGTTTCAGCAGGTGGGCCAAATGTCAGAAATAATATTTCCCACAGAGCCACGCACCTATTTAAAAAAAAAACAAATTAAAGTAAACAAGCAAGCGTGCTACAGCTTCGACCACATCGTCGCTTCCCATTAGGTGAGATCGTGGTCAAACGCGTGTCAGGTTTAATGTTAAAAAAAAACAAAAGACAAACAAGAAATAGGTAAATTTATTTATTTATTTATTTATTTGTTTATTTATTTATTTATTTATGTTTTAAAGAAATAAAACATTACTGAGAATCAAACATATTTATTAGACAATTAAAAATATTGAAAAGTGAGACATCTGACTTTGTTTTGCAGAACTAAGTGCATCAAAATTGATCTCAACTGATGTCGCTGCTCGCAAACAGTTTTCCAAATGAACATCAGTAATTGGTGTTCTCACTTGTGATTTGATGTGCTTATTGCGACTACATAGCTGTTCATACGCATAAGTGTTTCCAAATAGCGAAACCATCGACAGACCATGTTTGTAAAACGCAGGATATTTATCCTTGTCCAAATACGTTTTATGGAACTCTTCCAAACCACCTTGATGGAATTTCTCCTTTAACTGTGTATCACAACACATTTAACAATGTTCTATTTTTAATCTTCCTTGTAATAAATTTACGTCTATCGAGAATAGCGTTGCAAATGCACAAAAAAGCACATGATGTTTTTTGTTTTGTTAAATCCTGAAATCGGTTTTAAAATTCGAGAATTTAGTCAGATATCAAAGAAACCACCTCCTGTGTGATGTCTGGCTGCAATGACAATGTAGGAAAGTGGGTACAGTGTTGTTGTTGTTGTTTTTTGTTTTTTTGTAGTTTCTTTGGTCCACAACTGTTGTTCCCAAAGACCAAGTTTCATTTGGAATGCAGAAATATGATTATTCATCTTATTAATTAATTGATCTTTTCTTTGCAGAGGAATATTAATGTCTTTTAGGTGGCTAGTTATATCGACCAGAAATGCAAAGTCGCAATCAATCCATCTCTTTGTCTTCAAACTCTGGGGTACTTTTTGACTTGCTTGCAAAGAATGAATTTATTTCTTGCTGCAAATCAAACACTCTTTTCAACATTATGGCACGGGTCAGCAATCTTACTTCTGCATAAAATGTAACGTCATTATAATCTGAGTCCAAAGACTTTAGAAATTCTTGAAACTGACTGTGATTCAACCCGTTCGACTTAATGAAGATCACTATTTTGACGACCTTTTTCTTGGCATGGTCCATTTTGAGGGACTTCGAACATAAATTCTCCTGATGAATAATGCAGTGAAAATTTAGCATTTAAGTATTACCGACTTTGGAGGCCTAATTTTCAATCAATTTTACTAAACCTTCGTGTTTCCCAACCATTGCTGGATCATTACCCGGTGTTAAGCCCGATAAGTTATTAAGTTGTAACGAAAAGCGATTCAATGTCGATTCCTCCTCTTCTTCTTTCGTTCGCTTGACATATGTCTATATCTGCAATGTTGTCTCTTGTATGAATTTAACTGTCTTTTTAATTTCACACAGCGGTCCATAGAGTTTATCTTCCACTGTACACTCTCTAGACCAGAAGGTTTGCCTAGATATGTTATATTTTGGGCAGTCTTGGAGTATGTGCTCTGCTGTACGCGACGCCAATCCACATGTGCACATGGCTGTTTCACCAATCTTGAATTTTGTATACATGTGGTTGCGTAATCTATTGTGACCTGTTCTGAGGCGGAGAATAATGACTTGTTCTGGTCTGTCCATAACGTGGTAGTCATCTTGAGCAGGTTTTTGTGGCTTTCTGACTGATTTGATCATTCTTTTCTTTTGGTGGTATGTAACGGGCACATCAGGCTGTTCTTCTTTGGCTCCTTCCTTAGCCAGTTGATCAGCTCTGTCGTTTCCGGGTACTCCACAGTGGGATGATATCCTCTGTATGGTGACCTTCTGCTGACTGCTAAGTTCAGAAAGTAGTGTCCTTGATTCGGTGTCGATGTAACTGCCTCTAACAAATCTCGTGACTTAGTAGTGTCATTAATTGGATACAGTGCCGCTAATTCTTCTGTCTTTTTAAAATGGACATCAACACCCCGATAAAAATTGTCAATTGGGCAGTATCTGCCATATCAGTGCTTTCATCCAATGCTAGAGTATAAAGTATAAACTCGGATGCTCGACTTTTCAAATTATCTTCAACATGTTTTCCAATGTCGTCCACGCGCCTAGTAATAGTCTGATGAGGCAGACTTATTTTTTAGAAATCATTCTTCTTTTCTTGACACAGAATTTCAACGACTCTCTCCAAACATTCCTTAACCAGTTCACCATCTGAACATGGCTTCAGTTTTTATTTTTGCTAGTATCATGACTGAATCCGCTCTAGGCTCTAGTAAATATCTTTTGTTGTGCAGACATTTTATTTTAATATATAATAATTATATAATATAGACAACTGCCTGGGCAAGCATGGAGCAAGATACTTGGGCTGTCCGTACCTGCAACGAAACAGAGATGTCTTGAAGATAGCCATCACCACAAGGACACCATACAACGAAGCAATGTGGAGGTGCGAGACTGCCATGTGTTGCTCACAAGCGGTAAGAGCCCAACAGCAAAGCCAAATAAAAGAGCTAAAGAAGCAAATCAAGCTACTCCTAGCACCGCCACAAACAAGAGACAATGAAAAATTGCTTGTTGAAATGAAGGAGATACAGAGAAACATCAAACAAGAGATGGAGCGCATGGCTGAGATGAAGAAGGGGAACGAAGACATCCTACAAATGATCAAGACCGAAAGAGAATTGCATAGATCTGAAATGGAACTCTTTCAAAACAAACCTACAGAAGCCATACAAGAACTCACAGAGAAAGCGCAAGAAGACAACCAAGAGACCGACCCTGAACCGCAAGCTAAAGCCAGCAGCCTAACCACAACGCCCAAGAGGGAACCACTATACCTTCGGATCTCTGAAGGAGGCACAGAATACCCAGTTAACAAGGAGGAACTCAAGCGCGAGGAATTCAGAAGGCGCTGGGAAGAAAAAGAAAAGAAGAAGCCTAAGAAACTCCGGTTGAAACCGACGGAATACCCAGTCTTACACTACGACTGTGAGACCGACTTCGAGTACTATATAGATGACGGTAAAATCGTCCCATGGCTGACCACGGAGGAAGAAAACTTAAGGCAGCAGATACTCAAACGCGACAGTGAAAACAGGCGCAAGGAGGAAAATTAAAACGTCGAAAATCTCCTACAGAAAATTCAAAAAAAAGGAGACAAAAAGTCCAAATAAAAAGTCCTTATAAGGACTTTACCCAGCCAAGCCAGACGAGCCAGGAGCCTGCACCAACAAAGAAAACCACAAGAAGAGACGAGCACAAAAGATAGCCGCCGACCGATCCCCCAGCTGACGTCACAGACACAAACCAACATAATCAGTCCGAGATAGGACTCACAAGACAAGAATTAGGGTGAATAAACCACAAAAACCACGGACCTCAACAATAACCGACGCTGATGAAGCGGGTTGAACGAGGCCGAATTTGGAATTTTTGTTTTGAAAATTGGAATTAAAATTGGAATTTTATTTTTAAAGTCATTTACTTGGTCTTATCTAAATTACCCTTTGTACTTATCAGACTTATTTGCATGTTTATTCTGGCAGTGCTATTTGATGTTATACTCTTTCAAAACAGAAACAGATGCATATCAAGCATATGAGCTTTGTTTTAATTTCCACGGGGAAAAAATAGTTTATAGTCCACCTATTTTGAAAACTTCTTAATTCTTCCGTGATAACAAAATATGCGAGATAGTTCAAATGTTTCTTAGCTATAATTTGAAAATATATGATACGAACGACTCATGATGTAATGTTCTTTTGGTGATATGTACAATAAAGTTAACATTTATATTCATTGGACCTAGCTCCGCGGGCCGCAACATGACTCTTGGCGGGCCGCATGCGGCCCGCGAGCCTCGTGTTGGCCACACCTGCCTTAGAAGAATATGGAATATACCAAGTCACCAGACTGCTGAACGCAATATACGATACTTGATATATACCTCCTGAATTATGTAATTCTATATTTATTGCAAAACGAAAGAAATCAGGGGCCTTGGAATGTAAATCAACATCGAACAATTAGTATAATGCGCCGCATCACGAAGATTTTGCTGACAATTATCACGCAAAGAGTTAGAAAGAAAATACAACCCGAAATAGGAGAAGAACAATGTGGCTGTGTATATACTGTGAAAACCATTGAACAAGTCCTTCAAGAAACAAATGAAAATCGTAAACTGATTAGAGTCATTAGACGTAGGCAGTCAAAGTTTTGTTGGGCATGTTGTGAGAAGAAATGACTTGGAGAACTTGGTGACAACTGGCAAGGTCGAAGGGAAGAGATCAAGGGGAAGACCGAGACGTAAATACCTGGATGGCTTGGCCACATGGCATGGTCGAGACAGGAACACGGAGCTGATCTACGACTCTGGTGGTCGAGTTAGATGGCAGGATATGATCGCCTACGCTTATCGGCATGGCACATGATGGATGGATTTACTGAGAACAGTAATTGAACGTTCCACAGAAGTAAACAAAGATCTATATCTTTGCTTTATTGACTACACAAAGGCTTTCGAAAAAGTGAGAAATTTCGACATGATAAGGATGCTTGAAGATTTACAAATTGATGGAAAAGACCTTAAACTTGAAAAAAAAAGAACATATATTGGAAACAACAAGCTGGCATCAGAATTAATAACGATGCAGGACAATATCAGCCTATTAAAAGAGGTGTGAAACAGAGATGTGTAATGTCTCCAGATCTTTTTTCCCTGTACAGTGAAAATATTTTCAGAAATATAGAAGATATGGAAGGAATCAACATTGGGGGACGATACATCAATAACATTAGATATGCAGATGATACAGTCTTGATTGCAGACAATGAACAGGACCTGCAAAATTTAGTAGATGCGGTTGTTGCACACAGTGAACAACTAGGGTTAGAACTGAATATTAAGAAGATATAGATTATGGTCGTCACTGGAAAGAAGGAAATACCACAATGTGATATACGAGTAAATGGGCATATTCTTAAGCAAGTGAATCGGTACAGTTATCTCAGAACAGTTATAGCATCTTATGGGAGATGCCTTGAAGAGATTAGATCAAGAATTGCCATTGCGAAGGTAGCCTTTTGCAAGATGAAAAACATACTGACCAATAAAAAGATATCAATTGAAACGAGAAAAAGAGTGTTGAAGTGCTACATAGAACCTATACTATTGTATGGATGTGAAGCGTGGACAATGAGCAGTCAAGCTGACAAACATCTGATGGCTGTGGAAGTGTGGTTTCTGATGAATATGCAGAGAATACCATTGACATACAAAAAACCAATGAACAAGTCCTTCAAGAAACAAATGAAGAAACTGATTAGAGTCATTAGACATAGACAGTCAAAATTTGTTTTGGCATGTTATGAGAAGAAATGACTTGGAGAACTTGGTGACAACTGGCAAGATCGAAGGCAAAAGACCAAGGGGGAAGACCGAGAAGTAAATATCTGGATGGTTTAGCCACGTGGCAAGGTCGAGACGGGAACACATATTTGATCCACGACTTTGGTGATCGAGTGAGATGGCAAAACATGACCGCGCACTCTTATCGGCATGGCACATGATGGATGGATGGTGTGGGTGCAGTGTTGCCATTTTAGTGCTTTTCGCACTAAATTTAGTGCCTTTTCAGGTCATTTAGTGCGAAAATTTTCCATTTAGCGCGGCCGAGCTAATTTGGTGCTTCACAATTTTGTATTGGTGCTTTTTAGTGCTTTTTTGGGTGGCTAAAAATTACTTTAAAAAATCATTTTGAGGACACTAAAAAGCCGAATTTGAACTTAAGCAAGGGAGTAAAACAGTCTTAGTACATTACCGTGCAATATTCAAGTAATTTAACTCCCTTTAATACGATTTAGTTGAAGTGAGTGTCTGCAACGCGCAGGCAATATGCAATGCATTAAAAGATTGTTTAAACAAGAATGAACTTGAGTTGCAAAGACTAGTTGTACTCGCCACTGACAATGCATCTGTCATTACAGGTGTAAACAATGGAGTATATACAAAATTAAAATCCGTAGTTCCTCATCTGGTACTAGTTAGGTGTGTATATCATTCTCTTCAGCTGGCATTCTCATAGGCTGCAGCTGCTTGTCTGCCCAGGAACATAGAGTTCATGATTAGAGAAACATATAACTGGTTTTCTCACTTAAGTCTTCGTCAAGCAAAGTAGAGGGAGCTTTTTGCTTTATTAAATGATGGACAACATCCGCTGACGGTTGTTTAATTAAGCCAGACACGGTGGATGTCCATTCAATCTGCCATTGTCAGAATATTGCAGCAGTGGATCGAGCTCAGAACTCATTTTGATATAGCAAGACTCAACGAGCGCTGTTATACAGCAGACCTTCTACATTCTATGTTTAGCGACATGACAAACTATGTGTATCTCATATTTCTCAAGCATATTCTCGGAGAAGTTCAAAGTGTGAATAAGACATTCGAAGCAGATATACAGGATCCAACAAAACTACTCAGCGATCTTGTCCAGCTCACTGATTCTATCAGTTCAAAGATTGCTATTCCTGGGAAAAAATAACAGAAAGGGATGCTGTTAAATATTATTTAGATCCTAATCCCAATCTAGGTTATGAGTTTGGGAAAGAAATAGCAGACTACAAGTTTCCCGATGAAAAAGAAATTTAAATATTGAGCACAACCCACTACTGGCAACGCCGATCGCATTCTGGTATGAACCTAAGGCCTATCCACGTCAATATGGAAGCACTATACTCGAGTCTCGCCCTCGTTTGAGCTCGTCAGTAGTGCATATCCCTGACCGGATCCGCTTCACACGCGTGATCCGGGACTGTTTCCGGATCCGGTCAGGGATATGCACTACTGACGAGCTCAAATGAGGGCGAGACTCGAGTATAGTGCTTCCATATTGACGTGGATAGGCCTTAGGTTCATACCAGAATGCGATCGGCGTTGCCAGTAGTGGGTTGTGCTCAATATTTAAATTTCAAATCCCGAAACAACCACATAATCGAAAAAGAAATTCGTGGAAGGTGCATCCAGTTTTTAATAGAGCTGTTGACACAGCTGCGATTACGTTTGCCCGATAACATTCGAGTTTTGCAGTCCATGTCATGTCTTAGTGGAAGTGAATGTCTACAGGCAATGACACCCTGTATATTGGATCTTGCTAAAATGTTTGTAGAAGATGCAGCTACTCTCACCCGGATCGATTTCCAGTTGAGAAAACTTCATCATATGCATTGGACACAGACCTCTGACATACTTGGACTGTGGGCAGAAATAGCCTCATGCAGGGATGCCACCGGTGAAAATCCTTTCCAAGATCTTACAGATTTAGTTGTAACTGTGCTCATTTTACCTCATTCTAATGCGGACGTGGCGCGTATTTTCAGTCAGATGGGAATTATAAAATCAAAATTGCGGAATAGACTGAGCATAAAGAATTTGACAGCTGTTTTGACTATTAGATATGGAATGAAAAGATATGGCAAATGCTGTCATGATTAAAAACTACCTAAGGATATTCTACGAAAAATTGGATCACAGGAATCATATACACGTTTCTTTCAATCATCACCATCACCATCGCATGAGCAAACACAGCAGGAAATAGCGACAGAAACTGAAGAGGAGTTGTCTGACTGAGATTTGGCAGATCTGGAATAAACGTCATTCTAATATTCAGTGATAATAATAAATTATAATGTGCTACTTTATAACATTTTGAATGAATACCGCCAGGGCTTGTTTTAGTGATTTCCCAAAAAATAGTATTGCAATTTGGTGTTTGTTTTTTGGCTCGAACGTAGTTCTGATTGGGATTTGGCGGATCTGGAATAAACTTCATTGTAATATGAAGTGATAATAATAAATTATACTGTGCTACCTTGTTACATTTGTAATAAAAACAGTTGGTGCTTGTTTTGTGCTTTCTAAACATTTTTGTTGCTCTTTTGGGTCGATTTTGGTTCTTTGTCATCAAAGGGAAATGGCAACACTGTGTGGGGTGACAACGTGATCAGCCGCTATTTGTGGCTGACTCAGTCTCGGGATTATTAATCTGAGATAAAGATGGACCCTAATATACGTTCTCTTTGAGGTTGAACAGGGTAGGGGTAATTGTATAATCGAAATCAAAAACACAATGCACCTTGTTAATACACACTATTTTGTACGAAATAAAATCGATTTAAAAGGAATACTGTAATTAAAATTGTTGTAAGGGACATAACAATATAACAGTTGTTTCAAGGGAAACTACTGAAAGTAGTGTAAATGTATCCTGTGGTTTAAATAATTGTTGTGTTTATCTCAATTATTTGTTAAATTTTCATAAAAATTAATGAGAGTTATATGCACGATAAATAATATTATTAAAATGTTTAGTCATCTTCAAAGTTAGTGTAACGGTAATGGCTTTATTTTGCATGTGTAAGAGACTTATAACTAATTTTTTTTTATTATTCTCTCCATAATACATTAAATGCTTTATTCTCTCAATTATAATTGTGTGTGGTAAATCAATATAGTAACAAATTTTTGTCTGGCCTGTCAAAGGCCGAAAATCCTCAATTTTCTAAGAAAGTAGAGGCATTCAAGAAGGATAAGAACCCAGATTGAATGTCACACCATGGCGTACAGAGATTCAAAATACTTTCAATAATGTTTTACCGGACTTTGACAACTAGGAAGTGTACACAGGAGAGTCCTGAAACCCTGATGGTTGCATTGCCATGGTTAAATGGGAGACATCACAGGGAGATGTTAACGGTGTTCCTTTTGTTTACTTCTTCGTTGATTGTCTGAAGGAGGAGAGAGTTTGATGTGATCAAGTGAATACAGCTCCACTCTCGCCAAGATCAGCCTCGTCTTCAGTCCACTGCGTGATGGTTTGCGAAGCTTCAATTACCAGGAAATGTTTATTGGTTTATATAATTGCATTTAAATTAATAGTGCAAGGGGCAGATGACATTTGTTTTTGACAATCGATTTTGTTTTTGCGGATATTATTGTCCGTTTTGCTTTTTGTTTGTTTGTTTGTTTTTGTTTTTTTTCGGGGGTGGGGGGGGGGGTTGGGGGGGGGGGTAATTTAGTGTCCTGCGCCTTGTAGGTATAAACAAGATAATGATACTTCGTGTTTATGGTAGGTAGGTTGTATTTGAAAAGTGACCGCTTTTTTATTATGTCTGTTGTGGGCTTGGTTTAGTGTATAAACAACAACACATATAGACGACATTACATCACATATCGACAAAAATAAATGACAACACAGCAGGGTTATAAGTGGATTTATTCTAATGTAAATATAACTAAAGTATGAATAGCATTTGGTGGTGTCATGTGGTGTGGAGGATCAAAAAGAGTGGGGTGATCAAGAGGGATGGATGGGTTAAAGACACAAGCATCGGCGGGTGAGACTGGGTGAGTCTTGCTTCGGCTTCTATTACACCGTAACACACACTCGCCCGAGCTTGGTTAAGGACAGTGTGATGTGCTGATCTGTGGCCAGAGTCTGTGCCATTACGGCGGACTAAGACCTCAAACTGTTCACTCAAGCACGAGTCGTTGTCAACATCGGAATTCCCAAAACAATGCCCATAGTAAGGATTCGTGTTTCATATCCTTTGTTTTCATCTGTAACCGTACTTATTTACTTTAATGATCGAAGGGAAGAGAGGCAGAGGCCGACCAAGAGAAATATTGCTGGATGGATTAAGGCGTGACATGGAGGAATATCAGCAGCGTGGTTGATCCAGCAAACCAAAGACCGAGATATGTGGAGAGACATGAACGCCCACGCCAGCTGGCATGGCACTTGATGATGATGATGTTTTTTATGTCTGCGGCCTTGCTGTATTTGCAAATGTAAAGGAAAACACACAATTATATTATCGTGCCATTGCGGTCTATGGGTAGCTACAAGTTTATTATGTTTGGGTGCAACCGTACATAGCAGATATTTGTGGCTGACCCATTAACAGGATTATTAATTTCAGCCTGGTATGGGCCCTAATATAACTTCTTATTGAGTTTGAACAGGGTAGGACTAATAGTATAATCGAACACACAATAATCATCACTATTCTTAATCATGTCATTACCCTCTATGAACAACAATTTCTTTCAAATTAATATCATGTGTAGTTGAAACCTGGATCAGCCACTATTCGTGGCTGACTCAGTCGCAGAATTATTAATCTGACCCAAGGATAGATCCTAATATAACTTCTCTTTGAGGTTGAACAAGGAAAGGGTAATGGTGTAATCGAAATCGAATTCCACCTTGTGAATAAATACACACTGTTTTGTAAGAAATAATACCACATTTATAAAGAAGATGTAATTCAAATATTGGTAAGGGACATAACAACATAACAGTTGATTCAAGGGACATTACTACAAGTAGTTTAAATGTAATGTGTGATTTAAATAATTACAGTAAGTATTTGAATCTTCTACAAAATTGTTATAGATATTAGCGGCAGTTGCTAGTAGCATAAATAGTGAGAATAGTTTTAAGTCAGCTTCACAGTTTGTATAAAAGTAATGGCATTATTTTACATGTATGAGAGTCTTATAATGAATTCCTCTGTTCTTCATCGAAATGTCATTAATTTTTTAACGCTTTCAATGCATTAGATAATTCTTCAAACAAGACAAGAATATTTTTGTTCGGCCTGTGTAAGGTCAATATTAATTCAACTGGTAAATTTAAAGGATTTACCGTACGTATTTGTCTTTATAATTGATATTCTAAAGTAGGGGTGGCCAACCTTTTCAGCAGGCGGGCCAAATTTAAGAAATAATATTTCCTTATATATATATATATATATATATATATATATATATATATATATATATATATATATATATATATATATATTTCCATATAAATAATATTTAGAACACCAATATCGCACAACAGCCTCTAAACAGACATGTCCGCTAACCAACGAACACCTTACTGCTTTAAAAGCATTAAAGGCTAACAAAACCCTCGTAATATTGAAACCTGACAAAGGGAGTGGTGCAGTACTGATGGACATGCCAGAATACCAGAGAAAAATGGAAGAAATATTATCAGAGGAATCTAAATTCAGGGTACATCATAAAGTCAACAAGTCGGAGGATCTGGATGCACAATTGAGGAAAGAGATCCAGTCACTTGTGAATGCGGGACTCATCAGTGAGGCCACTGCAAAAACGCTCACACCGCGTGGCTCCCAAACTCCTCAGATGAATGGTCTACCCAAGCCTCACAAGCCCGGCATCCCGCTAAGACCGATCCTGTCCATGGTTAACTCTGCACAACACCGAATGGCGAGATGGCTAGCTGACATCCTAAAGCCAGTACAACAGTCCTTCGATCCAAGAACACTCAGAGGTACATTCGAACTGGTGGAATTATTGGACACTGTGGACATACATAATAAACACATGGCATCCATGAATATTCCCTCCTTATTCACCAACGTTCCATTAGATGAGACCGTGAATATAATAAGTGAACGCATTAGAGACAAACAACTAAAACTAGGCATACCATCAGCTATCCTAGAGAGGCTATTAAAATTATGTACCGCCAACATTCAATTCATCTTTCTAAAAACGTCATACTGCCAAATTGATGAAGTGGCCATGGGGAGTCCGCTTGGACCTATTTTAGCAGACATCTTCATGGCACATTTAGAAGAAAATAGATCTTCAAACATCAATAACTTGGCCTTCTACCGTAGTTACGTGGACGATATACGAATTATCACCACAGACAAGCTACAAGCAACGTCGTTCCAGGCCACAATGAACGTGACACATAAAAACATCTCTCTATTTCTGGAACACGAACACAACAAAGCGTTGCCGTTTCTAGATATCCTAATGAGACGTAGAGCAGACTGCACAATTCAAAGATCAGTGTACCGTAAAGAAACATGGACTGGCCAATATTTAAATGTTCAGAGTTTCGCACCTGTCCAGTACAAACGGGGCTTAGTGCGGACCCTGTTTGACCGTGCTAGGAAGATATGCACCCAGGACACACTGACAGAAGAATTTGAAACTCTGAAGAATGCCTTAAACCTGAATGGGTACTCCACAGGATTTATAAAGCGCCACTGCCAACAGACCAAACCTAAACCAGAAGAAACTACAGTCCCGAAACTCAAGGTTTTCATCCAGTTAACCTTCCGAGGAGATGATGTAATGCAACGTTTGCAGGGCCGGCTCATCACAGCAGCCAGGCGAACATTCTGTGCTGCAACTCCGGTTATGAGGCACAAAACCACACCGATCCCCATCCCAGCAGTTAAAAAACCTGTAGCTTTGTACACCAAATCGAATTGTATTTACCAATTTACATGTAGGTGCGAGGCCATAAAAAAACAGGCTAAAGCAAGAGCACATAATTCAAACTGTAATTCGTCTTACAAAGCAGACTGACAGGAATGCACGACACCTACACACACTAGTAACAATTACAAGAACACCAGCAACACAAATTATGTGGTGCACTCCTTAGAACTACACTCACTACCATATCACATGAAACTTCCAGCAAACAACACCTGTCCATAGAACAAAAGATACAACGCAACAGACAAATAGGAGCAATAATAAACATGCAATGAAACACGTAAACAGAGGCCTCACATATATTAGAAACAATCAATCAATACTACACTGTTTACTGTCACACACACAAAAACTATCATTTACTGCCGATATAGTACCTTGCGGTGTATGACAGGGGGTCTTGAGCCTGAGGAATTTAGGCCGCCTGGCTAGTGCAGTCGCCGCGATCTCTGCAGGTTAGGGATTTCGTTTTGCCCCCGACAGAAAAATAAAACTCCACACATTACCGAGGATTCAAAGCCGGGTCTCCCGAAGGAGAATCCGGCATTCTAGCCACTCGGCCAGCCGCTCCTCTCAGTACTATACTGACTATAATAAAATAAAGCAGAACTAGCCAACACACAAACACAAAATAGGTTCTTACAATACACAAAGAAACTACCTGACACAGATAAACACATACGAGACGTAGAGCTTACATTATAGTGCGTTCACATTTGTTCGCCTCCATATAAAAATCAATATCTCAGTAACCAACTGAGGGAAAATTATGAGACTTAGCATATAACCTTATCATCATGTCCACCCAAGAAATAATTTTTTTTTGTTCTGGAGATTGTACAGCATATTTCAATGTTTGTTTATATGCGGTATATAATTTACGGGTCAGAGGTTAAGTTCATAATTTTAAATGTATTACCCCGTCAGCCAGACAATCAGAGTTCAACGTTGAATATTTTGCGTGTTTTACGGGATTTGCATTATGCCAAGAACCCCGCGCTGTTTAAATTGGCAGTCTTCATAGGTGTCGTCGAAATGTGGGTTATTTCATGAAACCTGATTACTTTTTTTCTTAAATCTTACCATTTATCGCTAACATTGAAATGTGTGAATATTTTTCTGTGGGATTGAATGCGAAATTGTGTACACTTCAAAGCATCGCTATGAAGTTGTACTCATATTTTTTTTCCAGATCCACAAATCACGTTTTATGTAGATGTTTAGACTTGTTTTAGTATGTGCTATTAAATTTAGCTTCAATTATTACGTTTACTGTGTAGGGACGGGGAAAATATTTAGGGAGGAAATACGAAAGGGGGAATGACGTTCTAAAAATATGGTGAAGGGGGGCCAAAAAAGCATGAGAACCACTGTGCTAAGCCATCCTGACATATATCTCTTCGTTTCCAAATCCCCTTTTCCCGTCACGTTTCCTAATGGCCACTAAGTTTTCAAGTTTATTTCTCACCCTACAACGATTTAAAAGGAAAAAAAAAAAGAATTTGACTGCCTGCGTTTAATTGTTCTAATCTGTTTACAGTTTTAATTTGTTCCTTGAAGGAACATTCTATTTCATTTTTCTGTCCATCCATGGCATTCTTTGCATTTTCCTCAGAAATCTCATTTTCACTGCCATCAGAGTTTTCCTAGCTTGTCAGTGCTAAAGCTATAGAAATATAAACAATGTAAAATAATACGAAGTAGTGCAGTTTTACAGAACACAATTAAGGAAAACAAAGGGCATTGCGATGACTAGCCTTCATCAGCCAGGGACGACCAGGGAGACCAGGTCCATTGTAAAATTCCGCCCCGATACAGATTCGAACTCGTGAACACCGAGCCGACAGGCGAGCATCTAGCCACTACGCTGGCTCTGCTTCCGTGTTGAAAGCGTACTTACAATTGAAAAAGATCCGCTTTCTTGCGTATAGTGGAACATTCTAACGAATTGTTTGTGTTCATGGATTTGGGAGGACTAAATGGGGACAATCTAATTCAGACAAATGATCTTATTGCTCCGAGAGAAATAACTCATACTATAGGACTAGAGACATTTGATTGCAGGTTCTAACAATAACAACTTAATGTTTGAATGGAGTATCTACAATTCTTATTTATATGGAAGTTTTGAGTGCACACCGCATTTGATGTCTGCGATGAATTAATGTATAGTGTTGTCAGATTCTCACCCATAGGTTGCAACGCGTCGTCTGTACCAACGCCAGACGATTGCAGCCACACTCAACGCTGAACAATGTTAAACACGCTAGCTACAACGCGGCGTCTTCGACGGCGCCTGAGAAGTCCAGCCCGGCTCAAATCTGAGCGACGCTAAGCCGTCAGGAGACAGCGTGCAATGTGTGTAGCACGCAAGGGGACTCCACCCCGACTGACGCGAATGCTGAACGGCTGGTCAGACAGGCCTTGGGAGAGCGTAGAGGACAGACGTTTGAATGCGGTGTGCTTTGAATTATATGTTTGAGCGTGATTCGAGAGCTAGCCTGTAAGAGTGTAAGTGTACTGCTGTATTGATGTATTGATGTATTGATTGATTGCATGTATTGATTGGAACGATGACTTGTGATTGCGCGAGATATGCATTAATTGTGAAACGCGAGATGCGCGAATAAAGTGTTTGCATTGTGTCACATTGAGTTATTAAGTGACAATATTTGTTATCTCACTTGTCAGCCAACGTGCCAGAGTCTTGCTACCGCAAGATCCTGACAAGTGCAATAAATAGTATGCAGTCATTACACAAACAATTAGAGAATATTGCTGCATATTATGTCAGGGGTCTTGTTTTATTTGCAAATATTAACGTAATCACACAATAATATTATCGCACCATTACCCTCTTTGGACAATAACTCCTCAAATTAATATCCTGTTTGGTAGACACAGTGATCAGACGCTACTTGTGGCTGACTCAGTCGCAGTATTATTAATCTGAGCCAGGGATGGACCCTAATATAACTTCTCTTTGAAGTTTAACGGGGTCGGGGTCATGATATAATCGAAATCGAAAAACACACAATGCACATTGTGAAAGCACTGTTGTGTATGGAATAAACCACATTAAAAAGAATTCTTGTAATTAGAAGTGCAACGGGACATAACAACATTCCAGTTTGTTCCAAGGGACATTACTAAAAGAACTATAAATATATTATGTAATTTAAATAATTTTGGTGTTTTTCTTAATCTTTTAATATATTCTCATAGAATTTAGTGACAGCTTTATAGATTACATGTAATGATATAAGAATGTTTAGTTATCTTCAAAGTTTGTATACAAGTCATGGTTGTATTTTACAGGCGTGAGAATCTTATAACTCATTGTGTGTTTTTTTCTCTCTCTCGATATGAAATCATAAATGGTATCATTTCAATTGTATTCTTCGTGGTGCTAGATAACCAACTTTTTGTACGGCCTGTAAAAGGCCAAATATCCTTACCAAAATAGGTTCTTACAATTCATAAAGAAACTGTCTGATACAGACATAACACATGCAATCAATAAAATACAAAAAGACAACACACCAGGAACAGATGGACTCAATGTAGAAGTTTACCAGCACTTATTTCCTATCCTAGACAGCTTCCTTCTACAAGTCTACCAAGAAGCTTTTCACAAACAAGAACTCACAAACAGTTGCAACATGCCATACACAACACTGCAGGTCAGCACGGTCGAATGGGTAAGAACGCGTGTTCTTAAACATCCGGTGTGCTGATGCCGAGATAGGCGGTTCAACCCCTACACCGGACAGCTGGACTAAAATGTTGACTTGTCGTCCTTGACTTGGGGACGTAAATTACAAGTACCTCTGAAGTCGAACACTCATACCTAAAGACAACATAGCTGAAAAATATAGACCCGTCCAATTAAACACAGACTACAAAACTCTAGCAAAATTGCTTGCAAACAAAATAAATACGTTCATGCCATCACTGATACCCTTAGACCTTCGATGCAGTATTAAACACAGATACATACACCAACATACACACTTCAATAAAGATATCATCACATACATACACCCAGCAGAGAGACTGTCCATCCTCCCTCTTGTACTGGTCAATTATTCACTCACTGCCTGTTTTAGGATAACAAGATCTGTCAGACAAGGGTGTCCACTATCCCTTATCCTAGATGTACTCACACTAGAACAACTCTTAGAAGCAATCAGACAGGACACCAAGGTTAAAGGAACATTTATGCAAGGCTTGGGATAGCGGAAACTAATTGCTTATGCAGATGACACCCCTTTCTTCCCTACAACCTACATATCTATAGTAAACATACTTCACACCTTCAGACAGTTTGGTGAAGGCCAAAATAAACATACAGAAATCCAAAAAGTGTATGTTGCTTGCAAGAAGCTCACCTCAATGACAACAATGCCTTCAATATCAGAGGCTACCAGTGTTACCGATCTGACCTAAAGGACAGACGTAAAGGTGGAATGTTGACCCTTGCAAAAAATAACATCACTGCTTCCCACATGGAAGTTTACAAGGAAGGGGCAGAGTATCAGACACTTAAACCTAAGACATAGTCTTGACTTGGGGATGTAAATTACAAGTACCTCTGAAGTCGGAGTGGGTTCGACTGATGGCGAGGGAAACTGTTACTATGGAGAGCTAATCCACACGCGAAATTCAGTCCAGCACTACTAAGAGTAGTGTGTATGGACTACGCTTGAGTTCAAAGCGAGTGAGCGCAACAACAACACAAAAAAAACAACAACAGACAATACAGATATAGACCTGGTCAAATATTGCCGTCCTGGTGACCGCCTACAGGCACTTGACAGACTACCATTAAAAGAAAAACAGATATTGTGTGGCGATTTCAACAGCCACTCGCTTAGCTGCAGCTATGATTACATTGACTAGAGAGACGAGAGACTGGAAAACTGGCAGGACGATAATATATTCATCTTGATTAACAAGCCGTCTGACACACATGTCTTGTACTCGAGATCATGACACACTACAACTACACCTGACCTGGCTTTTCATTCATCAGACCTTGAGTGGAACATCACACGAATTGTTTGAAAACAACTTGGTGTCAATGACCATCGGTCAGTCTTTCTAACTGTAGAACATGAGCGTGTAAGTGAAAGCAGCACCCTCTAGAGGTGAAACTACAAGAAAGCAGACTGGGCAATGTGCAAGTATCGCACCAGCATACTGGTAAGAAATCTGAAAACAGATAAAGACACAAATAAAGTAGTTGAAGAGTTTTGGAAATGCATACTACAGGCAGTAAGAGAATCAGTACTAAGAGGAGCTTGTAAACAATATAAACCGTACTGGAGAAGTAAACTGGAACAGTTGCATATGATATGGAAGTATGTAGAATGCAAGCGGAGGCCAAACCCAAGCAAGAGAACCACAATATATACCATCATGCACAAGCCACATTTCAAAGGGCCAAGCTGCTGGCTAGATGGGAAAGCTGGCAGGAGAAAACGGAGTCACTGAACTTTGAAAGAGACACAAAAAAGTTGAGAAAGCTAATAAAACAATTTAAAGATGAGGGCACAGAGAGAAATTCAAAGATTACACTACATTAAGACAGAAACATCTTAAAGGGAAAGCAAGCGTCTGACCATTTTGCGGTCTCATTTGCATAAGATAACAAAATCGAAACTGGTCCAGAAAAACAAATGAAAACATTCTATAAAAAGCAGGCTGGCTTTAGACAGTGTTACTCTATAGAAGATCAGAGCTCTCTGATCTAGTCACCTCTCACGAGAAATTGAGGATGCATTTCAAGAGAAGAAGCTGGTGCTTTCGGCATGAATAGATCTGAAGAAAGCCTTTAAAAAAGTCTGGATAGAAGGTCTGATGAAGAAACTGAGAAACTATGAAGACAATGGAAGAATGTACAGATGGGTGAAAGCATACTTGCACAACATAAGAGCCCGAGAACAGATAGACGGATTCAAGAGCAAGAAAATACTGCTGCGCCATGGTGTTTCTCATGGTAGAGTCCTTTTTCCGGCATTGTTTCTAATCTTTATCAATGATCTTGTTGCTGAACTACCACATGGAATTACAGTGGCAATGACCTGGTCCGTGGGGCACAAATGAACATGCATCAGTGGCCACCAGATCATTACAAGGGGTTGTAGATGCATTAGTTACATGGGCAAATAGATGGTGTGTCAGCATAAACACTGACAAGTGCAGAACCACCCTATGTACCCTCTCTCAAAAACAAAAGGCATGCATCATCCAGATAAATGGGATACCCCTAAGAGAAGATAAAGAATCAAATACCTTGGAGTAACATTTGATAACAGACCGACATGGAGAAAGTATTAAATAAAGTAGTGGCTAAAGGTAGAAGGAATATAGCCATCCTGAGAAAACTAAGTGGAACCACATGGGGAGCCAGTGGGAAAATACTTAGCAATGTTTATCAATAGAGCATACGACCACATCTGGATCAACTGCATGGTGTTCAGAATTTAAAAAACCACACTATGTGGGCTGGACAAGGTGCAAAATCAAGCAGTTGGAGTCACTACATGATGGATGAGATGAATGCCTATAAAGGAGATGAAGAAGGTGGGGAGGACATAAGCATTGAGAGAGCGCAGAGATACAAAAATGCTAATACAAGCAGAAAAGTGTATCCATTTGTCAGGCTTTCATGGAGCAATTGTCCGTGACCACCACTAATGGTCGAAACGACAGTTCCCGAGTGCGTAAAGCACGATTTCGACCGGATTAAAGAGAACAGAGGTTTCTCTTGGGCTAGACACTTTACGTTTGACTGTCGTCGATAGTGGACCGAGCAAGACCCGTCGTGGTAATGGCACGAATTATTGTGCCGCCACTTGTTGGTTAACGGTTGTATAGATATAGTTTGCAAGTATTTTATATTGGCATTGTTTTAGTGAAAGAACCATTGTGTGGTTATATAATCGTATGAAGTGTATGAACCTGTAGTGTGACAATATATATTATCGAATAACCGCACCGGCGTTTGGTTGCAACAAGTATCTGTGTAGTCGTGTTATTCGTCATGTGGTGTCAAAGTTAAAGTATAGCGTGATAAACATCCAATCCTGTATCACGTCAAATCCTTCGGGCCATTACTCTGGCCAACAGCCTAACCAGCAACATGAGGACACCGGGTTAAACTATCGTGTCTACACCAGCACAGTCATCCTATTATGGTCCAGCTCAACTTGCAGCTCATGGCGACATACCTACTTTGTACAGAATACCGACTAGGTCCACCTATCTTGGGTCATGTCACAGGCCACCCTATGAAGAACAGATTTGAAAACCTAGCTATGGGGCGGTTGAAAAGAAGTAGTTTTATCCACCAGGCCAAACGACTCTGCAAAGAAACCACCGATCTGCCCACAGTTGGTATGTAAATGAAAACTATTCCAGAACGAGGTCCGTGGCAGGATAAACTATCCTTACACATCCAGACAAACGTTAAAAGAATAGCTGTCAAATAAGAACAGAACAGAGCACAGGGCAGAACAGCCACTCCCAGCTTCCTTGATGAAGGAGACCCCCATAGGACCCCAGAATCCGAGTCTACACAGATGAGTCAGTACAAAATGCTGTTCGAAATGGAGGAGTGGGAATGTACATAGAATACCCAAATAATACTAAAGACACGGCCAGAGTACCAACTGGAAAGCAGTGATATAACTATGATGCAGAAATCTAGGCATTCAAGGTAGCAACAGTGAAATTACTAAATACCAGCCATGGCACACAACCTGTGGTGATATTGACAGATGCAAAGTCAGTACTTCAGGCGCTCGTATTTTGGAAATTGCCAGTAATACTAAGGATATTGAACTTGGCAGCCAGCGTAAGGTCACCATACAGTGGATACAATCTCGCTGTGGAGTACCATATGCATACAACTTTCACATACTCCAGGACTGCCCAAACTAACACATATCCAGGCAAACCTTCTGGCTTAGAGAAACAACAGCGGAAGATAAACTCTATGGACTAAAAAACTAAAAAAGACAGTGACATTCAAACATGAAACAACATTTCAGTTATAGATACATTTTTCTGTGATATTCACTGGCCAGGAACGGAACATAATGGAGGAGACCCGTTGCCGTGAAGCTGGGACCGCAACTAACTAACTAACTAACTAACTAACTAACTAACTAACTAACTAACTAACTAACTAACTAACTAACTAACGAACTACCTAACTAACTAACGAACTAACTAACTAACTAACTAACTATCTAACTAACTAACTAACTAACTAACTAACTAACTTACTAACTAGTTAACTAACTAACTAACTATCTAACTAACTAACTAACTAACGAACTAGCTACCTACCTACCTACCTACCTACCTAACTAACTAACTAACTAACTAACTAACTAACACAACATAAACTAAAGTTATTAGATAAATCTTTGAAGCTGAAATATACACAAATTCACACGGTAATTTAAATTTTCTACCATGTAATTTTTAACTGACTATCATGTCTTTCTGTTTGCACAAACTAAAGGGCATACCGAATAAAGCCATGAGGGTGATTCTGGGATGTATAAGGGACACCCCAATAGTGTGTATGCGATATATCCTTGCGCTGCCGACTATTGCAGACTCAGGGTTTTGCAGGCAAGGTCATACCTACCTCAAGTTAGCTGTGGACAGTGAACACCTCCTACAAGATTCCCTGGATGTAGTCAATGGTCACAAGCTGTTAAGAGGAAATCATGGATCACTCAAGCAGAAGATACCATCAGAGAAGTGTGCACACTTGACAAGATTGGTAGAGGCAAGGATTGGGTCAGAGTGTCGAATAGAAATTCAGACCTGTGTGAGGTTATAATCACAATGGGTCGTGCGTGTAGGGAGTGGCCAGCAGGTGCTGCGGAAGTAGAAATTTAGAAATTAATTCAGGACTACTCTCGTCCTGGCATTGTGATTATCTATACCGATGGCTCTGCGTTAAGAGGCAAACAAGTGCTGGTATATTTACAGCATAAGCAAATGACTTATGTTTAGTAAATGAGAGCTTGGCATATGACACCACAACCTTAAGTCTGAGATGGAGATGGAGGCGGTTATTTCAGCTTTCCGCTGAATACGCATGTTGTGATTGTAACTTATTCACAAAGCATGCTGACAAAGGTGAAGACTGGCATGTTTCGTGCAGAATGGCATGCATCAATGTAGAGGTCGCGGGTTGTGATCATTCGCTGGATCTTTTCTTCAGGACATTTTGGTGTGGTTGTAAATGAACAGGCGTGCAGATTGGCTGGTGCCAAATCATTACAGGGTGATTTGATGCATGGTAAGGCAAATGTGGTAAAGGTCCCCTGGGAGCATGTGTAACAGAGCACCATCTCTGTTGGGGATTTAGTGAGTTAATAGATGCTGTGCAAAATGGGGAAATGGATTTGTGAACGCGTGAGCACGATTAGTTTTAGGTAACTAGGGTTGCTCACGCGTTGACGTAAACAGTCTTCCATATTAGCCGTCTATAAGAACAAGACGTATGATTTTCATCTGGACGGTATTTTTATAAACTGATGTCAAATAAACTTGAATACATCGTCATATTGGACTTTGTTATCTATCGACACGTGCCATCAATTGTATACAGCAGCCTTGTTCTCTATAACACTGTTATACATGTTATTAATGCAGAAGAACAGATAGACTATCACGGTCTAGAGAGAATGCGTCAGCAAGTGGTGGTCAGATTATCTGGTCGACAGCCATCACTCAGAGGTAAAGCAAGACGGATATATAATTAGATTGTAACGGGCACCATTAGTATTGTGATTCTTCGCTGGCTGTTGAAGATGACTACTGAGCGCTGATGGAATGCCCCGAGTGCAGTGATGTTGGCTCTATACTCAGTTCAACTCAGCTCACTCAGTTTGCACACAACTGGATTCTACAGATTAATGGTGATTGCTTCTGCCACCTTTAACATGTGACCACTTTGTGTTTTAAACAAGGTCATACTTTCCACTTCTCGGCTGACACAGATCTTTGACCTATGAGGTACCGCCTCCTTGTATGCTGACTAGCTCAATGAACTTTTGTCCCTGACTGTTAATATTTCCCAACCCCGAGTGATAAAGAATGAAAATGTGCTGCTTCATTTACCCCCATGATGGGTATTGTAAATATGTAAACGATCTACGAGCCTAAATATCTCTCAGTTTTAAGAACTGGTTCTTGACGAGCATATTAATACATTTTTGTAGTGTGTATTCCTGAATATATGTGGGGTATTCTTTATATGGAAAGGAAAAAGATGAAACTAAAGATGGTAAAAAATAAGTGATGGCAATAATACTAAGAATTATTGATTGGACAGTGGTATACATTAGGAATATAGAACTATCTGTGCAATGTTAATACACTTAGGCAGTCTTGTTTCGCTATCTCACACCGTCGCCAGAGTCAATGGCTGGGTCTCTGTTTTTGTCTTGATTATGCTAAGCCATCCTGACATATATCTCTTTGCTTCTACACCCTCTTGTCCCGTCAAGTTTGCTAGTGGTCACAAAGATTTCAAGTTTATTTCTCATCGTACCATGATTTAAAAAAGACACTAGACTGTCTGCGTTTAATTTTTCTAATCAGTGTACGTTTTTCTTGTGTTCCTTGAAAGACATTCTTATTGGTTTTTCTGTCCATCCATGCCATTCTTTGCATTTTCGTCATAAAACTCATTTCCACTGCCATTAGATGTTTCCTAGCTTGTCTGTGGTAAAGCTGTAGAAATGTAAACAATATAAAATAACACGAAGTAGTGCAGTTTTAATGAAACACAATTACGGAAAACAAAGGTCGTTTCGACGACTAGTCTTCATCAGCGAGTGATAATCGGGGAGGCCAGAACCACTGCAAAATCTCCACCCCGATACAGATTCGAACTCATGACCCCCGAGCAGACAGGCGAGCATTTAGCCACTACCCTAGCTCGACTTTTGTGTCGAAAGCGTACTAAAAATGGAAAAACATAAGCTTTCTTGCGTATAGTGGAAATATTTGTACACATGGATTTGAGAGGACTATAATGTTGTAAACTAAATGATTGGTCTCATTGTTCCGAGAGAAATTACTCACACTATAGGACTAAAAACGTTTGATTGTAGGTTCTGACAATAAATAATTAATGATTGAATAGGATACCTACAATTCCTACCTCTGAAGTCAAGAGTGGGTTCACCTGATGACGAGGGACACTGTTAATTGGGAAAGCTAACCCATACGCAAAATTCACTCCAGCATCACTAGAAGTAGTGTGTATAGATTACGCTTGAGTTCAAAGTCAGCAAGCGAAACATAAAATCCCTACATTTCCTATTTATATGGAACTTTTGAAACCGCATTGATTGTCTTCGAGGGATTAATGTATAGAATAATAAATAGTATGCAGTCATTACACCAACAACAACAAAAAATATGAGAATATTGCTGGGACCTTATTTAATTTTATTTGTACATGTAAACGAAATCATACAATAGTATTATCGTGCCATTACCTACTTTGGACAAACAATCCCTGCAAATTAATATGCTCTGTGGTTGAAACCGTGATCAGCCACTACTTGTGGCTGGCTCAGTCGCATGATTGTTAATCTGAGCCAGGTATGGACCCTAATATAACTTCTCTTTGAGGTGTAACTGGGGTAGGGATACTGGTATAATCGAAATCGAAAAACACACAATGCACCGTGTGAATACACATTGTTATGTACCAAATAAAACCACATTAAAAGGAATTTATGTAATTAGAATAGTGGAAAGGGACATAACAACACTAGAGGTGCTTTAAGGGACATTACTGAAATTAGGATAAATGTATTAAGTGATTTCAATAATTATGGTGTTTATCTTAATCTTGTTTTAAATTGTCATACAATTTAGCGATAGCTGTATAATCAATAAATCTTGGGATAAAAATGATTAGTTATGTTGTACGTTTTTGTAAAAGTAATGACCTTATTTTACATGCATGAGAGTCTTATAACTAATTTTTCTATTTTTCCTCGATATTACATCAGATGTTGTATCCTTTCCGTAAATAGAAACCGGCATGGTACTTGATTAATTGGTTGAAATAGTATAAACTCTTCAACTAATAAAAATTTTTGACCGGCCTGTGAAAGGCCAAAAATACTCAATAAAATAGGTTCATACAGTTTGTAAAGAAGCAATCTGACACAGATAATCAGACTTACCACATGCACTCAATCAAATGTAACAAGACAAAACACCAGATGGGCTTACTGTAGAATTCTACCAACACTTCTTTCCTATCCTAGACAATTTCCTTCTAAGAGTCTACCAAGAAGCTTTTCACAAAAACTTCTATTTCATCCGGAGATAACACAGTTCAGTCTGGACAAGAATTAGTTGTCCGTTACGTAACAACACTGATAATAAATAAGTCTTTTTATACGTAAGCTGGTGTAGGCCACATCATGACCTGCCACTAAAGCTGTCGTAGGAACAGTCCCAGTTTATAAATCGTTCTTTCCGGCGTTTAAGCGGAACCTCACTAGACGGCGTACCGTCTGGTATCTCGTATCATTGAGCATGATTGCTCAGGTAGCTGAACTTCTCCTTACTGAAATAAAGTATCTTCTAAGTCAGAAAAGCAACACAAACCATCACATCCCACACGTGCACTTTCAGGGCACCGGAATCACTGGATGCTAACATTCTCTCATGATGATTCACCCAGGCACATGGTGTGGTTTAGTCAGGCGAGGTAAGTAAAGGATTTGACCCTTCGCTGTGTTACACGAAGTGGTTTCAGGCAGACAACAAGTGTAGTCGAATAGTTCCTCAACAGGCAAACTCCTGAAAGGAAGAGCGACCGGTGAGAGTATTCTGGCCCAAACATTGGTCCACATGCATCCTACCAATGACTACTCAACCCTCAGTCATGCTACTTAGTTATGCAAATAACTAAAGCATTATCTCTATATGAAGAGTAGTAAAGCATGGGTTTCTTTCAATGTCAGCTGGCCACATAGAACAGCCCGTCAAACAGAATAAGAAAACATAATGACGAGACTGATCGTAGGTCTCACCTATCCCTAATCATCTACCAGTTGTCGCTAACGTCACTGGTTATAGTTATCAGTTATCATAGTTCTAAAATTAACAGAACTAAATATTAAGGTAAAGAGTCCCTGGACTCGTTCCTTACATAATAAATGTTCATTGATACACATAATACTGATCACTGTACCATCCCTCGGGATATAGGGATAATACATGATCCCATCAAGTATTTACACACACCGTTCTGCTGGTGGGACCTCCTGCCCACCCTATAGCAAAACTCTTCTTAACAGACTCTTTCCTAGAGTCAAGAAGCCTTCTTGGTAAAACATGTTCCCCACATGTTCCAAGGGTTATGTTCCAGCTCTGCCCTTCCAATTGGATTAGCCTTGGCCTGGACCGAACTTTACAGCTGGCCTGGTCTGCCAGCACCATACTTTCATAACTTGCTTTCAAATTCTCCCATATCCCATATGTCCCCGTGTCTCATGCAACCTTCTTTTGTCCTTCCATACCACTATCACCCCAGCACTCATTCGCACTTGTGCCATCATGAAAGAACAGGAAAGTAAAGACAAGAATTCAGAACGCAAATGTACATCACGACGGTACGCATTGTTATCACACGTCGACCCACTCGGCGTTCGGTATCGCTCCAAGAAGTATCACATAACATGACTTAATATATATACATAATGCCACATCATATATATATCATCAAAGAAGACTTACCTTCACACAGAATTCCAGTGTTCCACACAATGATTAAGCACAATTCTGTCTGAATCTCCACCTACCAACTTACCTTTGCTATCTAACAGTTCCCCTTGCTTCAGTAACTGACTAACATAAGTCTAGGTTCATATCATGCACTATTAACTATGTTCTATTCTAAAAAAAAGCCATAGTATATGCAACGATTTGCAACACACGGTAAATACTAGTTGAACACAAATCGCCAATATCACAAGCCTACATTCCCAAAAGGTGATTTAACTACACACGCTGGTAAACAAACGCCAACACACACGGTCTAGGCTTCAGCGGCGTGTCGATCGAAGTCTCATTACTAATGCAAAGACACCCGCATATTTAATGAGGTTAGAACGATTGCGTTTTGTGAACAATTACAAAGTTAAATTAATTAACCAAGTAAATACCTGAATAATTCGAACCAGCCTCCAGTCAGCTACCACAACTGTTCAACGGCACATCTGCCTCATTGCGATAACAGTCAGCTGTAATGAGGTGAGACGCAAAACAAATGGCTCAACACAGCTCTGCGTCTTCTCTCTGGGAGAGTCATGAAGTGAATGCCGATTCTAGCCGCATTCCCCAAATCGTGCAAACTCATGCGCACGAGGATCGAGTGCTCCTTGGGAAAAGTCAACTTCTCGGGCAACCTTCATTCCCCGCCTAGAATTTCTAGATCTCTCTGCACGGGAATTCGCTGAAGCACCCGGCAACCCGGTACAGTCAAATACCGGTAATTCGAGATGATTCTAGATGGAAAATTCCTATCGGCTTCCCTCAGTCTATTTATAACTGGGAAAGTACCCGATGACGCGCCAAAACAGTGCGGGATCCCGACGACAACAGACAGATGATCGCGGGTTCGTCACAATCGTGACAAATGGTGTCTTAAGTTGTCCCAGGGATTACGCGGGACAGGTTACGACGTTTATTCCCGCCTGCCGCCACGACACGAGAACAATTACGACGAATTGAAAACGGCTTTGCTGAAACGTTTCGAAGTTACGTCACATACCTACTGGAAAAAATTTCGAGGAGCGAAACGAGAACCGGGAGAATTGTTTGCCGCCTACAGTCTGTGTCTGAAATCCTATCTCCATAAGTGGATGGATTAGGCTGAGTTCGCGCATGACTATGAGAGTCTGGAAGAGCTCATAATAGTCGACCAGATGCGAAAGCAAATGTCGAAACTTCTCAGAACATTCCCAGGAGAACAAGGGGCGGAACGTATTGATATAGTGACGAAATTGGCAGAACGGTTCATCGAGGTACATAAAGAGGCGGAAGAACATCTGTCCACAAACACCAAAAGTTAGGAGAAACATGACCGGAAGAAATCCAAAAGCACGGGAACTAAGAAAGTGGAACAATATGTTAAAATTTCAGAGGAGAGTTTGGAGAAGACGAAGGAGGGAAGCAAGGGCACCTCGAACTCTTCACCGAAAAGACAGTGGACGGAGAAGTGGTGTTCGATTTGTAAGTCGCCCTTTCACAATGCGAGGGAATGCAAATCGAAGGCAAAGATCCCTCACTTTGCGGCATGTCAAGTGACTCCAAATGAGGTTGTCACTGAAAATGCTGAGGTCGACAAGGAAGCTCACAACCAGGAGAGCTCACCGAAGTCCGGCACGAGAAAATCTAGGACAGGGAAATGGTGTAAACACTGCAGGTCGAGTACGCACAATGCTATTGACTGCAGGGTTAAGTCATGAGACTCTCATTTCGTCGTGTGCCCAGTGGAACCTAAGGTGGAGTCCACCGAACAGGTCGAGGCCGAGGAAGAGACTCCAGACCAGGATAAGCCACCTGTAGTGGAATTGATACAGGTTAACGGCCAACAAGTTGAGTGTCTATATGACACTGGCCTGGACGGGAAGTCCGTGATTTCTGCGGATCTGGTACACCCAGAACAATTCACAGGTGAGACCATGTAGATACAACCTGCACAGAAGAGTGCTGTCGCCATGAAAATGCCAAGCGCCAAAGTGGAGATTCGGTCAAGATATGTCACCGGCACAATCAAGGCCGCTGTATTGACCGATCCCATTTTCCCGTCATCCTCGGTTGCCGGTATGTCTTTCTGGGAATGCCCAGGGAGCCAATGGGACCAATTAAGACTCTCTCTCAGACGAGAACTGATCAGGCAGAAGCAATTGTCACTAACCCACCGCCGGGGGAGTTGCGAACTGCTCAGAGTGAGGATGCAACCTTACGTCCTTGCTACAAAAAGCTGCAGAGAAGTGCTGATCCACCAAAACGGGGGCAGTACTACATGAAGAATAGGATAATCTACAGGAGAGCCGGAAGGGGAGACAACCTATACGGTCAGTTGGTTGTCCCGAAGGCTCACCGTTCCCAAATTCTTCATATGGGGCAAACCATCTCATTTAGTGGGCATATGGGTATTGCCGCCACCATGCAGCGAATTTCCTGCCATTACTATTGGCCGGGAATGACCGGTGCTGTGCGTCGGTATGTAAAGTCATGCCCTGAATGCCAGAGGGTGGCACGGAATCACTGGACAGCGCCGGTGGTCTTGGGTGAAATGCCCATCATGCACTCTCCTTTCGAGAGGGTAGCCATCGACATCGTGGGTCCACTTCCTAGGAATAGGAAGAGGAACATGTACATATTCACAATGGTGGATTGCTGTACAATGTGGGGTGAAGCCATACCATTGACCACAATTGACTCAAAACGAGTTTCTGACGCACTGATGGAGGCCTTTACCAGATTAGGCTTCCCTAATCAGATTCTGACGGACAATGGGTCCCAGTTTTGTGGGAAACTAATGGAGGTGGTATTTAGGGTGTTCCACTCTAACCATATACATACCAGCCCTTACCACCCTCAAGCCAATGGACAAAAAGAGCGTTTCAACTGCACGTTGATGACAATGCTCCGGAAACTGGCACAGGAAAAACCTGATAGGTAGAATGAATATATCCCAGCAGCGCTTTTCGCCTATCGGGAAGTACCTCATGGCTCAACAGGACGACCACCCGCTACTTTGCTGTTTATCGTCCAATCAAACGACCATTGGAAGCCATGTTGAGGAGTTGGACTGAGGAGGGGACGTCAGAAGAAGTGATCTCCTCTTATAAATACGCGGAGGAACTGAACGAAACACTTCACAAGGGATGGACTCTGGCGACTCAGAACTTGAGAAAGGTCAGAAAAAGACATGCGGCTTACTGCAACCGTAGGTCTAAAGACAGATCTCTAGAGGTGGGAGACAAAGTCTTGTTGCTACTCCCAACGGGAACCAACAAACTGGAGATAGGTTGGCAAGGACCATTTCCTGTGGAAAGGGTGGTATCCAGAACCAACTATCAGATCCGGATCCGGGGAAAGTCGAAGATTTTCCATATTAATCTCCTGCGGAAGTACGAGGAGAGACCCGGAGACAAAGCAGCCAACCTCATGGCAATGGCAGTCGCAGTTTAGACTGAAACGGGAACCAACGAGGGTAGGGAATAGCCCCTGGTACACCAGGAAACCTATAGGGATGTGCAGGTGAACCCTGATCTGACTTCCCAGGAGAGAGAAAAGATTACCCAGGTTCTCGAGTCTCATAAGGAGATACTGACTGATAAACCAGGACGAACGAGGTTGGTTGAATTCGAGATGACCTTAACCACCCAAGAGCCTGTTCGCCAAAAAGTTTACCCAGTGCCATTCTCTAAAGAAAAGGCCTTGGAGGAGGAAATACAGAAACTGCTGAATGATGACGTGATTGCGCCATCCACATCCCCATACAATTCGGGGGTGATTTTGTTACGCAAATCAAGTGGAGAACACCGGTTGTGTATAGACTATCGACTTCTGAACAGTCACACTCAATTTCAGGTGGAACCTTTGCCGAATTCAATTCAGTTATTCGCTAGGCTCCATAAGGCTAGGTACTTCTCAAAAGTGGATCTGAGTCGGGGTTATTATCAGATCCCGGTCAAACCAGAGGTTCGGCCCCCGCTAGCTTTCAGTACTCCCAGTGGACACTACGAATTCAAGGTCATGCCCTTTGGACTCAGCAATGCACCTAGTGTGTTTACTCGCATGATGAGGACCTTGCTAGATCCCTTACAGGAACCGTCCATTATCTCGTTCATGGATGATTTACTGATTGCTAGTGACAGTATGGATGACCATTTGCAATCCTTGGAGAGAGTTTTGAATAGGCCCAGGGAAGCAGGGCTTACGGCTCGCCCAACCAATTGCATGATAGGTTACCAGACTCTGGAATTTCTAGGTCACACCATCACTCCAGGACAAATTTTCCCAGAGGAGAAGAACCTAGAAAAGATCAGAATTTCTCCAAGGCCAAAAACGAAGAAGGATGTGCGATCCTTTTTCTCGTTGTGTGGGTTTTACGAAAATTCATCCCACATTTCACTGAACTGGGAGCTCCATTAACGGGAACCTTGAAAAAGGGATTCCCGGATCCAACCGTAAGGACACCCGAGTGCGAGAGTGCATACAGTCAGTTGAAGGAGGCCTTGGTCCGCAAACCTGTTTTACAGCTCCCCGACCATTCCAAGCCATTTGTGTTGAGAACGGATGCGAGTGGGATTGGAATTGGGGCAGTCTTGCTACAGGAAGGGAAAGACGATGCTTCGGATTTGAAACCAGTGGCATACGCAAGCAAGAAACTTCTCCCGGCTGAAAGGAATTATTCGACCGTCGAGAGGGAGTGTTTGTCTCTCGTATGGGCCATGCAAAAATTCCAGCCCTATTTGTATGGAGTTCAGTTTCGGGTCCAGTCGGATCATCAACCCTTGATGTTCCTGGCCACTTCTCAGAAGCTCAACACCCGTTTGATGCGTTGGTCGTTGCTGCTTCAGCCCTATCACTTCACGGTGGAGTATATACCTGGGAAGGAGAATGTTGGAGCTAATTTCCTGTCTAGATATCCTGCTCCTAAAGAAGAGGAATAGATCATCTGGATCGAACCTTGAATGAGAAAGAGTTGATGCGGACTACTCTCTAATGAGGGGGCCAATGTCACGAAAAATCTTGGAGTTGTCGATGGATGAAAGAATGTTACGCCATTCGTCTACAAGCAGCCGTCATTCTTTAATGTGTTGTTGATCGAGGAAAGACTGTCGCGCCATTCGTCTGCAGGCGGCTCCCATCCTTTGATGTGGTAGACAGACTGTCGGAGTAAAAATCGGCAAGATCTTTTGTTGTGGGGGGAAAAGTTCTCTAGATCACAGACAGGAGACAATTTCCCGGATGAAAGGGACAGCCAGTCAGTTGTTTACATCGAGTTTGGAAAAGGAAAGAAAAAATAGCTTCTAGACGCCTATGTCTAGACAGTTTTGTGACGTCATTCAGACACGGTATTGAAACAGTCTGGATAAACTACTTTGGGGGAGTCGATCAAATGTTGTGAAGCGATACGGACGTGTGCGATATTCCTAGTTTGATTCTGGAGAGAGAGACTACAGTATCTATTGTTGATTTATATCGGCGGACATTTATCCAGTGTGTGATTTCGTAGTCTCAATCTAAAACAGGAATAAATATATGGTTCCACTATATTTTACCACCAGCTAGAAGAAAGGTCATGGTTCTAGAATTGAAGGCAGAGTTTACTAAGAGGCTTTTGCACTGGGCCCATAACCCAGAGGGTCTGCAAGAACTGGGCCTCTGCTGAGCAGGAAACGATGATTATATAAGTGTGTTTCCTAAGTGATAGTTTACATCACAGTAAAATAAAGACACTGACAATAACACCTGTACCAAGAACACTAGTAGATATATATATATATATATATATATATATATATATATATATATATATATATATATATATATATATATATATATATATATATATACATGGAAAATTAACAGTGTGTGTTACAATTGGGGAATTCTTATGAACAGTTAAATACTAACATTCAGTTTTCCAAAGTGACAGTAACATTATTTTAGGACTCTCTGATCACAGAACTGTTATGAACAAAGTAATTACACTGTGTGTGTTAGATTGATGGTCAATAGTGGACTATTTCCACTATTGATGACCAAGCATCCGGACTGTCCAGAAGCTATTGGAGGAAGTCGACACTTGGCTGGAGAGACACATCATTTGGGTGAGGTCTTCTGACCTTGATATATGGTGCTGTTGTGTGGCCAGTACAGTGATGAAACAGACTTTGCTCCTGAGCTATTCGGTCTGACTCTACATACACACTAGATGATACAAGAGACATTCTACACATACATTTTGCACATGCATGACACTTTTCTCTATTAAATTAATTTGTTGTTGTGTTAGAGCCAGTGTTTTGTGGTGTGTTTATTTTTGTGTGGAAAAGAATGAGAGGGGGCACGGTCCATTGGTAAGAGAGAGAGAGAGAGAGAGAGAGAGAGAGAGAGAGAGAGAGAGAGAGAGAGAGAGAGAGAGAGAGAGAGAGAGAGAGAGAGTGAGAGTGATCCAGGGACTGACGGGGTGTTGTGGACAGAAATCAAGAAGATCCTCAAGATAATTATATGAGGTCAAAGAATGTTGGTGTTGATTCCCCTCGCCCCAGGGACGACACATATATTACGACCCTCTCTCTCTCTCTCTCTCTCTCTCTCTCTCTCTCTCTCTCTCTCTCTCTCTCTCTCTCTCTGCTAAATGCTGGTGCAATTACGCTTGCTTAGAGAATATTTCAAATATCATAATAACATGATAGTAATGCCTTGATTTATCACTACACTTATGTTCAAGCATTCTGCAGAATATTTTTTTTTCTCATATCCTATTTACATCGCTGTCAACAACAGCATTTTACCGCTGTTGTTGATGTCTTTGCAAGATTACGCATAGTATTTTGCATTGCTTACTGAGCGACAATCTCAGATACCCCTGTAAGTAACCAACGCGGCCCGATTCCCTACCAAATCTCGCGCAGCTGTTTCCCCACACGTGGATATAAGGGATTACGGAGAAAATCGTTAACACCTTCGCCAGGGAGTCCGGCTCCACGGAATTGCTAGATATCTAAAAGAAAAACATCCCGACAAACAAAATTGATGGTCCTTCATTATTATTCTGATGATCATATTGTTCTTGCCTTGTATCATCATAAAGGTCTTTCACATAATCTGACCACGCATGTAAAATCTGATCTTTTTCTATTATGATTTTGCCATCTTTGGTTTATAGGCAACCTGTTGATGTGTCTGTTCTTTTGTCAGTGATGTCATTAATTCTTGTGTGCATTAATTTGGTATTCTGGGTGTTGTGTTGGTTTTCAATTCCCTTGCAATTTTCCTCAAGCCATGTTTCTTTTGCCTCTTTGCGTAGCAGTAGCTTCCTAATTTTCCTGTTAATCTCTTCGTATATTTCCTTGTTATTTTTGTTATTTCTTCTTATGTCCATGAGTTTTAAGATGTCTTCCATCATCCATTTCTTGCGCCCTATTATCTTTATTTTTTGGGATTATTATTGTTGTTAGTGCAGCTTCTTGACTGATTTCTTTTATATTTTCAATTGGTCACTGACGTCTTGAAATAATATTGCATTGCCATATCGGACAATGCATCGAATCTGTTCTTTACCTCTACGTTGAATTTATCTTTTATCTCCTCACTCTTCAGTGCCTGTAGATCAAATTTTGCGTTTCTATTTGTATATTTGACTTTCTTTAAGTTTATATGTAAATTGCCTAAGATTAATCTATGGTTGCAGTAGCAGTCTGCGCTTGGTAGGGGGACATAAACATCTAATATTGTTACAAGGGAGGTTACTAGAACTTGAAAAAGAAAATGGTATGCCTAGCTACAATACCTCTAACTAACATCAATGTCTTCTATTTTTATTTGAGAAATAAAACAGTGTATACCGCAGCCAAGTTTTGCAATCGTGAGAACAAAGCTTTTAAAACTTTTAAACAAAATTTGTTTAATCTTTTTTTACTTACATTTTATTATCAACTTTTTCAATTCTACGTTTATGTTTAATTTTTAAAACTGTACTTTTAATGATAACATCGTCCTCCAGTTGCTTCCGTTTCCCCTCTGTGGGGAAGCAACATTTTTTTACTGGCCTCTTAAGGCCACCCACAATTTAAAGAAAATTTACTTACATTAACGGCGAAAGACCTTGGAAGTCTATGGGGTTTATGTTGATAAATAATTTTATAGGAAATGTCATTTATGTTTGTAAATTTCATTCAATTTGAAAAAATAGTTCTCTCTCTCTCTCTCTCTCTCTCTCTCTCTCTCTCTCTCTCTCTCTCTCTCTCTCTCTCTCTCTCTCTTTCTCTCTCTCTCTCTCTCTCTCTCTCTCTCTCAAATGATGGTGCAATTACGTTTGCTTAGAGAATATTTACAATATCATAATAACATGATAGTAATGCCTTGATGGGTGCCTCCTTCCCTCCGCTAGCTATGAGACACCCTTGGGCAAGGTGGAGTACCCGTTTAGCCTCCCGATCAGGGTTACGTGAAGCCATGGGTGCAGGTGGTGGATGAAGTTGAAGAGCAGCCGACAGATAGTTGTAGGTTATGGTCTCCAGCTTCACGACCGAATGCAGAGGATCTCTTTTTTGGGATACATTGGCTATGGTCATCGACCAGTATGGTCACTGCTAGGAAGGAAACCAATGGCAAACTACCTTCTTTACAGATGCCAAGAATATCATGTACTGCAGTCTTATCGATAATCAGAGAAACGGCGTAAATGGGTGCTCCATAGGAGCAGCGTCGCCCGGTAGGGGTAGTCATGTGTACCAGGTGACTCCAGACCGTCATCAGGAGACTGAGTGCAAAGAAATATCAACATTGAAAGTAGGAACTTGGAATGTAAGAACTATGAGTGGGGATGGGAAATTTGATAACATTAAGAATGAAATTAGAAGATTAAATATTAACCTGATAGGTGTACGTGAGACCAAATGGACAGGAATAGGCATTATGACATCTGAGGAATATATAATAATCTATTCTGATGGAGAGAAACAACAGCGATGAGTAGCAATTATAATGGATACAGAGAGAGCAAAATCGATCAAAGGATATTGGACTGTATCAGACAGAGTGTTACTGGTGAAGTTGAGTGGAAGACCTTTTGATGTCAACGTCATACAAGTTTATGCACCAACAGCAGACAGTAGTGATGACAGCATCGATGAATTTTATAGTGATTTAGAGAAAGCCTTCAAGAAATGCAAGAATTCTGAAGTAACTATCATAATGGGTGACTTGAATGCCAAAGTTGGAAATCAACAGGACAGATGTATAGTGGGCATGGACTAGGGGAACAGAATGAAAGAGGTTGCAGACTAGTACAGTGGGCAAAAGTGCAAGATTTGATTATTGGAAACACCTGGTTTCAACAGCACCCAAGGAGATTATGGATATGGAGGAGTCCCGATCATAAGATTAGAAATCAGATTGATTACATACTTATCAACAGAAGATTTCGAAATGTCTTAAAAGTCGCAAAAACTATACCAAGCGTAAACTGCTACAGCGACCATAGATTAATCTTAAGCAATTTACATATAAAATTAAAGAAAGTCAAATATTCACCAAGAAACACAAAATTTGATCTACAGGCACTGAAGTGTGAGGAAATAAAAGATAAATTCAACGTAGAGGTAAAAAACAGATTCGATGCATTGTCCGATATGGAAATACTATTTCAAAACGTCAGCAGAAAAATCCATCCCAAAAATAAAGATAATAGGACTCAAGAAATGGAAGACATCTTAAAACTCATGGAAGTAAGAAGAAATAACAAAAATAACAAGGAAACATATGAAGAGATTTATAGGAAAATTAGGAAGCTATGCAAAGAGGCAAAAGAAACATGACGAGGAAAATTGCAAGGAAATTGAATACCAACACAACACCCGGAATACCAAATTAATGCACAAAAGAATTAATGACATTACTAACAATTAGCAGCTTTCTCCGTAACCCTGAATACTCTCGGGTTGACGTGAGCGCACGAGAACTTGAAGGGGTTCGAGTCGCGCCAGTGACTTACGAGAGTATGGAGCCGGTCGCTCAGAAAGTCGTGGCGTGCTGATGGGCGTAATCTAGCCTAGGAATCAACATACAGCTGAAAGTTGCTGGTGTTGACCGCAATATCCTGAAACAGGATGGAAACGCGGGAAAAAAACAAAACACAAAACTAACAAAAGAACACACACATCAACGGGTTGCCTAAAAACCAAAGATGGCAAAATCATAATAGAAAATGATCAGATTTTACATGCGTGGTCAGATTATGTGAAAGATATTTATGATGATACAAGAGAAGAACAATATGATCATCGGAATAATAATTAATGACCATCAATTTTGAAGATGGAAGTTCAGAATGCTCTTAACCATATGAAAACCGGCAAGACCCCGGCTACAGATAACATCACAATAGACATGATCAATGCCTTAGAACAGGTGTCACCACACTTTTTTCACGGCGGGCCGGACAACTGACAAAATGATGAGCGCGGGCCGGATACTCATTCCGTACAATACTTGCGCCGTCCTCCGTGGCGAAGGCCTTACGGACGCGGTTCGTAATCCCGTATACCCACGTTCGAAATACAGCTGCGACCGATTTGGCAGCAGAAAACGTTGCGCTGGTTTTTACGCTATGTTATGGGTGCCGGTCGTTCGAAAAGCAATGGTAAACTACTGAACATAAACTTGCCAAGACAACAACAACAGCAAACAATGCTGGTGTTGACTGCAAACGTCCTGTAAAGGATATGCAATTAACTTTAACAATAATTTTAAGCTAGAACGAAAGCTCTGGGAAAAAAGACGAAAAACTAAGTTAATCATGGAAAGGGCGTGCAATGCACACAAACAAACAAACAAACAAATAAACAAACAAACAAACAAACAAACAAAGACAACAAACATACTTATATTTATTTACTAAACAAAGTTATCAAAGAAGGCGACGTTAGCAACAAGATAGTTACATCAGACCTATTGTGCACATATCCAAATCTCACAAAGTAAGCAGCAAAAGAGGATAGTGAGTTTTGATAAACTGACGTATGGCTTTCAAAATACCATCAATGTTTGGTTTGGAATTGCTGCATCCAATCAAGAGAATTGCTTTCAAATGTTCATCAGTCAATCTCATTCGATGTGGTGACTTCACAGACTTCTTTTTTGAAAATGTTAGCTCACAGACATATGTTGTTCCAAACAATGATGTCATACCAGCGGCAAATTTCTTAAGTTTCGGAAACTCAACATCAGATAAGCAGCGGCACTTCCTTCTCAATGAGCTCCAGCTGTAATTCAACTGGCACGGCACTTGATGATGATGATGCTTTTTATGTCTGCGGCCTTGCTGTATTTGCAAATGTAAAGGAAAACACACAATTATATTATCGTGCCATTGCGGTCTATGGGTAGCTACAAATTTATTCTGTGTGAGTGGAACCTTACATATCCGACATTTGTGGCTGACTCAGTAACAGGATTATTAATTTCAGCCTGGTATGGGCCCTAATATAACTTCTTATTGAGTTTGAACAGGGTAGGGGTAATAGTACGATCTGAGTTGAACACACAATAATAATCATTACGCTTAATCATGTCATTACCCTCTATGTACAACAATTTCTTTCAAATTAATATCCTGTGTAGTTGAAACAGGGATCAGCCACTATTAGTGGCTGGGTCAGTCGCAGGATTATTAATCTGAGCTAAGGATAGATCTTAATATAACTTCTCTTTGAGGTTGAACAGGATAGGGGTAATGGTATAATCGAAATAGAAAAACACACAATTCACCCTGTGAATACACACTGTTTTGTAATAAATAATACACGTTATAAGGAAGACATGTAATTAAAATAGTTAAAAGGGACATAAAAACATACCAGGTAATTCAAGGGACATTACTACAAGTAGTATAAATGTAATGTGTGATTTAAATAATTGTAGTATGTATGTGAATCTTCTACAAAATTTTAATAGAAATTAGCGGCAGATATAGGCAGCATGAATAATGGGAAATAGTTTAACGTCATCTTCACAGTTTGTATAAAAGTAATGGCATTATTTTACATGTATGAGTGTCTTATAATGAATTCCTCTATTTCTCATCGATATCTCATTAGTTCTTTTTACCCTTTAAGTGAATTACATGGTAATTACATCGTCACAAAATATTTTTGTCTGGCCTGTATAAGGTCAACATTAATTTAACTGGTAAATTTCAAGGATGTAAGGCGCGTATTTGTCTTTGCAATTGATATTCTAACGGATACTGTGTGTTTTTCTTTGGAATTATTATGACCAAAAAATAACTAGATATTGATGTGTATTCAAATATCACTTTATTTGCCGTTCCAAGGGACGACTACGAAGTTAAGCAGCTTCACCAGCCTGGTACTATAGGCTGTAGTTTACTCCAATCCTGGTCCTGGGACTGCTAAATAAACACCAGCATTTAATTTTAGTTAGTGCCTTAACTGGTCCAGATGGTGGTACTTTCTGGGGGAATCTTCGACCTGTTTAGGTTCGAAGTTCCTACTAGGTGGTACTTTCACCTGTCAACAAAAGTGCCGTAAGTCATGTATGAAAAGTCACACGGTAAAATGATTTCTTTACAAAGCTTCGGGATAGACTTATAACTAGAGCATCTCGAGAAAGAAATAGACAGGCTGACCATTCACTGTTTGACTATCACGAGTACTCCTGAAGGAGATAAAACACTGGTGTACAATGATGACAAGGCTGAGGTCTTCAGGCTGAAAAATGGGGCTGGCAAGCGGGGTGCACTCTGCAACCCAATAAAGGAAGTGTCCTATTACATACGGATCTACACACCTGCGATGACTAACAATTATCACAGAATATTGATTAAAATGCAGGGGAGGAGGTCCAATTGCCCTACGTGAGTAGTGAGTAATGTTGTTTGTTTGTTGTTGTTATTGTTGTTGTTTTTTGCGGTCGCTTGCTTTGAACTCAAGCGTAGCCCATACACATTACTTCTAGTTGTGCTAGACTGCATTTTGCTTGTGGATTAGCTTTTCCTATTAACAGAGTTTCTTGCCATCAGGTGAACCCACTCCGACTTCAGAGGTACTTGTAATTTATGTCCCCCAAGTCAAGTACGATTCGTAACCATTTTAGTCCAACTGTCCGTGTAGGGGTTGAACTCCTTACTTCGGCATCAGCACACCGAATGCTTAAGAATACGCGTTCTTATCCATTCGGCCATACTGACCTACAGTAACGTCGTTTTCAGGTAGAATTTCTGGTGCCGCACCACAAAAATCGATGGGATTTTTCTATTCATGAGACTACTAAACTGATTCTGCATTCGGGCTGATGACGTCACAAACTAGCACCTAAAAAAAAAATCAATAATGCAGGGCAGCTAAATTTTGTTTTTAACACTCGATATTGTTTTTAGCGGGTATTACTGTTGTTTGTCTGGGCGTGGTTTAGTGTCCTGTGCATTGTGGGTATAAACAACATAATCATACTTCATTGTCTTGGTGGTTGGGTTGTATTTGAAAAGTGACAGCTTTTTCTTTTGTCTGTTGTGGGCGTGGTTTAGTGTATAAATAACAAGACATATAGACGACACAATAGCACACATCGACGAAAAGAATCGACAACACAGCAGGGTTATAAATGAATTTAATCTAATGTAATTATAACTAATGTATGAATATGTTTTGGTGGTGTCGTGTGGTGTAAATGATCAAAATGTGTGGAGTGATCTAGAGGAATGGGTGGGTCAAAGACACAAGCATCGGTGGGTGAGACTGGGTGAGTCTTGCTCCGGCTTCTCTTACACCGTAACTCATGCCGTTTGGGCTTGGTTAAGGACAGTGTGATGAGCTGATCTGTGATCAGAGTCCGTGCCATCACGGCCGACAAATGAGCATTTACTAAGTCCTCAAATCGTTCACTCAAGCACGATTCTTTGTCAACACCGTTATTTCCAACACAATGCCAAGAGAAAGGATTCGTGTTTCATATCCTTTTTTCATCTGTAACCGTAATTATTTATTGAATCGACAAGAGAACAAACAAAAATAAACATTTCTGAAGATGCCGGGATTCGAACCAGGGACCTTTCACGTGCAAAACGAACGCTTTAACACTGACCTACATCCTATATTCCAAAATACTACTACATCCATGCAGTTAAACTAATCCTTGTCGAATGTGAGTGAAGTTTAAAGAAAAGATAATTAAGTTCCTTTATAATTGCCTTCCGTGAAACGTGTTCAGTCAGAAGTCTTAATATTATGTTTTGACCATAAATCTGTGCCAGTCTCAATACTAATCAGAGGTTATTATATAAACAGTATACACTATGCAGATGACACAGTAATGGTGGCGGGATAAAGCAAAATATCTACATGAATTGTTGGACATTGTAGTAACAGAGAGTGCAAACAGAGGAATCTCCTTGACTATCAAGAAAGCAGTAACAATGGTGATATCAAAGTAAAAGGTGACACCAAAATATGAAATGAATATAGAATGACAAATTCTTAACCAAGTGGATAATTTTAAATGCTTAGGGGCATTTATAACATCAGATGGAAGGTGCACAACAGAGATTAAGAACATAATTTTAAAAAAATGTTTTGCATATCCTTTACAGGACATCGCTATCAACATCATCATCTTTCAGCTGATTGTTGATTTCTTGGCAAAGATTACGCTCAGTTGTTTGCCATTGCTTTCTGAGCGACCGGCTCCATATTCTCATAAATCACTGACTCGACTCGAACCTCTTCCAATTCTCGTGCGCTCACGTCAACCACGAGAATATTCGGTGTTACGGAGAAAGCTGCTAACTCCTCGAACTGGGAGACCGGCAAGAACATAATAGGGCAAGCAAAAGCTGCATTTCAGAAAATGAAGCGTATCCTATGTAAGAAGTCATTATCATTAAATGTAAGGAAGAGAGTGTTGAAATGCTATATAGAACCATCTTGCTGTTTGGCGGTTAATCTTGGAATATAAATGAATAAATTAGGAAAAACTTGGAAGCAATAGAGCTGTGGTTCCTAAGACAAATGTCGCTAATTCCTTGGACTGCCAGAGTAACTAACGACGATTGCCTGTAAGAGGCTAATGAAACTAGAACATTATATACAACAATAAGAAAGAGACACACAGCTTTCTTAGCTTTCTTTGGTCATGGTATGAGAAGATAGGCATTGGGGAATATGGTGGAGACTTTAAAGATCGAGAGGGAGGAGAAGTAGAGGCCGACCAAGAGAAATGTTGCTGGATGGAAGGAGACGTGGCATGGAGGAATATCAGCAGCAGAGTTGATCCAGCACACCACAGACCGAGGTATGTGGAGAGACATGAACGCCTTCATCAGCGGACATGACACTTGGTGATTATTTTTATGTCTACCGCCTCGTTGTATTTGCAAATGTAAAGGAAAACACACAATTATATTATCGAACTATTACCCTCTTTGGACAATAATCAACTACAAATTTATCCTGTGTGGATGAACCCGTAATCAGCCGCTATTTGTGGCTGACTCAGTAACAGGATTATTATTTTGAGCCTGTGATGGACCCTAATATAACTTCTCTTTGAGGTTAAACGGGGTAGGAGTTATGATATAATCAAAATAGTATTCGAAGACCCAATAATCATCACTATCTTAATCACGCCATTACCCTCTATGTACAACAATTTCCTTCAAATTAATATCCTGTGTGGATGAAACCGTGATCAGCTGCTATTTGTGGCTAACTCAGTCGCAGGATTATTACTCTGCACCGGGGATGGGCCCTAAAATAACTTATCTTTGTCTGTTGTGGACTTGGTTTAGTGTATAAACAACAACACATATAGACGACATAACATCACACATCGACGAAAATAAATGACAACACAGCAGGGTTATAAATATATTTATTCTAATGTAATTATAACTAAAGTATAAATAGGTTTTGGTGGCGTCGTGTAGTGTGGATGATCAAACTGTGTGGAGTGATCAAGAGGAATGGATGGGTCAACGACACAAGCATCGGCGGGTGAGGCTGGGCGAGTCTTGCTCCGGCTTCTGTTACACCGTAACACACACTCGCCTGAAATTGTTTAAGGACAGTGTGATGAGCTGATCTGTGGTTAGAGTCCGTGCCATCATGGACGACAAATGAGCATATTCTAAGTCTTCAAATTGTTCACTCAAGCACGAGACTTTGTCAGCATCGTAATTTCCTACACAATGCCAAGAGAAATTATTCGTATTGCAGATCCTTCTTTTTTCATTTGTAAAAGTGCTCATTTATTTAATCGACAAAAGAACAAACAAAAACTAAACATTTCTGAAGATGTCGGGGTTCGGACCAAGGGCCTTTCACGTTCAAAGCGAACGCTCTGCTACTGACCTACATCCTGTATCCCAAAATACTACATCCATGCAGATAATCCAATCCTTGTCGAATGTGAGTGAGGTTTTAAACAAACGAGATAATTTGGTTCCTATATAATTGCCTTCCGTGAAACGTGTTCAATCAGAAGTCTTAATATATTGTGTTCACCATAAAGATGTGCCAGTCTGAATACTAATCAGAGGTTATAGTATAAACAATATACGCTATGCAGAAGACACAGAATTGATGGCGAATAATGCAAAAAATTCCACAACAATTGTTGGACATTATAGTAACAGAGTGTGCAAGCAAAGAACTCTCTTTGATTATCAAGAAAATAGAAACAATGGTGTTATCAAAGAAAAGAAAAAGTGATACCAAAATGTGAACTGTAAATAGAATGGAAACTCCTTGGCCAAGTGGATAATTTTAAATACCTGGAGGAAATTTATAACATCAGATGGAAGGTTCACAGCAGAGATTCAGAACAGAATAAGGCAAACAAAAGCTGAATTTCAGAAAATGAAACGTATCTTATGCAATAAGTCACTAACATTGAATGTAAGAAAGAGAGTGTTGAAATGCTATATGGAACCTAATTTGCTATATCAGTGAATCTTAGAATGTAAATGAACAAATTAGGAAGAACTTGGAAGCAACAGAGATGCGATTCCTCAGATGAATGTTGCGAATTCCTTGAACTGCCAGAGTACCTATAGACGATTGCCTAAAAGAGGCTAATGAAACTAGAACATTGTATACAACAATAAGAAAGAGACAAACCGCTTTCTTTGGTCATGTGATGAGAAGAAAGATATTGGAGAAAGTGGTGACGACTATAAAGATCGAGGGGATGAGAGACAGGAACGCTTACGCCAGCTGGCATTACACTTGGTGATTATAATGTTGCCTTTTATATTTGCGGCCTTGTTGTATTTTCAAATGTAAAGGAAAACACACCATTATATTATGGCGCCATTGCCTTCTTTGGACAACAATCAACTTCAAATTTATCCTGTGTGTGTGAAACCATAATCAGCCGCTATTTATGGACTCAGTAACACTAACAGGATTATTAATCTGAGCCAGGGATGGACCCTAGTATAACTTCACTTTGAGGTTGAACTGGGTAAGGGTAATGGTATAATCTAAATAAAAAAAATAATGCTCGCCAGGGTGATGTGATTATCTACACTGATGGTTCGGTGTTGAGGGTAGTAGAAGTGCCTGGAGGTTCTTGGCAAAGGCTAATGGTCGACGTTTGGTGCAGGAGAGCCCGGCATATGATATCACAACATCTAGCTTAAGAATGGAGGTGGAGGCAGTCAGTGCAGCTTTCCGCTGGATGGGGAATACCACACACACACACACACACACACACATCGTGATTGTAACTGACTCAGAAAGCATGCCGAGTAGGGTGAGGACAGGCAGGCTTCGTGCAGAGTGGCTTGCTTCGCTTCGGAAGTCACGGGTGGCAAGCATCGTCTGGATCTTTTCTCCGGAGCATGCCGGTGTGCTGGGGAATAAACAGGCAGACAGATTGGCTGGCTCTGCAAAACTTGGTGGAGTATTGATGCATGATAAGGCAGACGTGGTTGCGGCCATGTGGTAGCACGTGTACACCTCGGAGGAGCAAATGGATCACCATGGTCTGGCAAGAATGCGACAGCAAGGGGTGACGAGGGGATCTTCCCGTTGCTCGACGCTTAGAGGAAAGGCCAGGCGCACATATAATCAGATTGCTACTGGTACTATTGGGGTTGGACCTCTTCGCTGGCTTCTGAGGATGGGGACGGAGCGCTTATGGGAATACACCGAATGCTGTGATGTCGGTTCCTAAATCAATCAATCAATCGATCAATCAATCAATCTAAATAAAAAACACACAATGAACCTTGCGAATACACACTGTTTTGTACGAAATAAAATTGATTTATAAGGAATCATATAATCACATTAGATAAAAGAGACATAACAACATAACAGTTGATTCAATGGACATTACTAAAATTATTATAAAGGTATTTTGTGATGTAAATAATTGTGGTGTTTATCTTAATCTTTATTACGCTTCCATAGAATTTAACGAAAGTTATGTGCGTGATAAATAATGGGATAATAATATTAGTTATCTTGAAGGATTGTTAAAAAATAATGGCTTTATTTTAAGTGCGTGAGAGTCTTATAACTCATTTTCTTATTTTTCCTGAATTTATCCCTTCAATGACCACAGCTTGTTTTTTTAATATGACCAACACATTTTTGTCCGGCTTGTAAAAAGCCAAATGTTCTTAATATAATGGGTTCTTACAATTCAAAAGGGAAATTGTCTGACAGATTAGCAGACATAACACATGCAATCAATCAAATGCAAATAGACAACGCACCAGAACCAGATGGACTCAATGTAGAAGTTTACCAGCACTTCTTTCTTATCCCAGGCAGCTTTCTTCTAAAATTCTACCAAGAATATTTTCACAAATAAGAACTCCCAAACAGTTGCAACATGTCATACATAACACTCATACTTAAAGACAGATTAGTTTAGCTTAATTTAGTTTAGTCAACGTATCAACATCGCGGCACACTGGTGTAACCCATAAATGCCCCGTTCTACTCCTAACTCAAGCCTGAGTCCAAAGAATCTCAGCTCATTGCACGAACTCCGTAGCACCGGCGAGGATCCTGAAATACTTTGGGTAGATTTTTAACTCGAAATTTTCCCCCGAAAGCGCCATTTGGCTACTCTTTGTTCGATTTCCAACTACCAATGAAATTTTTTATGTGTGCAAAAATACACACGGGCGTCCGATCTCACTACCCTGAGACCAGGGGAAATTTTGTTACTAGAAGTCCACGTGAATAAATCCCGGACTTGAAAACAACACAGACAGAACACATCTGATAAAATATTGACCCATATCAATATTAAATACAAACTGCAATTTTTTAGCAAAATCACTTGCAAACATAATAAATACGTTCAATCCATCACTGATACTCTCAGACCAACAGTGCAGTATTCAACACAGAAACATACACCAACATACACACTTCATTAGAGGTATCATCACACTCATACACCCACCAGAAAGACTGTCCATCCTTCCTCTTGTACTGGTGAATCATTCACTCACTGCCAGTTTCAGGATCACAGTATCTGTAATACAAGGGTGTCCACTATCACTAATCCTATATGTACTCAAACTAGAATAACTCTTAGAAGCAAGATTAAGGGAACATTTATGCAAGGGATAGGGGAGCGGAAACTAATTGCTCATGCAGATGACACCGCTTTCTTCCCTACAACATAATGAATATACTTCACACCTTCAGACGGTTTGGTAAAGGAAGTGATGCCAAAATAAACAAACAGAAATCCAAAAAGTATATGTTGATTGCAAGAAGCTGCCTGTCAGCAACCTAGCTTTGACAGGCACACATGGATTCTTCTTTTGCACCACACGAATGATAATTCGTACGTCGTACAAAAGGATATAAATTTATTCTGGACTAGTTACACAATAGCTCTGAGAGCTGATAATCATATGGATCATATACATTATGACAATAATACGTTATGACGTTATCTATGGTAATATCTACTGTATTATTCTAAGCCTAAGTCACCACTATTTCTACTGTCCTATAAACAACACAGTATTCAGAGCGAATACTACGATCTGTCCTCTACGCTGTCATGTCTTCGTCTGCTTGACTTTCGTGGCGTGTCCAGCCACGAGCCGGTGACCCTTCGTGCGTCAGGTGGTTTGCGTGCTCGGTATTCCAGCACGCGTTTAGTGACTTGTCAATAGCCTACTCTTCTAGAGTTACCACTATTAATGGATACTCCTCGTGGTAATGGTTTCCCCACTCTATTCTGGGTAACTCCTGATCATGTCCTGCCGTGTCCCCTTTTAGGACACCTGTGTGTCCAGTCGGAGAACTGTTCACAGTTCTCCCTGCTGCTTCTGTCCCTTCTATTCCCTATTTCCTAGATAGGGATATGATCTCTATCCTGTCTTAGTCCTCTTCCATAGTTTTACTCCTCTCTTCTCTATCTGCCTACATGCGGCGCTTTGACAGGCTCTCCCTCCGTCTGTGTTGCGTTACAAGCTTTTAGCTTATGGGTGTAACGCAAATGGTTATCAAAAAAAATCAGGCCTGTCTAATTTTGTCAAAGGCTGAATGAGCTTGCTAACTATGTTCTGGGTATAGCACAAGACCTCTACTTTCCATTGTCACACTGTTGTATCACTTCACTTGGCTATTGATTATCACACCACACTAGTGCAGTTGGCTAGAGCCCTTGCTCATTCTAACATTATACTTCTTGGGAGTTGTGTGACCCGGAGCCGTTGCCTTTATAGACCTACTCCTCCAATTGTCAATTTAACTGACAACCCAAACAAATTGTCCCTATTATGGGTACAATACATGAATTATATTCATGCTCCCATATAATATATACTCCAACTTGTATACATGCTTTGTGCGCTAATGTTCACCTATCTAGCTTCCGCTCGTGAAGAAATCTTTCAGTGTTAAACTAGGGTTTCGAAAGTTTGTAGTGTCCCCTGTTTTGAGTTATTATGCCGCTTTGCAAGTAATGATGTATGCATCTTTATCTGTTAGTTTTCCTGTTTGGTTGCGTGTTTGTATTTAACTAATGTGTGCTTAAACTACCAACATGTGTGCATGTCTATAATTTACATGTATATTATCTTTCAAGCGCCATAAAACGGTTCATTGTAGTCACAAACGAGTGTGTAAGGCTTATTTATGACTACTTGGCCGGTTTAGGAAGCTTAAAATATGTTTCCTATCACTATACTGAAAGTATGGCAACAACACGGATAAAAAACGAACAACACATTGTGTTACACAAATTGACACGGACGAACTATAAAACCTCATGTCGTGCGGCGAACAATCCGCAAAATGTCTCATTCCTCTGTATTTATTTCATTCACTCATTCACTTTCACACTTCTTTTATTCACGCTTTCATTCCATACTGGTTTAAAATGCGTTATGTCATTAAAATACTGTTATACAAAAGAAAATGAATGAAAAATATATTTACACTAAATGGTTGGCTCGGTTTACAAACGTTTTAGAGCCAAATGACTGTGCCGTATTTTTGCACCGGTCATTTCTGTACAAAAATGTACATGGTTGTGAGGATCCTTTACTACCGATCCTGAGAGTAATGATTACTATACTTAATCTAATCTACGTTGGTGTGCTGTGCTGTGCTAACTAAGGGAAATAATCTAACTAAATGAATAAAATGGGGTGAAATGTGTTAGTTACCTTAATGTGTGTTTCTAAATATGATGTTATAAATTCTAAATGAGGGTATCAATTTTAAGTAATGTTTCATTTAACTAACCTATATGAAAATGTGTTTAAATGATGATGAATTAAAGCTGTAATTACTAAGTTCAAGAGTACGATCTAATGAATTGATATATATGAATTTCTAAATTAGTGTAGATGAAGTTTAACTCTTAAATGTTATTAGTTTGTTCTTAAACAAAAATATTATAGGGATGGTTTTGTAACTTCTATTGCAACTAAGAAAGTTATATTAAATGCAACTGTCATAAAAACATGTTATGGTACATATCACATACATTTCTAACTATACATTAATTACATTAACTACTTCCAGGTGTGTTGTTGGAGTCGTGTTCTCTGTTGAATCCCGTTGAAATAGAGTAATATAGACAATGTCTGATATACACGCGCTCGTCCTGGGTAAAGTTAGAATACAGTCCTACTCACTGGTTACATATATAATATGATGATGGCGTAGACATCTTCTAACGTGCCTGTCCTTTCTCACTAGTAATGACACAGTTCGTGCTAGTCAATTTAAGGCGATTCACAATTCTAAGAGCAAAAAAGTGTCTATAATTAAACATTCTGTACACAGATTACTTAAAGTGTCGATGAATGAGGTGCTGTAGAATCGCTCCTCTCAGATACATCAGGTATCTCAATCTGAGAAGGTCTGCTGAGCGTGTCTGCCAGTAAGTTCATCTTTCCCTTTATATGTTTAATCGTGAAGGAGTAGTTCTGGAGAATCAAAGACCACCTATAGATTCTGTTATTTTTGTGGACTCCAGACTCCATAACTGTAAGAGGGGAATTATCAGTTTCGATGACAAAATGAGTGCCCGCTAAGAATCGATGAAGTTTACGGACACAATAGATGACGCTTAAAGCTTCTAATTCAGAGACTCCATACCTCGACTCAGCAGGTGTAATTTTCCGGCTTACATAAATGATTGGGTGGAAGATTTCATCACGGAACTGGCCTAGTACGCCAGCGATGGATATAGCGCTTGCGTCTGTACGGAGAAAATACGTAAGGCTTGGATTAGGTAAGCGCAATATTGGTACAACGCTAAACATTTGTTTTAATTTTAATAATGCATCAATTAAATCTGCATCCTTTACATTCAATTTTACAGAAGATTTCAATACATTCGAAAAAACGCTGGTAATCTCAGCTAAATTCGGTATGAACTTGTTGTAGTAATTTACTAGACCAAGTAAGCTTCTAACTTGCTTCTTGGTCGTTGGCATTGTTAGATTTAAAATTTTAGTTACGATCTTATCATCTGTTTTAACTTGGCCTCTCGTGATGGTATGGCAAAGGAAGTCAATTTCTTCCAGACCCAACTCAACTTTTGTTGGTTTTACAGTAAGACCGAAAAGTCTCAATCTATCGAAGACATGTCGCAGTTTCTGTAAATGTGTTGTCCAGTCAGCCGTATGAACACATATATCGTCAATATACGTCTCCGTATTCGTTACTCCAAGAAGAAGATCCCTAGTGAGACGAACAAAAGTGGCTGGAGCATTACGAAGGCCAAAAGGAAGGAATCGCCACTCATACAGACCTAAGGGTGTTGAGAATGCAGTCAGATGAATAAAAAGTCTGTGCATTGTCTGTGCCAATATCCCTTCGTTAGGTCGAGTTTAGAAAAGATCCTAGAAGTTGACATGTTGAGAATAAGATCTTCGCAAGATGGAATTGGCTCTGCGTCTACCTTGGTGACATTATTTAGTTTTCTATAGTCGACACAGAGGCGAATTGTTGAGTCCTTTTTCCTCACCAAGACAACAGGAAAAGAATATTCTGACTGCGACTTTTGGATTATTCCACTCGACTCAAGACTAAGGATTTCCTTGTCGAGTTTTTCCCTGTAACTGAAAGGGATGGAATAAGGTCGGCATTTGATAGGGGTGTAATCAGACAGAATAATGGAGTGTTCGATTCTGTCAGTCCTACCTGGAATGTCGGAAAAAATGTCTCTGTATTCTGTTACTAATGCTATCATTTGTCGTCTTTGCTCGTCTGTGAGTCTTGGTTCTATCCGTATGCTATCGATAGTCGTAGTCATGTCTACTGTCGGAACTGGTAGTTCCATGTCGTCGTCCTCTATCTGATTCAGTACTGTGGTGGTACTAAGTGCGTGTTCTGTTTGCTGACTATGTGTATCTGCGATGTCGTCGTCTTCTGTCACACTAACTAGTGTAGTTGCGTTGTGTACGTCTGTCGTCTGGTTGCTTGGTGTAGGTGCTTTCTATTCGTCTGTCATCTGGTCTTCTTTTCGTGAAATGTAAGGCTTCAGCATGTTGATATGAAATATCTTTAATTTTGGGTTTATCGATATTTCATAATCGACATCCGATATCTTTCGTACCACTTTGAATGGCCCTTGCCATGAAGTTAACAATAAGTTACGTTTATCTGGTAATAGAAGTAGCACCTCCTGTTCAGGTTCGAGGTGTATGGTTTTGGCACCCTTGTTGGCATAATGGCGGTAGATCTGTCCTTTTCTCTCCAAAGATGACTTGGCTATTACACACGCCTTCATAATTTTGTCGCGTGTTTCTGTTACTATCTCGTAAGGTGTCACAGGGGTTGGACTATCTGATGTATTCGTGATTAATTGATGGTAAATAGTTAGGGGTCCACGTGGGTTAGCCCCATAAACTAATTCAAATGGAGAGAAACCCGTAATTGAGTGTGGAATTTCTCGATAGGCGAACAGCACTGTTGGTAACAGTGTATCCCAATCAGATGGGTTCTCTGCTGTCACTTTAGAATTTTCTATGATTCCATTGCTTGCAGGGTGGTAAGCGGTCGTGAAATGTTGCTTTATACCTAACATTTTTGTAAGGGCTTGCGTAGCAGCCGATATAAACTGAGGTCCACGATCGGATAGAATGGTCCGAGGGAATCCGAATCGGGAAAACAGGTGCAAAAATACATTAGCTACATCTTTGGAGGTAATATATTTTAGGGCTACCGCCTCAACCCATCTTGAACAAAGGTCCACCAGAGTTAATATAAATCGGTTTCCTTTGTTCGACACCTGATTTAGGGGTCCAACAATATCCACCGTTACACTTTCAAACGGTCTAGAGGCCAATGTTGAAGGTTGGACCTCCGCTGTTACATGCTTTCCCTTTCTCACTAACTGTTGACAAATGGTACACGAACGACAAACAGATTTGATATCATTACAAAACTTTGGCCAGTAAAAGTGCGCTAGAATTCTGGCTCTTGTTTTGTCATAAGCCAGATGTCCAGCAAACGGTGAGTCGTGTGCAATCTTTAACACAGTTTGTCGGTGTTTTAAAGGTAGCACCGTCTGCTGAATTTCATGGTTATTGGTGGTATAATATCGCATGAGAATTCCATTGTGGAGTTTGAAATACCATGACGCATTTTTAGTTACTTTGGCCTTTTGCCCTAATAATTTCAGATAAGGTGAAACGGTTGGGTCGGCGCGTTGCGCCTCTATAAAATTTTGTCGGGTGGTATTATCAATTGTACTGCTAGGTGTTAAAAGTTGTAACATCTCTTCCTGCAGGTCATCTTGATGTCTCTATGTCTCTGACCTGGTTACTGCATTAGCCGTGTTAGTTTCTTTCCAGGCTGATATTTCATCAGCAGTGTAGTATTTTAACCCTGGTAGGCAGCCAAGAATTAGGTCAGTACACGGATTGTGTAAAATAGCGCACGTAAATGTGCTGGAAAGGAACGGGGTGTTTATACGGGCTTTTGTCAGTGGGTATTTCTCAATATTACCCGAAAAGGTACGGCATTTCACAAAATCGCCCGTATAATCCTCTGGATTAGCTAGTTCTTTCCTTAACCCGATTAAAGTACTCCCACTATCCAGTAAACATTGGCATGGAAAATCATTGACCAGTGCACCGTGGAACATTTGATTGCCTCTGGAGGCTATAGCTGCGTTTGCATTCTCACTAGAGAATGGTACAATGTGCCCACATTTGAGTTTTCCGTCCGTATGGAACTTGTGACAAGTTTTACATCTTTCAAAGATTAACATATCTGTAACAGCAGCCACATTCTCACAGTCATTGAAAGGTAATACATTCTCATTCTCACACGCAGTTTCACTGCCACTATCGGACGATGTGTCAATCAGTACAGCATTGTTGGCTTTCATTCTTTGACGACCCAAACATCTACTTCTATAATGGCCGCACGAGGAACAAAAAAACATTTAACTGCCCGTTTGTATGCACTCCTTTTGTTCTCCTGCTTTTTAATCATCATTTCAAGATGTGCAGGCTATGACGGGTTCTTGTCGCACATAGAATATTGTTGGTGATTTAAATGACAGTACATACATAGAGGTGGCTTTTGGTCTTGCCCATCTTTCTTCTGGTAAGATTTCTGATTGAAAGATTTTCTAGGCTGGTTTTTGGCAAAAGCCGCAATTTCAGATTCATTTATGGATGATTTAAAAATGTCTCTGTTCGACGAAAAATAAGCCGAACCTCGTTTTTCCAATTGTTCCAGTGACTCAATGTCTGCTTGTTGCAGGAACTTAGCGAAGGGAGATGGAACCGTAGATATAACTTTGTCCGTGATCATTAAGTCTTGAAGCTGATCAAAACTTTTCCCTATTTTCTCTGCCTTAAGCCATTTACTGAAGACACTTTGAACGTTGGATACATAATCGATGATCGTTTCGTTCGATTTTGGTTTAATTTGAGAATACTGGATCTGATATCCAGGAGCATCGAGTAAAAATGCTGCATAATTTTATCATGAATATATTGGTAGTTAGTTCTTAACTCTGCTGGAATAGATTAAATTACTTTCAAGGGCTCAACAGAGAGATTCTTCATATAGATCATCGCCCAATCTTCCAAAGGAACTTTTTGAAATTTAAGCTGGAACTCGATATTCTCGGTCCAGGCGGAGATGGAATCTCCTTGGCAACAGGGCTTCACAATCCCTTTATGCTTAGTAAATCTGTTCTGCTCCTCCTGCCTCTTTTGCTTAGTGGTAGCTAACTTAACATGCGAATCAATCTCCATTTCTTTCATTCGTATCTGTGTCTGTGAGTCTACTTCCATTTGTTTTCCCTTTAGTTCTAATTCTTTCTGTTTAGTGGTTTGTTCTAATTCTATTTGTTTTTCCTTTAGTTCTAATTCTTTTTGTTTAGTGCCTTCCTCTATTTCTATTTGTTTTTGTTTGATGGCTTCTCCTACCTCTAACATTTCTTTCTGGTGTTGTCTCTCCCGTGCTCGTTCATCTTTCTCCGCTGCAGCTTTTCTTTCTGTTTCTTCCTTATCAATCACAGTCTTCCTATCTATGTATTCTTTGTATTTCCGTTCTGCCCATTGTTCTAATTTATCCCCGCTATGGCCTAGATCTTTCCCCGCCTGGATAAATTCTCCTAGTGTTGACATTGTATAAATTTAAGTTCACACACCAATGGTACTACAAACAACTTTATATCACCAAATATCACACAATTGGTACGATTAACTAACTTTGCAATCAATACGTATGACAATTTACAGTATCGCACTGAAAAACGAAGATGCGTTCATTAATTGAGATCATCAAAATATATAACGATACTCATCTGATTTTCTGACAATTCGGCCACTTGGGATGTCACCCTTCTTTCTCGCACACCAGATGGATCGGCTCGCTACTACGATCGATGTTCCTGTTCCGCAGAGCAGCAACAATTAGTACATTGCATGTGTTACAAAATACATGATAGTAAATAACTTTAGTCTCCCAATATTTACGAGATGAACAACACAAATGTGATATGATTGATATGAATGATGTGAATGATGTGATTGAATGAATGAATCGTCAATGAATTGTCAAATGTCGGTCTATGTCGTCTTGTCTTCGCTTTATGCTGTCTCTGACTGAGCTATACTTTCTGATCGTAATCTGCACACTCGTCTACATTTCCTTGTACTAACTGTACTTTTGACATTGTACTATTTCGTGGGTAAGTTCACTGAATAATCGAAACAAAAATATAAGATCTTCAAAAATAATCATCACAATAATGAAAATAAGAAAAATAAGAAAAATAATCCCAACATAATTCTTGTGGACACTCTTATCGAGTCAATCATAAATAATGAAACACTAGTATACAAAATAATGATCGCACTGCTCTTAAACGATGCTTTCAAAACATTTCAATGTGAGCGCGGTGCGTCATTTTCACAGGTCAATTTCAAGACCCAAAAAATCGATAATATCACAATCGTGGTTTGGGTAAATCACAATGTTATAAGTTCACACCAAATATAATTCTACTACTTATGTGTATTGATGTTTCACAAATCATTTTGACACTTAATATGGATCAAATATAATCCTAATCTCAAATATAATATGCTATTTACCAAATACTATTTTTGTGGGTTAATGGTTGAAAAATAAGTGCTTGAACGTGGTTCAAGCCCCACGTTCTGACACCAAATATAATCCTGCCTGTCAGCAACCTAGCTTTGACAGGCACACATGGATTCTTCTTTTGCACCACACGAATGATAACTCGTACGTCGTACAAAAGGATATAAATTTATTCTGGACTAGTTACACAATAGCTCTGAGAGCTGATAATCATATGGATCATATACATTATGACAATAATACGTTATGACGTTATCTATGGTAATATCTACTGTATTATTCTAAGCCTAAGTCACCACTATTTCTACTGTCCTATAAACAACACAGTATTCAGAGCGAATACTACGATCTGTCCTCTACGCTGTCATGTCCCCGTCTGCTTGACTTTCGTGGCGTGTCCAGCCACGAGCCGGTGACCCTTCGTGCGTCAGCAGGTTTGCGTGCTCGGTATTCCAGCACGCGTTTAGTGACTTGTCAATAGCTTACTCTTCTAGAGTTACCACTATTAATGGATACTCCTCGTGGTAATGGTTTCCCCACTCTATTCTGGGTAACTCCTGATCATGTCCTGTCGTGTCCCCTTTTAGGACACCTGTGTGTCCAGTCGGAGAACTGTTCACAGTTCTCCCTGCTGCTTCTGTCCCTTCTATTCCCTATTTCCTAGATAGGGATATGATCTCTATCCTGTCTTAGTCCTCTTCCATAGTTTTACTCCTCTCTTCTCTATCTGCCTACATGCGGCTCTTTGACACTGACCTCAATGAAAACATGGCCATCAATATCAGAGGCTACCAGTGTTACCGATCTGACCTAAAGGACATGCGAAATGGTGGGATATTGACCTTTGTAAAAAAAAATAACATCACTGCTTCCCACATTGAAGTTTACACGGAAGGGGCTGAGTATCAGACACTTAAACTTAAGATATCGTTCTTGACTTGGAGACGTAAATGACTAATACCCCTGAAATCGGAGTCGTTTCGCCTGATGGGGAGGGACACTGTTTATAGGGAAAGCTAATCCACACGATGCCGGTCTCCCTGGCATATGGGTTAAACGTCTTTCTCGTAATCCCGTATATCCACCTGAGGAACGTATCCTGCGTGAGAATCGGTAGTGGTTCCCGCCGCGTTGGTAACTTAGGGGTATATGAGCAGGTCGCTCAGAAAGCAATGGCAAACTACTGAGCGTAATCTTGCCGAGTACATCAACAGCAGCTGAAAAATGCTGATGTTTGCTGCAACGTCCCTGTAAGGGATATTTAAAAAAAAAAAAAAAAACCAAGAAAGACAATACGGATCCAGACCTGATCAAATACTACTGTCCCGGTGACCACCCACAGGCACTTGACACACTACCATTAACAGAAAAAAATTATTGTGTGTGGCGATTTCAACAACCACTCGCAGAGCTGGGGTTATGATCACTTGAAACATAGAGGAGAGAGACTGGAAGACTGACAGGACGAGAATATGTTCATCTTGATTAACAAGCCGTCTGACCCATGTATCTTCGACTCGGGATCATGGCACACTACATCTACACCAGACCTGGCTTTTTATTCATCAGACCTGGAGTGGAACATTACACGAATTGTTGGAAAACAGCTTGGTGGCAGTGACCATCGGCCAGTCTTTCTAACTGTAGAAAATGAGCTACTAAGTGAACACAGCACCCTCTCGTGGTGGAACTGCAAGAAAACATACTGGGCAATGTACAAGCATCGCAATAGCATACTGGTAAGAAATCTGAAAACAGGTACTGACATAAATGAAGTAGTTGAAGTGTTTGGGAAATGCATACTACAGGCAGCATGAGAATCAGTACCAAGAGGAGCTTGTAAGCTCGTAAGTGCGATTGTGCAACTTGCTTAACTGGTTCCTGAGTTTATTCAAGAATACCTTTCTTTTTTAAGAAATGGGTTCTTAGTTTATTCAAAAATATTTTTTTGTTTTTTTGTTAAATGGGTTCTTTACCTATTCGAACATATCTTTTTAAAAAACAAAAACAAAAACCAAAACCAAAAAACATGTTTTTCTTAGTTCATTACTAAATATTTAAAAAAAAATTAAATACTTGTTATTTTTTAATTACCACGATGTCTGTATATTCAGAAGATTTTAAAGAAAGGTTCATCAATAAACTTATGTCTTTATGGTTTTTTATTTGTTATTCCTTCATTGAGTCTATTTATATTGTAATGTATGCTTTCACTGTGGATGACACAGCCTTGGTTGCAATCTTTTGTAAGAGAGGGTATTCAAAACAATCATCTGCCTAAAAGAACACTGAATCTTCTATCTTACTCTTTACGTTTTCTTGTAAACACGGAGCAAAGTGCTAGGATTTCTCTGTCTTCTTCTTCTTCATCTTTGTCTTCTTAGGTCCTCAAGTGGTCAACGTTGCGCCCTACCTATCTCTATGCAACGGAGCAAAAGGAGTTGCTTTTCATTTTGTCTTTAAATTCTCTATCTTAGAACTATCTGTGCAACGCCAATACGCTTAGGCAGTTTTGGTTCGCTATCTCACACCGTCGCCTGAGTCTAAGGCCGGGTCTTTGTTTTTGTCTTGATTATGCTAAGCCATCGTGGCATATATCTCTTCGTTTCCACATCCACTTTCCCCATCAAGTTTGCTAGTGGTCACTAAGATTTCAAGTTTATTTCTTATCGAGCCAAGATTTAAAAAATAAACATACTTGACTATCTGCGTTTAATTTTTTCTAATCATTTTATGGTTTTCATTTGCTCCTTGAAGAACATTCTCATTGGTTTTTCTGTCCATCCATGGCATTCTTTGCATTTTCATCAGAAATCTCATTTCCACTGCCATTAGATGTTTCTTAGCTTGTCTGCGGTAAAGATGTAAACAATATAATATAACACGAAGCCGTGCAGTTTTACAGAACACTATTAAGGAAAACAAAGGACGTTGCGACGACTAGCCTTCATCAGCCAGGAACGACCAGGGAGGTAAGGTCCATTGTAAAATTCCACCCCGATGTAGATTCGAACTCACGACCGCCGAGCCGACAGGCGAGAATCTTACCAACAATCTAGCTCGGGTTCTGTGTTGAAAGCATACTTACAATTGAAAAAGACAAAATTTCTTGCGTATAGTAGAACATTCCAAGGAAATATTTGTGTCCATGGATTTGAGATGGCGAAAATATTGTAAACTAAATGGGGACAATCTAACACAGGTGAATGGTCTCATTATTAAAAGAGAAATAACTCACACTATAGGATGAAAACCGTTTTGTTTTTGTAGGTTCTGACAATAAAGACTTTATGTTTGAATAAGATACCTACAATTCCTGTTATATGCAACTTTTGAATGCTAACCGCATTTAATGTCTGCGAGGAATTAATGTGTAGAGTAACACATAGTATGCAGTCATTACACAAACAATTAGAGAATCTTGGTGCATTTTATGTCTGGGGCCTTGTTGTATTTGCAAATATAAACGGAAACATAATTATTTTACCGCCTCATTACCCTCTTTGAACAATATTCCCTTCAAATTAGACAATGATGGTTACTGCTCCGAAAGTACAGGGAAGCCGAGAAAATCGACAAGCACCTCAACCACCAGCCGTGCGACGGTAATGGCTTCAAGAATAAGCGTGTCCTCATGGAGTTTATTCACAAGAGGGAGGCAGAAAAGATCAGATCCATGATCCTGAGTTTATTCACAAGAGGGAGGGAGAAAAGATCAGATCCACGATCCTGAGTTTATTCACAAGAGGGAGGCAGAAAAGATCAGATCCAAGATACTGAGTTTATTCACAAGAGGGAGACAGAAAAGATCAGATCCAAGATCCTGAGTTTATTCACAAGAGGGAGGCAGAAAAGATCAGATCGACGATCCTGAGTTTATTCACAAGAGGGAGGCAGAAAAGATCAGATCCAAGATACTGAGTTTATTCACAAGAGGGAGACAGAAAAGATCAGATCCAAGATCCTGAGTTTATTCACAAGAGGGAGACAGAAAAGATCAGATCCAAGAACCTGAGTGACCAAGCTTAAGCCCGCAGGACACAAGGTCAAGGAGGCTCGTTGCTGATGTGAAGAGCAGATTGCCCAGAAAAGGGAGGATTTGTTGTAGAACATTGAAGAGTCCAAGATGTAATCCATACAGCTGTGGACTCTGACATTACATACACTTCCTCTGACATAGAAACATTGTTTGTGCAGAAAATAATTCATTACTATCTGTAAAAATATTTTAAAAAATTCCCTTCATATTAATATCCGTAGTTACGTTTGAAGTCGGAGTGAGTTCGCCTGATGGCGAGGGACACTGTTAAAATGAAAAGTTAATCCACATGCAAAATTCAGCCCAGCACGACTTTAAGTATTGTGTATGGACTACGCTTGAGTTCAAAGCGGGTGAGCCCAAAAAGAAATAATTAATATCCTGTGTGGGTGACAACGTGATCAGTTGCTATTTGTGGCTGACTCAGTCTCAGGATTATTAATCTGAGCCAGAGATGGACCCTAATATAACTTCTCTTTGAGGTTAAACCGGGTCGGGGTAATGGTATAATCTAAATTAAAAAAACACACAATGAACCTTGTGAATATACACACTGTTATTGTACGAAATAAAGCCGATTTATAAGGAGTTATATAATCACATTGCCGGTCGTCATGGTCGAGGGGTTAGCAGCTTTCTCCGTAACCCCGAATACTCTCGTGGTTGACGTGAGCGCACGAGAATTGGAAGTGGTTCGAGTCTCGCCAGTGACTTATGAGAGTATGGAGCCGGTCGCTCAGAACGTCATGGCGAGCTGATGAGCGTAATCTAGCCTAGGAATCAACATACAGCTGAAAGATGCTGATGTTGACTGCAATATTCTGAAACAGGATGGAAATGCGGAGAATATATATATATATATATATATATATAATCACATTAAATGAAAGAAACATAATAACATAACAGTTAATTCAAGGGACATTACTAAAATTATTATAATTGTATTATGTGAAGTAAATAATTGTGGTGTTTATCCTAATCTTTTATTACATTTTCATAGAATTTAACGACAGTTATATGCAGCATAAATAATGTGATAGTAATATTAGTTATCTTCAAGGATTTTGTAAAAGTAATGGCTTTATTATACATGCGTGAGAGTCTTATAACTCATTTTCTTATTTTCCCTGAATATGACATCAAATATTTTATCCCTTCAATGATACGAAGTTGTCGTTGTTTATAATAAAATTTTTGTCCGGCCTCTGAAGGGCCAAATGTTCTTAATATAATGGGTCCTCACAATTGATAAGGAAACTGTCTGACACAGATTAGCAGACGTAACACATGAAATCAATCAAATGCAAATAAACCAGATGGACTCAATGTAGAAGCTTAACAGCACTTTTTTCCTATCCTAGGCAGCTTCCATCTAAAACTCTACCAAGAAGCTTTTCACAAACAAGAACTCCCAAACAGTTGCAACATATCATACTCATACTTAAAGACTTAAAGACTTAAAGAGGAGCGGCTGGCCGAGAGGCTAGAACGCCGGACTCTCATTCGAAAGACCCGGGTTCGATCCCTCGGTAAGGTGTTGGATTGTTTTTTGTCGGGGGCAAAAAGAAAATCCTAACCTGCACAGTTCGAGGTTACTGCACTAGCCAGGCGGCCCTTATTCCTCAGGCCATACCCCTCTGCCATATACCGCAAGGTACTATATTGACCATTCAATCACTGCCAGTTTCAGGATCACAAGATCTGTCAGACAAGGGTGTCCACTATCACCAATCCTATATGTACTCACACTAGAACAACTATTAGAAGCAATCAGACAGGACACCAACATTAAAGGAACATTTTACAAAGCTTAGGGGAGCGGAAGCTAATTGCTCGTGCAGATGACACCGCCGTCTTCCCTACAACCTACACATCGATAATGAATATACTTAACACCTTCAGACAGTTTGGTGAAGAAAGTGGGGCCAAAATAAACATACAGAAATCCAAAAAGTGTATGTTGCTTGCAAGAAGCTCACCTCAATGACAACAATGCCTTCAAAATCTGAGGCTACCAATGTTATCGATCTGACCGAAAGGACAGGCGATAAGGTGGGATATTGACCCTTGTAAAAAAATAACATCACTGCTTCCCACATTGAAGTTTACATGGAATGGGCAGAATATGAAACACTTAAACCTAAGACAGCGTCCTTGACTTGGGGACGTAAATTACAAGTACCTCTGTAATCAAAGTTGGTTCGCCTGATAACCAGGAACATAATTAAAAGGGAA